>CM053773.1:65754929-65845022 GCA_028658325.1 Potorous gilbertii
GTGAATTGAATAGGATGGGATCATATCTTAAAAGAAATCAAGGAAAATGGTGAGAGAGAAATGTATTGGGAGGAGAGAGGGTGAAATGGAATGGGGTAAATTATCTCTCATAGAAGAGGCAAGCAGGAGCCTTTTTAGTAGAGGGGAAAAGAGGACAGCTGAGAAAAAAAACGTGAAATTTACTCTCATCCATTCAACTAAAGGAAGGAATAAAATGCACACTCATTTTGGTATGAAAACCTATCTTACAATACAGGAAAGTGGGGGAGAAGGAGATAAGCAGGGTGGGGGGGATGATGGAAGGGAGGGCAATGGGAGGAGGGAGCAATTTGAAGTCAACACTCGGGGAGGGACATGATCAAAAGAGACAATAGAAACAATGGGAGGCAGGATAGGATGAAGGGAAATATAGTTAGTCTTATGCAACGGGACTACTATGGAAGTCATTTGCAAAACTATTCAGATATGGCCTATATTGAATTGCCTGTCTTCCCAAAGGGAATGGGTGGTGAGGGAATGATGGGGAGAAGTTGGAACTCAAAATTTTAGGAACAAATGTTGAGTATTGTTCTTGCTACTAGGAAATAAGAAATACAGGAAATGGGGAATAGAACTTATCTGGCCCTACAGGACAAAAGAGAAGATGGCAACAAGAGAAGGGAGGGATGATAGAAGAGAGGGCAGATTGGTGATAGGGGAAATTAGAATGCTCGGTGTATTGGGATGGGGGAGGGGACAAATGGGGAAAAAATTTGGAACCCAAAATTTTGTGAAAATGAATGTAAAAAGTTAAATAAATAAATTTATATTAGAAAAAAATCTAGAGAGAAAAGAATATCAAAGAGAAGTAGGTGAGAGGAGCAGAACAGTTAATAATTTCTTTGCTTGCCTTAATGAGAATTTCCTCCTTCAAAAGATGAAAAAGAAAATTAATCAAGTAGAGTTCTGCTATTGATCTGAATATCACTACAGGATAGAAATAATTACTGAAGGCAACTGGCTGGCTTGAGATTCCTGAAGATCTCTGTTCAAGTCTTCCTTCTGGCACATACAGGCTATCTAACCTTGGACAGGTCACTCAACTTCTTAAAGCCCTAAGCAACTCAGGAAGTCTACAAATTGCAGAGAATGTAATATTTTCCATCAATACAAGAAGTTTTTCATCAGGAGTGCCCCACTGCAGTGAAACCAAAAGTCACATAAACCAACAAATAAAAAAAAAACAACATCCTTCTTTTCTTATGGAACACATGGGTGGAGTGATATGGGCTAGATAAGTATGTGGTTAGATAGATTAAGAACTGACTAATTAGCTGGACTCAAAGACAAATAGTTAATGGTTCAAAGACAGCATTAAAGGATGTCTCCAACATAGTGCCCAAGAGGAATTTGAGTTTGGCCCTCTGTTTAATGTTTTCACCAGTGACTAGGTTGAAAGTAGAGAGAGCACAGTTAGATTTGCAGATGACAAAAAGTTTGACTGGCTGGTTAATGTACTGGGTAACAACGTCAGGATTCAAAAGGATCTTGATGGACTAGAAGACTGACTTGATTTAATGCAGTATTGATGAGGATAAATGTAAACTCTTGTACTAGGGATCAAAAACTAACTTTGTAAAATATGTATGTAGAATAGGGTTGCCATGTTTGGAGAGTTGTTTGGCTGAAAAAGATCTGGGGATACTAATGTATTGACTGCAAGTTCAGTAGGAAGCAAGGAGTACGATGGTGAAATTAAAAAGAAACTAATATGATATGGCACTGCATTAAGTGCAGGAGAAGGAGATAATGGTACTTCCAGGAGAAGGACTTTTGTACTCTGCCATGGAGATATACAATTTGATGTATTCCCTTCAGTCTGGGTTAAATGGGTTAGGACAGGTGTTGATAAACTAGAGTGTAGCCAGAGAAGGGCAACCAGGATGGCGAAGGACTTAGGTCCATGTAATATGAAGATTGATTGAAAGGACTAGGAATACTTAGCTTGGAGAAGAGAAAACTCAGGGGGAAAAAGCCATTTAAAAGTCATTTTCAATTATATAATGGCTGCCATATAGAAGAGGTATTCAATTTGCTATGTCTGGATCCAGATATCAGAACCAAGAGTTAAGGGGTTGAAACTGCACAAAAGCAAATCTATACCTGATGTCATGGGGAAAAAATCCCAACAACTTTTTAACAATTAGAGTTGTCTCAAAGTGCAATAGGGCGCCTCCAGAAGTATTGTCAATTTCTTTCCCTCCCTTAGAAAGCTTCAAGCAAATGCTGAATGACCAATTGTTGGGCATCCTTGAGTGGAGAATTTCTTTCCTGGTATAGGTTGGATCAGATGAATGACTACTGAGGCTCCTTCCAAGTCTGGGATTCAATAAGAAGAAAGGTGTGAGAAAAGGGAGTCTAGTTCCTCCTTAAAGGCCAGGCTCCTCACAAGACTAACCTTGGTCCACTGCACATTTAGGTATAGAAAAAGGAATGACTTAGTACCCCAGCCTCTAGGAGTTAATCCTTAAGGGTGTGTGTTCGTGTGAGCTTGTGTGTGCGTGTGTGCGTGTGTGTGTGTGTGTGTGTGTGTGTGTTTGTGTGGGTGTATATATATGTGTAGGTACACATACACAAAACACATACATACATAATATATATATATACATACATATATATATATATATATATATATATATGTATGTATATATATATATACATACTCATGTATGTAAATACTACTTTATGACCATATCTGCCACTTAGTCTCAGCATACCTAGGTACTGATTAATATACGGCTTCTTACAATAACAACAGTAGAATGACTAAAACTGAGGATGAAAAAAGAATATTTATTTCCATACCCATATATACTATATGTATAAAAATTGAACAGAGTTTCACATTTTGCTAACTCTTGCCTTCCAAATGCAGAGATAGCATTGCCTTGGTGCTTTGTTTCCTATAAAGCTGCTGTTGTGGTCATTCTGGAAACTACTCACCGCACTCTATGGATAGTTTCTTCTAGTGTTTCACTAGATCTAAAATCTAGTAAATTCAAATTCACCTATCTACTCAGCCAGAATCCTACTTTACATATGATATGATAGCCTAATTCTATACAAGAAAGTGGTTTCATTGTCCTAGATAACAGGTCCAGAGGGGGGAATGTGTGGCCTCTAAGTAAGGGGATTTATTCTGTGAAGTTTGGATTCAGTCAAAAGGTTGCACTTGAAGACCTAGAAGGCCACATGTGACCTCAAGGCCAAAGGTTCCCCAACCCTGGTAGGCCCTTCTTTGCTGATCAATACCACCAGGCAGGGTATCAGCATGAGAAACAAGTTCGTGATTCTCTGTTCATTTATTAGTCCAATAAAGATGTCTTCTGTGGTTTAAGCATTTTCATGTTATGCTGAATATTATTAATATCATTTGGTACATATTTTAAAAATTAATTTTGGTAGCATTTTGAGATTTTATAGATTGCATGAAGTGAGAAGGGGCAAACTCATGAAAGACAGATGTGAAGTTTAAAAAAAATGAAGCTCTATGAATTGTTCTGTGGAGATTTTTAGTTCTACCAAATGAATGGAATCATCTGTAGAGCATACTGAATTGATATCTAAAGCAGCACCAAGGTGGTTTTATTTGTAGGAATTCACAGAGGTTGCATTATGTCTTCAAATTTTTATTTTATTGAGACCATAATACTCTCATATTCTCTTTGTGTGTGTATGTGTGTGTGTGTGTGTGTGTGTGTGTGTGTGTGTGTGCATGTGCGCACATTTATTTATCTGTGTTTTAAGCTATCTCAGTTTTTACCAAAGTAATTTGGGTCTGGAATGCATTGGGGACTGGAAATATGTGCCAAACTTATAAATGCAGGATTGCAGGACATAGTGATGTGAAATACATCCTCCCTCCAAAGAAATTTGGAGGCAAAATAGAGAAAACAAAGTTCATTTTTATCCTCTGTCCAACTTGCCACATCTAAATAATTATTTTGAAATACTTTTATATCTCAAATTTTAGAGTGGAAAATGTCACTTAGCATTGGCATTTTCTCACAAAAATTTGAATTATGTCATACAGATTTCTTTTGAGCATATTTTGGGAGAAGCTACTCTGTAATGAAAAGGAGCCACACAGACTAAATTCTTTCTATACATGAATACACTTGAGAAACTATGTGTGTGTTTGTGTGTGTGTGCGCATCAGTATAACTTTCCATGTGTTTGCTGATAAGCACATATGTATATAAGCACACATAATCTCCTTGATAATTTAGAAATTAATTTTTTAAAAAAAGATGTTAGCAGACTCAGAGCACTGAAGAGAGTTACCTTTTGGAGTTTGAGATTTTATCTTTCAGAACTTCATTTATTGTTAGTAGAGCTGAGAACTTAAGCTTTATTACTTCCAGGAAATGATTACATAGTTTACAAAAATTTTGGCTTTTGAATGAGTAAAAATGAGAAATAAGAAACAATTTCTTTCAGTTCCTGCCAGATGCAGGAGTTTGAATCAATACTAATGCAGGATATGAGATGTGAGGCTACTGTGCATTTGCCCTTCATATAAACAATGCAGTACATCTGATCCCAAATTACCATGAGGGGAGGGTGGAAGGAAATACCTACTTTGATCCTGAGTAGAATGATCCATGGGCACTTTTATTTTTAAAATACTATGAGATATGAGCTATAAAGAACTAAAATGTTCTATTTTTCCATTTACTTTCTCCCTTATTTCTTTGAGTTTAATCTTTTCAACCATGGGCTAGAAAATAGATTCATATAAGTCAAGACATCACCTATGATGTCACTGATCCTTTTTCAAAAATGAAGGACAAACAACAACCACCTTAGATTCTAATTCTCTTTGAACTTGGACTGGACCAACAATCAAGAAAGGGTGCTGAGAGTCATGTATTTCCTACCCCTATCCAGATCACAGATAGCTAATTCCTATACCTATGTATGGTCTTCTCTGATTCTTCAACATTTGTTAAAAAAAAAAAAAAAAGTATTGCCATTTGGCAACACCGAAAGAACGCTGGATTTGGACTCAGAAGAGAAAATGGAATTCTAAATCTGCTGATTATTATGCATATGATCTTAGGATTTGCCTTTTTGGGATTTAGTCTTCTCACCTGAAAAATAAGGCAATTGGACAAAATGATCTCTAAGGTCTCCTTAAGCCAGCATTCAAACCATACCTAAAACCAACTAAACCAGAAAATCTGAGAAGGTTGAGGAGGGCATTTTCTTTAGCAAGGATATGTTATCATATACACCAAAATTTGAAGAGAAAAATCAGAGATTATTTTATTTTTAATTGCTTCAAGAGTATACATAATAACTTCTATTCCCATACTGACTAGGAATTATTTACAATGCTGGATACATGGATCAATATGCATGCATAGAATTACAACTTACATTGGAGCAGAGAACTTTTCAACAGTATCCTTGAAAAGTAATGACAAATTTAAAAAGATTTCATGAAAAGTACACTCAATAAATGAGAGCAATTTTAGTAGTGTTTTATTAAGCACTATGAAAAGAAGGGGAATCAAATGTATTACTCCTTGAAATACTAACCAGAGGTTGAATTTGATTTTCCCCAAAATCTGCTTCCCACTATATATCTTGATAAGAGTAAACACTAAATAATGGTGAAGTGCTATTTCTCACTCCAGTCCATGGTTAGCATATACAACTCCAGCTTTTGAATGTCATCTTTGAAGGTTTTGGCCCTCCCACACACAGTAAAGCCGAAAGAAGTTCAGCTTTAGAAAGCACCTATAGAGGCAGAGATAAAGCTCATGATCTTAGAGGGTAATAAAATGTGGCTAGGAAAGGAAGCACAGTATGAAAGCAATATGGCTTTGCTTAGCCAAGGACCTCAGTGACTAATATAAATCTGGTGTCAACCAAAATCTTGCTTATGTGAATGGAGCTATTCAGCTTTGCCAGGCTGTGGAAATCAGTAAGAAAAATGGTTGAAGTAAAGAACTACAAAGTGGTAAAAAATGAAATAAAGAAAGCACTTCTTATAGCCAGAAAAATGTTCCAATTGAGTGTCAGAATCAGCATGTTGTTATTAAACTCTTTCTATTGCTAGACTGTACAAGGCACTGGGGAAACAAAGAAAGGCATAAAACAGTCCCTGCTTGAAGGAAATTGCATTTTAGTGAAATCTCTTCATGGAATAGGCATCCCTTACCATGAATTCCTTTAAGCAGTTAGGTCTGTATAATACCATATATCCTTGAGTCAGGGAAATCTCTAGACCTGACTGCACCATAGGAATGGCAATTAAAGGTAGCATCTGCCTCCCTAAATAGTGCTTTCAACTGACCCGGTGACGCAAACAACTCAGATATAAGTATGAGTCATTTATTCACACTTGGACTGGGACCCAGAGTAGAAGTTTATCCTTCACAGAGAAACTATAACAAAGTTTTAAGATAAGCCTTTGTCTTTTAAGCATTTTTTGACAAAGTATCTTCATTTTTGCAATTAATTCTTTTTTACAGCAATGCCAAAATAGCAGTAGATGATTGTTGTATTTAGCAGGTGTTACATATTATTCATGGGACAATCAGAAGGCCGATGTATTGGAGAATAGCTGTCAAGGCATAAAGCATAAGAAAATCTGGAAAAGTAGGAGGGAGCATTGAAGGGCTTTCAATGCTAAACAGGATTGTTTATTTGATCCAGGAGGAAACAGGGATCCACTGAAATTTACTGAGTAGAGAGGTGACATGGTCAGACCTAAATGAAGGATGGAGTATGCACAAGCTTGAGATAGGCCGACAAATTAGCCATCTGTTGCAGTAGTCCAATTATGAGGTGATGAGGACCTACACTAGAGTGGAGAAGGAGGGGATGCATTTAACAGATGTTGCTGCTACAAAGGTGAAATTGACGGGCCTTGGCAACAAATTTGATGTGGTGAGAGGGATTGCTGAGAGTAAAGAATTCAAGATGACTTAGGTGATGCATCTGAGGCACTGGGAGGATGGTAATGCCCTTTATAATAATAGGGAATGTAAGAGCAAGGAGGTTTTAGGGGTAAAGTTAATGACCTTGGTTTTTGACATGTTCAGTTTAAGATTTCTACAGGACATCCAGTTTGAGATGTCTGAAAGAAAGCTGGAAATATGAGACTGGATGTCAGCAGAAAGGTTAAGGCAGGATAAATAGATTTGACAGCTGGCATAAAGATGATAATTAAATCCATAGGGGCTGATGAGATCACAATAAGATCACCATGAAATACTATGAGGTAGCATAGAAGGAGAAGAGGGTGCAGGAAAGAATACCTATCATTAGAGGATGTGAACTGGTTAAGGAAATAGCAAAGGAGACTGAGAAGAAATGGTAGGAGGAAAATCAGAAGAGATTAGTGCTCCAAAAACCAAATCAAGGAAAAGAATATGATCAATAGTGTTAAAGGTTTCAGAGAGGTCAGGAAGAATGAAGATTAATAAAAGGCAATTGAAAAATGTATAGATATAAAGCTAGGAACTTAAATAATGTCTTGAAATGCTACTTTATGACACCAAGAACACCCACACACACACAATACAGAAAATGTTACAAAACGATGTTAGATAGCTCAAAGTTTTACTTCATAAAGCACTTTATTTTTATCCCTTCTTTCTCTTACTGTTTTTGTCTCTCTTCTCATTGTGAGGATCAATTTAAGTATTTCTGTATTTATTTTGTCTCTACCAATTGCAAACTATATGAGAGTAAGTTGTATGTTTGCTAGAATTTTTGTGACTTTTCCAGTGCCTAGGAAAGGGACCAAGAGAGAATGATCAGATACAATAAGGAAGAGGAGAAACACTGGGGTTTTAAAAGAAAAAGGTTACATACAAGTATAGCCCAAACTAAATCAGTTTGAGGTCTGCATTCACTACCTTGGGTCTTGGTAGAAGATGATTAGGCATAGCTGAATATTGAGGGAGGGGAAAGAGGTAGTAGTAGTACCCTCCAAGCACTGGAAACTATCCTCTGGCCACATATGGTAAGAACTTGCTCAGTCTATTTTATAGAGGGAGTTTAAAACTTCTTGAAATGGTTAGGAACTAGAAAAATTTCCTGCAAATGTGAGATATCAAAATGTATCCATTACAATAAGGACACTTCAATTCTGATAATGTTCTACAACTTTTATCCTTCTTTTTATACTCTTTTAGATGGATTTGAGTAACTGAACCCCTGAACATCTTACGAATATATTTTTCAGTTTGACATGAAATATTAAAGCTACTTTTTTGGGGGGAAAAGCTTTTATAGTATTGCTATGTATTGCCTTTTCCCCCTTTCTGGAGATCTATATCATAAAACATAGAATTAAAATTAAGATTAAAAAATAGTTCCCCAAAACTAAGACATCAACCAAATATGATACTGTAAAAAAGTGTTCCATACCTATAGTTCCTCACTTCTACAAAAAGGGTTGTGAGATCCAGTCTTATCTTTACTTTAGGTTTAGTTATTATAATTTTACTGTACAAAGTTTAATTTGTTTCACTGTTGTTCTTTCCATTTAAATTATATAGATTTTCCCCTCTGATTCTGTATTTTCACTTTATATGTCATATCTTCTGCTTATCTTTATTCTACCAGAATGTCCCATTATATGCTATTTGCTAGCACAATTAGTTTAGCCATTCTCCAACAGAAGAACATCTCTTTGTTTCCAGGAATTTACTTTACAAAAAGTGCTTCTATACGTATGGATACTCATATTCAGTTTATCACTAAAAGTACAATATTCTAAACGTATTCATTTCATAACAAACGTCCTTGGGATAGAGACATAGAAGTGGAATCTCTATGTTAAAGACTAAAGACATTTTCTTCACTTTCATATTATAATTTCAAACTACTTTTCAGAAGGGTTAACCCAATTCACAGCTCTACACATAGCATATTTTGTGTGCCAGGTTTCTGACAATTCCTCCAAAATTGACTTACAACTTTTTCATCATTGCCAATTTGCTATGTTCAAGTAATGCTTCTAATGGTTTTCCAAGGCAATTCATGGAACTATTCCCTAGAGAGATCACAGAGTCTCAGGGTTACTGTTCTCAACTGTCCTTAATTTTATCCAACCTGCAATAAGGATTAAAATATCATAAATAGTAGCATTTCTGTTATTTAAATACAGCATCTTTAATGTATGCATTCTGTCATCATTGTTTTGGTGACAGTGTATTATGGAGATAGAATAAATGGTAGCATAATATTTGCCCTAATGTAGCAAAGTAGCCACAACTTTTGAACCTTATGGTTGACCTTTAATTGTTATTTTTGATTTATTTAAGAAATATAGTTGATTTTTTCATTCTTTGAGAAAATAGACTATAAGAAAAATTTTCAAAAAAGCTTCTTTATCTTTTCTCTAAAAGAAAAAAACAACATCTTGTTGGAGAGTTGCTTGATTTTGTAGTACAAAAAACATTGGACCAGAAAGTCAGGAGGTTTGAGGTCTGGCTCCAGTTGTATCATTACCTATATATGTAATATTGGAGCATTTCCTGCATCTCTTTTGGCCTTAGATTCCTCACGTACAAAATGATGTGGAGAGGGTTGGATAGGATAATTTTCAAGGTACCTTCTAACTCTCTGATTCTCTGACTATAGAAGTTTGAAAGCTAGTCAGCACAAAGGATAAAAGAAATCTTGTGAGGTATTCAATATCTATTGACATTTGTTTCCTGTTCCAGTTAGAACTCTGCAAAGGCTGTACTTTGGTGTCTATTCTGATAGAATCAACATAGAGAGTGAAATGGATGGTAGTTTAAAAAGAGTGGCATAAACAACCTATATTCCATTGACTTTCACCCAGGGTCATGTGTGAAAACTTTTGTTTTTAATTTAGTCTCTTGAGGTGTTAATGATTGCTGAGTTTAATGTTATATCTTAGGGAATATAGAAATCAGTCCTGGGGAAATCATGTATTAATGCAATGAAATGGCTTTCTGAAATTCATGTACCCTGTAGGAGAGTGGGACATCCCATCTTCATCTAGAATTTAGTGATACTCTAGAAAGAGAACTGGCTTTGGCCTCAGAGGAGCTAGGTAAAAATCTTAACTTGGACACCCGTTTTCCTGTATGACCTTGAATAGGTTACTCAGTCTCTCTAGGTCTTACTTTCTTTGTTAATAAGATGAGAGGGCTGATATGGGTCTTTAAGGTTCATATGATCTAAGAGAGAAAGTGATCCTGTCTGGACAGATGTGCTTGGCTATCTCCAAGTTTTCCAATTCACTCAGTCTTCGAGGAGGAGAGGAGAGGAGAGAAAAGAAAGAGAGAGAGATTAGAAATGGTTAGAAATGTCTATCTATCCATCTTGTTGGAAGATCTTCCTTTTCGAAGAGCCAATGGATTGGGAATTATTTTTTGGTAGTTAAGTTCACCTTTGGATAATTTTTAGTTTGATTTCACTTCCAACATGTTTTTCCCTTTCTTTCTCACTCGCTCAGCTTCTAATTCTGTCTGAGATTTCTTGCTATAGCAGAGTCTAAGAACCAACAGACATTTTTTGGCAATATAATGGAAAGTATGTAGACTAAATGTTATAATATCTGGGTAAAAGTCTTGGTTCTGACTCTCAATAAACAAGTAATTTAAACTCACAGCTTTAGTTCCCTCATTCAGAAAAGGCACTATAACCTCATGGGGCTGTTTTAAAGAAAGAACTTTGCAAACTTTCAAGCAATATATTAAATGTGCTATCATTATTGCATAGGAACATGTACCTCAGTTCTGCTCCTGTCTCTAACACAGAATAATGACAGTACTTTATTGTTACTGTTCAGTCATTCAGTTGTGTTGAACTCATTACGGCCCCTGAATAGACATGTACATTTTTTAATGCACTGACTGATTTTAATATCCTTATTGTTCATGAGACTCCCAAAATTCTTCTCTAACATCATAATTTGAAAGAATTACTTCTATAACATTCAGCTTTCCTTACAGTCTAAATTTCACAGCCATACATTGCTACTGCAGAAACCAAAACTTTGAATAGATGGACGTTTTTGGCAAGTTGATATCTCTGCTTTTCAGTATGTTGTCCAGATTTGTCATAGTTTTCCTTCCAAGAGGTAAACATCTTTTAATTTCATGGCTACAGTTACCATTGGCAGTGATCTTTGAGCCTCAGAATATAAAATCTGACACTGCTTCCATTTCAAGACAATATTGAAATGAATGAACAACGCAAATCACTTCTACTCTCTGAGTCTCAGTTTCTTCATCCAAAAAAGCAGGGAGTTAAACTAAATGATCCTTAAGGTCTTTTTATTAGTCATAAGATTAATTAGAAAATCAAACCTTTAAGTTTCTAGATGGCAGATTTTATTATAAATGCATAAGTGTCAAATCAGCTTCTGAAACTCAAGGCAAAAAATGGCTGTGTTGTTAAAAACATACTCAGAGACTTTTCCCTGTATACAGTTAAATAAAAGTATCCTTAGGAGGAATCAACCTTTGACATAACCTTGGAACGTTCAATGCACTAGAGTATACTTAAGAAGCTAGAAGCAAAATTCTTTTAATCTCTGTAAAATGTCTAAATGAGGAAGTTCAGCAAAGACATATATAAGCTGAAAGTGCCAAAATGTTGACCCAGATCCATAACATCTGGAAAAAGTCAAAAACGACTTTCCATGTCAATTTTGTTGCACTAGACACCAATAAGAAAACAACTTTTCATTTCCTCTTTTCACTTCGTCTTATTCTAGCCACAAAGATGCTAGTGTGTTTTTATGTTACTGGTTAAGAAATGAGACAAGAAGATGGAGAGAGAAAGACAGAGAGAAGGTTTTAAATGTTCACAGACAGATAGTTCATGATGACACCAATAAAATGAACTGTAAAATCCTTCATACAGTGTTATCTTTCACTGAATTACATACTAATTTTATGCAGTATAGCACATAGAAAGATGATTGGTTTGAGAATCAAGACGCCAGAGTTGTATTCCTAAATCAGCCACTATTTAGGTATATGACCTTGGGTAAATTACTTCAATTCCCTATATTTAAGTTTCTTCCACTACAAATTGAAAAAAAAGGTGTTTTAATTGTTCTTAAAGGTATCTTCCATCCCTGTGATGTACTGCATTTTTAATGGAATCTAAAACAATAATTTCCCTTCTTTGCCAAGTTCAGTGGATTGGGTGCAATGATAGGTGCCAGGAGACTTGTTTCTGTGTCTGTGTACTCCTCAAAACTTTCCACTGTTCTCAGTTATGGTCTTGATATATTAATCTCATTCAGAACTACTCCTAATAGATTTTGAGATAAAGAGAAACAGCAAAAAAATGAAAATTAAATGATGGAGCATTCACAAGGTCTGGATCATTCTGGCAAAACTGAGGTTATCACCAGTTTCAAGAATGGCATGAGTATTAGGCGATAGTATTGAGCCTCTGATCTTTTTTTATGTGACCCAAGCCTGGCACTCTATTCACTGTATCACCTAGTTGCCCTAAATGCAAAAAATACACAAAGACAAATGAACAAAACATATAATAGCATATTAAGAAATACCAAAAATATGAAAAACTATTATGCAATCTGCCTGAATGTATATGTATATGTGTATATATATATAAGTATCTCCATCCATCCATCCATCCATCTATCTATCTATCTATCTATCTATCTATCTATCTATCTATCTATCTTGTTGAGGGAATTAAGAGGCAGAGAGGCTGTTCCTCATATTAAGTAGAGGAACTGGGCCTCAAATTCAGATCTTCTGACTTATAGCCTGGCAAACGTTATCCACAAAAACTTGTAGAAGTGGACAGAGAGGTTATCCCAAGCAAAGAAAGATGGTAAAATTTATTAAGCTCATGACTTCTCTGTCTGCATGGGTATACAAAGGAGCTTGCAGCAAGTAGCAGTTCTTACATAGGACAGGGGACCTTAATTTTAGTAGCACCATGAGACTTTGAAAGAGGAAGAGAAGGCAGTCTGATTCTAGTTCCAGTAAGAATAGCCATGATGGAGAAAAATGTTTAAGATAATACAATATCTTCCATGTAGGCTA
Organism: Potorous gilbertii; assembly: GCA_028658325.1. Lineage (NCBI taxonomy): Eukaryota > Metazoa > Chordata > Mammalia > Diprotodontia > Potoroidae > Potorous > Potorous gilbertii. Next base: position 65,768,000 of record CM053773.1, read on the forward strand.
CCCATATAGAAAACTAGGCCTGAATCAGTGAATGAAAAAAATGAATAAATTTATGAACACATTTATTAAGATCTTACTGCTCTAATCAGTTAACAAGCATTTATTAAATATTTGCTTACAATGTAGGCACCATGATAAGTACTGGAGATTCAAAGAAAGGTAGAAACATGGTCCCTACCCTCCAAGGAGCTTACATTTTAATGGTATTGGGGAACAACCTACAAACAACTAAATAAATGGAAGGTATATACAAAGTAAATGGGAAGGTAATCTCAAAGGGAAGACACTTGCTAATTGGAGATGCAAATCTAAAAAAAGAGAGATAGTCTCTGACATTAAGAGTTTGGAACTGGGCAATTGATATATAGAAGCTACCCTAAAACAATATTTGAAAAAATGAGCTCTACATAAGTGATTGAATTAGCTATACCATGCAGGCATGAATTTGAAATAAGCCAATGAGGAGAGACAAGAACAAACATGGTTACGACAGGTTTTCCCAGGGGCCAGAGCCATCAAGACCCTCTGGAAGGAGGAAGAAAAGTCTTATGGCATGTGTGTGAAATGACGTGTGTTCCACTGAAAGGAATATTTGGTAGGGAAGTGCCTTCCTTAATCAAAGGCCCTATATTTAGGGATAAGACAGGTAAGCAGGACCCAGAAAGCTGACGGTCCTGGCAATTTTGCTGTTCCCAATCTACTTTGGCTAGAATCTAAGGGAAAGAATATTTGAATAGGTTGACAATATGGTTGAATCAGCAAAAAGGGGGAGTTAAGGAATCTTAAGACCTGACTCTTATGCTTGGGCTTTAAGTTGCTTAGTTTGATAACTGAGGTAACTGAGACTGTTTCAAATGATGCTGAACCTATGATATGATCTTTAAACATAATTCATCACTCAGTATTGGAAAACTATTTCATTGTTTTCATTTAGTAAGAAATGCATGGTAGCTGTAAGTAAGCTGGGACATATTACAGAGGATAATTTGCATACTAGACGTGGCATAAAAGTCCTCATTAAAAATATGAATGATGGAAAAAGGAGGGGGGTCAGTTGTAGAGGGAAGCCGATAGGTATCAGAGTGTTGCACTGGTTTGCATGAAATAGCAAAAACCTATCATAAAGCCAGCACATGTTCGGTGACGATTCTATAGAAGATTTGTAAAGGTGCATGGATAAGAATTACACAGGATGAGTATGGGTGAGGCTCAGGTTGAGAGAGTAGACACATTTATAATATCACAGATCCCTCAAAATTTTAGCCTCGGAGAATCACAGAATTTCAGAGTTAGAAGGGACATCTCAGTAATATCGAGTCCTACCCGTGCCCCAAATCCTTACTATACCATAGACCACAATTGGTCAAACAGCCTCTGTGTGAAGATTCATACTGAGGGGAACCCACATCTCCTGCAGTTGCCCATTCCAATTTTGGTAGGCGTGAACTATGAAAAGAAATCGAGCCTACATTTGTCTCTAAAATTTCCATGCATTGCTCCTGGTCTTGTCTTCTGAGACCAAAGAGAGCCCATCTAAGTCCCTTTCTACATGATGACATCACTCCATCTTGAATCTTCTCTTCCTCAGTCAACCCTCCTCACTACTTTTGTGATCCTGCCATTGCATGGGCACAGGCTTCTTTACCATGTGAGGTGCCTTCCTGCTGCTATTGAGTTTATTATTAGAAAACTGTGGCAACCAGAATGAAACACAGTACTCAGGATATGATCTAATGAGAGTGGAGTACAAAGGGACTCTCACTTCCACACTCTTGTAAGCTATGATTCTCTTAATGCATTAGTTACTTTCCTTGGCTACAAAATCATATAACTGACTCAGAATGAGCTTATAGTCCATTAAAATTCCCATGTCTTTTTTAATAAACTAACTATGACATCCCCATATTGAAAGATAAGAAAATGAATAATAGATGAATAATAGATAACCTTAGCTAATGCATAGTTTTAAAGAGAAAAATAATTGTTACAGTATGGTACAGTAGAAATGTCTCTGTCTCTAAGATTATAGGACTTGGGTTCAATTAGTCTTTGATATTTTCTACTTCTATCACATCAGTCAAATCACTGACCTTCCTGGGGCCTCATTTTGCATTAGATGGCCTGAAGTCTCTCCTAACTTTAGTTCAAGTGTATGAACCTATAACAATGTCTTTCACTTTATCTCTATGGATATTACAACAGAACATTAGTCTTCAGACTTCAGACAAAATCCCTTTCAATTCAAAGTATCTGTCAAATAGCAGCCACTTAATTATATGAGTTTGGTCTCTACCAAGGGCACTTCCACTTAAAAACTTGGTAACAATGGATAAAGTGCTGGTACTGGAGTCAGGAAGACTCATCTTGACTTTAAATCTGGCCTTAGGATCTTCCTAGCTGCATGAGCCTGGACAAGTCATTTAATCCTGTTCATCTCAGTTCATCACCTGTAAAAAGAGTTGGAAAAGGAAATGGCAAACCATTCCAACATCTTTGCTAAGAAAACCCCAAGTGGGGTCATGAAGAGTTGGACGTGACTGAAAAACAGAACAACAATAAAATAACTGCAGGCAGTTTTTTCTAATGTAAAACTTTTACAAAAGTAACATTTAAAATTACAGCAGACAGGGATATAATACAAGGTCAGACAAAATAATGTATTTCTTTCCCTAGAATTTGAAGCTATATAATACCTTTAAAACTGAAACTGATGTTTCTCTGCATGGGCTCTAAAATAAAAATTAGAGTTGTTTTAATCCCATGATTCCCTGTATACTCACTTCTGAAATTTCCTCCTTGAGAAAATAAGCAGGAAATTAAAGAATGTCTCTAACATGAGCTTAATGACAGCTTTAGTGACCTGGTCATAAATTTTCTGACGTCAAAAGATGTTTGTAATGATTAAATAGTATCAAAGAGAATTCCTTCTTAATTCAAAACATGCTTAATTTTTATTCACAAGCAAACAAGTGAAAACGCTATTATCCAAGATCTGGAAAAATACTCACTTTTTACGTGAAACTGCATGATCAGTACTGTCAATTAATATTTTCAGAAATGCCATAATTACATCTAACCACAAATAGTGTTTCCTTGTGCACTTAAAACATCCTTCCATTGTAATATGGACTTGAGAACACCCAACCAAAGCTTTCTTCTATTCCTTGTGAGGAGGGACATCCAGAATTTCTAGATGGGAGTTTACTTCCATACCACATGGTCTGGTCTCAAGGCTTTTATTGTAAATAATTTACATGAGAATTGCGGCATCATGAAACTGAGGTTATAGAAAATGGTATTTAAGCAAACAAAATTGATCCAAATGCATTTTAAGCTTCCTGTCCTCCTATATATTTTACATTCAGTGCTTGAGTGGGGGAAAGCAAAAGGGAATGGCTCAATGATTCTTCCTTTGAAGGTTTTTAATTCCATTACCAACATTTTCTTCAGTCTTTTTTTCTTATCCTCACCTATCATTTCTTCTCCCAGATATGAACCCAAAGCTATCAGCAAGGAAGAGTGGGAAGCATTCAAATGAATATCTTACCTACCAATGCCCACACTTCTAAGTGCCCATTGCTCCAATGCTTGCTCTTTTGTGACATAACCTGTGCTTAGTCACTCTTAGTGATGCCATCTTAATGGGATTTCTTTTTTTCTTCTAATGGAAATTTACCTGCTTTCTGGCCCCTTATTTTTGTTGGATAGTTGCCTAATTTGATCAATGAAAAATGGTGAAGTATTAATGGGTGAAAATCGTTTAATGTATTATTTTATTGGAGGTATTTTAATTTTAATGGGGGACTCTAGGAGGTGTGAAATCTTAATCCAAATGATGGACTATATAACATGCAATTTTTGATATTGTTGCAGTCCAGTTAAAGAGATAGTCATAGGAAGCATTGTAATAATCAATAGCACTAAATTACGCTAGTCTAGGTAAATGCTGATCCTGACTGTATTTCTCTGCCTTAGGCTATACTTGGATCCTTTGTTTTGGATATCAGCCTATATTTATTTTTGAGCAGAGAAGTTTATATTTACACCTACACACACACACAGCCCAGAAGTACTAACAGTATTTTCATAATAGATAATTTTAATATTAATCAAAGTTTCATAGCTATCATTTATTTATCTGTCAAGTCGGAGGTTACCAAAATGTATTCTCTGCAGTGATTAGTTTTGAAGTCCTCTTCCTCTATTCAAGCATTTGTTACAACTTCCTTTATGTGTTAAATTTGGTGACTGGGACAGATTATCTCTAACCAGTAATCTCTCATTGCTAATATTAGATGATTGTATAACCAAAATAGAAATATCTTTCAATGATTCTATTAAATAATTCTGTTGATGTGTTACCTAACTCTATTGTTAAAGTATAATACTACTACTACTAATAATAAAGTACAATAAACATATACAATCTCATTCAATCTTCACAACGACCCTGCAGAAGAGGTGGAGTAGCTAACACTGCAATTTTAAAGATAAAACAGCTGAGGATCACGAAACTTTAGTGACTTGCCCAACTCACACAGCCAGTACGTAGCAGAATGGCTCATGGATCTTTTGACTTTTAGTCAAAATTTTTAAAATTCTGTGTGTGTTTGTGTGTAGACCAATATCTATGGATAAATAGACTACTTTTACCAATTTAATTGGGTGCAAGATGGTAGTTGTTTGTGTGTCTCACTATTAAAAAGTTTGCAAATATTTCAGATACTTCTATAATAGTAACGATAGCTATAACACTAACATTTCCACAGCCCTCACCATATATGCCCGGTACTGTGTAAAAACTTCACATTATCTTATTTTTATCTTTTATCTCCCATTTTTTGGCCATAGTGTTGTCTAATTTTCTGAACTTTCAAAAATAATTATTCTTTACAATATTTTATAATTCCTGAATAAAGCAATATTGTTTCATGTGTGTGTGTATGTTTGTGTGTGTATGCAGGTAGGTATATACATAAATATTTTTATGGATTTTCTATTCTTATTAATCAATCCCTATTTTTTATCCTTTAAACTATGGCAAATATTTTAAATAATGACTAATATAGAGTATATTTTGAAATATGGCACAAGGTGAACCTGCCGTTACGTAAATTTCTGGTTTTATTTTTATTTTTTCATAATTACATTTGATATTTTGATCTGTTTTCATGTTAGCCTTTAAATTGTTGTAAGTTATTTTTATAAATTAATCCATTAAGATTTTTTTTTAGTATTTTTGCAAGTGAAGTTATATATCAATTTAGGCTTTAGTTATATTTTTAAAAGAATATTTGAAGTCAGCTTATATGATGAAGGAATATACCTCCAGTCCTTTAATTCACTATTTCTGACCAAATAGCCTTTTTATCATTTAACTTGTTCATTTGTTTTTCATTTTATTAAGTCCTGTCCTGATCTTAATGATGGCTCATTTAATACTTTGTTATATTAACTTGCTCCTTTCATTTCTTCAAATGCAGATTCTACTTGTTTTCTTCTATAGGCATGTAGTACTAGCAATCTCTGCTCTGAGTGCATACTCTCTAGTTTTATATATAATATTTAGAGATAACCTATTAATAGTTTTACTTCTGTTTTATTTTATCCAGATATTGCCTAAAATAGTTTTGTTATTTATATGTGCATCTCATCCTACAATTTATGGCTAGCTTTTTTATATTTTAATCTATACTAGCAGATGATCGAGTGAGAAAAGACAGGGACACCTGTATGGGCCAGTCATCTACCATTTTTCAGTTTTAGTTTCCTTATTGTAAAATTTGGATATTTGCAACATGTACCTCACAAGGATGTTACGAGGATGAAATGATAAAGGGAAAGTTCTTTGAAAACCTTAAAACATTATACAAATATCTTCCTTCATGCATCTTGCTTTTGACATGTCTATTAACTTGAATTTGTTATTATTTTTCTTATTTCCTTTCCTTAGACTGATCACAGTTTAAAAGTATAGTAGCTTAAATTCTTGCTGTGATCACTCTTGTATTTATTTCTTTATTTTATTCTATGAGTTTTTATAAATTTATGTGCTATATTATTTATTACACCATTGGATATTTTGAAGGATGTTGCAAACGTTAAAGTCCTATATACAGGTTCCCTCAGTCATGGCACTATCACTCTCTTAAAATTATTTTGTATTACTTTGAATATACTTATGCATTTATGTACACATTACCATTATATTCTCCAGCAGACTAGAGGTTCTTTGGGAGTGGGTATTATTTCATTTTTGTCCGATCCCCAGTACCTAGAAAAGTATTTTGCATATAATATTTGCCTGTAGATTTTTTTTGAATTAATTATGATCCAAAATTATATGACTGTTTCAATTTCCTACTCGGTTTTAAGCAGGAAGATATAAACTAATTGCCTTTAGAAACCACTCAGTAAAGAGCAAAAGCACGAAAGGCTATCCTTCCTAGACAATGGCTTATTTTGTGATTTCACTAAATTTAGCTTTCACTATATACATATACACACATACATATATATGTATATGTGTGTACATGTATATACATATATTTGTACATATATATTCTTTTTCTGTACCTATATATGTACATATATTTTCTTTTTTTTTTATCCCCACAGCTTCCAACCCTTTAATGGCTGGTCTTGGTTCCTATTTGGAGCAAGAACCTTCATCAGAAAGTCCCGACCCTTCAGTGGTTGATCCCTTGAACAATTACAGGTATAGCACAGATTACAAAACTGTCGTTATTATTGTTTTTCACAGTCACACTAAACAATGAAAAACAGATGTGGTTTTAGTCCTCTTCGTGACATTTTGTGACACCTCCAAGAGATACTTTCATGAAGTGCTGCCAAAAAGTTAAAACTACATTATTTCTTCTTAAGATTCCAGTCATCTTTTCATTAAGCAGCATCAATCAGGTAACAAAGCATCCCTCAGGGAATGCTGGGTACATGGGGAACTTTCATCTGTTTTCTGAACAAATGTGAAAAACAGGAATTATTCTTCCATATGCAGAATGGAAACCCAGGTTTTTTGGGTGTGTTATGAATCCAGAAGAAAGAGTTATTAATGGTTTCTTTAAGGCAAAAAGATAATGCTCTACCTTGCAACCAAGTAGATGTTTTAATGAGGTGCTCAACCAGGAAATGGAGCTTTTGTCTGCTTGCTAATGTTCCTCCCTCTTGTGCATCTGGAAAATCAAATTAATTTGCCCTCCTTATCAACAACAAAAATAGGATAGGGAGGAGGACTTGGCCTATGATTTCATTATTACAAGGAAATACAGAAGAGGGAGGAAATTCCCTGTAGCCGTGCAGGGAAACACAGTGCCTACAATTTGTAATCTTAGAGAGATCCTAAGAATACCACACCAGTATGGAGCACAGCTCTAATATGTAAAGTGCTTTGCAAACTTTAAAACAATATATAAAGGCTATATTACTATTCGTATTGCTTTTAAGAGAAGTGTTATTACCCCTGATTTCAGTCAGGTCTCAGCTTACTATGACACACTGTCTGTAATACTTGCAGAATTAAAAAATAACTGAAATTATGTAACAATTTTTAATTTACAAAACATTTGACCCTCACAATGAATCTGAAATAAGTAGTTCAAATATTATTACTTTTTTTTTTTTTACAAATGAGGAAACTGAGGTTCTAATAGAATGAAGTCACTCAGCTAGTCAGTAACTGAGCTGGGACAACAGAATAATATCTGATAGCATGAAGGTAGAAACAAAATCCGAGGCTGTGGTTTCTACCTATGATGAGCTTTTTGACCAAAAGCAACTCTATTCCAATAGATCCCACATGGATGTAAAATAATCAGGAACGGAATATTAAGCTGTCTGCACATACCTAAGAGGAAAGAATAGTTATTCTGAATAGTGCTATATTTTGGAGAAATCAACTCGAATGTCAAGAATGAAATTCATTAAATCAAAGGAATATTAAAAGTATTACCAAGACCAGTGATTAAACAATACAAAGCCATAGACTACCTTGCCTCTGGAATTTAAACAACCAAAATCATCTGCAATGGTACTAATTCATAAGTCTAAACTAGTCTAGTACTAATGTTCCTCATTAAAACACCAGGAGTTAATGAGAGAGTTTTTGGCCCTTGTAAGGTCCAAAAGGTTTCCTTGGGCATTCCTAAAGTAAAAAGGAGACTGGGAAAAGCAGTAAGGGGCAATTGTCTAGTGAAAATGGAATCTGGGCACCATGCTTAGATCTGGGGAAGGGATGTCACTGGCCCTGAACTTGACTCAGAAATTCTAACAGTATTTTCCCCCAATTTATTGGGGAAAAATTGTTTTAATGAAAGAATTAATTCCTTATTAGGAGAGGAAATGGGATGAGTTAACATAAGTCGATTTTTTTTCTAATAGATCCACATTGTAAAATTTCTGTGCACAAATAAATTGAGTGGAAGCAGAATAAATAAACTAATGGACCCTTTAGTCTCTCTGCCTTTCCCATATATCTACCATGGGGTCAAACAAACTGCTTCCATGTTATTTGGAATGACATAATTGAAATCTGGGTTACATTCACCTGAATAGCATATTTTTGATGGAATACAAATATTTTAGTAGGCAGCACTACATATGTTGGAAGGGAATTTGCAGAGCTCGCCCCTGCTGCATCTATTTCCTCACTTTCCTAGATGAGCACCATTTCAGAAAGAAAAAAAAAGTGGAGAGGGAAGGGGGTTGGGCTGGTGTTAAGTTTCAATCCTGCACAATGATGCCTTTAACAAACCAGCAAGTCTAGTCAAAAGCTAACTGAGGTAGGTTTTACATTTTTTTATTTTACTACTGCCAGGTAATATTCACAGGACTCAAGGGATAGATGGGACTTTCTAATGACTCAATATTTCTAAATGCTACTGTTGTCCCCCAAACACATCTGAAACTCTTGAGGGATGCTGGGAGCTGTTTCTGTAACACGGCTAAAGGTATATGAGTTTTAAAAGCAGGAGAGAAGCAGTTAGAAAAAACAAAATTAAATCCTATATAAACCAATACTTGGTGGTCTTGGGTTGGAACAGAATCTATGATTGCAAAACCTGACCTGTCTGGTTTATTTCATTTTGATTTACCCATGTCTTGGATAGGGCAAAAAAGATTCAGAATGCACAGCCTTGACTGTCTAGACAGTTTTTGCTTTTCAGTTTAAGATTTGCTACTTTACTTCTGCAGATGCCAAAAAAGTCTAACCTTCAGTACTTGGAGGATTAAAGAGCTGAGTTTAGGTTGACTACTATAGCAGTGTAATCTCAACTCCAAATGTACAAGAAACAATAATATTAGTGAGGTGCCGTCATCAACACTGTAATCCCAATAGTCAGGGTTTCCATTACCCACCCCAACATGATTTCAAGGATTTATATAACATGATCACAAAAAAAATGCTATAGGCTGAAAACCTGGTCTGTGTCAATCTTGGACCAAATGAGTTTGCAAAGTCTGGTTTGCCCTTTTCTTTTATCCTGGTTCAAATATGTATTAGTTTTAAATGCTACATACAACACCAAAAAAACTTCTCTTAAAGTCAATGAACCAAGACTATTACACGTCACTGGCTTTCTCAGCATGCATTTATGAATTTTGGATATTCACATACAAGCTTTCAAAGTGATCAGTTAAATTTTTTAAAAAATTTCTACCAAAAAAGACCTTACTAAAACATAGACTACTAACATAAACCTCTTCTTTTTCACATCAGACAGCTTTGGATAGTGAAAAATGAAACTTGATTTGAAGATTTGGCTCTGCCAGTTATAAGCTGTATGAAACTGTTTACATCATTTCTCCTTCCTGACACTTAGTTTCCTCATCTGCAAAACAGAGATAATGATATTTATACTAAACACTTGTTGGGTTGTTGTGACAATCAAATGACATTATAAAGTGTCTTGTAGACCAATAAACACTTCATAAGTATGAATTTTTGAGTATTGCTATTGCCATCTCCTCCACAATAATTCTTCTTTGATGCCTAATCAAGATACATGGAGATGGCTATGCCAGTAGAAGGGACAGACTTTAGGTATGGCTCCTGTGGCAGAGCATGTGTCTCCCATTCATTTTATCTAGCTAAGTTTTAGAGAGAGATACACATCATTAGGTTGGACACAGTGTGGTGTTCATTTTCATTATAGACACTCCCCCAAACCATCTAATAAGTCATGGATTTGTGGAGAGAATTTCCACACCAACAAAATCAGGGATGCTTGAAGTATTCACATAGTGTCTACTAGTAGGTCATTACTAAACTGCAAACACCTATCTTTTCTCTTAAACTCATAAAGTTTCCTATGGGAACTCCACTAAATTTAGTCCTTTAAGGAGGAAAGTAAGTGGGAATTTCAGTTCAGAAAACCAGCAAAGTAAGGAAAGTACAAGTGATCCCATCCCACGTGAGTTTTTATTTTTAAGACTTTCACAAATAAATAATCAAGTCATTTGATAAAGACCTTTCATGTGGTTGTTAGAAACCAATATGTGGGAACCTAAATCTATAACGGATGGGATGGGAATGAGTAGTTCTAGCTCAACTGAAAGGAAGTTGAGGATAAAAGAAAATGTCTAGAAAAAGGCACTTGAAGGGAGCAGCTTGATTTCCTTCATGCTGTTGTCCAAAGAACACATGTGACAACACCTGCAATAACTGCGAAGTCTCTATTGAGCAACATTTACACTTCAAAGAGACTTTTATCTGCTAAGACATTTGGCTAAATACACCTTCAAGTCAGAGATAATTTTGGCCATAGGGAATTAGATCTTCAGCAAGCCAAGGGAAAGTCATATACTTTTATTTTGTTTGGATGAGGATGAGGACATGATGGTGGGGCATTCGGAGAAGGGAAATTGAAAGTTGCATGAGACTGAAAAAGGTTTGTAAGTAGGTGTCCAGGTGACTCAGCTCAGGTGTCTCTTTTGCTTTTAATTTTCTGCCATTTCTAAGTTGTTCTTAATTTGTGGAAATGAAAATTATTTTCTTCTATGAAAATAAATCAAAATACAAAGAGGATTTTATGTTAAATTCAAAAAAGTATTGTGGCACTACAATTACTTTTAAATCCATAAGACTGGTGCCTGACAAGCTTATATCTGTAATATTCTTAGTCATTAAGTAACTTCCAACAATGGCATGTTTGAAACTACTTCATTACTCTTTAAAATATGGAACAGTAGGCCTCATTTATAAAACATATAGAGAACTGAGTCAAATGTACAAGAATACAAGTCATTCCCCAATTGATAAATGGTCAAAAGATATGAATAGGCAGTTTTCAGAGGAAGAAATTAAAGCTATTGATAGTCACATGAAAAAATGCTCCAAATTGCTATTGATTAGAGAGATGCAAATCAAAACAACTCTGGGATACCACATTACACCTATAAGATTGACTAACATGACAAAACAGGAAGATGATAAACGCTGGAGAAGAAGTGGGAGAGTTGGAACACTAATTCATTGTTGGTGAAGCTGTGAGCTGATCCAACCATTCTGGAAAGCACTTTGGAACTATGCTCAAAGGGCTACAAAAATGTGCACACTTTTTGACCCAGCAATACTGCTTCTAGGACTGTGTCCCCAAGAGATCATAAAAATGGGAAAGGGTCCCACATGTACAAAAATATTTATAATAGCTCTTTTTGTGGTGGCCAAAACTGGAAATCAAGGGGATGCCCATCCATTGGGGAATGGCTGAATAAGTTGTGGTATATGCATGTAATGGAATACTATTGTGCTATAAGAAATGATGAACAGGAAAACTGCAGAGAGTCTTAGAAAGACTTATATGAACTGATGTTGAGTGAAAGAAGCAGAGCCAGGGGAACTTTATACACAGCAAGAATCACAGTGTGCGAGGAATTTTTCTGGTAGACTTCGTACTTCATTGCAACGCAAGGACTTAAAAAATTCCCAGTGGTCTCTTGAGGCAAAATGCCTTCCACATCCAGAAAAAGAACTATGGAATTCGATTGCAGAATAAAGCAGACCATTTTCCTTTGTATTATGTTTTGTTTTGTTTTATGATTTCTCCCATTCATTTTAATTCTTTTATGCAACATGACTAAGGTGAAAATGTATTTAATAGGAATGTATGTGTAGAACCTATAAAAGGTTGTATGCCATCTCAGGGAGAGGGTGGGGAGGTAGGAGAGAAGGAGGGGAAGGGAAGGGAAAAAAAACCCAAGATACATGGAAGAGATTGTAGAACACTGAAAACAAATAAAATAATTTAAAAAAATAAAATATGGAATGGTTTACTACCTCTGCTATTTACATTACATTACATAATTTACATTAATTGACTGAAAGGCTGAAATAGTATCAAAGGGGCAATAGACTCTTTGTCAATTGGTCATAAATGGGGAATAAATGTGCTTTTTACAGAGAAGGTCTAGATTGGATGCATTTCACACTCTTGAGGGCAAGGATAGTATTTTGCCTTTTTTATATGCCCAGTGCTCAGCAAAGCATCTTCAATATAGTAGGAGATTAATAAATGCTCAGCGACTGACTTGTGGCAGCCTTTGACACTATTGAATTCACTTTTCTGAATACTTTTTCCTCTCTAGCTTTTCATGACATTTTTCTCATGTTTAGTCTCTTATTTCTCTGACTATTAAATCTCTTTTGCTGATTCTTTATCCTTGTCACATTCACATATCCACCATGTGTAGGGGTTCTCTCAAGGTCCTATTCTCTGTCCCCTTATCTTCTCCCTGTACACCAAGGGTTCTTAACTGTTTTTGTGTTATGGACCCCTCTGGCAGTCTCATGAAACCTAAAAATACTTTCTTAGAATGTTTTTAAATGCACAAATAAAAATACATAGGATTACAAAGGAAACAAATTATATTGAAGTACATTTTTCCCATTCAAGTTATGGGACCCCTGAAATATGTCCATGAACCCAAGTTGAGAATCATTGCTTTATACCATTTTGCTTGGTGATCTTATCAGTTTCCATTATCAGGTTCAATTTTCATCTGCATGCTGATGATTCAGCCCTAATCTCTCTCCTAAGCTTCAATCTCACATTATCAACTTCCTTCTGAACATCTTAAATTGTTTGTTCTATAGATAACTCCAATTCAACATGTACAAAATGGAATACATTATCTTTTCCCCAGATCCTACCTTCCTTAATTTTCCTATTTCTGTGGAAGGCACCTCCATCCATTGAGTCATCCAGACTCCCAACCTTGATGTAATTTTTGAATCCTCACTTGCATTCAGTCCACATATCTAATCTTTTGTCAAATTTCATCATTTTTACTTTCATTGCACGGCTCAGATGTGCCCCCTTGTCTCCATTCACATAGATGCAGAGATGCCCTTACCATCTTACCCTTGGACTACTGTGATAGCTTTTGATTGGTGTCCATCCCTCAAATTTTTACCTTACTCCAGTCCATCCATGCTCAGCTACCAGCGATCTTCATAAAGGATAGGTCTGATCATGTTACCTCACCTCAATAAACTCCAGTGACTCCCTATCCACTGCAGGATCAAAGGTAACACCCTCTGCTTGGAATCTAACACCCTTCTACATATTCCCCTGTGTATTCTACAATCCAGTCACACTAGCCTGCCTGGAATTCTCTTCTTCTTCATGTTGCCTCCTAGACTTCCTTCAAAAACAGCTCAAATATGACCTACAAGAGACCTTAACTACTTAACTCACAACAGTCAGGTTAATTTTTTTTCTACTCTGTATTTATCTTGTATACACATAATTATTTACATATTCTATCTCCCATTAGAATATATGTCAATTGAGGGAAAAGGCTGCATTTTCATATTTCTTTGTATTCCCAGAGCTGAGCTCAGTGCCTAGGCCATAGAACACATTTAATAAATTTAACTAATGCTTGTTGATTGACTAAAAATGATTAGAAGATTATAGTCAGAATGGACCAACTAGAAACATAAAGTCTGAATTGGAGATAAAAATATGAGCTGAGGTGAAAGCTATTTCCTGTATGTTATAACCAGTAGATCTTCAAGCTCCAGTATAACAGAAATTTACTTAACCTAGAATTTTGACTTTGATGAAAAGGATCAAGAATAAGCCTTTGGAAGCTACAAAATATGTGGCATTAACACAAATTCACAATTAACCAGAAGTCATTGCTATGTCAGATCTAGCTCTTAGACCAAGAATACAGATGTTTCATATTTTTTTTAATCTTCATATCTTTAACAGTACAGCAAAGTTGAGAGGTTCCTCCCTACTACTCCAGGAGTCACTCAATAAAGGCAGTTTTATATAGACTCTTCAGTTTTTCCTTCCTGTTTCTTTCAAGTTTTATTTAGTCAGATGTATTAAAATAAGGTGAAATTTGGATATGCTCATTTGCTAGTATCATCCTAGCTCAAGTCTTGACAACAGCAAACTTACTGCAACAGCCCTATATCCGTTCTGATTCTTTTCTCTCCCTGATGTAAGTCATTCTGTCACCACTACCTTTATGACCCTGCAACTTTGCATCTGAGACTATGCCTTATATATACAGTGGGCATTTAATCACTAAACATTTGGGAATTTATTTATTACTTTGCTTATAAGATCTTGCTGAAAACAATTAAATTCTTTGATATCTATTAAGAACAAGAAGGTATAATATGAGAATATATTTACTCAGTATTTTGTGGATAAAGAGCCATTGAATTATTCCTGAACATAACAAGTAGAGATTTTCATTAACAGCAATATAACCACCACATAGATGCAACTAACACAACCACTATACTCACAGTTATAATTAGGTGCGATCCGATGTTGAGCCTCCAGGCTAGCTAATGTAATGTGGAAGATGATATGCAGCAACAGGAATGATAGACTGGTGAAGCACAGGGACTTCAACAAGCGTCCCGTATGTCCTGGAAAAAAAGACACATGCAGCTGTAAGAGCATTTAGAATACAATAAAGCTAGTTGTATTTCTCTTCATATCTGAATTTTTTTTTTATTTTCTGTAACATTATCTGCTTCCACAGTCTTGCTATGAGGAAAATACTTTAGAAATTACAAGAGGTTATAGCTTTATTCTAATTGAAATTAAAAACCTTCAGTTTAGTAACAGAATTGATATTATCAATTAGTAATTTAATCAGCAAAAAAGACATTGATTTGCTCATATGCCTCAGTTGAGAAAGATCTCATTTCTCAGTAAAAGTTATCAACAAAGAAATATGCTTGTAATAATCAGTTAAGAAAGAACTGGTTATAGGAAATGATATTTTCATGCTTAATTTCCAATATAAGCTTGATGTTTTTATTAGTTCTCAATTGACATAACTGTGATTACATTAGTCAAAACTAATCCAAGTAATATTTTCTCATTTATGTCTTTCAATCCCCAGCACTTAAGCCAATGTCTGGCACGTAGTAGACATGTAATCAATGCTGGTTGATTGTCACATACACACATGTTTAAGGGGAAAATATTCTCAGGAAAAATTCATTGCTTCTGACTTTTAGCCTAATTTTATATTTCACTTGTATTCCTTTTTATAATCAGGGCTCAAACACTTGGCTCAAAATTGCACGCCTCTCAGTGGCATGTGATAATAACATCTAAGCAGGACAAAATATTATTATTAATGAAGCGAGGTTTTTTTTAATGGTTGATATAAATGCTATTCAAACAAGTGCTTTTATTCAATATAAACCCTCTTCCTTGTCTTTCTTCTTCTCCTCACCTTTCAAATGAATACCATTTTGCTAGTATTCAGGATGTTGCAAAACTTTTTTAGACATGCTGTATATGTACTTTAATTGATTATATACTTTGAAAAAATATGGTTTTACGCGTTTGCATGTCTATATGTGCATGTGTATGTGTATATACATATTACACACATGTAAGTATGTATTTTATTCTTGGTATTTAATTATTATTGTTAACTAAGTCTATATGTATTTTTGTGAGTCAGATTTGTGGAATAAGAGTGTCCTATATTGAGAATAATACACCTCTGAATACTTCAGATTTGTGATTGTATGGATGGGAATGCTCTTTGCATGGACAAATATTTTACATTTAAATGATCCCATGAAGTATTGTAACTGTAAATTCATCATCTACATGTCAATTTATCCTTGACAAGCTCCTCCACCAGCCACTAGACTGAACTCAGATGACAGGCTTGCACCACTCCCTTCCTTGAAGCCTTTCCAATTTCACAGAGGTTTCACTCTGCAGAAATAGTCTGTAAGGGTCCATTATCACTACCCTATACGGAGGCACTGGAGGGGAGCTTTGTAGGAAGACTTTGTACAGAAAAGCATAAAGTCAACTACAAAATTTGAAATCTGCCTATACTGGACAAAGCGTGCCTTATACACTCAGAAAAGTCTTCAGTAGTGATGGCTAAAACCAGATTTTTCCCATGAATAAACCAAAGCTTGAATATGCTTATAAGATTAGTTTCTAATGAGATTAACGGTCATAATACCAATGATGATGATGATGATGATGAAGAAACCATCTTGGTGTCAAGGTAGGCCACGTCTACACATAAATCATATTCCTAAATCTTGATCTCTTCCAAAGGTAAACGATACATAGGTATTATTTGAATAATAACAGTGCTTTGAACCTGCGTATTCTAGATTGAAGAGTGCCTCACGTGGTCCAGTGTATCTAGCCAGCCCTAAATATGCTTCACATTCTAACCAAGTCATCTTCATATCTGACCCTGAGAGCATACTAATCCAGGTCATAAGCTTGCCTCTACCGCCCCCTCCAACTCATGCCCCTCACAATCAAATCTATAAGAGCCAAATTACTCCCCTATAGTTCCAATAACCATTTCTCTAACCTAAATCTAAACATCCTTGTCTAGTCAGTACTTCACATATGTATTGACTCCCTTATTGGAATGCACAGTTTGTCTCACATTTTAATCTCCAGTGGTTAGTATAGTTTTTGGGGAAAAAAATAATTTTTAATAAAAGTTTTTTTCATTCATTAACGTAAGATAAAGATTTGGGGAAAAGTATACCTTAAGTCATACCAATATGACAATAATAGAATTTGAGGGGAGAAGCAGGTCCTGACCTGTGATTTCATCAGTTTAGGGAAATGCTAAAATGTAAATGAAAAGATCATTAAAAGTCAACCAACTTTTACTAACTGAAAAAAAAATACCAACACTCCAATGCACTTTCTTTTTTTAAATTAGTGAGGAAAGGGGCTGCTAGAAATGAATGTGATATACATTTTATGATGTTGTCAATGTATTGGGTATTTTTCTTAATTGATTTTCTCTGTTATAAGGGAAGGTTCAATTTCAAGAGAGCTAGAGAGCAATTTAAAAATGATATA
This sequence comes from Potorous gilbertii, assembly GCA_028658325.1. Lineage (NCBI taxonomy): Eukaryota > Metazoa > Chordata > Mammalia > Diprotodontia > Potoroidae > Potorous > Potorous gilbertii. Next base: position 65,785,363 of record CM053773.1, read on the forward strand.
AAAACAAAAATGTCAATCACATTTTTTATATTTAGATAAACTGTAAGAAAGAAATATCTGGCTTAGTATTTATAAAACACACTGAATTGTGTACAGATATAGCAAGTACCAAAAGTTCTTTATATTTTATCAATTTTTAAAGAAAATGTTTTCTAAATACTCATTAACCATATATGTTTATGTATATCTATAGAAAGACAGACAGACAGACACAGCCAGACAGATAGCTAGCTAGTTAGATAATCCCTTTATCATCTGAAATCTCAACCCCTCCACCTTTGGGAGCATGATTTTTCTAAGTTGCTATGGCCAGAAAGAGTCATCATCACTTTGGGAATGGTGAGAAGTTTCTCTTACTTTAGGAAACCTCATTCTTGAAAGATGTGAAAATAGGAGCTCACTTTCAATACAGCACTTAAATAATCTGTCTCTCCCTAGGACTTTATTTAGAGCTTTGCTAGCTCAGTCAGAGCCTGTCAGAGCTTATGCTCCATTGCTAGAGTCGTCTTGAATCAAGGCTCATTTTCACTTTTCAATAAGGCACCAAACAGGACTTTTAGAAACAGGATCTTAGTCTGAGGTCGATGGATAGATTTCAAGAGTTCACGGAACTTGGTCAAGAAAAAAAATAACATCTTTAATGCCACTAACTTCTAATTAAAATTTTAAAGTTTTTAAAAACTTTTTTCTTTCCTGAGCAGTTCGTGGGTTTCACCAGACTACAGATGGAGTCCATCATGTACTCATGCATGTACACATGTGCACACATGTACACACAAGCATGTTAGAATCTCTGGCTTAAAAAAATACTATAGCAACAGGGACAGAAACTGTGATTTCACTGGTATGAACAGTCAGAGAAGGACTTTGTACTTCCTTGCCTAGAGCATTGAGAGTTTAAGCAACTTTTCTAGGGTCACACATCCAGCATACATTAAAAGTTGGGCTCAAATCAGAGCCTCCCTGGCTCTGAGGTCAGTTTGCTAACCATTATACTCTTTTCCTCTCATCACAGCAAGGCTTCATTATTCATCTATTAACTTGCCATCAGCAAATACATGTGTGAGGAATTTTGGGGGTTAAATTACTGTTTTGCCCTCAGTGTGACATTTCATGTAATGGCCCTAGCCCCATTATAAAAATATAGGTGTTGTTTAAAACTATTGCAGGCTAACTTCTTTTGCTGTGGCCCAGGAAAATTTCATTAAAACCAATGGAATGATTTTCTGAGTCAGGCAAAGTCATATCATGAGAAATGACATACCCCCTACATCAGTGTTTTCAATACTTTGCTCCCAGGAGATATGCCACCAAAATGCTGCCAAATGTGCTTTCCTTGTATTCCAACTAGATCCAGTTGTGTCTACATATATATTTTCTAAGTTAAGCCTCAACTCAAAAAGATACAAAGTTTCTTAAGAAATTAGATCATGTGAACATATAACAAGATTTTGGGGAAATGATTCATCTGTAGGAGGAGAGAGGGTTTCTAATGACCAATTTAATTTCTGAGAAGGATAATACCAATAGTGTTGTTTCTTCCTGACCTGGAAAGGTTGATTCCATATGTGGAGGACACAATAGTTTGGGGTAGAAAGTCTGAGCATGATTGGATTAATGGATGAGCAAGAGTCAAGGAGAGGAGATGACCACTGGAGGGAGAAAGGAAACTGATGACTGGCTGTGGCTGACACTGAGCACAACTGGGCTCTACAGTGACCACTGCTGACTTGGTTCACTGAGGCTAGATTCAACAGCTGAGGCCAGAGCAAGAGTGGCATCTAATAGACAGTGACCTAGAGTTCTTAAATATGTTGAAGTGCTGCTTTCCTCTTGTTCCCTCTTATCTATCAAAGGGGGAGGATATTTTATCCAAAGTTCATCCGTTTTTGAGTTTGTGATTTAATTCATGGCAGCTGACTCTAGATAAAATGTGGTTCATCATAACTTTTCAAAAGTTTGTGTCGAAATCTTCCTGAATATGAATTTGCAAAAAAGAGAGACAGTTATTGGCTTCAGTAAACAGGCAAAAGCAAATCATTGCTAAATCTTGATAAGGACTTGAGCCCCAGGAATGATATGAGAAAAATGACGTTGACTTATTAATTTTAATTTATGTCACAAAGCAGGTATAACTGGGTTCTAGGTTTTTCCATTAGGAAAAACCAACTCACCATTGTTGTCTTTTAGGAGTGGTTGCACTAACTTCTCCCTTGTATTTCCTCTCCTCCCACACATGCACAGGAAAATCTTTCTTTTTGGTGGTAGTTGAGAGTATTAACTAGCAAATCTTGACCAGTTGGAGCAAAAAAAAGGGTGTCTGGACCAGGAAGGTAATGCTCCCATGGCAAAGATTAGAACATGAGGAAAGGAGTAAGTACCCCTACCTTTCATTTTCATCTTCAGCCAAACAAATTTCCAAATACTGTATACCAGTGTCAGACTCATAGAAATAGATCCCAATGAGTCAAGTATTGACTTAAAAGAACATAATAAGTATGTTTTATTGCATTAAAATTAATTTTAAGAAACATTTCCCAATTACACTTTAATCTGATTTAGGTAGCACTCAGTAATTTTGCTGGATGCAGAAGCCTTTGAGTTTGACAATTTCACTCTATACATATGAGATGAAAATCTGAAGAGAGACGAAATTTGAAAATCATGGTGTGAAACAAATTTCTATGTATGAAAAACAGCTTTACCTTCTGCTCAATGAATTAGGTTCTACTTATCCAGAGTTATTATAATAGTATAATTATTTTTCCTCCAGTTTAAGAGTTGTAGAAATAATTTTAATTTGTACTTTGTTCTTCTTGGGCACTAGAATTGATTTACTAGGAGTTAATTATATATTGAGGCAATGAGACCAAAAGCCATTCAAAGTTTTGCCCCAGTTTTAGATTTTCCTTCTCATTCAAAAATTTCGGACACTGTTTAAGGAAGTTTAGTCACAAACTATGATTCTTCTACAATTCTTCCCAAATTTATTCAAAATCTTAGCAATTGTTGAAGAGAAAAGTGACGAAGACTTTTCAATACCCAAATTCAGAAGACAAATGTTACAGCAATGCCTGGGAATGTTGCTTAGCAGGTATCTGGTAATAGTAATACTAACTAGACCTTACTGTTTGGGACTGTATGAAAGTCAAGATGATATGCAAGAAAGAGGCAGAGAGAATATGGTTTTGGGGCCTGAAGTCCTGGGTTCCAATTCTGCCTCTCACATACTACCTTGGAACTTCAGGTAAGTCACAACCTCTCTGGTTAAGTTTCCTCACCTGTAAAATGAAGGATGGCTAATAAATTATTCGTTATATTATATTAATATATTATTCAATATTATTTGAAAAATATTATTAATATATTAATGAAAAATGTCTTCAGAACTCCCAAAGTCACTCAAATGTCAAAGAGAGAGAGAGAGAATAATCAATTATCAAACATTTATTGAAAACATCCTATACATGCCAGGAATTTTCTGTGCATTGTGCTTACTAAGACAAGAATGAATTTTTTTAATGTTCTTGCCCTCAAGGAGCTTACATTCTAATTCTAACAATATCAACATGAATACAGCTGTTAGGACACATAAAAGTGCAATGAAACATGGCCAATTTTAATTTTTGGTATTCTAAGGTAATATGTGCCTCTCAGGGACCTATTTCTATTTGACTCTGACATCATTGGTTTAAAGCATTTGCAGATTGGTTTGGCGAAGGATGAAAATGAAAAGTAAGGGCGCTCACTCCATTTCTCTGGTTTTAACCTCTGCCATGTGAGCATTATTACCTTGTTGTTCCCCCTTTCTCATCCAACTGTAACCAACCTCAACTCTGCCATTAGCATCTTCCTCCATAGACCAAGTGTAGCAAGCACCAAAATGAATTCAGCAGAAATCAAAACCACATGGCAGAGAAAAAAAACACAACACAGCAAAACAAAACATTTTTAAGGTAATTTAATCATGAGTTAGATTAGTAGTAGCATATTCTCTGTACCACAAACATGTTGCTGTTGAAATGACTACCTCTAGAACAGTCTTAGAATAACTTTTCAAGAATCTACACTGTAGTTGGTGGGAATTGGTGAGGGAAGGGGGTTGACAATTATAGTCCACTTGGTCCCAGCCCAAGAGTTACGATGACATAGCTTCTGTTGGGGACTATGTGCTTTGTGTATAAAGTTCTAAATTGGTTATGAATTTAAGATCTTTTGACATTGGCAATTGTACCTCTTTGCACATTATTATAATAACTGGAACTTATAGAGTGATTTTAAAGTAAAAAAAAATAATTTTCTCACATTAATCTTGTGAAGTAGGTAGTGTAAGTATTATTGATTAACATGGCTTCTCCATAGATACACAGCCAAAGATAACTATCTTTAAAATCAGTTGAAACTTCACCTTCTACAAGTGGCCTTTCCTGATTCAATAGATGCCAGTTCCATACTTCCCCAAATTACCTTGTTTGTACCCAGTATATATTTTCTTGAACTTATCTTGAGAGTTAGCATTTTGGGGAAAGCAAATGTGTGCATGTGTGTGTGTGGGGGGGCACATCTTCTTACATGGAGGCAATGTTAAAAGTGTATCTTGTTCTGGTGCTCCGGACCATCTCCCTTCTCTTTCCAGTCAGTATAATAAGTGTATAAGTAGCTAGCATAGAGTAACCACAGCAGAAAGTAAGATTGCAAAGAGGAATCTAGAAGTCATGTACAGACTGTCCCAAAGATGAAAGGAACATAATTTGTATATTTTGTCATATATTAACCAAAAAAATTATATCCTGGTAATATGTGCTAAATCAGGAGAAATCTGGTAGACCTTTCTGTATGGGCCTTTTGGTCCTATGACATGTACATCTCAGAAAAGTTGAAGGAGTAAGACCAGCAGAACATCAAATATTACTGATAACTTTGAGGTGATATGAATATGTTAACTTTAAGTTTTACTGACAACTCTGACATGATCTGTATATGTTAATGAACTAACTCCAAGGTGACATGGATAAGTTCATCTGTCCCCCACATAAACCTTACAAATGAGATCTCAAACCCTTGGTCCAGGATACTTCCATATCCATTATGTTCATGTTGCCTAGTGCTCCCCATTCTAATTCATGGTTATATGAGTAATACTATCTCTCCATCCTCTACCTGTCTTCTTTCGCCACCTCATCCCTGTCCCCACACCATCTACTTCTGTACCCCACCTCATTCCTTTCAAGCATTATCTCCATACTTCCAGTGTCTTGCTCCCCTACATCCTCTGAACTTTATTAAAGTATGATTACAGTCTCATTTCCCTCTTCCAATATGGTCTTTCCTTGCAAGTATTCAAAGAACCAAGTATGCCTGCCCCATTTCATAATTTATAAGTTAATTAGCAATTCAGAGACACCTTGCATCTGGGAGTGGGTTCCCTCCATCCTCCATTCTCCTACTACTGGCTATGTAGCTGGTACATACTGTCTTTATAACAGGCAGAGTGGAGTAGTCTTACTATCTTTCCTGTGTCCTCTTTCCTATTAGGTGCAGAAAGTGAAGATCATTACATAAAGGACCTGCAGTAAAGTTGCCATGAACTAAACTGGAAGGTGGTTACCTTCCTCCACTCTGTCTATATACCCTATAACTTTGAGAAGTGGACCCAAGGTCTCCGTTTGTTCAGATTCCTAGTCCTTCTCAGTTTCAGAGGCAGACAGAAATGTCCCCTGGACCCAGGAGTTTGACTCTGGAGCCAAAACTCTAGGTATGATGTTGCATCTAGTCAGTTCATCAGGAAAGCCAGGCAAAGCCAGGATGGATGCTTATGACTTGAGTCCAAGGGGAGGTCTTATAATTAGAATTTGAGAATGTGCTCTATAAAAACTGAGCTAATACCCTCCTGTCTCCTCAGAGACTGAAGTAGTAAAGGGAGAAGGGGAGTGGAATCATGCCTTATGCGATAGGGAATTTTGTCTTTTCGTTAATACACATTTCAAGCAAAAATTCATTTGTAACAACGAATCTGATTCTTAGTGACTAAATTGAACTATACCCTTAAAATCTAAGGGGCCTGGATTAGTGGATCCCGGAGTCAAAGGCAGAGAACCTAAGCATAACTGAGTCCTGTTAAAGGTGGAGGAGAACCCAGAAGGAGGGACTGATAACATATCTGCTGTTTAGGCAGTAGGAGTCAGAGTGACCCATGTTAATCACATAAGAAGAGGGATAAATGGAAGCTGCAACTGTCAGGAGGAATATACTACAGGAAGGTAGTAAACCAGTAAAGAGATCTGTCCTGATACCTACAGGAAGGTAGTAAACCAGTAAAGAGATCTGTCCTGAGATCCTGCTCTTTTTGATGAGATTCACTGAATGTCTCAACCACCTGAGAAAATATGGACTTCCAGAGGACGAACCCGAGAGTGAGTCCATCTTAAGAACAGCAAGACCTTTCCAAGAAAGCCTACAGGAATTTAAGTCCCCTTTCAAGTGCCCTTAGTCTGCTTTCTAGTTTTATGTTACTTTCAACCACCCCTTATACTGATACCCATTCTTTCATGACAAAGAAATAAAGTGTACTTGTACCATTTTTCTGTGTTTCTGATTAACATTGCGTGTATGTGTGTTCCTATGTAAACAAGTTTGCAGCACAAAAGATCACTGTACAGCAATTTTAGGACTCAAGAATCAGAAAAAAACTTTGTGGGCAAAGAGAAGAGGTATAAATTATTGGCTCAATTGGGGTTCAAGAATCATCAACTCATAAAATGTCTTTGTGCCCAAAGGCTTAGTTGTCTTCATCAGTAATGTCAAAATTAAATAAAATCAAGGTCACTAAGCCATACTTAGGATACTTGCAGGCTTCTTGGGAAACCACAAATTAACATTATATGTTCTATTGTATTTTTATTTATTTTGTCAAATACTCAGGAGTGTTACAGGCTGCCTATTTGATATCACTCCTCTACATTCTGTTCTTACTGCTCACTGAGGGGGTTTAAGTCAGGGCCTGGGGGTCCCAGGTGAATACAACCTTACTGATGGAGGAAAACAAGCAGAATTTGCTGTCAGAACTTAGCCTCATTTAATGAAAAGAGTACTGGGTTCAAGAGCCCTTCTACTAATTATCTGTGTTATTTTGGGCAAGCCATTTCATTTCTGTGGGTCTCAGTCTCCTGTTCTGTTAAAGAGTGATTCTGGACTGCAAAATGTTACTTGTAACTGCATGACTCCTTCCTCCTGCTTCTTGCACTGCACTGCCTCCCCTCTCCTTCTAGAGCGTGAGCCAATCCTGTCAGCACTGCATTGTTAGTTCAAGTTCATAGGTCAAGTTCATAGGTCAAGAGCTGGCATAGTATCTCATAATTTGTTTTTGCCCTTGATCACCACCTATCTTCCCAAACCTTTTAGGGATCTTGTCAATGATGACAGGATTATAGAGTAAGAGTTGGGACCTCCAAGGTAATTGAATCCAACTTTATCATTTTATAGATAGGAAAATGAATTTCAGAGAAACAAAATGGCTCACCTAAGTCACATGGGTCATACATTTTAGAGGTTTGGGATTTGAAATGAAGTCCTTTGGCTCAAAATCTTACCTTCTTTCTACTGCACTGTGCTGCCTCTGGAAGTCCTGGAATCTCCCGTTTATAACAATGTTTCTAGGCAACAATTCATTCTGACTTTGAGAACTTTTCTTATCAATGAACTTTTGGAGTACCAAACTTCTAGATGGCCTCTTTCTTTCTTATCTAATCCAATTGTCTCCTAGGAGGCAACTGAAGAAACCTATAAAACAATAGACCTAATTTCATGCCTTCATGTGACTACTTAACTCTTGTGTATTTTAAGAAAGATGTGCATGAGTTCTCTGTTGGTGGTTATAAGGACCATGAGCCATTTCTCAGCCTCAAAATTTTTATAAAGGTCATTGAGTTTAAAATGGATATTAAGAAAATCATGGAAAGGGGAAAAAGACATCTTCAATGGGCAACATAAAGCTTAGGATATATGTGTAAGGTCAAAGACATAGTAGAGATGTTTACAAGTCAACTAAACCCACCAGCTTCAAACTAGCTGCCAAAAAATATGTTTTTCTCTGGTAACCACCTGTATGTCTAAGCAATAGCTCAGAAACTGGGTGTCCCCTAAAGATACATGAAGTGGTAACCTATATTCACCATAATGCAGAACTCATTTTGTCTGGCACAGAAAAAAACAAAAACCAGAGAACAACCTAGTTTTTCCAGTGGGCATTTCTAGTGATTTTCCTCAGGCTGGTATGGGCCTCTGTGTGTTCTCCAGTGCCTTGCATAGAACAATTAAATAATTGTTGATTAATTCATTGACTGAAAATTTCCTGTTGAGAGCTTTACAGGCAGAATGTATTTACAGGCATAATCAATACTTGATGAATGCATAAAATAGCATTTATATAGATAGCACATTAAGGTTTGTAATGTGCTTTACAAATATTATCTCATTTTATCCTCACATAAACCCTGGGTGGTAGATGCTCTTATAACCCTCATTTTATAGATGAGGAAACTGAGTCAGGCAAAGGGTAAGTAACCTGCTCATTGTCACACAATTAGTAAGTGTCTGAGGTTGGATATGAACGAAGGTTTCTTTGACTCCAGAATTTGAATGAATGAATGAAGCAAAGACCTGCTTTTCTTCAACCAAATGTAAGCATTAGTAAAAAGAGATAAAACTCCCCAAATACAATGCAAACATCTCTACCATCCTTTATATTTGAAGAGTATACATTTTGTAGCATTGGAGGAAGACACTGTACTTGAGGATTTACATTGCCAACTTGTATATAACTTAATAACTCTATAGAAGTATTGTATTATTGTATAAAACTCTATAAAACTATTCATTTTCTCCCTTTTCCCCTTCACATTTAAATCTAGAACCTATGCCATGTAAAGAGTAGAAAAGTTAGAATAAACAAGTCAGCTGCCTGGAATGCATTAAACAATTGGACAAAGGCCAGCATTATAAATGCTATATGTAAATTAAAGGAACTTGATATGGAAATAAAAACAGAAAAGTAGTTGTAACAAACTAAATATCTACTTACATCAGCTTCTTGTAAGACTTCCTGTTTTTCTTAGATTTTTGTGTTTAAAATACTAGCAGAATAGAACTCTATCCTCAACATCAATAGATAGTAATATCCTTCAAGGCTGCTCTGATCCTTACTGACAATTTCCAAAATGTTTTGTCAGACAAGACGTGGAACTTAACATACTCAATTCCCCTGCCTCAAACATTCCTCACAGAGAATGATTTAGCTATTTTCAGTAATACAATGATTCAAGACAATCCCAAAGGACTAAAGATGAAACCTACTATCCAAAGAACTGATATTGAATGAATACATACTAAAGCATGCTATTTTTCACTTTCTTTAATTTTTCTTTTGAGTCTTTTTATACAAAGTCTCTAATATGGAAATGTTTTACATAAATGAACATGTGTAACCTATATCTGATTGCTTATTTTCTCAGGGAGGGGGGAGGGGACAGAAAAGAGGAATAGAATATGGAACTAAAAATTTTAAATAAAAATATAAAAAAAAATTAAAAATAGTAAAGCCTGAAAAAAAAAAGAATTCCTCACAGAAATTCACAGGATCTCCAGCAACATATCATATCCCTTTGAACTTTATAGATGTTTGTTAAATGACTCTTTAAAAAAAATTAGCTTGTATTAACTGTTATGAGCATTATATTAGGGATCGAGGCAATTAGGTGAAATATCTGACTTGGAGTCAGGAAGCCCTAAGTTCTAATCCTCCCTGTTACAGTCATTACCTGTGTGACCCTGACTTAATCACATCATTGCTAAAAGAGGGACAATAATGTCACCTACCTAATTGTTGTGAGGACCAAATGAGATAATATACACGAAGTATTCTGCAAACCCTAAAGCACGACGTAAATGATATTATCAGCAATATTTTTCCTCATCAGATAAAATTTCTGATTTGTAGCTCAATGCTAATATTCTGTATACATACTCGAAATCACAGACTCTGGCTTGGAAGGGCCTTCAAAGGCCACCAAGTTTACAGTATCTGCCATGTTCAACAAGTTTTCCTAAGGTCTTTTCTTGAAAATGTAACTGGATGAGAAACCAGAAGACTTTGTTCAACTTTTAGCTCTCCCACTTAATACTGTGTGTTTTGGGGCAAGGCGCTTTTTCTGGGTCCTCCATTTCCTTATCTGCAAATAAGATGATAATCAACTCTACAATCTTATGTCTGAAGCAATGGTGGGAAGCTGATTGTTTTTTTCTAAAGAATTATAGGGACAGATACTTTAAAAATCATTCCAGAATACAGTAAAATCGCAGATCTTAGGCAAGATTTGTCTCCTAAAACCTGGAGCATTATCATATAGGATTTTCTTCATCCTGGCCTCGATACAGTTAGGGCAAGAACTAAAATATGAAGCCAACCAGCCTATCACCTTCCATTTCCAACCACAACAAAATTTTAGCTTAGATACCATCTTGGGTAATAACCATAAAGTCCTTCAACTAAAGATATGAGAAAAAATTCATTTCTGCTGAAGGGCATTAGAAATTTAGCTTTGCTATTGCAGAAAGTCCAGCTCAGAAATATACTAGGATCAGTTCTTTCCCTTTGAACTAGAAGGAATCCCCATGGAGGTATCTAGTTGGATTAGTAGACAACAAATATCAGTCATTGGGTATTAGCCTAAGACCCAATACCCCATTTCTATGCTAGAAAAAATCCTTATTGTGTGTAAGGTTTCTTTCAAACCTATCTCAACTCAGAATATTTACCTCAGACTTGATAATGTCTATAATTAAGATATAACCTGAAGTTTTAATGCTTACAGTCTTTTATCATCATGTATAATCTCTGTCTCTTGGGTGAAAAAGAAACAATATATACACAGAAACATGTACACACATGCACACACACAGAGGTAGGTGACATCCATCTCAGGAAAAAAAGCAAAGAAACATGTTATACAATTATAGTACCCAATTTTTAAATAATTGAGCCCTTCTAGAGTGCTCAAATGATGATAGCAATGATAAAAAACTCACATTCAAGTAAGCCTTTAAGTTGAATAAAACATTTCCTTCACAATGATCCTTTGAGATAAGTAATCCAAGTATTATTAAACCCAGGAGGAAAGTGAGTTTCAGATAAGTTTACTGAATGTTGACATCACTCTGTGTGTCAGAAATAGTAGCTGAACAGTCCAGTTGTGCTCTTATAAATGAATGAATGGAAAAAGTACTTTATTAAGTACTTACTATATACAAAGCACTACACTAAGTGCAAGTGATGCAAACGTAAAAGTAAGACAGTCGTTCTAAAAGAAGTTCACATTCTAATGGGGAAGACAACACAAATGGAAGGTTTTAGTCACAAGTCAGCTGAAAAGGTCCTATGGTTCTTATGAAGCAGCAAGACAAATAGTTTATCTTCTTTAATACTATTTCTACTGACAAAAATCTTACCAATTTCTGATGCTGATCCAACCATTCAATAGTACCCATGACTTTGTGGCAAGAATTTTTTTTCTTGAATCTTTAGAGTCTATCACTGAAAAATCTGAAGGTGCTAATTATTATGCATTTCCACATATCAGAATGACAAGCACAGGCATTATGCCTGAATTGCTATCTTCAGGCTCTTAGGTTTAGGGTCATGGGCTGTCTCCATCTGGGTCTAAGAGGAAATGATAGTCAAGCATTTATTATGAACTAGACACTGTGCTAAGTTCTAGGGATACAAAGAAAGGTACAAACATGGTCCCTGTATTCCAGAGACAATATTCCAGGAATGGACATGGAGGACATCAAGTACAAAAGCACAGATTTGAAAGATGGCGGGTTAAATGTAAGGAACAACAAGAAAGCTGGCATAGCTTCAGCATAAAGTATTTGGAAATAATGGAAATGTAGGAAGGCTGAAAATGAAGGATGAGCCCACCCTGTGAAGAATTTCAAATGTTTGAGAACTTGATATTTCCTAGAGTGAACAGGGAGTTATAAACTGGAGTTTATACTGGTGGTGGAGATGATCGCTTAAAAAAAAATCACTTAGGCAGTTGAGAGAATATGGAATAGAGTCGGGAGAAACCTGAGGCAGGGAGACCCATTAGCAGGCCATTGCATTAATCCAAATAAGAGGAAATGAAAGACTGTACCAAGGTGGTAGCTATGTGAGTAAAGAGGAAGGTATATGAGCTTTGTTATGAAGGTAGAAAGGACAAGAGTTGGTAATAGACTGGATATGTAGAGGGAGTGTGAGTTGAAAAGTTGAGGATGTCACTGAGGTTGGAGTCTGGGTAACTGAAAGATAGAGCTTAACTTGACAAGAGCAGGGACAAGATAAATAAATGAGTTCTGTGTTGGACATGTTGCGTTTGAGATGTCAGTGGGACATTCAAGATGTATTAATTGTAGTTGGTGATACAAGACTGGATTTCAGGAAAGGATCTAAGGCAGGATATATTGATCTGTGGATCATTTACACGGAGATGACAATAGAATTCAGGGAAGTTGAGATTATTAAGTAAGACAACAGAGAGAGAGAGAAGAGGTAGGGTGGCTAGGAAAGAGCCTTTGGAGACACCCAGTCATTAATGGGTGTGACATGGATGCAGAAGGTACAAGGGACACTCAAAAATGGTCAGGCACTTAGGAGAGTGGGGTCAGAAAGTCCTAAAGAGGAGGCAGCTTCAGGACGAAATCAACAGTGTTAAAATGTTGCAGAAAAAAGGATGAGTAAGAAAACAATATGAGATTTTGGCATTAAAAGGTCATCGCGTTTTTGGATAGAGAGACTTCATTTAAATATTTAAATGATGAAGTCAGAAGTAGGATCTCAGAGTTCAGAGAGAGGGAAAAGAGAAGTTACGCTAAACCACAAGCTTTTTCAAGGGGCTTGGACTGAAAAGGTAAAAGACCTAAGAAACAACGGCCGAAAGGGGATGGTCAGATAAAGTGAGGGTTTGCGCCTTTGTTTTTGAGGGACGAGACAGGGATCGGGAAAGGAGCTGGTGCACGGGAAGAGACTGAAAATTAGAGGGGTCGGAGTGTGGGGGAGGGGAGACGTGACAACACGAGACGCAACGGGGTCGGGGCGTCACGTGGAAGATTCTGCAAGGGCAAAAAGGAGGATCGCCTTTTCTTCGGAGACAGGAGTGAAGGAGACCCTGGGGGGAGCTGTCTGAGGGGATGAAGTGAGCGGGGGAGAAAAAGAAAAAGTTCTTCAGTAAATAACCGCCGTTGTTTTAGTGAAGTATGAAGCTGCCGCCTCAGTTTAGAGCAGGTCTGTGCACAAGCGGCACACCCAGGGAGGTCGCCCGGCTGTCACGTGACCCGCGGAGGCACCTCCCCCTCCCCGTGACCCGCGGCCACCCCACTCTGCCGCTGATGATTGGTTGCCTCGGGTCATGTGACAGCCGCCCGCCATCTTTGGGCGGGCCCCGGTTAGAGGAAGCTGGAGCGATTTTGGAATAGTTAGTGTGGGTGAAAGTCATTAAAGCTTGGAACCGCTTAATGGGTAGAATCTCCACGTAGGCTGAGCTGGTGCCGGTTAGTGTTCTCGTGACCAACGTCCGAGACTCGTCCTAGCTCAGAGCGGAGCCCGGGCCCAGGCCCCCGCTTGGGCCGCGCCGGTCACCGCCGCGTCACTAGGAGGGAGCTGAGCACGGTCTAGCAGAAGGAAGGCTAATAAGTACATCCAAGTTAAGACAGACTTGGAACAGCGAGAACATTTTAACGTTTCTATAAGTATCTTCTTTCCACACGTCCCTAGGTGGCTCGTAAGCAAGAACACCTGGATGCCCCCAAAATAAATTGGCCGTTTGAAGTTGAGGAAAGACATGCGGGGAGGATAAAATACCGACCCCGGGCCTTTGCTATTCGAGGGGACCGCAAAAATTTTATCCTCCACCCCTCGTCTCCGTTCCCTCATCAGTGAAATGAGAGGACTTTCTCTCAGAATCTCTCCCCCGTCCTGCGTTTATGGTGCTATGACTCATTGAAAACTAAGCTGCGCTTCAAGTACAATTATGCTGTAAAAATTATATTTGCCATCATAATTATATTACTATATTACAATGAAAATTATATTATATTACTATCTTACAATGAAAAATTCCAAGGAATAGTTAAGGCTGAGATCCATATGTATTTTGCTTTTACTTACTTTGCGCTCAGCATAAATTGGTACCACGACTCATAAAACTCAAGGAAAGTTTGGTAGTTTTCGTTTGACACCTCAGTCAGTGGCACACGATTTTGTACAATCAAATTTAGGACATTTCCTCACTAGGAATTCCCTGTGTCAATGAAATTACAAGTCAGAACGACAGAAATCAGGGCCTTTGGACAGTGGAAGACTGCAGTAGTATGTATTTTATCATTTATTATTTTAGCTATAGAAACAGAGAAGTGTGACTTATTTAGTTTACTTAAAAGTTATTTAAAACACATGTAGAGCCATTGATCACTAGCCCTTAAGCATTACAAAACTCACCTTTGTTAAAGGAAGGGAGAAAGTAGTATGAAAGACTGGCTTACTAGGGAGCATAACTTTTGCAAATATAACAATTGTTCATGCTAATGTGGATTCCCATAACTAGGAGCAAATGTTTCTATTGCTTTCCTCTGAATGGGCTTAGGAATTTTCTTAAAGAATGTTTTACTTTTCATTTTCTCAAACAGGTTGCTGAACGATTGCTACTGCTGAGAGAACCATTATTTCCTCTTCTTACTGTATATGCTACTTTTTAACCTTTGGTCTGAAGTAGTACAAAGAACCTCTGACAAGTAATGAATAATGAATTTAATTCGATTTCCAGTAACAAGACCATATATTAACCTTGTCCTATGTGCTTTACCCTGGTATAGGCCCTGGGGATATAATAATGAGTTTGTATTCTACTGGAGTTGGTGGATAGGTGGGAAGAGGGTTGTCTTCTTTTATTATTGAGGCAGTTGTAATTTACTCTATTATCTGACATATCATTCCTTTCTTTTGTGGTTTTTGGGTGGAAGTAGATTTCATGATTTTCATGATTCTTCCATCATATCACTGGTCAAAAAAACCTAATGGCAAAGGTTTTGTTGTTGTTGTTTATTTATTTATTTAGAGGTGGGAGTATACTGGAAAGGTGAATAGGAGCTAGCTAGTTGGAGCTTAAATACCAGGCATAAGAGTTTTTATTTTACCCTAGAGCTATTTGTGAGATGCTGAAGATTTTTGAAAGTGGAGTTTGAAGGCTAGAACTCTAACTAGTGCTTTAGGAAGATTACTTTGGCAGCTGAATGAACCATTGGAAAGAGGGATTGGTTCATTAAGAGATTATTACAGTAACTAGACGAGAATTAAGAATTAAGATTGTGGATGTGTGGATGGATAGTTGGGGACACATGTAAGAGATATGGTGGATCAGCTGTACTTAAAGTATGGGTGTCACAGATACTTTCAAGGGATCTACAAGAGCAAAACTATTTTTATAATAAAACAAAGACGTTATTTGCCTATTTAACTTTACTTTTTTCCCTTTTCCAACTACATATGTTTGTGTGGCAGAATTTTTTCATTTATTTCAACCAAAACAACATATTGTAAAAGATCAAATGCAGAAGATATGAGAATGAGCTGTCTTCAGTTAAGCCAAACATTAAAGATTTGCACAATATAAAAAACAGTGCTGTTTTCACTAATTTTTTTGTTTCAGAAGATTGTTTTCATAAAATATTTTATTTATGTTAATATATAAAAGGTTTGTTTTAAAATTAATATATTTTTAAAATATCTATTTTACTCTCTAATGTGATAAATATTAGTAGGTGCAAACACAAAAAAATGGTCCTAATACCAAAAAGTTTGGGAACCATTATTGTGGATCAGGCATCAACATAACTTGGTAACTGATTGCACACAGGGAGTGGGGAGGAGAGAATGATAAGGAACAAAGCATAGGTACCAAACCTGGATACAAAAGATGGTAGCGTTCTCAGCAAGGGCGTATGAAGGAATGGTAAGTTAAAAGAGTAGGAGCAGGAATGATGAGTTCTATTTGAAGAATGAGATTTATTAGTAAAGAGATGCAGGAAAAAGAGATGAAAGAAAATACAGTACTGCTTAGGGCAGAATGAGAACCAAGTCTCTCAGCATACTTAGAAACTTTTGGCAGTCCAACTGAAGAAAACATCAATGAAAGCACAATATTTAAAAATCAGTTTGTGGATTGATATTCAAGGCATCTAATGAGAGGCATTTCAGCAATTTCAAAGAGGTCATATATTCTGTAGTGGAAGGTTACTCTTTGTTTATGAGGAACAAATGAGGTACACTGTAATGATCCATCTGCACCAGGTCATAAACTTAGAGCTTATTATTTGAGTACACATGACTGAGTTCTCTAAGGAATCACTACCCCTACCCCCCACCAGCGTGCACACACACACACACACACACACACACACATACACACACACACACACACACACACACACACACACACACACACTCCTACACAGTCAGTCATTTTACATGCTTAAAAAAAGGCAAGAATCACAAATAATATTAGCCTAACTTTGGCAAATACCTCCATAATTCTCAGTATGAGACAACATTTTTTTTTTTACTGTTCTAGAAAAAAAGAAAATGTGAAATTTAAAAATAAAACCAGATTAAACAAAACAGCCTTCAAATTTTTTGCTGAATTATGAGAGACAATCTGCACTTGGTGAGTCTTATTTCAAGGATCCAAATGAAATGACTTTTCTTGCACATTTCCATGGCAATCTGTGGGCAGAGTTTGGCAGAAGACACTCCAATACAAATATACAACATGGACGCTGAAAAAAAAGCTTCCTTTTCACTAGCCAGACCAATCGATCTACTGGACTGCCTCCAGTACTAGCAGGCATTTCCTAGGGTAGTCAGTCAGACAGGTTTTTCATTTTGGGGTACTTAACTTCTTTCAACTGCCAAATAAATGTGCACTAAGACAAAGCATGAACTTATTTAGTAAGCAAGAATAAATGCTGGGGAAAAGAACCTTCTCAAGGCTCCCAGGAGTCATCAAAGGAGACCCTGTCTTGGCCTCATCCTTTCCAGGCTTTTCCTCTGAGAGACATAGCTATAGGGCTCCACTTGAAGTTAAGCAGTGCTGGGAGATTTAGGGATATGTGCGGTATTTATTAGAGCTGTGAGAAAAAACTTTGCATGTAAAAGCAAAACCTCTGAATTAGGGCCTCTTGCCAATTCAGTAAACAAGCCATAGGAACTATGGGAAGGGAGGGAACCATCAGGTTTTTTTTATAAACTATTTTATAGTTTCACTGATTTTTACCCCAAACAATTGGTGATTCCCATGGCAACAAACAAACAAACAAATAAACACTTTGTGTCTTGAAGCTACCTACTCCAGAAATCTAGATCTGTGTGAGCTGATGATTCTCCTCTTTTTCAAGAACATCTTTGCAGAAAAGACTGCAATTTGGTTCCTGTTATTAGCTTGCCTTCTCCTATTTCTGTGCCTTTGTTCAAACTCATACCTGGAAGGGGCTCCAGTGATCCTTCATCATCTTTAATTTGTTCCTGGACTGTGATTTTATTGACATAGGGAACTTCTGTTACCAATGTGAATAAGTAAGTAGCCTGCAACTTACACACTTTAAGAGTTTCTTAGTGCACTGAGAGGTAAAGCAACTTGAGCAGAGTGACATAGCCAGTACATGCACACACACACACACACATTAGATTTACCAATTGTTTGGGATCAAAATAAATGAAACTTCAGAATAGTTGCTGCATTTCTACCCCCCACCTTTCCCTTATGATTTATTTTACTGAATTGGCAAAAGGCTCCAGTTCTATAATTCTATGACTTGGACAATGGGCATCCACCTCCAGTATTAGTATTAAAAAGGATTTAAGGTTTTTGGTCAATATATGTTGATCAAATATGCATTTTCAGTATATACATATTCCATAAACAAACCATCAGAAGGAAGTAATTTTTTTGGTAAACTATTCTATATTTCTCTAATTTTGACCCTAAACAATATATTTATGCATATGAAAAAAAACAATTTTATATCATTTTTAATTCTGACATTGGGAATGGAAAAAAAATGGGACAGTTAGGTGGTACAGTAGATAGAGTACCTGGCCCAAAGTCAGGAAGATGAATCTTTCAGAGTTCAAATCCAGACTTAAACCCTTATTAGCTATGTGACCCTAGGCAAGACACTTAACCCAGTTTGCCTCAGTTGCCTCATCTGTAAAAGGAACCAGAGAAGGCAATGGCAAACTACTTCAATATCTTTGCCAAGAAACCCCCAAATGGGGATTGGATGTAAAATACCATTCTCAGTTCATCTTGTTAGCACTTTTGTATGGTATGGAGTCCAGTCCCCTCTCACAATGTCTTTAGCTACTTTAAATGCTCTTTATGGTGCCAACGTCCTCCTTAACGTATGGAATGAAGAAGTGAACGTAGTATATGGATTAATCAAGGCAGAATATACAAATAAAGAATTCTTTTGAAAACTATGTATCAATTAATGAAAAACATATAAAGTGTGTTTTCAGGTACTGTGTAATTATCTAAATAATATTGCCTAGAACAGTATAGTCTCCAAATAGTTGAAACTAAAAACCACCTAGAAATGATACAAATGGAGGACATGGACTATCAAAAGATTATTTCTAACCCTTGCCATAAAGTCAGCCCATCTTCTTTTTGTCTCAAATACTGATTTGATGATGCACTCTGCTTTTCCTTTGTAAGAGAAACTAAGGAAAGACACTAGCATGTTGGGATGACAAACTGTGGTCATCTTGAGAGAATATGGACAAGAATCACAAAAGATAGACAAACATAGAAAGGGAAGGGAAGAGACAGGAACAGGTTTTTAATAAATGCTTCTTATCAGGCACTGTTCCTAAGTGCTTTCCAAACATTCCCATTTGATTCTCAAAACAATCCTGTCAGGGAGGCATTACTATTACCTCCATTATACAAGCTGAGGAAACTGAGGAAGAAAGAGGTTAAGTGACTTATTTCTAAGGCAGTTTTCCTGACTCCAGGTCCAGGGCTCTATTTACTGTAGCACCCAGCTGGCTCCACTTGGGTTGAAGTCTGCATTGCTGGAGGGAATACCCTTATCATGAGATCACCAAGTCCTTTTGTGTATATGGAATTACCTGGGTAAATCCTATTCTAATTCCTCATGGTGGCATGGAAGTGACCCTAAATTTTTTAAGAGGCTGTCATAACAGAACACAAGTGCTGGGAGGTTCTACCATTCTAGAAAGGTTTTGAATGTAGTTCCACAAACAGACTATGTCTTTCTTCTGATACAAGCCTAGTTAAGTGTGGAAAGTCTTTTCACCAGCAGTCTGACTACTAGGTGATAAATTCCTTAGCCAAAGAAACCCATGAAAGAAAAATATACAAAATAGTCCTCGGTTCTGGGTGGGCCTTTTTTACTTACTTCTGCAATGAATGGAGCATAGTAGAGCAACCACAGTTTTTAGACTATCTATATAAATATTAACTTAACCCTTGGTATTCTAAATATGAAATCTTCATCCAGTTTCTAATGTTTTCAATAGAAAGTTGCATGTATTAGAAAGAACAGTGAAAAATATGTTGGAAAATCTGGCAGAGGAGATAGAGTAGATATAGAGATAGAGATAGATAGCCTACACACAAGCTCTCTGCCTCCACATTATAGATATTTTATTGAAGAGAAGAGACAAGACACAGAAAAGACATGCAGGATGTAGACTGAAATATCTGTTTTTAACATGGCCAATATAGGAATTCATTGTGCTTGACTGTGCATATTTGTTACAGTAATTTTGGTTCTGTTTTTTTTTTATGGGGAAAGAAGCAGGAAGATAAAACAGGTTTTTCTTCATCAGAGCAAATAGATTGAATTGAAAAGAAATGAGTTAAGAGGCTCTAGTAGTACATGTGCAATATCATGTAAATTAAATTGACCACATATAGCATATAATTTGATATAGGCTATACATGTACAATCATATTAAACATATTTCCACATTAGTCATGTTGTGAAAGAAGAATCTTGAGCAAAAGGGAAAAACTACAAGAAAGAAAAAACGAAAAAAATTTTCTGTTTCAATCTGCATTCACACTCCATAGTTCTTTCTCTCGATATGGATAGCATTTTCTATCGTGAGTCTCTTGGGATTGTAGGTCATTGCATTGCTGAGAAGAGCTAAGTTTATGAAAGTTGTTCATTGCACAAAGTTGGTATTATTGTGTACAATGTTCTCCTGGTTCTGCTCACTTCACTCAGCATCATGATGTTCAAAGAGGTCTTTCCAGGTTTTTCTGAAGTATGCCTGCTCATCATTTCTTATAGTACAATAGTATTCAATTACCTTACCACAACTTGTTTAGCCATTCTCCAATTGATGGCTGTCCCCTCAATTTCCAATTCTTGGTTACCACAAAAAAAGCTGCTATAAATATTTTGGTACGTGTGGGTCCTTTGCCCTTTTTTATAATCTCTTTGGGATACAGACCTAGTAGTGGTTATTACTGGCATGCACAGTTTTATAGCCCGTTGAGCATACTTCCAAATTGCTTTGGTTGGGTCAGTTCACAACTCTGACCAACAATGCATTAGTGTTCCAATTTCCCCATGTCGCTAACATTGATTTTCCTTTTCCTTGGAAATTGACTATATCTTCATAGACAGTTACTGATTTTTGTGATATTTTCTTCCCTTTTCCTCTACTTTCATGTAGCACACAAAACTTTGATCATGATGTATTTTTATTTGTTTCATGGTTTCCCATGTCCAAGGGATTCAACACCTTGTAGTCCTCAGAAAAGAGGTGACTGTGATTCCGTGACTTAGACACCCAATTTCAGTATTAAAAAGCATATGAGATTTTTGCTTACCCTACCTAAATAAAATGTGCTGGCAACTTTTGTGTAGTTAGATGGGAGAGGAAAGAGCTCTGAGGAAAAGAGACCCAGGAGCAGACAGCTTGGGGAAGGAAGCTCAAATTAGATTTTGATAGCCAGATATAAGCAAGGTATTGCAGATTCAACAAGCGTACACAGTAAGCATTAATTGATGCTTGTTGACTTATTTCAACTTATTGTTAAAGGGCTCTGTGAGTAGCTCTGTTTCACTAGAACAGAGCAGAAGTACTTATAAAACGGTTGTGGATCATAAGATTGAAAAGATAACATGAGGACAGTTATGGAAGACCTTGGAAATCAGGCAAGAATTTGGATGTTCGTAAATTAAAAGTATTAACAACTGGAAAGGCTCTTAAAGGATATTTAATCAGTTTATGGATGAAGAAATTAAGGGCCCCCAAGAGGTTGAGACTTATCTAAGATTACACAGATTGCTATTAATTGTAGTAACAGGATTCAAATACAGGTCCTTTTATTTTAAATCTACAATCTCCTCATAAGGAGAGAGATTTATATTTTTTGAGCAGGGGGAGGGAGATGGAAAGTTTCCACAGTGAAGGCCTTGAATGGATCAATGAGGGAGCATGGCTGCTGGTTGTATACCCACCTCTAGGGCAAATCCTGGCAAACCACAAATAGGGAGGTGTGAGAGAGTGGAGGTATGTGGGGAATGGATTGGAGACAGACCAGGTAAAGCTCTGAGACTTACAACTACATCACATTCTATTTCCATACTAGCTTTTGCTTTTACTTATCTTTTTGATGGACTGTATCTTATTACTTCTGGTCTTAAAGTATTATTGCATGAGAACTAATAACTAGCCCCCTTCCTCACTCCCACATACAACCCAGAGAGCATTCATATTTATTTTTAAGGAGAAAATACTTAGTTATTCTTTTGGATGCATAATTTGAGTAAGCCAGTATAATGTCCATGTATTTGGTATTTAGTTTAGTTTGCCTTAGGGAAGTCTGGTTAGGAAGGATGTCGGAGAGGCCACTCGAAAAGCAAATAAATAACTTTTTTATTTTAAAAAGCGTACGCACAAACATCTACTCTGTTCTTGTGTAGAGCTCTGTCTCTGAATACTTTTTTGCCTATCCCAATAATGACATTCAGAGATAGGAATAAAAGTTCTTTTTTAAAACCTTATGCAATTTCTTAGAATCCTTAAAAGTTTAATAGTTACTTCCTTGAATTCAAGTAGCTATAGGTTTCATTAGAAAAGGAGTATCCAATTGTTTTCAGTTTTGTCTGACTCTGTGTGACCCCATTTGGAGTTTTGTTGGCAAATATATTGGAGTGGTTTGCCATTTTCTTCTCCAGCTCACTTTACAGATGAGGAAACTGGGGCAAACAGGGTTAAATGATGTGTCTAAGATCATACAGCCAATAAGTGCCTGAAGTCAGATTTGAACTGAGAAGATGTCTTCCTAGTTCCAGGTCCTGCACTCTATCCATTGCACATCCTAGCTGCCCTAGAAAAAAGATTTCTTTATAATAAATCTTTTTTTAATAATGAAGATAACTAATAATTATATAATATTGTAATGTTTACAAAGCAACTCCCCCCCCCCCCCACACACACAACAACTGTGGAGGCAGTGAAATGACTGCTATTACCATCGTACAGTTAACTGGAGTTAGGAGTTGAACTGATAATTCAATTCCACAATTGTTATGCACTAAGAGCAAAGTGCTCTCACTTGTCCTGCTTACTAAATAATACAAAGACAAGAATGTAACAATTCCTTAAGGAGCTCACTTTTTACTATATTTCACCAGAAATATAGTTCAATGAAAACTGACAAAAGAGAAAGTTAACAACTGGGGAAATCAGGGAAGGTTTCATAGGGGAGGCTATGCCAGATTAAACCTTGAAGGAAGACAAGAATTCTGGAAAGTGAACATTTGGAGAGAGTGAATTCCAGGCCTGTAGTATGGTTTGTGCAAATACAGACAGGGTGGAGTTCTAAGTTAAGAGAATAATTAGAAGTCCAATGTGGCTGGCATCCAGACTATCAAGGGTCTTAAATTCTAGACCAAGCAATTTGTATTTTAGCCTAATAGATATAGAAAGGCACTGAAGTTTTCTGAGCAGGGAGTAACATTCATGTCAGGTAATGGTTGCTATATATGTCATTTCCTCTGATAGCAGACTTCCAAAAGAAAGTGACAAGGGGAAAGAAGGAAAAAAAATGCCATAAATTTGGGAAAAAAATAATGTTGCCCTAGTTTTCAGGATTGGAAGAGGATGGTTTCTTCAGTTTGATTATAATTCTAGGCAAAAATTCTAGACTTCATCATTAAAGGAACAGAATCAGCAATCTCTCTGACCTGACATAGGTGTATCATCATGGACAGTATTGAATACTTGCCTCACCTCATTTCCTCTTTTGACAATACTGATGGATTGATAGATCAACAGAATACCAGAGAAATTTTATACCTTGATTTCAGCAAAGCTTTTCAAAGAATCTCTAATATCTATGTGAAGAAATATGAGTAATTTTACATTTAGGTGACTTCTAAACTCTGCGAATTACTGGCCCTAAAGGTTAATGACTAACATTGATATTGACCTAGAGGGAAATTGGTAGTCAACATTATAGGGATTTGTCTTTGGCTGTGGTTCTGTTAACATTTTACCAATGAACTGGATGATGACATAGATGGCATAATTATCAGACTTTCAGATGACTTGGATTTGGGAGGGGTGGCTAATATGTTGTATGACAGAATTGGGAGACAAATTGGTATCAGTTATGTGCCCAAACTAATATCATGAGATTTAATTAGACTAAATATAAAATCATTCATTGTGGTTTATTTTTTAATCATGTAAAGAATGTGGGAGATATGGCTGAAAAGTAGATGTGAGAAAGACATTAGGTTTTTAATGGACTGCAACTTGAATATTCGTCAATAGTGTGACATAATAGCTATTGTGATTTTAGATTGCATTAATAGAAATGTAGCATCATCAACAAGTGGATGTATAGCCCCTTTGTACTGTAGTCAGTTCATATCTGGAGTAATGAATTCAGTTCTCAACATTGATAAGCTAGAACATGTCAAAAGGAAGACAGAATGATGAGACTAGAAATCATGTCATACGAGGATCTGTTGATGGAACTGAGAATGTTTACTTTGGACAAGAGAAGAGTTAGAAGGGACATGATTACTGTCTTAAAATATTTGAAAAGCTGTCATATAGAAGATGATTTAGACTTGTTTTGCTTGGCTCCAGAGAATAGAACAAGTAGCAATGGAAAGGAGAAGTGCAGAGAGGCAAATTTTGGCTCATTATAAGGGAAAAATAACCCCCTGACTTCCCAACGATTAAAGTTGTTCCAAAATGTGCTGAGCTACCTCAGGACGTAGAAAGTTCTTTTTCACTGGTGACTTTTGAATGATCACTTGAAAGAATCTTGTAGAGGGTATCCCTAGTCAAGTCTGCATTGGGCTGGATGACTGCTTGGGTCCTTTCTATCTCAAGGATTCTGTGCTTTTATCTTCTTTGTATTCCCTCTCAAGGTGCTCTTTTTTGTTGTTTGGTCATTTTAGTTGTGTCCGATTCTTTGTGATTCCGTTTAAGGTTTTCTTGGCAAAGATAGTGAAGTGATTTGCCATTTCTTTTTCTAGTAGGTATTCAGTAAATATCTGTTAAATGAATGGATCAAAACCAAGGAATGAGCAGCTCTGATGAACTCACCATAACATTGCTATCAATAATACCCTAGACCAAGTTAAGAATTTATTGAGGTTGAGTTATTTTCCATTCCTATACTAGTCCAATCTTCCAATACTGAACCAAAGAGAGGGGCAAATATTGAGGGGAAAACAACAATAGTGAACCAAAACATCAGGTCATTGAATCCATTCATTTTCCAAAGTAGATTTATTCCCTGTAGTTCATTTTTCTAGAAATTGCTTTAATGCATGATATTTTTCTTCATTTCCTTTGGGAGTCAATGGATTTGACTTGGAGCAAATGTTTCTATCTCCTTTGCTCCCTTATATATAATCTAAGTTTGCCTTGTTACTTTTTCTTTTGGGTATATTCAAAATTTCTCTGTTCAGAAAGTGAAGTATTACCTAGTTAACTAACTTCACGACCTTAGTCAAACCAAAAACTCTCTAGACATCAGTTTCCCAATTTGTCATTTTTGAATGTATATATTTGGGGAAGGTGAGACTTGTTGGCTGACAGTTTTATAAGCTTTTCAATAAAACATTAGTGATCAGCATCATCCACCAAATTTCTCAATTAGGAACAAAGGGTTTGCATTTGAAGGCTCTGTTGAGTATAATGGTTACAAAAGTTAAGATAGTTGTACAATCCATCTGCAAGAGTTAAAAGAATAATATTCAGTTTGCCCCTGGATGGGTCATAGTTCTCATGCTGATTCTATTTTTCTGGCATGGAAATGATCATTTTAATGGCCCCTAGACCTCATGAGCAGGGACTTTTTGTTCTATTATCTTCATATATATATGTGTGTATATATTTTCCCACAAGAGGACATTGCTACAGGTTATAATGACTAACTGACATGTGACCATCGCTATTTATTACTTAGAATCCTGGGTTTCCTTCTGAGTCATGGGAACACAGGGCCAGGGGGAGATGCCTGCCAGACCTTGCCTTCTGTTCGTTCCGTGTAGTCATGAAGAGCCAAAAAGTGAATCATCTCCAAAGGCATCTCTACATGAGACATATGTTCTTATCATTTTCTGTCCCTTCCACATTTTCATGTCAGATATATACATATATTTATATGCATGTATGTATGCACATATATTCACATAGATAGCTTTCCACTGGTGATTGATAAAGCTATAATTCCCTCTTTTATACATTGATTCATTTTTAAAATATATAATCAGTGCTTGACTTTTGGAGAAGCAGAATACAGGTAAAGATTTTTTTTTAAAGTTGACACTTTTAAGCAAGGAACTACAAGAGAACATAGTTTCATATGAATACAGCATCAGATATTTAGAAGGTAATCTAGTCCATCCCCAGTATTTCAAAATTAAGGAATCTAAGGCACTCAGAGGCTAGGTTACTTGCCCAAAGTCAAACTGGTGAAATATTTGAACTTTTTAGGAGAAATCTTTTAATTCCTAAATTACAACATTTGAAATTTAACACATAGGAAGGAAGATTATTCATGTAGGTTTTTAAAAATTCAATTCCTTAAGCTCAAAATGTGCCGAACACCGTGCTAGGCACTGGGAGATTAAAAAAAAAACACCTTAAAATAGTCTCTGTCGTCCATCAGTAAAAAACAAACACTTCCTGTGTGTCAGGCACTGTATTAAATGCTGGGAATTTCATCATTCATCCTTCGTTCTTGAAGAGGACCAATGAGATCACATCTTCACTTGTGGGTGGATAGAAAGAAAGGACAAGACAATTCTTCACATTCAGAACGGGGAGAGGAAACACACACAAAAAAAACCATATAGAATAGAGGTAAAGTGATGGAAAGGAATCCCAGAGTGAAATCATAAGCAACAGGGATGAGGGGATGAGAGAAGCCTGAGAATGGCCTTATCCAGAAGGTGGAACTTGAATTTAATCCTGAAGGAAGCCAAGGAATCCAGTAAGTGGAGAGAAGAAAAGAGCATTGCAGCTTTGGGGGACAGCAAAACCAAGGAGATTGTATTTTATTTCAATTTAAACATGCTTTTTAAAAGAACACTAATTTGTGGAACCACCAGTTAATAGACCGATCTGCCTTAAATAAATGAAACTCAATGAAATAAAAATGAAAATACCATGCGAGGCAGCTGGGTGGTAAAGTGGATAGAGTGCTGGGCCTACAGCCTGGAAGAGTCGTCTTCCTAAGTCTGGCCTCAGACACTTATTAGCTAGCCATGTGACCCTGGGCAAGTGACTTAACCTTGTCTACCTCAGTTTCCTCATCTGTAAAATGAACTAGAGAAGGACATGGCAAAGCACTTCAGTGTCTTTGCCAAGAAAACCCCACATGGGATCACAAAGAGTCAGACACAGACTAAAACAACTGAACAACAACAAGAACAAAGCCATGATCCTCTATTTGAAAAGTGACTTTTATTAAAATATCTATTTTCAGTTTGGGAAATAAAACTTCACAATAAGTTTATAGTTGCTATTTATTAATTTCCTTTATGATAATTACCATAATGCTGGAGTTTAAAAATAATCAGCAAATATTTATTGAGTACTTACTATCTGTTCATTTTGTCTTATATGGGGTCTCCAAAAGAAGTCAAAGAATATTAGAACTAGAGAGAACTTAGATGTCATCTAGCCATAGATACTAGGATCAAAGGACCGTAGAATTAGAACTAAAATGGAACTCAGATCCCCTTGCCCCAAATTTACAGAGAAGGAACTGAGGCTTAATAATGTTAAGGGACTTGTTCAAGGTTATAAAAAATGGTAGATTTAGACTTTGCACTTAGGTCCCTTGACTACAGAGCTAGTTCCCCCACTTTATATGTGAAGCAACTAAATCCCACAAAGGTGACATGTCCTGCTCCTGATGTAATGTAAGGTTAATGGTAGGTAGAAGGAAGAGTTAAAGATCTTCTCTATTCATTAATAGGCCTCAGACACCTTTTGTTAATTTCTAATGAGGCACAGGGTCATGCCCACAAGCCTGAAAAGAGTGTATATATGTGAAGTTTTGCTTTGGGGCTTATTTTTTGGAAAAAGATTTATGTACCAGATGAGACTCTGGGTAGCTGCTAAAGAGCCCCTCAGTTTTGAAAACCCAGATGTTGGTGCTTCTTTCTCTGGTAACAATATATGTATTGTCTATGGTCAGACAGTTGGAAGCCCTGTCTGTTGGTCTTTCTGTTTGTAATTTCTGCTTGTAATTTCTGTTTGTATTTTCTCTAAAGTCCTGGGTGCTGACTTTTCTCCCTGCACTTAAGTGAATGATACATAGATTGTTGATTCCTCAAAAGTTGCTTTCCTTTTAGAAAAGTAGATCTAAGAACTTGTACAGCAGACCCTTCTGTTTATGCCAGGGTCTTTGCTGTTACACCTGGTCACATAGCCAAGAAGTAAGCAAGCTGGGAAATCCATCATTGTCTTCTAATAACAAGAAATCTGATGAATTAGAGGAAAGAATGAAGGCAAATACCAGAAGATAGAACATTTCAGACACAGAATGACTATCGTGTGGAAAGCTGCAAAATTAATTCCAAAGCAGCAGTAGTCCTCACTGCTTCCTCTGAGAGAGAAAATTATTGCAAGACAAGCCAACAGTTGATCAGATATTCTGCTCTTTGAGGAATAAAACTTCCAACAGGTATCTAGATGGTCAATTCTCTTTCACTCCTGACTCTTACATCTGAATCCGTTTTGTGATTTTTATTAGGAAAGTATCAGTCATATCTATTCTTACACTTAAAACTACATCATCCTTTGTGTCTCTTATTTTATTCTGGCCTCAATGCTCTCTACAATTGTTTTATCTTTAGGTCAATCGTTATATATATTAGGTCATCAGTATATATCATTTTTAGGGACCTAATGCTGCTGCTGCTGCTTTTACTACTACTATTTTAGATACACAAGACACATGCCCAGATATTACTATTACAACAATAAGACCAGAAGTCCAGAAAAAACCTTAGTAAGCAACTACTTGTCAAACAGAGATGGCTGCCAAAAACAACTGGTTTGGATTATAAACTCATCTATAAAATCTTACAGCGGATTGTGGATGGCTATAAGCAGCATCATTTCATGAAGCACAAAGAAGCAATGTAAGATAAAAGAGTTTTTAAAAAAAATCTTGGCTATTTATACATCTAAGCAACGTCATGCCAAGGGCATGAAGGATGAACCTGGAAACTTAACCTGGAAAGAGGACTACAATTAGAAGAAAACTGGAAAAGATTTGTACATATTAAAAAAATGAAAAACTGTTTTCTCCATTAAGAATAATGGAATCACTGCACTTGGATCTAGTATCACAGACTCTGAAGTGTTTATACAAGTGGTAGAAATGGCCCTAAAGAGAACAGAGAGAGGGAAAAAATAATGAATTGGATCAAATATATAGAGAGAGGAGATTCATGATGGAGATGATACAAGTGTGAGGACATTGAGTGACCTATATAAAAGGAATCTGATGAAGGAGTCTCAATCCTTATTGATGTCCCCCCAAAATTTAACTAAAGTTAGCTCTCAAATACAGAGAAAAATATTTATGTGTGATACATATACATGAATTGAGATTATCTTCAATGAGTGTATTAGTAGGGATCAACCAAATTTTTACAGACATAACCAACAATGGGCTATATCATGACCATCTCATGAATGATTGAAATGAGAGACTAGAAATTCCTAAGGTGCTTATAACTCATTGATTACAAAAATTACATTGATTCAACTCAGTAAATCAAAATATGATCTAATTAGCTATATTATAATGATGTGTCTCCAACTCATATATCAAGATCATTCAAGATTACTTGGAAAAGGCAATAGAGATTTAATTACCTATTCAATTACCTTCTGATGTTAAACATCAGGCAAAGCATTAAGCAAAGAGAGATGTGTTCACCAAAAATATTTGAGACTGTGATAATTATCTTGAAAGCTACCAATCACCACTTAAGGGCCAAAATTAATGACTTTTTCCCAGTTCTCATCTTTATTGAGCCCTCTGCAACCTTTTCTATTGTTAATCACTCTCTTTTCCTTGGTACTCTCTTCTCTCTAGGTTTTTGGTTCTCCTTTGCTGGATTTTCAACCAGGCCATACCCACTAATCATGGGCTTCTTCTCTTTCTTGATACGGTTTCTCTTTGTGATCTCATCAGCTCCAAAGGATTCCATTATATCTCTATACTAATGTTTCCTAGATCTAGATATCCAGTCCTAACTTCTCTCTTGACTTCAATCTCACATCTTCAACTGCCTGTTAACCATCTTGAGCTATTATCTCATGAACATAATAAACTCCATATACCCCAAACTGAACTCATTATTTTCCCCAAATCATCTCTTACCTGACTTTCCTATGATTGTGCAAATCTTGCAGACCTTCCTGTGATTGTACAGTCTTGTCCAGTCTTGCAAACTAAGTGTCATCTTCTATTCTTCACTCTCACTTCCCAGTATTGATATCAGTTGTCAATATCAATAATACCTCTACAATCTCTTGTATATGACCTGTTCCCTCTTTTGATCATGCTACCGCTTTGTATAGGCCCTTATTACCCTAATTATTGCAATGACCCTGACTATTGCAATAGCCCTACAGTTGATCTACCTGCCTCAGATCTCTCCCTACTTCACAATAGACTGGAGTCTATACTTAGCTGTCTCTACTTACTTTTCAAATTTATTTTCTACTTAACTTTCAGATTTATTTTTTTTAAATTTTCAATACCTGTACTTAGTTGTCAAATTTATCTTGCTAAAAAAAGCAGGTCCAACCATGTCAGTCCCTTATTCAGTAACTTCGAGTGACTCTTTACTCATGTTCACCTTTAGTGTTTCTGACTGACTATGTTGTCAGATGTGATGCTTATCTTTATTTCTTTAGAGACCACAGTACTTTACTTCCACTAGAACCTTAGCTCAGCATCAGCCTTCAGCAGCACCAGCCAATCCCCATCCCAACCCCTCAGCATAGCACCAGATACGAGGATCTCCCATGGGAACCAGGGCAGCATCATCGAAGCACCAGGTAAACAGCCAGGGCCTGCAGCCACTAGCACAAAAAACCAAAGACAGTGCTCCTTCCACCCTGGGAGCAGAGCTCAAATTTAAAAGAAAGGGAAAAGTCCCCCAAAAATGATGAACAAAAAACAGCAACAAAAATTCATAATCGAAAGGAGGACCTGGACAGCATCTTTCTAGAAATTATTAAGGAAAACTGCCTTGATACCCTGGAACCAGAGGATAAATTAGAGATTGAAAAAAAAATCCACCAATCACCTGAGGAAAGAGATCTCCAAATAAAAAACCCCAAGAAACATTATAACAAAATTTCAGAACTATCTGGTCAAAGAAAAGAAATTACAAGTGTATAGAGAGAAAAATTTAAATATCAGGGAGTCACAATCAAGTTCACACAAGTTCACAGTGGCAGCTGCAACATGAAAGGATTGGAGGTAATGGAAGAGGATATTCCAGAAGGCAAAGGAACTTGCACTACAACCAAGAATCACTTACCTGGAAACATTAAGCATCATACATCAAGGAAAAAGTGATCATTCAGCAAAATAAAAGGATTTCAAGCCTTCATAAGGAGAAGATCAGAATTAAACCAACAATTTGACTTTCAGTATCAAGGCCCAAGACAAGCTTAAACAGGTGGAAAGAGAAAAGAAAACATAAGGGATTCAATAGAGGTAAACTGTTTACATCTTTATACAGGAAGATGATACTTGTAACTCTTAAAAATTATATCACTAATTGTATGGACAGAAGGAATATACATAGAGGGCACAAGTATAAGGTGAATTTTAGGAAATGATAAAAAAATTAAGGGATGAGAAAGGAGTACAATGGGTTTAGAAGGAAAGGAGAGGCTTAATGGGGGAAATTATCTCACATGAAGAGATGAGAAAGACCTATTAGAGTGGAAGGGAAGACGGAAGGGTTGGTCATGGGCACTGCTTGAACCTTACTCTTAACATACAAAATTAATTGAATATAGAAATCTATCTTGCCAAACAGGCAAGTAGGAGGGGAGGAGATCGGTGGGGTGGAGGGAGGGACTGATAGAAGGGAGGGCAAATCAGAGGAGTTGGTAGATAGAAGCAAAAGACTGGTAAGGTATAAAAGGGTGAAAGTAGAGAGAAGACAAAGAGGAGGAAGAATAGAATGGAGGGGTATACACAAGTAGTAATTATAACTTAATGTGAATGGGATGAACTCCTCTATAAAATGGACAGGGATAGCAGAGTGGATCAAAAACCAGAATTCTACAATATAGTGCTTACAAAAAACACACTTGAAGCACAGAGACACACACCGAGTAAAGGTAAGAGGCTGGAGCATAATCTATTATGCTTCAACTGAAGTAAAAAAAAAAAAAGGCAAGGTAGCAATCTTGATCTCAGATAAAGCAAAAGCAAAAATAGACCTAATTAAAGAGATAAAGAAGGAAACTACATCTTGCTAAAAGGTATCATAGACAATGAAACAATCAAATTAGAAGAGCAAGGAAGAGCCTACCTGTCAGATCTATGGGGAGGGGAAAAATTCATGACCAAACAAGAGATATCATATAAACGAGATAATAAAAAAGTAAAAGGATCTAGGTGTGCAAAAATATTAATAGTAGCCCTATTCATGGTGACAAAATATTGGAAATTGAGGGAATGTCTATCAGTCAGGGAATGACTACACAAACTGTTATTTATGAATGCAGTGGAAAAATATTGGGTACTAAGAGATGAATAGGCAGATTTCATAAAAACCTAGAAAGACTTATATAAACTGAGAAGAATTAGGAAAATATCGTGCACATTATCAGCAACACCATACTATGATCAACTGATGACTCCGCTCTTCTCAGCAATGCAATGATCAAAGAGAGTACAAAGGACCCATGAAGGAAAATTTTATCTATATCTAGATAAAGAATTAGTGGACTCTAAATGCAGACCAGAGCATATTTTTAACTTTTTCATGTTTTTTTTATATTTTTGAGATTGTATTTACCCTTGATTTACTATCACAGGAGGTGGAAATGGCCATATACTGGTGTCAGCATTGGCCTGGTTGGTTGGTTGTAGTCCTTTGTTTTCCAAGAGGACCAAAATGACATCACCACCATAAAGTGAAGTTTCAGTGTGTCCAACTGTGGCTGATCAGACCAATACAAGCTCGGAATGCTATACCACAGGTTGGACACAGTCTGTGTGAATGTTTGGGGTGGATACTTCAAATTTGTGCATCTTACTTTTACTTTGTGCTATCTCAATTCTGCTTTGCTCATAGAGTACAGCACCCTTTCTGATGTGGGCACCATGCTGAACAGTCCTGTGCCAGTGTCTCGTACAGTCAAATCCAAAGTTCTTGAAAGAGATCTTGAGAGTGTCCTTGTATCACTTTTGACCACCATGTGATCACCTGCCCCATGTGAGTTCTCCATAAAATAGTCTTTATGGCAAACTCACATTTTACATTCAAACAATGTAGCCAGCCCATCGGAGTTGCACTCTCTGAAGCATAGTTTGAATGCTTGGCAGTTCAGCTCTAGCAAGGACTTCAGTGTCTGGCACCTTATCCTGCCAAGTGATCCTCAGAATCTTCCTAAGACAGTTCAAATGGAAGTGATTCAGTTTCCTGGAATGGCACAGGTACACTATACATGTTTCACAGGCATACAACAATGAGGTCAGCCCAACAGCTCTGTGGACCTTCCGTTTGGTAGTCAGTCTAATACCTCTTCTCTCCCAAACTTTTCTTTGGACCCTCCCAAACCCTGAGCTAGCTCTGGCAATGCAAACATAAACCTCATTGTCAATGTGTACATCCCTGGAAAGTACACTACCAAGGTGAGTGAACTTATCTGGCAGCATTCAAAACTTTTCCATTTGTTGTAACTGAGGGTTCCATATATGGATAGTGTAGTGGTGGCTGATGGAGCACTTGTGTTTTCTTGGTGTTAATTATTAGGACAAAATTAGCAAAGGCAACAGAGAAATGATTTGTTGAATCTCAACTTCAGAGGCTGCATTGAGTGCACAATCATTTAGTAACAGAAAATCATGCACCAATACTTGCTCCACTTTGGTCTTGGCTTGTAGCCTTTTTAAATTGAAGAATTTAGTACCAGTACGGTAGTTAACCTTGATGCTGTGTTCATCCTCATTGAAAGCATTTGACAACATGACTGCAAACATCATGCTAAAAAGCATGGGAGCAAGCATACAGCCCTGTTTCACCCCACTGGTGACTGAGAAGGCATGAGAGCATTGTCCTCTATCCAGAACCTGGGCAAACATGCCATCATGAAATTAACATACAATACTGATGAACTGACCTGAGAATATACAGGGTTAATGTATATAAATATATATACATATATATATATATATATATGTATTGAAGTCTTGATTAGATATCTCTAACATTCAGATTCTACCAGCTTGACAGTATTATCCCTTAAAGAATATACAAAGGAGCATGGTTATGACATAGACGTGTTCTATCAAGAGTCAAAACTCACTGAGTGAAAATTGTGTTCAGGTCTTAATTGTGGTTTCTTTGATCCTTGAATATTGGCACATATTGATATTTTCCTTTCATCCCACATCTTTTATTTTATAGTAGGGAATTATTTTTTCCCTCCTGTTATTTGTAATTTGCTCAGGCTTTATGACCTACCCCCTCTGAATCACCAGACTCTACCAGAGCTTGTGCTCTGTCTTCCTATTTGTTCCTGTCCACCAGGACATATTTGCTCTGTCCTTGTGCTCTCATTTCTCTAAGATCCAAATGTTGATTTTGCCAATTTCCTTTGCTGAAATGGGACATCTGAGGTACCTTCCAGTTCTGGTATCATATAAAAGGTGGAGGAATAATTTTCTTAGCTTTTTAAATGTAGAAAATGAATGCTCATCATATTCACTTAATAGTAATACTGTTCATTTCCCTTTGATGGCAGTCATTTACCTTAAGTTTGTATAAATATCCTTTCCCTGGATGAAAAAAAGTGAACTGTCTTCCAAACTTTTCTTAAGTTAGCTTTTTGATTCTTATTCCTCATTCAAGATAATTCCGTTGTAAGTTAGTCATTAATTTGTGGTAGTCAGTAGTACCAAACATTCTAAATTTCAAGGCCCTTTATGCTCCTCTGTGAAGAACAGATGGGCAGGGTGGCATAACAGTTTTAGTGAGCTAAATTCCCATCTATCAGAAACAAAAGGCAACACTAATGCTAATGCTCCATTAGGAACTATTAGGGTTCATATGGGTTATGTTAGATGTAAGCAGTCAAGAGCACAAAGTTTTGATATAAGCTGGAAGAATGCCCAGAGCATATACTGTTTAGATGCCTTCATTTCTACTCAAGACATTGCTTACTCAAAAATATTGGAGAGAGGCTCCAAGATTCCTGATCAAAGTTTTATGGATATAATATGATTGGGTTAACTTGAATGGCAGGTGTAGAGGGCATGGAGAGAAAATATTCAGAAGAGATCAGCTACAATAGCAGTTTATTGGTGGAGGAGAAAATGTCCCCTTCCTAACTCTCAGAGTCTTTTCAGCTTCCATCCTGAGAATTGTTTCTGAATCCAAATAGGGGAATTTGATGCTAAGTTGTCTAGTATCCTGCATGGGCACAGATGTTGCTTCCTGGACAATATGGATGGTAGCAGTAAGCATAGAACAAACTAGAAACTAAAATAATTCTTGATCTAGTTCTGTATCATATTGCTTGTCCAATACCAATCTATTACCACTTGATCCTGACCCTCATTTCCATTAACCATTTTTGGACCTTCTGATACTGTGCTTTAAGTTTATGATGTATATATAAAATATAAACTATCCTCTCTCCTAGAGGAAAAGGTAACAGGGCTTTCTTTCCTCCTCTCTGAGTTTATCAGTGAGAATGAAGTGTTTCTCAAAAGAATGGAAGAAGTGTTTTAGATTAAAAAGTAAAAAGAAAAAATAACATCTGAAAAGAGGGTGAAAATCCTGATCAAGATCAAAGAATTGGAGGATAAAAATGACAGGAAAGAGATAAAGGACCACTGAATACTTAGAGTCAAGCCATAAGTATGAAGCTTTTTCTGCATGGGTGAGGGGAGTTAGATTTTCTTAGAGAGCCTCCTGAAACATGTCAGACCTAACGATTGCCATCTAGTCCTGGTGATGTTGATACGCAGGGGGAGAAATAAGAAAATATTTACCTCCAAAAAGAACCTAAAAATCCCCACTGGGCATTTTGAAGATCTGGACAAGAGATTAAGCTCTTAGGAGCACAGGTGGTGTGGTCATTACTGCTGCTGATTAAAGAAAAGGACAAATTACAAAGTGAACATCTGTTCAAGAAGATATTGCATAGGAAGAGGATTGGGATTTATTTACAAAAATTATACAAATAATAGGTTCTTGGCCAGGGATGATGTGTACCAGTAAAAATAAATTTGCCCAGAATTTTGAGAATATGATCAAGAGGATTTCAAATTGTAAAGGGAGAGGGATAAACCTTCATATATATATATATATATTTTTTTTGTGAGCTCATAGTGACTAGCAATTGCAACATATAAAGAAGATCAAAAGTATGGCTGTGAAAGTTGGACTATAAGAAAAACTGAGTACTGAAAAATCAATGCTTTTGAATTGTGATATTAGAGAAGATTTTGGGAGTCCCTTGGACAGCAAGAAGATCAAATCAATCAATACTTAGATACATTTCAGATTATTCACTTGAAAATCAAATATTGCAATTGAAGCTTAAATACTTTGGCCACCTGATGAGAAGACAGGACTCACTGGAAAAGACTATGATGTGAGTAAAGATTGAAGGCACAAAGAAAAGGGAATGACAGAGGATGAAATGAATAGATAGTGTAATTGAAGCAATAAACATGAGCTTGGTCAGACTTCAGGAGATAGTGAAGAATAGAAGGGACTGGCATGCTCTGGTTCATGAGGTCGTGAAGAATTGGACCTGACTGAATGACTGATAATCAACAAATATTGCTTCACTTGTCTTTCGAAGAATTCTTGGAATCATTTGTTCCATCATCAGTTTTAACTGTTGTTTCTTGACCTGCATACAGGTTCCTCAGGATACAAATAAGGTGATCTGTACTCCCATCCATTTGAGAACTTGCCATATTTTGTGGGGGAATATGCTAAAATCTGTGGTGTAGTCAATGATACAGAAGTAAATTTACTTTTCTGGAACTCATTTGCTTTCTCCATAATCCAGTGAATGTTGGCAATTTGTTTTCTACTCTGCCTTTCTCTTTGAAAACTAGTTTACACTTCTGTAATTCTTGGTTCTCATGTTGCTGAAGCCTAGCTTGTAGAATCTTAAGCATAATCTTGATGGCATGTAAAATGATTTGGTACTGTTCAGTAATTTGAACATTCCTTGGCATTGCCCTTCTTTGAATTGGGGTGTAAACTAAACTTTTCCCTTGCAGTGGCCACTGTTGAGTTTTCCAAACTTGCTGGCATATTGAATGCAGCACTTTAATACCATCATCATTTAGTATTTTAAATTGCTCAACTGAAATTCCATCACCTCCACTAACCTTATTATTATTAAGGCTTGCTGAAGCCCACTTGACTTCATTCTCCAAGGTTTATGGCTTCTAGATCAGTAACCACATCATCATGGTATCAGTGATGTTAAGATCTTTATTGTATAGTTTTATATGTTCTTGTCATCTCTTCTTAATCACTTTTACCCCTTTATCACTTTACCATTTTCATCTTTTATCATGCCCGTTTTTGCATGAAAGATTCCCCTGAAATCTCTTAATTTTCTTTAAGTGATCTCTTGTCTTTCCAAATCTATTTTCTGTTTCTTTGCATTGCTCATTTAAAAAAACATCGTGCTCTCTTTGGCATACTCTGGAATTCTGTATTTAGGTGAGTATATCTTTCCCTTTCCTTCTTTCCTCAACTGTTTATAAGCTATTCTGAGTTTAATTCTGACAATTTTGGCAGTTAGTAGAAAAAGAATGCAAATATTGTAGCGACTTGACCACCCTATTTTAGAATTCGTAAGTGCTAGCTAAAGTCTGATACATAGTTTAGACTTAAGAAAATCAGATTTAAAAGGATTGGTGAGATTCCTTAGTACACATTTTATAGAGGAATTTGGTACAAGGATGGGAATCTCTCAAGTATGAAGTTCTGAAGGCACAAATAGAAACAACTCCAATGAGGAAAAAGAGAGAGGGTGTCTCTAAAGAGATTAATGAACATACAAAGGGAACTTATTTACCAACTTAGATTTTAAAAAGATGTAAAAAGCTATAAGAAAGTATAACTAATAAAGGATGAATAACAAAAAATTACACAATCCTGTGACAGTAACGAGAGAGCTAATGTCCAGAATGAACTGATGCTGGCTATGAATACTAAGAACAAAGAAGAGTTTTTCTTAGAAGCTCTTTTAGGAATAAGTTGAAGAGCAAAATGATAGAACATATACCTGGGATAGATGGATCAATCATATGACATGAGTGAGTGAAGGCAGAATGACAGGTGTACTAGCAAGGTCTTGGGAACAATCCCAACAGTAGACAGACTCATGGGGATGATGTATATGTACCTCATCTTATTCACACAGTTTGGGTTTCTTACGCTAGGTCTCTATATTTTGAGGGTTTTTAATTTCATATATCTAGGAAAGTGTACACATTTAGTACAGCATCATCTATTAGAAATTTGGTTAAAATTTTTTTGCATCAATACTATATACTTAAAAGATTGTAAACAATTTATCTATGACAGTGCACCAGTTCATCTACAGATTATTTGTTAAATTTTCAAGGTTATTCTTAGGCCTGTATTTGTAATTGTTAGTTGATAAAAGCTACCATGCTTGTCTTTGTAGATCTTTTCTTAGCTGGTATTCAGTAAGTGTTTGCAATCTGTAATGGTATGTTGTGTAGTTTCTCTTATTTATTTGCATAATATACATTGATCAATGAATTTGACCTCTTCAGGGATAACCTTTATATGACTTCTGGAAGAGATACTTTGATCTGGAATTTTCATTATAAAATCCTCTACTCCTATAAACAGATCCATTGAGTCAACTCTTTAACATTTCTTTGTCAACAGCATATTTCTGGTTGAGTTCATCTGTATGTTGTCTATATAGGGCCTTTTGATTCTCCTCTTGGATTCTAGCCATTTTCTAGGATCTATCTGGAGGTATATTGTGTTTTGTAACATTCAACAAATATAGTGGCCCATAAGTATTGCCAGCTTTTACTATTTTCATTGCAGTAATGTCCGTTCTGAAAGCATTTCTGCAAATTTTTAACCTGTCATGTACTCTGTGTATTTTGATCAATTATCTTGTTCCTTTTTAATGAGGCGTATCCATCTTTTTATATCTTGGAGTGCTGGTCCCTTTACATGCTTCATAAGTGAGTTTTAGTCAGAATAACTTCCACATCTATTATTACCCTTTTTGTAATGTAATGCATGTGTGTTTGGACCATTAGCACACAGGTGTTTTGTTTCGTGGTGTTATTATTATGCACCTCGTTCTCCTTTTTTTCACAGACTTTAGACAGAAATGCTTTTAGGACAATTTACTATACTATTATTCTTTTATATTTGATGTTCTGTGGATTATTGCATAGGTAGATTAAGTAACTGCTTTTTATAATTTATTAAGAGTCTGTAAATGCATTGTAAGCATCTTCAGGACAATTCTCTCCATCAATGATCTTAATTTCTTGTGTCTCTATATTTTGAAAGCTTTTCATTCCATGTAACTTGGAGATTATGATTATTTTGTATGGCTGCATAGATTGAAAATGTTGCCTTTTCATATTTAGGTATCAAAATGATGTCCTGGCAATTGTGGGCAATAGTTCTGACTATGACTGTATTTTGATTCTTACAGAAAAGTCTGTATTTGCCTGCTTGAGATAATTGTAGAGGGAATCCGTGGTTATGTACAGACTGGACTAGATGGCCTCTCAAAGTCCCTTCCATCTCCTGAGGTTCTATAATTCAGTATTTCTCAGTTGTAACATCACCTCTCCACTTCTTTCTACCCAGGGTCAGTTCAAACATTATTTTATCTGAATAGTTGCAGACTTTGGTGAGTCTTCCCATTAAGTAAACTAATAAACTTTAATAGAGCCCCCTGTGTTTAGGTGCCTGAGAATGTTACTCTTGGAGTAATCGTGCAAGTTAACTTCTTCAGCCCTACCCTTATATTATCAGCTAAGCCTACTAGCAGATTGTAATGGCACATACATATCGTGGGGTGGTGGTGGGGAAGTCAGCCTGTTATAATTCTGTCATTCTTCATGTGCCTGCTAATAATTAGTCACCTTTACCTATTCACCCTAAGGTACAGGCCAGAAGTGAGCCTCACAGTAAAATCATTCAGCTGAAGACTACAGTGCTGTTCTCTTGTGTCACTCTCTAAGGTGGGCTCAGGTTTCTCATGGCAAGTTAAAAGTTTCAGCAACAAAAAGCTTTGAGACTAAAGTTGGAGGATAACATATGCATTACATATTCTCAACTTCAACCACATTTCAAAATTATATCTTGAAATGAAATATTGTTTCAATTTCTTTTAGAAATGATTGTTTCAATACAATTTTTAGCACCTATAAAAATAGCTGAGGGATAGGGAGCTATTAGTGATTAGCACTGATTGGTCCTGGAGGAAATTTCTGGTGGCCTTTTACCCTCCACAACTTTTACATCTCTCTGCCTCTCTATTTCTGTCTATCTGTCTGTCTGTCTCTTATTGTTTAAAC
This sequence comes from Potorous gilbertii, assembly GCA_028658325.1. NCBI lineage: Eukaryota > Metazoa > Chordata > Mammalia > Diprotodontia > Potoroidae > Potorous > Potorous gilbertii. The sequence goes on from CM053773.1 coordinate 65,825,814, forward strand.
CTTCTCTTTCTTCCATTATCTTTTATTTTATTCACACATTTCTCCTTATCATAAGACTTCAGTTTCCCTCAGTCAGATATATCTGGGTGGGAGAGAGGAAATAGTCCATACTTTATTATTTTGGCTGGCTCCAGTTTATACCCAGCAGGTAAATGTTAATGATGTTATAGAGATGAATTTGAAACTGAACTATTAACATATGTAACCATTTAAAAGTGTGCTACCATTCAAATGATAGCTTGAAGGTATACAGTACAGTCCTAGGAATAAAATCTGTCATGTATCAATAAATGTTCTAAAGGTTAGAGGGAAAAGTGAAGTCTAGAAGAATACATTCCTCATTCTCATGCTTTTTAATCTGTTACTGTGGTGGTGGTAAGTTGGGGAAGGGAGTTCCTCAATTCTTCTTCACATATAATACCCATTCTCTCAAAAAAAAAAAACTTTTGCAAATTTTTGCTATTGGACATTGTAATGGGACAATGATAGTGGACTGGACTCCAGCAGTAGTAGTAGTAAATACACATTTATATTAATGAATACACAGTAAAACACAGATCTAGAAAACATAAACTTATTCTGAAAAGTTACAGCACAACATAAATGTAAATGTTCTTGAACACAATATAACAAACATACATAGAATATAGCGTCTGTTCTTTTTTTTTCTTTTTTGGTCTGTGTTTTCTTTTCCAGCATGGTTAATATGGAAATATGTTTTGTGTGGCTATATGTGTATAATCTATATCAGATTGCTTGGTGCTTAATGATGAGGAGAGTAGAGGAAGAAAGGAAGATAATTTGTAACTCAAAATTTTTAAAAATGTTAAAAAATTATTTTTATATATAATTGAAAAAATAAAATTTCAAAATTTTTAGGACCAAAAACATTTAGTTTCTAAACACTAACCTCAAACACACATCTTCTTTAAAGAGGATGTAAATAGAATATATATGCACACATATATACTTGTTGTAGATCTGTTTGATCCCAGTTACCAATGCAAAAGCTCAAACAATGAAAATCAAAATAAGAGGGGAAAAGACTGAGAATAGAGAAGGAACAAAGGGAAGGTCAATTAAAACAACAAACTCAGAGATAGAAGAACAGATTCTTCCTTCTTTAGTAATATATTTAAAATATACACATGCACATACATATGTCTATGTATACTAGATATATACTAACATAGTAGAGTTACTTCATATGGAATTAGTTTCCACTGCCATTACATTAGAAATGTATTCTCATGATTGTCAGTCTGAATAGCAGTTGATGTTGAATATTAAAAACATTTATCTCATGCTATAATTTTCCATCATAATTTGATTTAGAAATACACGTCCCTCAAATGCTTGTCCATTTTTCTGAAAGATCCTTGTGTGAATTCACACAATTGTATATCTAATGATGCCAGGAAAAGGAACTCTACTTTAGAGATAATTCTTTGTTTGTTTTGTTTGTTTCTATGGTAGCTGCACAATAGAATTGATTTGTTAGGATCTGTGAAGTAGTAATATCCTTTTACTTGCAATTACCCATTAAGGGTCTGTGCTGTCAACTGGATTGCAAAGAATGGGTCTGACAAAGCAGCCTCCTTGAAGCTTTTTTCTCAGTTGCCTAACTGATGGAGCTACTTATTTGGAAGAAACAACAAAACAGACATTTCAACTCCTGTTAGTTGTTTTTCAATTTTTTGTTTTGTTTTGCAGGGAAGGGACTTTCAGAATATTATTACCCTCTAAGAAAGGAAACAGAGATATTATGACTTGGGAAAAATGCAAAATTTGAGTCTTTTAATTTTTTGGCAATTCTATATCTTTTATACCTGGACATCCATCCTTTTTGGTCCAATGGACTTCATTAATGTTTCAGAATCATTATCACAGCTGGCAAGTTTTAATCCTCTTGATGATGCAAAAATCTTAACAAAATGATTTCCTGCAATGAAGTTTCTATTAGCTTGGCCAGAATTGGCACTCTGGGTATAATTATTTCCCATCAGAGCAATTTAATATGCAAAATTAATGACTTTTTATTCATGCATTTTGCAAATAAATGTTTGCTTCCTCTCCCTGGCCTCACTGAAATATTACCATACTCTTCATTTTAGAAAATAATCATTTCTGTGCATACTGGTGGCATGCAGACTTAGAAAGACCAAAGGGAAGTCTTCTGGAGGTGGAGTCAAGATGATGGAGTAGAAAGAAAGTACTCAGCTGAGTTCTCTCAACATTCCCCTCCAAATAACTTTAAAATAATACCTCAAATCAAATTCTGTAGTGGCAAAAGAAAGACAACATAGGAAATTGGAAAGAGAAATCTGTGACACAGGGTAGGAGCTCATCTAGAGTTCATGGTGATAAAATACCAGTGGCAAAGCTAGGTGGTGATGACAGAAGCAATAGCAGTTTGAGATGCTCTCAAGTCAGAGATGGTAAGGAGACTTGGTAACTGGTTAGAAAGAGATTATTATGGATTGCTATGCTAGTGCTACGGACAGGACCAGATGTTGCTTGGCAACACCAACTTTGCCTATACCCACTTCTGAGTCATACTTCAAGAGAGAAGAGTACTTTTCATCAAGAGGGAGAAGTCCTCAATGACAAAACTGATTTTGGTCAAAAGTGAACAGGGACCCTGCAGAAGGGTACCAGTTGCAATCCCAAGGAATCAGTGGTATTTTCTGGGTAAGGACTAGAGTGCAGGACCATAAAAAGTCAACATTTTGACAGGGAAGATCAAGACATGAACTAAGAAGAAGACAATGTCAAAACAACAGTTACAAACAAAACCTCAAAGAAAAAAGTGTAATTGGATATAAACCCAACAAAAATTTCTGGAAAAGGGGGCTTAGTTTTTGGAAGAAGGTTTGTGTACTAGATGAGACCCAGGGAAGCTGCTAAGCAGCTCCCCAGCATTGAAAACTCAGATATTGGTGATTTCCTCTCTGATAACTATGTATGTATGTGATGGTCAGACAATTGGAAGTCTGTCTTTTGTTCTTTATTTTTCTTCTTGTATTTTTCTCTATTTGTGAATGATATATGTTCTCAATTAAAGAGATTGCTGCAATTAAAGCAGATTGTTAACTCTTTAAAAAAAAGAAATTCTGGAGGAGCTAAAAATGATTTTCAAAATCAAATAAACATGATAGAGGAAAAAACAGGCAAAGAAATGGAAGCAGAGGAAGAAATATTATATATTTTTAAAATTTATTTTATTTATTTTTAGTTTTCAACATTCATTTCCACAAGATTTTGAGTTCCAGATTTTCTCCCCATCTCTCCCCTTCTCCCACCTCAAGACACCATGCATTCTGATTTCCCCCTTTTCCCAGTCTGCCCTCTCTTCTATCACACTCCTCCCTTCTCTTATCCCCATCTTCTCTCTTTTCTTGTAGGGCAAGGTAGATTTCTATGCCTCATTACTTATATTTCTTATTTCCTTGTTGCATGTAAAAACTATTCTCAACATTCATTCCTAAATCTTTGAGTTTCAACTTCTCCCCCCACACATCCCCACTATAAAGGCAAGCAATTCAAGATAGACTATACACATGTAGTTATGCAAAAGACTTCTATAATAGTCATGTTATGAAAGACTAAGTATACGTCCCTCCATCCTATCCTGTTCTTCATTTATTCTATCCTCTCTTTTGTCCTTGTCTCTCCCCAAAAGTGTTTACTTGTAATTACTCACTCCTCCCATTTGCCCTCCTTTCTATGATTCCCCCCCAGAGCCCACTTATCCCCTTCTCCCCTGCTTTCCTGTAGTGTAAAATAGATTTTCATCCACATTGAATGTGCATATTATTCCCTCCTTAAGCGAAATGTGATGAGAGGAAGCTTCACTTTTTCCCTCTCACCTTCCCCCTTTTCCTCTCCATTGAAAAAGCATTTTCTTGCCTCTTTTATGAGAGATAATTTACCCCCATTCCATTTCTCCCATTCTCCTCCCAATATATTCCTCTCTCACCCCTTACTTTTATTTTTTTAGATATGATCCCTTTCTATTCAACTCACCCTGTGCTCTTTGTCTGTGTGTGGATGTGTGTGTGTGTGTGTGTATAATCCCTCCAACTACTCAAATACTGAGAAAAGTTTCAAGAGTTACAAATACTATCTTTCCATGTAGAAATGTAAACAGTTCAACTTCAGGAAGTCCCTTATGATTTCTCTTTCCTGTTTACCTTTTCATGCTTGCCTTGATTCTTGTGTTTGAAAGTCAGATTTTCTTTTCATTTCTGGTCTTTTCATCCAGAATGCTCAAAAGTCCTCTATTTCATTGAATGGTGATTTTTCCCCCTGAAATATTATACTCAGTTTGCTGGGTAGGCAATTCTAGATTTTAATCCTAGTTCCTTTGATTTCTGGAATATCATATTCCAAGCCCCTTGATCCGTTAATGTAGAAGCTGCCAGATCCTGTGTTATCTTGATTGCATTTCTATAATACTTGAATGTTTCTTTCTAGCTGCTTGCAATATTTTCTCCTTGACCTGGGATTTGGCTACAATATTCCTAGGAGTTTCTCCTTTTGGATCTCTTTCAAGAGGTGATTGGTGGATTCTTTTAATATGTATTTTGCCCTCTAGAATACCAGGGCAGTTTGCCTTGATAATTTTATGAAAGATGATGTCCAGGCTCTTTTTTTGATCATGGCTTTCATGTAGTCCCGTAATTTTTAAATTTTCTCTCCTGAATCTATTTTCCACATCAGTTGCTTTTCCAATGAGATATTTCACATTATCTTCCATTTTTTTCATTCTTTTGGTTTTGTTTTGCAATTTCTTGGTTTTTTATAAAGTCATTAGCTTCCATCTGCTCATTCTAATTTTTAAAGAACTGTTTTCCTCAGTGAGCTTTTGAACCTCCTTTTTCATTTGACTAATTCTGCTTTTTAAAGCACTGCTCTCTTTGCACTCATTGCCCTTTTGGACCTGTTTTGTTAATTGAGTTAGCCTATTTTTAAAGGTGTTATCTTCTTCAACATTTCTTTGGGTCTCTTTTAGCAAGCTGTTGACTCATTTTCATGACTTTCTTGCATCACTCTCATTTCTCTTCCTAAGTTTTCCTCCCTCTGTCTTACCTGATTTTCAAAATCCTTTTTGAGATTTTCCATGACCAGAGATCACTGCATATTTACTTTGCAGGTTTTGAAAGCCTTGACTTCCTCAGAAGAAAATACCTGTTCACCAAGAAAGTAATCTTCTATAGTCTTATTTTTTTCTCCCTTTTTTGGGGCATTTTCTTAGCCAGTTATTTGACTTTTGAGTTCTTTGTCAAGAGGAGGGTATGATCTGGATACCTGTAAGTTTTCAGTTCTTCCAAGGTAGCACAATCTGTGCACTGGTCTGGGAGCAACCAAAAACTTTTCTGCCCAGAATCTGAGTAGTAGAATTACCTCTCCACTACCACCTCCAGCTCAGCCATGCCAGCACTCCTTCTCACCCCAGGACTGTGCTCAGGGCTGAGATTCAGATCAGTTGCTCAATTCCCCAGGGACTTTAGGTGGAGGGCAGGGCCACCCCTCAGGGCTGAGGTTCAGAGATCAGCGACTGAAGGCTATACAAATGGTCGCTGCTGCTGCCACAACTGCTGCAGCTGTTGCTACTTCTGGGGGCAAGGCTAGGGAAGGACCCTGCTCCCTTCTCGCCCAGTTGAAAAAGCCCTCTCACTGACCTTTGAAGTTATCTTTGGCATTTGTGGATTGAGGGATCTGAGAACTCATGCTCCTGCTGGGAATTCTGCCCCTGAGGTCTTTTCCATTCCTGTTCCTCCCTGTGCTGCTCAGCCAAGGCTGGGCTGCACTCTACTTCATATCCAGTGCAATAGACTTTCCTATTGGCCTTCCAGGTTTGCCTTGGTTACCTTGGGCTGGAAATCTCTTTCACTCTGTCCTTCTATGGCTTCTGCTGTTCTAGAATTTTTTGAGGGTCATTTTTTACAGGTATTTTATGGATTGTGGGGGAAGAGCTAGAGTATGTGTGTCTTTCTACTCCACCATCTTGGCTCCACCAAGGTGTTATTTTCTTTAGCATTTTTTTTTGGCAGAGGGGGGTGGGGGGGGGGTCTTCTTTAGCAAGCTGTTGGCTCGCTTTTCATGACTTTCTTGTATCACTCTCATTTCTCTTCCCAATTTTTCTTCCATCTCTCTCACTTGATTTTCAAAATCCTTTTTGAGCTCTTTATTTTAGAGGTTTTGGATAAAGAAGCCTTGACTTTGATGTCTTCTCTACCAGTATGCTTTATTCTTCCTCATCCGAAAGATAGAAGAAAATACCTGTTCACCAAGAAAGTATCCTGTCTAGTCTTATTTCCCTCCCTTCATTTTTGGTCATTTTCCCAGCCAGTTACTTGACTTTTGAGTCCTTTGTCAAGTCTAGGGACCTGAAAGTTCTCAGTTCCTCCAAGGTGGCACAATCAAGGGAGAGGAGTTTACTCCTCCCCTGGCCTGCGCTCTGGTCTGGGAACAACCACAAGCTTTTCTGCCCAGGATCTGCAAGTAGGGTTCTCTCTCCACAACTGCCTTGAAATCTTAAGGGACCCAGTAAGATCAAACTGCTTACCTTTCTATATGGCAAGATGATACATGCATCTTCTCAAAATTTTATCATTATTAGGACAGTTAGAAAAATTCTGGATGTGATAGTGAGTTGTTTATATTGGGATGAGGTTTAAAAAAGAATAAATAAGAAAGATGGGTAGCCTGGAAAAGAGTAGAGGGAGAGGAAGAATGGGGAAAATTATCTTACCTATAAATAAGGTGTTAAAGGAAGACCTTTTACAATACAGGAGAAAATACTGTGTGAAGGTGGTGGTGAACAATACTTGAACTTCAGACACATCTGAATTGGTTCAGAGGGAGAAAAATGTATATTCATACTCAATTGGTAATAGAAATCCATCTTAATCAAGAGGGAAACAGGAGGGGGAAGGGATCAGGAAAAGGATAAATGTTAAGAGAGAGGACAGATAAAAGAAGACAGTGGTCTGAAACAAAAGAGACTTTAGAGGAGGGACAGGATAAAAAGTAAAAGACAAGGATAAACATAAGAAAATAGGATGGAAGGAAATATACAATATGTAATTATAATTGGAAATAAGAATAGGATGAACTCACTCATAAAATGGATATTTTTATATAATAAATATAATAATGTTATAATAATAATATTGTTATTAAATATAATATATAATAAAGTGGATAGCAGAATAGATTTGAAACCCAAATACAGCAATATATTGTTTGCAAGAAATATACTTGAAACAGAGAGGCACACACATAGTTAAAATAAAGAGCTGAAACAGAATTTATCATGCTTCAGTTGAAGTAAAACAAAAAAAAGGCAGTGGTACAAAGCAAAACGAAAAATGGACCTATTTAAAAAGGATGAGTAAGAAAACATGCATCTTGCTGAAAGGTACTATAGGCAACGAAGTAATATCAGTACTAAATAAAAATGCAGCAAATGGTACAGCATCTAGATTCTTAAAGGAAAACTTAAATGAATCATGGGAGGAAATAGATAGTAAAATTATACTAAGGAAGAACCTCAGCTTTCCCCCCACTGAGCTAGATAAATTTAACCATAAAATAAACAAGAAAGAAGTCAAGGAGATAAACAGAATCTTAGAAAAGTTAGGTATGATAGACTCCTGGAGAAATATTATTGGGTATACAAAAAAATAAACCTTTTCCTCAATTGTATATGATATCTTCACAAAAGAATTGGCCCTCTGTTAAGGCATAAAATCTCACAAATAAATGCAGAATAAAGCAGAAATATTAAGCAAATCCTTTAAATACCCCAAATGCGATAAAACTACATTTAATAAAAGGCCACAGCAGCATAGATTAAAAATTCATTGTTAACTAAATAATCTAATCCTAAAGAATGAGTGAGTCAAAGAACAAATCACGTGAACCACCAATAACTTCATTAAAGAAAATGGCAACAATGTGACAACATTCTAAAATCTGTGGTATTTAGCTAAATAGTACTTTGGAAAAATTTATATCACTAAATTTGAATGATATGAAGTCACTCATAAGTAAAAGAGAGAAAGAGATCAATGAATTGGACATGCCACTAAAAAAACAACTAGAAAAAGAACAAATTATAAACTTCCAATTAAATACCAAAATGGAACTCCTAAAAAATCAAAGATTGACATAATTGGAAGCAAAAAAACCCCCAGCTAATAAATATAGGAGTCAATTTACACAAAAACAATAAAATAAACTATTGGTTAATTTGATTAAAGAAGGAAGAACACCAAACTAACAGTATTAAAAGTGAAAAGGGTAAATATACCACTAAGAAAGATGAAATAAAAAAAATTATTAGGAATTATTTTGTTTAATTATATGCCAGTAAAACTGATAATCTCAATGAATTGGATATTTGCAAACATATAAACTGTCCACATTAGCAGAAAAAGAAATAGAGTACTTAAATAACTTTATCTTATACAAATAAATTTAAAAACTACCAAAGAAAAAATTCCTAGGGTCAGATTGATTCACAAAAGAATTCGACCAAACATTTAAGGAGGGATACATCCTAATACAATATAAACTTTTTGAAAAAATGAATTGATACAGGAGCAATAAAAACCGAGAAGGAAATCTGTAGGCCAATTTGCTTAATGTGTAACAATGTAAAACTTTTAAATAAAATACTAGCAAGGACATTACAGCAATATGTCACAAAGATCATATATTATGACTAGGTGGGATTTATATCAGGAATGCAGGACTGGTTCAATATTGGGAAAACTGTCAGCATAATTGACCATATCAATAACAAAGCAACAACAATCCTGTGTTTATCTCAATATGTTCCGAAAAAGCTATTGATAAAAAACCTAAAACACTCATTCCTATTAACAACACTGAAAAGCATCAGAATATTAGAATCAATGAAGCCTTTCTTAGAATGATAGCATTATCTATCTAAAACCAAGAGTAAACATTATTTGTAATGAGCATAAATTTGAAGTCTTCCAAATAAAGTCAGTAGTAGAGCAAGGATGTCCATCATCACCACTATTATTCAGTATTGCCCTAGAAATGCTAGCTATAGCAATAAGGCGAGGAATAAAAATAGCAATGAGAAAACAAAAATATCATTCTTTGCAGATGATATGATGGATGGTTAGAGAACCATAGAGAAACAACTAAAAAGATGGTGGCAATAACTTTACAACTTTAGCAAAGTTGCAGTATATAGAACCCACGTAAGTCGTTAGCATTTCTGTATATGGTCAGTAAAACCCGAAGCAAAAGAGAATGAAAAAGAAATTCCATTTAAAGTAATTGAAGACAATACAAAGTACTTGGGAGTCTATTTGCAAGACAAATGCAGGGACCATATGAACAAAATTAAAAAACACTTTTCATACAAATAAAGATAGATGTAAAAGATTGGACAGATATCAACTGATCATGGACAGGGCAAGCCAACATAATAAAGATGACAATTCCATTTAAGTTAATTTAATAATCTAGTGCCATACCAATCAGATTGCCAAAGAATTACCTTACCCATCTAGAAAAAAAGGATAACAAAATTTATATGGAAGAAAAAAGGGTCAAGAGATTTAGGGAATCATTTATAAAAATGAGAAGGAAGGTGGCCTGGAGTTAAAGATTTCAAACTATATTGCAAAGTAGCAATCATCAACAGAATGTGGCATTGGCTAAGAAATAGCATGGCAGATCAGTGTAATAGATTATATACACAATTGCTGTTGTTTAGTCATTCATTGGTGTATGACTCTTAGTAACTCTATGAACTATAGCACACCAGTATTTTCCATGGTGTTTTCTTGGTAAAGACACTGAAATTGTTTGCCATTTCCTTCTCCAGTAGATTAAGGCAAAAAGAGTTTAAGTGACTTTCTCAGGTTCACACAGCTCATAAGGGTCTGGGCTCATATTTCTACTCAGGTCTTGACTGCCTCTAAACCCAGTGCTCTATGCACTGAGCCACCTAATTGCCTCCAAGGCAGTCAGAGATTACTTGACTTGCCCAGGATCACACAGCTAGTAAGTGTCTGAGAATGGTGTTAGGTCTTCCTGACTCCAGGCCCAGTGCTCTCTCTTCTGAGCAATCTAGCTACTTCTAAGATATGCAGTACATAGTAGAAAATGATCATCATCATCTAGTGTTTGAAAAACCAAAGATACGAATTTTGGGGACAAGAACTCATTATTTGACAAAATTGCTAGGAAAACTAGAAAGTAGTTTGGCAGAAACTTGGCATAGACCAATATCTTACACTGTATGCCAAGCTAAGGTCAAAATTAATAAATGATTTAGAGGTAAAGAGTAATATCATAAGCAAATTAGTGTAGCATGGAAAAATGTGCCTGTCAGATCTATGGATAATTGAAAAGATTATGCCCATACAAGAGATAGAACAGATCACAAGAAGTAAAATAGATAATTTTGATTATAGGCAATTAAAAAACTTTTGTACAAAGAAAACTAATTTATCCATAATTAGAAATAAAATAGGAAACTGGGAAAAAATTTTCGCAGCAAGTTTCTTTGATAAAGGCCTCAAATATGTAGGGAACTGAGTTAAATTTATAAAAAATAAAGCCATTACTCAATTGAACAATAGCCAAAGGAAATGAATAGGCAGTTTTCAGAAGAAGAAATCAAAGCTATCAATAGTCACATGAAAAAATGCTTTAAATTACTGCTGACTAGAAAAATTCAAATTAAGAGAACTCTGAGGTACCACTTCACATCTATCAGATTAAAAAATGGACATAAAATGAAAATGACAAATGTTGGAAAGGGTGTGGGAAAATTGGAACACTAATGCATTGTTGATGAACTTGTGAAGTCATCTAACCATTCTGGAGAACAATTTGGAACCATGCTCAAAGAGCTGTGGAACTGTACATTCCTTTTGACCCAACCATGTCACTACTAGGTCTATATCCCAAAGAGATAAAGAAATTGTAGCTCCTTTTCTGGTAGTTAAGAAATCAAGGGGACACCCATTTATTGGGGAATGACTGAACAAGTTGTGCCTTGTGATTTTGATGGAATACTATTGTGCTATGAGAAATGATGAGGATGGTTTCAGAAAAACCTGGGAAGACTTATAAAAATCCATGCAGAACCGAGTGAGTAGAACTAAGAGAACATTGCACCTAGAAAAGAAATACCATAAGGATGATTAAATGTGAAAGATTTAACCATTCTGATCAGGAACCAATTCTGATCCAAGACAATTCCAAAGGATCTGTGATGAAAATGCAATCTGCCTTCACAACGAGAACTGATAAAAGCATACATTTAAAAAAAATTTTATTTTATGTTTTCTCGTGTTTTCTTTTGCAACATAGCTAATATGGAAATACGTTTTGCATGAAATTACATACGTGACTGACAAAATTTCTTGCCTTTTCAAGGAGGAGTAAGGGAAGAGAGGGAATCTGGAACTCAAAAGTTAGAAAAAAAATTATTAAAAATGTTTCACCTGTAATCAGGAAATATTAAATGAAATAAATAAAAAATGCATTTTAAGAAAAAAAGGCCATAGGAAGAAAAGGGGAATGTGTGGTAGGCAAATACTGTCCAAATTGCCCAATAATTGCAGAGTGATATTTTAAAGCTGCTAAAATTATATGTTTGTGTGACAGCTTGCTAACCACGAAATAGAAGTTAGGTTAAAGTAATGGCCAAAACTAAACTTCTACATTTTATAAAAATGAACCCTCTTCTGAACCACTAATGTATTCTTGCCAACATAATCCTCTTTCCTAAAGCCATAAACTTTGCACAAAATAAACTTTGCCTAGGCAATATCCACTAAGCCAAAGACATATTTTGTGAAAACTTAATGTTAAATAACTGAGGTAGAAATTGCTCATTCTACCTGTCTCATTAATGTATCTATTGAGTGGACTTTTTCACTCGGTTAATAAGATGAAGATTAAATGACAGTACAATTCAGTGGAGTCAGGACTGATCAGATAGCCAGACCAGAAACAAACAAAAAACCGAATGAGTCAATGCCACCACAGCAGGGGATCTCTAGAGAAGCATTGCAGGGGTCTGTGGTAGGCCTTTTGCTATTTAACATTTTTATCAATGGCTTGGGTAAAGGCATAGATCATTACCAAATTTTATTAAATATTATTAAATTATCATTCAATTTTCAGGTGCTGTTAAGGTGGGAGAGATAGCTAATACACTGGTCCGCAACGTATTAACAGGATTTAAAAGGATCACGACAGTGTAGGGTATTTGTTTGTGTTTGTCCGTTGTTGAAGAAGACTATGCCATCAGAGAAATGATGACATGACTTGCATTTGACTTTGTTTTGAGTGAGGGAGGGCTGTGCAAGTCACCAGCCTCACTTCTTCAGAGCCATCTGAATCCAGAGACCTGATATTCCTCAGGATGACTTGGTATTGGGTAGACTTTAATAAAATGAAAATTTAGAGGAATAAATTATTTTTAAAAGCATTATTAGGTAATACATGTCAAGTACTGTGCTAAGCTCTGAGGATCCAGCAGAACAGCAGAATGGTCCCTCTTTAATAGAGAGAGAGATAACACATATATAGGATAATTCAGCCACAAAGTAGAAATATAACATATACTGGTTCATTTGTTTCAGTTGTGTTAGATTCTTTGTGACCTTGTTTGAAGTTTTCTTAGCAAAGATACTGGAGTGGTTTGCCATTTCCTTCTTAAGAGTATTTTATAGATGAAGAAACTGAGGCAAGCAGGGATAAGTGACTTGCCCAGGGTCACACAGCTAGTAAGTGTCTGAGGCCAGATCTGAACTCAGGTCCTTCTGACTCCAGGCCTGACACTCTATCCACTGTACCACTTAGATCCTCTAAAGCTGTATGCATGGGTTAAAAAAAAAGTAATCACCAAAGAAGAGGATTGGTGAGGGAATGTATAGATAGCAGGTTGCCTGAAAAAATATCTGTGGCCTTTGGAAGGGTAGAATACAAAATTCATATGTAGTGTGATATGGTAGCCAAAAGTTAATACAATTGAGAAATGTAACCTCCAGAAAAAAGGGAGGTGTACTCTGCTCTCATTGAGCCTGTAAAGTATTTTGTTCAGATCTGGGCACTACAATTTAAGAAGGTCTGATGAGCTGGAGAGCTTCTAGGGAAGGAGGTAACCAGGAAGGGAAAGAGCTTTGAGTCTATGTCATATCAGTAACATTTGAAAGAACTAAGGATGTGTGACCTGGAAAAAAAATAAGACACAGGGTGGTATGATTACTGTCTTCAAGTCTTGAAGGTCTTTCATACTTAAAGAGGGAGAGAGTCATTCTGCTTATTCTTAGACCGGCAAACTAGCAGCAAGGTGAGAGTTGGAAAGAGGCAAATTTGCACTTGATGTAGGGAATTTCTTAACAATTAGCACCACTCAAAAGTGGAATAGGCTATTATAAGAGCGAGCAACTTTTCCCTATTTGGAGTTCTTTAGCCAAGGCTGCGTGGCCCAATTATGTTGGGACTAGATATGTTGTAATATAGTCTTTTTGTGTGTAGCATGGACTAGATAATGTATCAGCTAGGACCCTGACATACACAGGAAGGCCTACCGTACAGGTTCTTAGATCTGCTTTTCTAAAAGGAAAGCAATTTTTGAGGGGTCAACAATCCCTTAAGCACATGTATCATTCACTCATTTCAGGAGAAAAAATTAGCACCCTGAACTTCAGAGAAAATACAAAGAAATAATAATCAAGAGGCCTTCCAACTGTCTCACCATAAGCAATATATAGATCACAGATCAACAGACAGATCTGACTGTCTGACCATTATATACATAGTTACCAGAAAGAGAGGCACCAACATCTGTGTTTTCAAAGCCCCTGGGCTCCTTGGAGGCTGCCCAGAGTCTCATTTGGCCAAACACTTCCAATGTGTAAAACCCAAAATAAAACCTCAGCTCAGAGAATTTAAATACTTTTCAGAGTCAGAGGGCATCACAACCCTTGAGAACCAGTGCATTAGAAATTAACAAAAGGTATGGGCCTCCTCTAATCAAGCTTCCTTTTAATGGGCAGTCCCATTAATGGATGGGAAAGATCTTTAACTCTCATTAGCATTACAGACAACCACTGAATTCCCTTCCAACTCTAACATAATGTGATTCTATAGCTCTTAAAATGTTAAGTTTTAGGATTAATTAATAACTCTATTATTACCAATGTCATTTACCTGAATTAAGGAAATACATAAAAGATTTCCCCACATTATAGATTGCAACAATGGACACCTTCCAGATACTTATAAACATACATGCAGGTGGCCAAAATCATACAACAGAAGTTCACTAATATGATATGATATAATATAATGCAATGCAATGTAATGTAACATATACATATACATGTTAAGTGCCTACAGTGTGCCAGACACTGTGTTAAGTGATGGGGATACAATAAGAAAAACAAAGTACTTCCCTCAAGTTTCTTAGAACTTAATAGAGGAAGCAACACCTCAAAAGGAAGCTGAAACACAGAGGTCAGGGAGAGGGAGAGAAAGTACCAGAAATGGATTCAAGATGATAGCAGAGTCAAATGCAGGGAGTACAACTGGTGATAAAGGAATAGTTGGCTGGGCTTCTGAGATCACTTTAAATGAACATTTTGGGAGGAGTTTTTTGCTCTATCGTCCTCTAATCAGAGGGCAGAGGCAACTGGAAATACTGATGAGGTGTTAGTACCAAAGCTGAAGCATTCTCCATGATGATGAGTTTTTTGATGATGAGATTATAAACCAACAGATGATAAATCCTCAATTTTAGGAACCTCAAAATATATAAGAATTCAACAAATAAACTCTATTGGAATCACAGATGACACTCTTATCAATGATTGCATAGACAAAACATTGAGTCTTTAAAAAAACCAAGACAATATTTTCAATAACACCACACCAAATACTCATCAAAGCATTTATTAATGGTCTGTAGTATACTAGGCATTGTTAAGTGCTGGGAATACAAACACAAATGTAAAATAATCTCTGCTTTCAAGGAATTTACATTCTGTCGTAGGAGAGGGACAGACAATATGTTCATATGTATGTATATTCATAATAGCAACAAAAGAGTAGATTGGGTATTAGTTGGGAAATGAGGTAAGGTTTCATGTAGAAAGTGGTACTTGATCTTTCTTGAAGGGATCTCAAGTAGGCCTTCTATGATAATAAGAAGAAGTAATGAGGATTTTGTTTCAGACCTTATGAAGTGTGGAAGGTTCAGAGACTGGAAATGAAGAACTATGAATGAGAACTCATAATAAGGTTACATTTCCAGGATTGTAGAGTAAGTGATGTAATAAGTCTGGAAGGGTTAGTTGAGACCTATTTGTGACAACTTTATATGTCAATGGAATGGTTTATATCTTCTCTTAGAGATAGTGGAGAGCCAAATGAGCTAAATGAATATGTCAGAGACATGGTTAAATCTATAATTCAAGAAAATCATTTTGGGATCTATGTGGAAGATGGATTGGAGTATGGCAAATCTTAAAGAAAGGATGCCAATTAAAAGCTACTGCCCAGGAGCAAAAAGACAATGAGGAGGAGGAGAATATGAGACAACATGGTGTAATGATAGTGCTGGCTTTGAAGTATTGGAGAGCTGGGTTTAAGTCTTACCTCTAATACATACTAGCATCATAATCATGAGCAAGCCATTTAACCTCTAAGTGCCCCAAACATCTTTCAGAGACTCCAAGTTCTAGATTAGCCATATGTTTATATATGCATAAATTATACACATCTGTATATGACATTTGAAATAACATATTAATACCAGCTTTCATGGAGCCAACTTTGAGGTAATCAATCAACCAACACTTACTAAGCCCCTATTATGTATCAGGAAGTTTACTAGGTGCCAAATATACAAAAACAGAAATAAAAAGTCCTTGCAATCAAAGACAATATATTCTATTAGAGGCAACAACATATACACATATAAGGTAAATTTTTTTTCATACATATGTACATGCATATGTATACACACATTTATATGTGTGTGTGTATATATATCACAAATCAATGATGATATTTTGAGAGGAATGACACTAATAGCTGGAGCAGGGGAGGTCAGGAAAAGTTTCATAAGAGGGGTGTGTATGCTTGAACTGAGCCTTAAAGAAAACTAGGAATTCAAAGTGGTAGAGGTACAGAGGCATTCCAGCATTGGGCAAGCTTGTGCAAAGCTAAAGAAATAGGAAATGTTGTATGTGAGGAATAATGAGACCAGTAGGAACAAGCAAAAAACAGTGAAAAATTACTTGCTCTAGAGGAAGATGCCTTGGCTTTCTAATTAACTCTGTTATTCTCTAAAAGCAGCTTAATTACTCTGTGCCTTCGTTTATCTCCTGTAAAAGGAACATAATAGTAACTACTCATGCTACTAATCTCACAGGAGTGTTGTGAAATTCAAAGGAGATGGTGAGTATAAGACATTACATAAACTATAACTACCATTCTATCACTAAAAGTCACCAGCTTTCACATTCTGGATATTTTACTTACGGTAATTTAGAGAATTCTAACGTGTCATAATTGCTTAATACTCAAAATTTTGAAGACTGATTTATTGTTCTCATTAAATAATTGGTAATGATACCATGTTCACTAGGAAAGAGGAAGTGGGAAAGACGGGCTGTTCAGGTGCCTTGGTTTGAATTTGATGCTTTATTGGAACATCTGAATATTATGTCATGCCACCAACATAAAAGACAAAAGTTTCTTGGAATTTGAGAGATTATCAGGGTATATTCTACATTGGCACTCTAAACTTTAGAACCTTAAAGGTATTATGTAAACATCATAAATGTATCTACAGATGTGACAATAGATAAAATCTTACATAGATCCACCACAACATGGCAAAGAAACATTGGTAACACACTGTATACAAATTTGTTCACATTCTTTCATTCTCCAATAGATATCTACTAGAGTACTTGAATTTCCTGAGCAATAAAGAGTTAACCCTTAAGTTGTTAGAAGGGTGGTCCAGTATTCTAACATGACTATGCCATATAAACCCTGCCATCTCAGTAAATTACTTGGGGCAGGCTAAGGAAAAAAAATCACATTTCATTCAGGGAGATTTATGTATGTGGATAATTAAATTTGGGGAAAGGGTATTTTATTATGTGAAGTCCATTTCTGGAATAGTAGGATCTTGGGACTTCATTCAAATTCCACCAAATGTGCTGACAGACCTAATGTTTAATTCTAAATAAAGACTATAAAATTTTGCTGAGCTAAACAATAGGATATGAAGAGTCTGCCCAGAATTAAAACCTGGTGCCATGTGATATGGGAGGTGATAATACAAGATCAAGTGCTAAGGCACTTCAGTTCATTTGTGCCCTACCAGGCATTTCTTAGAATGTAAACTTTCATCCAAGAGAATAAAAGCATAGGGCAAAAATTTTCAATTATGGTCATCACCCTGTAAATGTATCAAAGAATGCTAGGTAACATGCACAAAATAAAATGAAGTATATTATCTTCTGTACATGTTATGTTACATAACAGCTACTGAATTCCTGAGTTAGGTAAAACAACCTATATTATGTTTCTTCTAATATCAATAATTATAAGTTATAAATTTTTTAAAAATACAGATACTTAAAATATAGATATTTTAAAAAGAAGTAATCCAATGTCGGAACTCTGAAAGTTTGATTTTTTGAGCAGCAAGTAAATGCACTGATTTCAGTTTAAAAAGCGAAAAGGATGTTCAGTAAGTAAGTACTTTAATGAAAGTTCCACCTCTTCAGAGTTGAAATTTTAAGGTATAAAACTTGAGTTTTTCTAAAATGTCTTTTCCAAGTTAGAATAACAAAACAATCATCTACAAAAAGAATTTGATAAGGTATCACACTTTTTATACCACAAACCCAAGCCCCAAAAGGTCCAGTCTGCTACCAAAGTTGCAGCTAATATGGGCATAATCAGCACAGTTCAAGCTTTAGATTGAAGCCATTGCCCAATAGGTCATGTGACTTATTTCGGAGAATCACACAAAAATGTGTGCCATCCTGACCTCTCCAAACAATGTTACCTATTCATAAGCTGTTTTCCCTATCTTTTGTCCTTCCTCTGCCACGTTCCACTGGAAACTCCAATTCTTACAACGAAATCTATGCCCTTAAGTGAGCTTTCTCTGCATTTTGCCATCATCCAAATCTCTGCCTTACTTCCTGACCATCTTCAAGCCACAGCATCATGGGTATACCCATCTCCAACCCATTTTCCAATTCTCCTCTATTTGTTTTCTTCTTCTATGAAAGCTCTTTGGACTCAGGGTCTATATTGCCACTCAATGGCATCAATAGACATGGTAAGCAATTAATAAATATAGATATATTGATAATTTTCTCTCTCTCCCCCTCCTTTCCTCCTCTCTTTCTTTCTTGCTTCCCTTTCTCTCCACCTTCTATCTTTATTTCTCCGTGTTTCTGTCTCTCTCTTCCTTTCTCATTCTCTTTCCCTGCCTCCCTCTGTCTTTGTCTCTCCTTAGGTACCTCACTCTGCCTCTCTTTCTGTCTCCATCTTTCTTTCTCTCCCTCCACCTTCCAAGGAACCTATTCCTCATCTTTTATCTGAGAGAGCCAGGTATATCATTTGTTATCAAGATATTTTAATGTTGTATCAAGAGCACTGTTATTGAGTATTTATTAAAGCATCAACTGTGTGCCTGGCACTGGTCCTAAATGTCAGGTGTAAAGGCTTTCCTTCTTGTTTTTGTTTTTGTTTTTATTGTCATTTTTTTCAGCAGAAACTGTCATTGCTATCCTTTTCTTTTTGAGAAAATTCAGTCTAAATGGTTTAGGTAAGTGGTTACTAGACGAATGAAAAAAAATTGTTGCTTTTGATATCCCATGTGGGAAATGTTTTAACAATTATGCTCCAGAAATGAATGAGAAATCATTAACATTAACTAAAAATATTTATGGAGAGTGTCTCCAGAACCATTACTGATACTGATATGTAACTTTGTGTTTCAACTCAATTCTATAATTTCTGTTTATGACTTGCCAAATGGCTAGTCCAACTGAGAGATTTTATTTTATTTTATTTATTTTATTTTTTTTAAATAAATTTATTTAACTTTTTACATTCATTTTCACAAGATTTTGGGTTCCAAAATTTTCTCCCCATTTG
>CM053773.1:65845522-65879440 GCA_028658325.1 Potorous gilbertii
GTACCACATCACACCTATAAGATTGGCAAACATGTCAGAACAAGAAAATGATAAATGCTGGAGAGGATGTGGGAGAGTTGGAACACTAATTCATTGTTGGTGGAGCTGTGAGATCATCCAACCATTCTGGAGAACGGTTTGGAACTATGCCCAAAGGGCTACAAAAATGTGCATATCCTTTGACCCAGCAATATCGCTACTAGGACTGTATCCCCAAGAGATTATAAAAATGGGAAAGGGACCCACATGTACAAAAATATTTATAGTAGCACTCTTTGTGGTAGCCAAGAACTGGAAATCAAGGAGATGCCCATCAATTGGGGAGTGGCTTAATAAATTACGATATATGAATGTAATGGAGTACTATTGCGCCATAAGAAATGATGAACAAGAAGACTTCTGAGCAAAAGGAGCAGAACCAGGAAAACTTTGTGCACAGCAATGACCACAGTGTGCGAGAGTTTTTTCTGGTAGACTTGGAACTTTGTAATAACACAAGAACTTTAAGATACTTTTAAAGGAGTCAAATAAAAAAAGAAAAATCATGAACGAGTCAGATTAATGAAAAAAAAATGTTTATGCCAACAAGAGGCTTAAATGTTTTCTGAATGAAGGAGATATATTAAGCTGAAAAACATTTTTGCATAGTTGTAAGAAATTCTCTTTTTTCCCCAACCTCTACTCTGATTGAATTCAGGAAACATTTCTTAAGTATCTACTGCGTACAAAACACTGTGCTAAATGCTAGAGAGACAGAAAGATAAGGCATGACTGCTTCTCTCATAGAGTTTACAGACTTGTAGAGAGTATGTTATAGGACATGGGCTTGTAACCCATTGCTTAGAACTGAATCTCCGAGTTTACCATTGCCTTGCTTCAATGTTGGAAACTTCCACTCCTCTTGATTCATACTCTCACCTGTTTCCCTTGGCAAACTCAGATTTGACTTTATATTCCTTTATTCTTATTTTCTCCTTGGGACACCAAAATTTATCTTTATTCTGCAGTAAAGTTGTCTTAAACCCCTAAGCAAGTATTCAGACTAGCAAGACAGATTATGATATGGGCTTTATTTAGCCAGACCAAAAATGTTAAACTGAAAGATACTTTATAAAAGCAAAATACAAGAGACTAGTAGTTGTTCGATGAAATTGAGTTGGTTAGCATCTGAACCAGTGAAAAGTCCAAAAAAATCCTCCTCCCTTCTCTGATGGGTCTCCATAGCTATAGAGACCTGTGCAGTAAACTCCATAATCTTATAAGACTATAATGCATCTGAATTTTCTTGAACGTCAAGAAACTCTTCCAGTGAACCTCATCACACCATGTAGCTATACATTCTTTTAGACATAGTGCTAACTTGGTTGAAAACCTCTTAAAAAGGAAAA
The DNA here is from genome assembly GCA_028658325.1 of Potorous gilbertii. Taxonomy (NCBI): domain Eukaryota; kingdom Metazoa; phylum Chordata; class Mammalia; order Diprotodontia; family Potoroidae; genus Potorous; species Potorous gilbertii. Next base: position 65,846,911 of record CM053773.1, read on the forward strand.
GAACACAGTATGAAAAAAAATTAGAACTTCTAATGCGAGTGAAGGGCAAAGCCTAGGTTTGCTGTTACAAATCATGGCTCTGTTCCCTAGCGCTCCTTGGCTCCAGTTCCTCCTTGGCTCAGGAAATTGGCATGTTCAGAAACTCCTTCTCTCCAGGAGGTTTGGTTCAAGACCATGGAACTCCAGGAATTTGGAACTCCCCTTCTGTGCCCAGAATACTTCTATAATATATCTACCTTGAGTATATACCACCAACTTTCATTGAGGTTGCATTGTCTGAGGGTGACTACTACTTCTACAGGTTCAAGGAGGGATAGTGGTACCTACCCTTTGTGTCTGCAATTCTAAAACCAAAGTTCAAGAGCCCCATTGATATCATTGGCATCAACAGTCAAGAGGTACACACAGTTGTCTCTTAGCAGATTTACTAAAAGAGACTTGTCAGCACAGGATTTATAAAATATTACCTCCTCACAAACTTGAGACACACTGTCCCACAAATACACACAGCCTCCATTAAAAGAGTGGGCATAAAAGTGGAATGCAATAAATATATGTGACCAAGGCAACTCACACTCCTGGCAATACAGAATACAAATAACCTTTCTTCCTAGAGTTCTCTCTCAGCTCCCTATCGATGTACCATGTCTGTTGGCTGCATTGTTCAGCAGAATTACCAAGGTCAGTTCCTCTTCATAGCTCTTTCTTCTTTTCCCATTTCACAAAGATGCTTCTTTTGTTGGGTGACTATCTTGGTATCCCTTTTTGACTGGAATACTTATATAGTTCTAGATTCCCTGCTAGATGTGATGTCCCCTATGGATTGAGTCATTTTACTTTTAAGTAGCATGTCTAATTGGTAATTGAAGGGAAACAGAGAAACCCTGCTCTCTATTCCCCTCTGAGCTCTTCATTCCCAAGTGCCAGATTCTTTCTCCACTTCTGACTCCTGGCTAGGAACTCTCTTGAAATGAACTCTTCTCTCGAGGACTTACCTACTTAAAAACTTGCAAAAGTATGTCTAATTTTTGATTGTCCAATTTGGTTCCTCCCTCTAATTCCATCAGGGAAGGTGTTCACACATCACCAAGAGATTAGGGGATAGAAACAGCTTTAGAGTTAGTTTCACATCTTCTGGGGTTTAGTCAAAGGTCAAGTCCCCCATACCCAGCCCAAATGTTCAATATTTACTATACCCAGGAAATCAAGATGGTTTTTTGAAAAAGCCCATAGTCTCAAATTTAAGGTGACTCTTTAGTGGCTTGGGGAGTCTCAAGAATTGTCCTCGCAAGTGTCTTTCCCAGTTTCTTATGCTAAAGAGTCTCAGAAAATCCACATGACACAATTTAGAATCAGGACATTGAAACTGTTCCTCCCCTATTCCTATATATTTATGTGTTTCTTCTTCACTGGCATATTACATTCTTAAGGGGAGGGTCTTTTATTTTTTTATTAATGCCTGGTATAGTTAGCACTTAATAAATTCTTGTTGGGTATTGATTGATTGGTTAATATAGGATCAGTTACTTAAAGTACCTGAAAATGAACTGAAATTTTAACTGAATGAATGCCTCTTCAAAGTATTAATTTTGGAAACCACTGGAGTAATAAAAGGAGAGAAGGACCACTTGATTCTTCCCTTCTTCTAATCTGCTGTAGGAAGTTTCATGCAATAGGAAGAAAAAAGCTCCCGATTTGTCATCACATTCCAATTTGCAATGTGCAAGTAAAATGAAAGGAATTCATATTAAGTGTAATAGCTTAGCCACAAAATGGGAAGCGTCCGTTTCTTCCACTATGCAATTTCTGTCCTACTGTAGGGATTGAATTATTAGCATTTGCTTCAGCCATTTAAACTTTTATTGTCATTGCTCAGAAATTCTGAAAAGGAAATATGAGAGAGAAAAAAAATGGAAGCTTGGTATAGTGTAAAACAGTAAGATGTGAAAATACTGAAACCTAAGTTCTAGGCCAATTTTTGCCTCTAAGTGAGGTGACTGGGTAGCGTGGTGAACAGAGCACTGGACCTGAAGTCAGGAAGATCTGAGTTCAAATTCAGCTTCTGATCCAGATGCTCAAGTGTTAGCTGTTTCAGTATTCTGATCTACAAAATAGGGTTAATGATAGCACCTCTCTTCCAGGGTTGTTCTGAACATAAAATGAAATATTATTTGTAAAGCTTAATATGAATACTAATTTTATTAGTAATTATTAGTTACTAATTTTCTGTGAAACTTTAGGCATGTCAATTTATCTAGGTCTCAGTTTGCTAATCTGCAAAAAGGAGTTGAAGTTCCTTCCACCTCTACAATTCTGTAACATCAGTATGTGTTGTTTGGTTGTTTTTCTTTGCAAATAATCTGTGTGAGTTGTATACAAATGATTCTTCTCTGTTTCTTCTTGCCATTATGACTGTATGAATGAATGAAAAATCATTTAGTAACACATTGTACTGTGTATTGGGAATACAAAAAAGAAGCTCCAGACAATCCTAGGTCACATTCTAACGTGGGAGACAACACATATAAGAGTTTTTAGAGGCAAATCATATGGAAGTCCTCTGTGTTACTTAGGATTCAGTGGCAAAGCAGGTGATAGTATGTCTTTTAAAATATTATTTCCACTGATAGAAAAATCTCCAGTTTTTCTATAGACCCATATGATATATCCAAGGCAGGTAGCATTTCCACATATGTGGAGATAATCTTGAATGAGGATGGTATATACTAGACTGAAAGCAGTGCCTATGGTCTGGGGGACATTGGTATTCTTAGGATTTGTAGGCTCTAGGTCATCTCCATCAGAGTCTGAGAGGAAGTGGAAATTGAGGTGGTGTGATTTGACTTCTCGTGCACATGACCTTTCCTGTCTCTCCCTCAGGGTGCCTTACTCCTAGACTGGCTTGCTTACCCTGTGGGTGGCAGTCGGCAGTGATAGTTGCCCCTTCTCCATATGGATGTATGATAAATAAAGAAATAATATATTTTTGTTAATTATTTGACCTTGATATAAAAAGGAAGTTCAAGGGTTGACTTCAAATAAATCTGAGGGATGTTGCCATTTTTATTCACTTTGTCCTCTTATTCAGAATCTATTACTGATCAGTAAATATCACCTCCTCACCTCTTTGGAGTATAGCTAATCTCAATATTTATTTATATTTTTACCCTAAATCTCCCCCACAATTAAGCAGTCTCAGCAAGCTGCTCCCTGTTCAGGAGAACACACCTTATTTCTCACTGGTAACTGGATCCATTCTAAATGAATGAAAAAGCATTTGGGATCTATTTGGTAGTGACGCTAAGTCCAGGGACAGGGGCAACTAGGTGGTGCAGTGGAGAGAGCACCAGTGTGGGAGTCAGGAGGACTTGAGTTCAAATCTCATCGCAGACACTTGAGACTCAATAGCAAGTTACTTAACCCCAATTGCCTCATCCTGGGTCATCTCCAGTCATCCTGATGAATATCTGGTCATTGGATTCAGATGGCTCTGCAGGAGAAGTGAGGCTGATGACCTGCACAACCCTCCCTCACTCAAAACAAAGTCAAGTGAAAGTCATGTCATCATTTCTCTAATGGCTTGTTCTTCTTTGGCAACACAAACACACATACACACACACATGCACAAGTCCAGGGACAAAACTTTGATATAGTCCTAGACAAGACTTGTGTGCCATCTCCCTAACCACTTCACCATTTATGAACACATTATACATTGAGAGGACACCCTGGCTCTCCTTCTCCCAAAAGGCCTGTTTGAAAGTCTAAGAAAAGTGCCTGGGGAGCTACTTAGGTACCTTTCATTCAAATCATCTTTCTGCTATTTTAGTTGACATTTTATTAAGTGTTTCTAAATTTGTATATTAATGTTTACAGAGAAACAACATTTTTGTGAGAACTAGAAAATGGTCCCAGGCCACTTTTATGGACATTCTGTAATTTATCTTTATTAATCAGCTCCTGTTTGTCTCAGTTGTTTATAGTATGTACATTATAGACAATAAGAATTTATTTTTTTAAAGAAAAATGTGGGCAATGATTAAGTGTTAAGAAGGATGTATCTCCTTCCCATCCATACCCTCTAGCCTCCTATGGTTTTTAGTCTTTTGAATTTCATCTTTTCTCCATGAAGATTAATCCATTACTAGAAAATTCTTGGTACATGGCTCAGTACAGCGAGATGCCTATAGTGTATCTGGACCTTCATTTGTCATGAAATTATTTCTACTGTATACTCCTTGGATAGACCTCTATATTTTTCAGAGTACCTTATAAAATAATTGATGATTACTTAAAACCATTACCCTGTATGGTAAGTAGGAAACATAGCATCTTTCATTTCTAAGTCAAGTTAATGAGTAGAGAAATTGGGGTGGGGGAGGTAGCTGTGTCTAACTAATTCACAAACAATTGGAACATTAGGTCAATTCATTCTGGAGGAAAAGTCTTTTTGATTCAGGCAAATCACCAGATCTATATTTAACTCTGTGCAGTTTAAGATATTGTAGCTATAGAACTGGAAAAGACCTTTAAGATTTTATCTCCTCCCATTCCTTCATTTGATAGGTGAGCAAACAGAAACTAAACATAGGAAGCTGGCAGGGACTTGGTGGCTATATATGTCTATACCATGCCTATCATTATTTTTAAGCTATTCTGGGATTTCTTTAAGTACAATGCCTTACTGGGAGAAAGTTTTGGATGACTGTGAGAAGCCCACATCTGAGAAGGCCTGTAGAGGACAAACGCTGATGCAGATAAGATTTACAATATGTTCCAAGACAAGCAAACAATTATAAAGAGCTCTCCCAGAGTTCTCACTAAAGCTTTTATCTCTGGATCAGAGTTGGGATAATTTTTATGAAACTATCTACATAAATTTAATCAATTCTAGTTGGAGTTTACAATAATGATGATGTAATACTAATAATAAGTAATATTTACATATGAGATGCCTCAACACAGCTCTTTAAGTGTGGTAGAATATTATTATTTCTCTTCTAAAGATGAGTAAATTGAGGGACACAGAAGTAAACTTACTTGCACAAAGGCACAGAGCTCACAAAGCACTCTGTCTACCACAGTAGTAAGATACTGCTGCTTCCTTTCAGATCTCCCCAAAAAGGGTGCAGAAAGTATAGTTTTGCCCAAAACTGGATTGCCCTCCCCAAAATGCCAATTGACTTCAGGCTATGCCAACCCTACTCTATAGAATATTATCATTGACTTGTTACTGATGACCAAAAAGATAGGAGCTAAACAGACTTGCTCTAAATAGGTCCTATATTTTAAAGGACTCACTAGATGGTAAATAATGTAAGCCTCATACACATTTAATATTGTAAACCTTTAGAAGCAAGCTAAGTCCTGATAGTACATGGATAGAGTCTGACTTTAGAATGAATAAGTCTTGAGTTTATGTTTTGCCTCTGATACATACAAGCTGTGTGATCATTAGCAGGACCATGTTGGCTTCTTACTCCTCATGTTTCCCTTGTCATCTCATCATACTCATGTACACACTCCTCATTTAGGCCTAGCTAAAATTTAATGAGGGCAGTTAAGTGGCACAGTTGGTGAAATACCAAGTCTGAAATCAGAAAGATTCATCTTCCTGAGTTCAAATCTGGCCTTAGACACTTATTAGCTGTGTGACCCTGGGCAAGTCATTTAATTGTGTTTGCCTCAGTTCTTTATCTGTAAAATGAGCTGGAGAAGGAAATGGCAAACCACTCCAATATCCTTGACAAGGAAACCCCAAATTGGATCAGAAAGAGTGAGACATGACTGAAAAATGACTAAACAACAATGTTTAATGAAATTCAGGCACATTTCTAAATGACATAGCCAGAATCAATGACTCCACATTACACCTTGCATTCTAATGGGAGTGCAGTTAGCCACTTTCATGGAATATATAGGGAGAAAGAACCCTCCCCCTACATCTTTCCATAAGCTGTAAGAAGTGGAAATCACTATGAGGAAGTTAAAATGGAAGAAGGGAAAAAAACATCTGTTCTTAAGAATGCATTTTCTCTGAGAAGCCCACCTTGCTTTAAATTATTGATTTTAAGTTGAGGTTTCTAAGAGCTACGGCAAAGAAATTATTCATTTGGTCATCTGCTGCAGCTATAGACCTTATTTTCAGAAGCCAAGAATGGAAATGAATATGCCTTTGTTCCAGGGAATATTTTAGATACTAGGAAGATATGTATGGCTTTCCAAATGCCCTAATTTAGTTCAAGGCTCTTTGTGTTTTTTCAGTGTCAAAATTTGTATAATTCTATAAGCAATAAAACGTCTTCACTTTTTTCTTTTTTATATGTAGCATTTAACTAAGAATTTTTAAAACTCAATTTTAGTTAAACAATGATGCCACAAGAATAACATTTCATTTAAGGAGAAATGATACGTTATGTCTTATTCCTGTGGTTGTTCCCTCACAGGAATACTAATCTCACTTCTCAATGCAAATTCACAGTGTTGCATTTTTTGATTAATGAGCACTGAGCCCCAATTATTCTCCTAAGGAAAGTACAAAGTAGTATGTTGAATCTTTGCTTTGAAAAATTACATTGCTTTGAAATTTTATTTTTGTCTTTAACATATCCTCCAGATATTTATGTTATTATTTATAATAATATATCAATATATTGAATCAACAATTAATATTTATATATTACTCAGAATCAGTCAAATGAACTGTACTAGGCATCTGGAATACAAGATATATTTTTAAAAATATATTAAAAAATGACTGTCCTTTCTCTCCTGGAGGTCATAACTTTCTACATGGATAAAGCTTGTAGATCAGTGACTACCACAAAAGTTAGCCTACAGGAAATTCAGAAAAGTCAAACAGAATGGCATAAGAGGCTCAAGGAAGGATGATTCATTTCTAGTTGTGGGGAATTAGGACACATTTCATAAAGAAAATGGCAACAGAACTTGAGGGAAAGGAAAGACTGAAACAAGCAGATAAGAGGCAGGGATAAAAGAATGGCCATTGTATCATTACAAGACTATATGGGGATGTGTCCAAAAGGAACGTTTTGTTGGATGTGTCTGTGGTCAGGGAATGGTAGGTAGTAAGGTTTGCCTAGAAAAAGTGATTCGTAAAAACAGCAGTATGATTTGGCCTAAGGAAGGAATAAAATGCACACTCATTTGGGTATGACAATTTATCTTATACTATAGGAAAGTGGGGGAGCAGGAGGTAAGTGGGATGGGGAGATGATGGAAGGGAGGGTAATGGGAGGAGGGAGCAATTAGAAGTCAATACTCTTGGGCAAGGACAAGGTCAAAAGAGAGAATAGAAGAAATGGGGGGCAGGATACAATGGAGGAAATACAGTTAGTCTTACACAACATAACTATTATGGAAGTCTTTTACAAAACTACACATAAATAGCCTATATTGAATGGCTTGCCTTCTCAGTGGGGATGGGTGGGGAGGAGGAAGGGAGAGAAGTTGGAACTCAAAAGTTTTAGGAACGAATATTGAGAACTGTTTCTGCACACAACTGGGAAATAAGAAATACAGGTAATGGGGTACAGAAATCTATCTTGCCTTACAAGAAAAGAGAGAAGATAGGGATAAGGGAAGTGAAGGGTAGGACAGAAGGGAGGGCAGATTGGGGGAAGGGGTAACTGGAGTGCACGATGTTTTGGGGTAGGGAAATGGAAGAGATGGGGAGAAAATTTGGAACTCAAAATTTTGTGGAAATGAATGTTGAAAATTAAAAAGAAAAAGAAAAAATAAAACTGTGTCTAAGGACAAGAGCTATTGTGACCAAAGAGAAAAAAAAATAGTAGTGTGAAACAAAACTAGAAAGTTAGATTAGAGCCCAAATGTAAAGGGCCTTGCATTTCAATCTAAAGTTTGTATTTGATAAAGTTTTAATTTTATTTCATAGGAATCAAAAGACTATTGAATAAGGGAGCTCTGTGATCAAATATATCAGTTTCAAGGATGACTGGTGAATAAAGAGACTGGATGCAAGATCAGTTAGGAGACAAGGAAGGGATAATGAAAAAAAAATGGAAAAAAGTGAATTTGTTGTCTAAACAATATGGAGGCACTGAAGGTTTTTCAAGCATTCAATCTGGCAGTCCTGATTTGGCTGTTAGCTTCTCAAAGGTCATAGGGGATTTCTATAGCCCTTGTTCCAGGAAAAGAGAACACTGTTACAGATGCTCTATAATGGAGAATCAATAAGTCAAGAAAATACTTGGCAGTTTAAACTGAGCAAGAGACAGTGAGAAAATGGATCAGACCTAAAACATTAGGGTTGTTATGTTTGCTTCTGTCCCCCTGATACATTCCTATGGAAAGGATCTGGGAAATTACTTTAGGGGTATTTAAGAACTTCAAGTTAAACTGTTTTGTGTACCTTCCCTTCCCTCTAATGAAAAGACCAATTGGAAAAAAAAAGTTCTGTGATCATTTGTCATGATCTTATAATCCTATTTGAGCTCATAGTGCCTAAGATCAATAAGTATTTTTTCTTAGGGTTTAAAATGGGCTGGATTTCAGCTAACCCTAGATCATTAAATGAAGTGAAGAGCTGTGAAACATCTCCTTGGCAGAGATCAGGACTGACTTTTTTCTTTTTAAGCACTACTGATTTGTAAGATCCTTTTGTCTCAGATAATATCCTGTGCTCAGAGAAGGACTCTGATTTACCTTCTTCTGTATGCTACCTGCAGGCAAGAGAGAATTCATTGGAGGATATATGCCCACAGACAGCGATATACTTTCAAAACTATTGAGTTACTATCTCAATAAAGCATGTATTCAATTAGAAAGCCCAATGATGGGGCACATGGGGACTATGTTTCTTTGAAGAGAAAAATAACAAGCATTTTTACCAAGGCTCAGTTACTAACTCTAGGTTGTCTTGTCAAACTAGCTAGCATTTTAAGGTTTACAAAACATTTTACATGCATTTCATTTGATGCGCAAAGTAATCCTGTGAAGTAGGTGAATAATGTTATCCTCATTTTGCTGGTGAGATAGAAAACTGAATCTGAAAGAGGTTGTGTGACTTGCCCAGGACGATACAACTAGTAAGTTGCTGAGGAACAATTTAAACTCAGGTCTTCGGGCCTCTAAGTTTATCTGTGCCACGTAAATGCCTCAAAAGCATTCAAAGTTCAAACACAGTCAAGTTGCAAACATGTATATTCCTTTTTTAGAGTCCTAGGGCAAAAAGGGATCTGAAATCATCAATTGACAAATGAGCGCTCTGAATCCCTACAATATTACTTCTATGTATCCACTGCCACTGGAATCAGAAACAACGCAAAAGAATTCTCAAAGAATTAACAATGAAGTTGGGGAGACAATAGTAACAGAGGACAATACTGAATAGTCGAAAATGGAATAAAATTAAGTATAGACTAAGTCAGGGTAGATTTTATGGAAAAGGTGGAATTGGAGGTGTTGTAGAATTTGGATAAAACATGAAGTATGTATAGATTTGGAGTATGTAGAAGAACAGTAAAAAACCATTTTCATTTGGAGGTGAGATTTCATCCTAGTATTGGTACTGTAGACCTAGGATGAACAATCTCTGAAGTATCTCTACAATCTATGATCCTCTTTTAAAGCCTAGAGAGAAAAAGGAATAAACAAGAAAACAAATATGTGCATGTGTGTGTGCATACATATTTACCTATACATATATACATACACATGTATGCACATACATGTACATTTACCTATACATATATTTATGCATGTGTATATATAATATGTATATATGTACCTCTCTCATTCACTCTATTGTCTCACATTCCTGTCTAGAAATTTTCCTTGATATCTGGTCCTAAGTTTTATGCTGACTTTTAAGATTGTTTTCTTTAATTTGTCATTATTCCAGGACTCCAAGAAACTTAATTCTGTTGAACAAACTTTCATATATGCCTGAAAATTACAATTACTTTCCTCTATGGGAAAAATAATAGTTTTCTTAAGTCAGAACTCCATTATCTTTTACTATTGTTATCAATGTGATCACACAGTATGAAAAAAACATTACTGACAAAATAGAAAGAGCCTTTGTCTTAGTACTAGAAAACCTAACATTTATATAAGTCCCTCTATTGCTTTAAATTTCAGTTCCTTCATAGTAAAATGAAAATAATATTACTTGTTTTAAATGTTTCGTAGAGGTTGGGGGAATAAAGTTGTCCATAAATCTTATTAAAGTACATATAAGTGCAAGCAATTAATTTCTTCAATTCCTGGACAAATTCTGTAACACCACTAAGAGATTCTATTTAAATTTAATTTTGCTTGAGTTTTATGTTGTAAACATAGTTTTGGTTTGCAAATTAGATAAAAATTGAACCCTCTTAATACTGCAAGTTTTAGCTTTGAATTGTGTGTATGTGTGTGCTGGTAGTGGTGGTTAGATGGTGGTGATAAACAGTCACATACATGTGAATGCGTATCTGTGAAATGGACCAAATAGGAATCAGCATATATATTCCATCAATGCATTGTGCCAACTTTTATTTTTAAGCTTTATTGATGCCTTTTTTTCTCATACTATGATAGTCATTTCCCAAAATCTGTTCTTCTCCTTTCCTTTCCTCCCACCATCCCACAAAAGAAACAAAGAACCCTTTCTTGTAACAAAGCAAACCAGTTAAGCAAAACTGTGCAACACAATGGCCTCTTATGACAGTGCCTGTGACATCCTACACTTGCATTTCTCTATTTTCTCTACCAAGTGGAAAGAAAGATGTTCTATTATCTGTCCCCTGGAACCATAATTGATCAGGGTATTTCAATTTCAGTCACTGTAGTCTCATATACATATTACTTTCCTGTTTTATTTTCATTGTTCTATAACAGTTCATTTAATTCTCAAAAAATTTCTGAATTCCTCCTCCAAGGTTAGTAGTTTCTTATGGTGAAACGATATTCACATGCCAAAGCAATATTTGTATATGAAAATTTGTTCAACCATTCCTCAAACTCACTTTGTTTTTAATTTTGTGTGCCATAAAAGTATTGCTAAGATTATTTTGATGTATATTGGACCTGTCTTTGTGTTTGGCATACGTGCCCTGGAAAGAGATCGAGTAAAAGAAAAAAAAGATCAGCTTAGTATAATATCAATTTTTACAGAATCAGAATACGATAACTACCAAATATATATATATATATATATATATATATATATATATATGTATATATGTATGTATATACACACACAATAATACAATGTATATGCAATAATATAATAACCACCAAAGTTCTAATGAACATCATTTAATTGTCCCTCAATTATTCAAAGGACATGTTGTGTCATTTCAGTCATGTCCAACTCTTTATGATCCTATTTGGGTTTTTTTTGGCAAAAAGACTAGAATGATTTGCCATTGTCTTCTCTAACTCATTTTGCATATGCAGACCTGAGGCAAATAGGATTAAGTGACTTACCCAAGGTCATACAGCTAGTAAGTGTCTGAGAAAGGATTTGAATTCATGAAGAGGAAGTAGTATTTTCTTATTCCAAGCCTGGCACTCTATCCACTGTGCCACATAGCTGCCCCAAAAGGCACATTGGAATATTTTATATCCTTTTAACCAGACAAACTAGATAGAATTGTGTTCCAAATATAGGAATATTTTAGTTAATAGTAACTTCTGACTGATAGCATGCCAGGCAAATCTGGCATTGTATTTTGATTTTTCCCTATGAAATGTGAAAGTTTGTCGAAGTACATGGTCTAATATGGATATTATCTAATTTAATTAGGGCTTAAAAGATAAAGTTTCTCTAATACTTATACATTTTCTACTTTATCTCTTTTTTCTCCTCCCTTCCCCCTCCCCCAACCTTTTATCACCCTTAAAATTGATGAGTGCTGAAGTAATTTTTAGTGGGTAGAGAAATCAGCTATCCTAGAAAACAGCTTCATCTGTGGGTAGATTACCAGCCATGACATTCTGAAAAAGAGGTTTTACAAACCAGAGGAGTCATGGAAAGGAGGAGGAAGAGTAGTGAAATATTAACATTAACATTAAAAGGAGCTTGAGATAAGGAAAACCCAAGAGATGGGTAAGGTATGAGGTAAATCTAGTATAGTCTAAGTCCTGATTGACATCATCCAAGGTTTCAAAAAAAAAGTCCAGTAGAGGTGTTATATTCTTCCATTTGATTTACATGGAATAAACATCTTTTATACATGTAAAAGAGAACATGGTAGCTGAGAAGTGCATGCGTTTTGTGTTGTATATATATGTACTTATGCCCATGGAGAGCATATGCTATTTTTTCTCACTCTCACTTACCTTGACTGACTTTCACAGCAATCTGGCCTGAAAACTAAACTGAGGACCACACTTTTCCATCACTTTCCTGCTTTTTGCCCAACTGGACCTTTCTTATCATGATAGCTGAGATAGGGGCCAGAGCACTACGTAAATTTGAATCATTTATCTTAAGCATGGAAAGGCTTTGCCATTTTCATATTCCTATATGACTTCCCATAAAAACTTGAATTATTTATTTCCCTTATTTTTCTTATAAAAAAGAGTGACTGAAAAAGCTAATATCCATTATCCTCACAATGAAGATTGTATGTCTACCAACTCTTGGAGAAATTTTCTATGTCTATATATTTTTTTGCTTTATTAGCAAAACCTAATTTCATTGCCTTCCTCCTAGTGATTTGCTATAATGACTTCTGTATAAGTCTTTTATTAACTTTAAAAGCATGATCACATGAATATAGCACTAGTGGTATCAATAATTTTCATAACTGACAATTAGTGGATCACTAATATTTTTTAACCCTGTACTCACAAAAATACCATTCCTCTGAGATAATTTCTTATATTCTTATTACCACACACTGATTTCATTCACTGAATCACATAGTATCTTCTCAGTCATTTGTATGGCAGGACTGAAAGCTTTAAGTTCCCAGATGCAATAAAATTGATTGAAGCTGTTTACAATTTCAATACCCTTGAATATAATTCCAATAGGAGGAAAAACTCCATCTTCAGAGAGATTGTAATTCAAATATAAGTATAAGGAAATAAAGGTGGGAATCAAAATCTGATTCGGTTTTCACAGGTACCAAATGGGCAATATTTAGCATGATACAATGGAGAGGCAGTATGGAATAGTGAAGAGAGTGGCAGTCTTGGAGTCAGGAAGACCTGGGTTCACATGTCATCTCTAACACATACTGGCTATTTGATGTTGGACAAGTCAGTCCTTTAGCTTCTCTCAAAGACTGCATCACAGCATGATTTTCAATCATACGGTGATAAATATACAGCTGGAAGATATTTCAGAGGTCATCTAGTCAAAGTCTTTTATTTTATAGATGAAGGAACTGGGACTCAAGTTGGTTATCTAAAGTCAAGCATATAATAATCATCATAGGAGAGAGCTGAACCCTAGTCCTATCCACCGATTTTCAAGGGAGTTTCTTCACTAGAAAGAAGTTATATATATTTCAAAGAAGTTCAAATATATATATATATATACATATATATTTATATATATATGTATATGTATATATATATATATATTTTATATATATATTTATATATGTATATGTATATATATATTTATATATGTATATGTGTATATATTTATATATATACACATATACATATATACATATATATATACACACACACAATAGGTGAGCACCTCTCCCCCTCCAAAAAACCAAAAACAAGTATTAGATTTAGTGTTAGAGGCCCAATATCTATGATAACTCTGACTCTCAGTTTCTTCATGTGTAAAACAGTATAAATTGGGGGTGGGGACATGCCCCACAGTTTAACAAACACTGAAGGTGTCAAGAGAGGGACACGTTTAAGAAACATTGGACGAGAAGATACTGAAGGTCCCTACCAGCCTGAAATCTATGATCTGATGATCTTGCTAAGTGACAGTTAAGGGGGGAACAAGACGCAGGGTCAGAAACAGCACCCAGGTTGCGTCACTGCGCAGCAGAATTGTTCGAAAAGCGGTAATGATTTTCAAACAACTAGTTTGGCATCTTTTCTCCGCTGAATCCATCATTTGTTTGCTTTTGTATCAAATCAGGCACTGTAACTGTCCTTTTTTAAAGCAACTGAACAAAATGGAAAAACGGGTCACTATTTCTCTGCCCATAAAATAGAGATAATCTTACTTTCCTAGGTGAGGGTACTACCATGGCTGCATTTGGGGTCTAGTTGGTAGAGTCATGGAAAAAGGAAACACATATGATAACTTCAAGGGCCTTCCCTTTTCATTGTAGTTTTAACACGATGAAGAAGGTTATTTTGCCCTGGTCCATTTTAAATTGTCTGACTTTATTCTAAATCAATCAATAAATATTTATTAATTACCTACTATTTACTAGCCACTTTGCTAAGTGCTAGGGATATGAAAGGAGTGAAAAATATTTGCTGCTCTCAAGGAGCTTGCCATCTAATGGGGAAACAACATTCAAACAAATATATGCAAAGCAAGTTATATGCAATATCTCTTTTTGAACCCTCCTGGCTTAGAGTGAATGTCAATAGTAACTGTTTTTCTTTGAAACAACAACCCTGAGGGTTTTGAGGCCCATCTCAACTTTATTTATTTCTTTATTTTCTATTTAAAGAGGCCATTCCCTGACTAATTCTTAAAGAGACCTATTCACTGAATGGGCATTACCTTCCTTTAAGTGAGTACCTGAAAAGGCCTTAGTCTAAAAGATCAAGGTCTCCCTTTGCATCCTGGGTCATCTCCAGTCATCCTGACGAATATCTGTTCACTGTATCCAAATGGCTCAGGAGGAGAAAGTGAGGCTGGTGATCTTCCTTGCACAGCCCTCCCACACTCAAAACGAAGTCAAGTGCAAGTCAGGTCATCATTTCTCTGATGGCATGGTCCTCTTCGAAAATGAAGGATGAACACAATGGCATAAATAGGAAATATTTAACAGAGGTAAAGCACTGGGATTTAGAGGGATTGAGGAAGGCTTCTTGTAGAAGGTGGGATTTTAGTTGAGACTTAAAGGAAGCCAGGAAGGTCAGTAGTCAGAGCAATGGAGGGGAAGTATTCTAGGTATGTGGGATCAACTGAGAGCCAAGAAATAGAGTATCTTATTCATGAAACAGGACACCAGTGTCATTGAATTTAATGGCATGTCAGGGAATAATGAGATTCTGATCACTGAACTAATTTCTTTGAAAGGAAGTATATTTACTTGTGTATAAGATCTTTTCATTTTCATCCTTTTATTCCCACTACCTAGCATAGCACCTTGCCCACAATAGGCACTTCATGTATATTTATTGAATTAAATTGACAACTTCCCTGATGGTGAAAAGGCTGGTATGTTTTGGAAGAAAGAAATACAATTTCAAGAATCTTGAAATTTGGAAAGCCAAGAGATGGGTGAAATGTGAACTCAATCTAGCAGCACTCACTGAAAAGAGCAAGATGCCTCACCATCAAGCTAGAAACCTGGCAGAGGACAAAGATCTCCATTACCTAGAAGTTAAAAGAAAGACTCAGATTAGGTTTTTTATCAGTGCTGTTTGCAACCATCAATTGGTTAGCTTGCCAGTCCTGCTATGTGTTCAGGAAGAGTGCTAGGTGCTTAGGATACAAAAGTCAAAACCAAATATTCCTTTCCCAGAAGGAGTTCACATGTCCTCATTTTTTAACCGACTATTGGGAGTATTTTGTATTATTTTTCCTCTTTAACTTTTTCCCTTTTATTATTATCTGGATGATGCTTTAGGGAAAGAAGTTTTGATGTCCCTAAAGTGCATTTCTAAAGACAAGAGGCCAGAAATTATTTTCCCCTAACTTTTAGGCTGTATTTCTAGGCAAACTTCTGCAAATTTTAACGGGTTCCAGATGAGAGCTGAGGGAAAAAGTGGGGGAAACATTTTAGTTGCTTCTATGTAAAAAATTAGAATTGTTCACTGTCCATCTATCATCTATATTAAGGAAAGGCTAGTGAGTTTTAAAAATAGTAATATAGGCTCACATACAGGCTAATTAGAATCTATGTTTCCCTCTCCATCTCATTTTTCCAATGTACTCTCATCTATTTAGTTGCTTGAATATAACATTAATTTGATCTACAGTCTTAGATTTTGCTGGCTCAAAACTTTTGTGTGCCACTGTTTTTTTCTATTTGTAGATTTATAGGATGTTAAAAACTGGAGGGGACTTTAGATTATCATCTAATTCAAGCCCTGTTTAATTTCCTTTTTTTAAAAAAAAGAACAAAAACATGCTTAATTTTAGTTCTTAGACTTTCCTCCTTTTTTAGCTGAAGGAGAAAAAGAAAAACAAATGAGCAAAGTCCAGAAGGGTGTGTCTATTTTCAAATAGTGAACCTTACAACCTTTTGCTCTCAGTCTAGTGTTCCACTCTTTCTGCTCATTTCAACTTACTTATCAGCCCACAATAAGGGCATCTTAAACATCACTCAAGATAAACATCTAAAAGTAGACCCCTAGGAGTTTGGAACCCTGTTGTGGTTGGTTGAGAAATAAGCATAGGAGGGTTTAAAGAGGTCAAAGAAGTAATAATCTCATTCAGTTTATTATTTAAATATTTATCTTTAAGGCCCCTTTTAATGCTTTTAAAAGAATTTTATAAATTTGGTCCATTTCAAGAATAATTTATTAAGTGCCTACCTACTATGTTCCTGGCATTATGCTAGGCATCCTGGATATAAAAACAAAAAAATGAAACACTCTTTGTCCTTAAGGACCATATATTCTTCTGTGGATTTCAATATGTAAATATATAAATAACGGTTGATAATAGGAGAATGGAGAATGCTCTAACAACTAGAGGACTCAGGAAAAGTTTTCTCTAGTACGTGACTCCTGCCTTGGAAGAAGCTAATGATTCAAATGCCAGGAATAAAGCAAGTGTGTTCCAGGCATGGGGGACAATATGGAGATAGAAGACAAAATGATGAGCCATCATATAATATTTTCCTTTTCTTTCTGTTTGACTCACCAGTGTTTTCTATATATTAAGTCCTTAATGGATGCCTTTTAATTCATACATTTATTCCTTAACATGAAATAAAGTGGGAAATGTAGGCTAGATAGATAAATGGCTTTAACTGTGTGCTACTTTATCCTTGGAGTAACAGAGGGCCATGGGAGACTCTTGAACCAAGGAGCACTTGATGGGGAGAAATGAAAGTATATTAAGTTACCTGCCCTAAAGGGACTTAGCCAGGATTTCTTAATTCTCCATTTTGTGCCTGTTTTAGAGTTATTTATGATGTCCTTTAGCTTCTCATAGGAGTAAATGTGGTATCCATTGAGTAATCATATAATGGAGCAATTCATCGGAAAGCATATATTAAAATTTTTATATAGGAGAACTTAGGTATGCCATGCTGAGGCTTAGAAAAAAGTTTCAGTCTTGAGTTTTAAAGTGAAATCCATTTTTTAGAAGAATAAAATTTGAACTTTTGGTTTCAGTCATACCTTTTCTTCCTTGAGAAGGTCATATATAGTCAATTATTCTTTGCAGTAAGGAAAAGAGTTTAAGTGGAGCCATTTATTCTCCAACTCTTCCTGGATCCCTAAATGCAAAACATTATAAATATTAAGAAAAATACTTGTTTCTTCAGAGAAACTCATTTCTCTTTTTAAATTTTAAACATTGTTCTTGTTAGCAATACCTTGCTCTTGTCAGATATCCCCTTTATCTTTTCCAGCTTAGAGTACTGCAATTAACTCTATGTGTGATGAGAAACAGCTATGTGTGACTATGAAAGCATAGCATGTATTTTCAGACTCAGATATTGTCTTGGCTAATCTTACTTAGCTGCTTTTTTCCCTTTACTATTTTTTAAGATGAGTGACTAAGTATACTTATGTATATGTTTGTAACTTTTGGTTTTATATCACTTTTATTTCCAAATATATTCCTCTAACCTACCCAGAGCATATGTGTGTATACCTGTTTATGTACATATGTACATATATACACCCACCATACAATATACATACATAACATATATATACATATATACACACATATACATATATAACATATAATATATATATATTCAAGGACAGAGCATGGTATAGTAGACAGGGTGCTATATTTGGAATCAGAAGACTTGGCTTCACTTATTTTTTCACTTTCCTTTATTCCTTTCACTTATTCCTGCTGTGACCTTGCAAAACAACCTCTTTAAGCCTCAGGTTCCTCTTCTGTAAAAGGAAGCAGTTAGACAAGATGATCTTTACTTCTCCATTCCATTCCCAAACCTGTGGTCCTATGATCATAAGTCCAAAATTAAAGATGACACATAGAAGAGAGAAGTAGAAACTTAATGAGATATACTGAAAAGAAAAGGCTGATTTCAAAGTACTATTGCTTTAGGTATTGATTTGAAAGCAGAAATCTTCTCACTATAGCCAATGATCTGTTTCTAATTAGTTTTGTTGTCTTTAGTGGTATAAAACCTAGACCCTTTTAAATGAGCTGATTTTGCTTTCTGAAAAAGGTGTGCCTCTTCTGCCAGCAGTAACAACTGTATGTTAGCTCCATATGTTGCTTGACTTAAGCTTGTAAAGATGCTCCCCAGGAAGACTGTCAGGAGAGATTTGCCAAGGACTTCAGCTTTGTACTGAAGCCAAAAGACAGTCAATTTGTCGTCTCGTCCCCCCTGCTGACTGAGTGCCTTGTGGGCAACATTTCTGCAACAGAGGGTTTCTAATGAGTTCAGCTACAGTTGCTGAATGAAACTGAGAGCAGAACTGAGATCCTCAAAGAAGATTCGTGTACCCGATCACCAGGCTATGTAATCAATTTTTCAGCTCTAGAAGTTGTTCAACAAGATACAACTGTCAGGCAGCTTTGTAGGCTGAAGACAGAAGAAATATGACTTCATTACTGCTGGCTGAATTGATTTCTCTTCATGCTAATGCACACATCAGTCCAGAGAAGCTGTTGCCAAGAATAATATGTAATATACTAAAGCCTACAGTAAAAGCTTACAAAAAAATCTATTTTTCCTAAGTTCTTGAAAGAAGGAAACCATGGCAGGCAGTAAATTAATTCTGTTACTCAAAAGCCATTGCTGCTGGGAAAATATTCCCATAAAGCCAATGTGAGCAGCACTCCTTACTATCTACCATTACCTGGCACCCTTTCCCAGTGGTTGCCTCTAGTTACTTATGGATAACCAAGCCTCGTAGCTGGGGAGAGAAAAGGAACACAGTGGCTGTTCTGACTTTTGAAAGGGAGAATGTCATTTATTCCCAAATCTGTGACCCAGGTCTAGCACAGCAGACTCTCATTGGATTGAATGAGATTCAGGCATGCTACCATGGAGAAGTAAAACTCAAAATTAGGAATCTCATAAAGTTCTGGCACTGATAATTTAAGTGTAGTAGGAGATCTTACTGTCAGTAACGGAGTCAGCATTTTTTTATGGCTTTCCAGAGAGGAGCAATGCTTTGTTAAACATAAAAATCAAAAAACAACAAATAAATTATTAATTAGAATGATGGTCATGCCAACCTTTCTCAGGTTTTCATGGTCAAATTGTTCTATCTTGAGAACAGAAGCTTTACTTGGGGTAAGATATAGTGAAGTAGAGGGCAAGATATTTTTTTTAATATTAAAGGAAATTTCAAGTAAATTTTGACTGGGAAAAAGGAATCAAAAGCCCAATAAGTTGGTTTAAACAGAAGATTGAAAGAGATTGAGTTTTCTTGATTAATTACTCTTATTTTGAAATCAATTAGGATTAAGTGAGTAGGGTCACAAGGCTAGTAAGTGTCTGAGGTCAAATTTGAATTCAGGTCCTCTTAACTTCAGGGTCCATGCTCTCTCCCTTGAGCCACCTAGCTGCCCTTTGATTAATTACTCTTTAAAATACTCTTTTTCAACCAAGAGGGATAATACCCAAATATTACAAAGTTTTGCTAAGTTTTAAAAATGCAGCTTAATTGTAAGATTTGGTTCAGCATTCTACAAGAACAACTATATGGATGATTGTTATACTCAAAGGAATCAGTAAAGCCCTAGGGTTTCTTCCAAGATAAACTTAAGGGTTAAAGCTTCTTCATTCATCACACCGCATCTTCAGCACCCCTTCCCTTGAAATGACTTAGAATGTATCTTTGTATTTACTTCTATGTGTAGTTGTTGTAATCTTCTTGAGGACAGGGGTTTTTAGTTTTTAGTTTTGTATCCCCACCACCTAGCAGAGCGCCTCCCACATAGCAGGTGCACACTCAATACTTGCTCTTCATGTGATTACTGGTAGAAAGGGAAGAATGTTCATAATCTTTATCCATAGGTTATATGCTCTGTAAAGCAACTAATTACATTTAGATTTCAGAGGAAGGTTGAGATTTGCAGAATTAGGCAATGTATATTTAAAAGGAAACCTTTATAGACCCAATGCTTTAAAACTCTGTTATTTCTTTTTCCAAATCCATCAGGATTATTTTGGGGGTTCCAGAAAACAATAGAAAATAAGAATCTATCAGACTCATTTCCACATTAACAACTACATTTATAGACAGCTATGCTATAACTGAGTTATTTTGTAATAAACTAAACACCCCACAGAGGAAAAAAATGGGCCACACACACAAAATTTATGAAACCTAATTTGGCTTATTTTTTTTGTAGCCAGTAAAGGACTTTGGACAAGCTGAGGTAAGATAAAATGCCCCACAAATCTGGTCCTGTTTTCAGTTGTGTCTCTCCCAGCTTTTTGATATTTGATATTCTTTTGAAACAAGTTAAAGGTCCTTTTCAGATGAGACATACCAAATATAAATATGTAACAAAATTTCTTGGCAACTTAGACAATAGTGAGAAAAATTGATTTGAACAATTTTTCTTTACAAATTTTTTTTAAAATGTGAGGAAACATTTGGGACAGGAACTGTGACCCTCGCATATCTACGGTGGGCGTTGAGGTTAGAGGGTAAGCGAAAAGGGAAGAGAAGTATTTGTCTGGCTTCTGTTCTGACAGATCTCATATTTTAGATATTTGAGACTTCAGCGGATGTAAAACACAAGACAATATAATGAAGGGAAGAGTACTGTACAAATAGACAATGAAATATATGACTTAGGAGGGCCTTCCTGTGTCTAATTCCAATGACATCCTTTGTTCCTTAATAGGAATCTGTATTAGCTTTTAAAAATATCCTCTTTTTTTTCACTTGATCATCGTAAATAAAAAGCAACTATTTCTTTTAGCTATTTTCACTTGTATTTCGATAAAAATTCTTGGTATACCCTCTAGCAAGATGAAAATTGCACCAGAATTTTGCACACTCAGAGTCTTTCTCTTCAAAAAGCAATTGACCTCTCTAGAGTGCACAAGTACAGAATATTTAAAAATACGACATAGAAACACTGAATTGACAGAACTCTTTTATCACTTATTAATGAAGTTGCTCTCTCTAAGTAATGTATATCTAATGCTTGGCAACTGTTAAAATAAACAAAGACCCTTCAAGCTATTACCAATTTAGATTTTGCTCACTCAGAATGCCCTCAGTTGAAGTGGAGGCTCTCAAAATTTAAGACATCATATCCTATGATGTAGCTAATGGGGCTTTTGTTTGCTCCTGTGGGAGAGAGGGGGGAGGGATGAAAGAAGTAGGGTAAACTTTGCTAAAGAAAATAATTCCAAGAATATTTAACTTTAAAATCTAAAATTATGAGACTGGAAATATAATGGGTGAAAAAGTTTTAAATGTTAATAAAATGTAACATTGATCATAAGGCTGAAATAGAAAAATTATTAAGATCACATTGCAATAAATTTTTAAATCACCTTTTTCCTTCCATCTCATCTTTTTCTTTCCTTCTATATCATTTTTCTCATACTCTATAGGTCTCTACTTTTTTCTCTCTCCCTCATAATTATTCTTTCATTCTTTCCCAATATACATTTTTTTAGGGTTAGGTACTTCCTTTTTTCTTCTTTTTTATAATTAATTTATTTGTTTTCAGTTTTCAACAAGTACTTCCATAAGTTTTAAACTTTCTCCCCCTCCCACCCTCCTCAACATGGCATGCAATATAATATGGGTTCAACACATACATTCTTATTAAACACATTTTCACATTAGTAATGTTGCACAGAAGAATTAAAACAAATGGGAGAAACCATGAAAAAACCCAAACCATACCAAAACATTAACAAAAGAGAAAATAGTCTGCTTCGTTCTGATTTCTGACTCTATAATTCTTTCACTGGATGTGAATGGCATTTTGCATCATGAATCCTTTGGAAATGTCTTAGGTCCTTGCATTGTTGTGAAGTGCTAAGTTTATCAGATACAGTCCTCACACGCTGTGGCTATTACTATGTATAATATTCTCCTGATTCTGCACATTTCACTCAGCATCAGTGCATATAAATCTTTCCAGGTTTTCCTTAAGTCCTCCTGCTCATCATTTCTTATAGCACAATAGTATTCCATTACATTCATATATCACAACTTGTTCAGTCATTCCCCAATTAATGGGCATTCCCTCGATTTCCAGTTTTGGGCCACCGCAAAAAGATCTACTATAAATATTTTTGTAATATTTTTTCCAATTTTTATGATCTCTTTAGGATATATAGTCCTAGAAGCACTATTGCTTGGTCAAAGGGTATGCACATTTTATAGCCATTTGGGCACAGCTCCAAATTTCTCTCCAGAATGGTTGGATCAGCTCACAGCTCCACCAGCAGTGAATTAGTGTTCCGACTCTCCCACATCTTCTCCAACATCTATCATCTTCCTATTTTGTCATGTTAGCCGCCAGTCTGATAGGTGTGATGTGGTATGTCAGAGTTGTTTTGATTTGCATCTCTCTAATAAATAGTGATTTATAACATTTTTTCCCATGACTATAGATAGTTTTAATTTTTTTCTCTGAAAATTTCCTTTGATCATTAGTCAACTGGGGAATGACTTGTATACTTGTAAATTTGACTCAGTTCTCTATATATTTTAGAAATAAGACCTTTATCACAGATACCAGTTGCAAAAATTCTTTCCCAGTTTTCTGCTTCCCTCTTAATCTTGGTTACATCAGCTTTGTGCAAAATAATTATCTATTTTACATTTTATAATGTTTTCTATCTCTTGTTTGGTCATAAATTCCTCCATTCTCCATAAATTTGACAAATAAAATATTCCTTACTCCCCCAATTTGTTTATAGTATCAGCCTTTACACCTAGATAATGTACCCATTTGGACTTTATTCTGATATATGGTGTCAGGCATTAGTCTATGCCCAGTTTTCACCACATTATTTTCCAGTTTTCCCAGAAGTTTTGCTAAAGAGTGAGTTCTTATCCCCGAAGCCAGGGTCCTTGGGTTTATCAAACATTTGTCTGTTATAATTATTGACTACTGTCCCTTGTGTACCTAACCTATTCCACTGATATATCCTTTTATTTCTTAGCCAGTACCAAGTGGTTTTGATGATTGCTGCTTTATAATACAATTTAAGTTCTAGTATGGCTGGGCCCCCTTCCCTAGTATTTCTTTTCATTAATTCTCTTGATATTCTGAACTTCTGTTATTCCAGATGAATTTTGATATTATTTTTTCTAGCTCTATAAAATAATTTTTGGTAGTTTGTTTGGCATGACACTGAATATGCAAATTAATTTATGTAGAGTTATCATTTTTATTATATTAGCTCAGGCTACCTATGGGCAACTAATTTTTTCTAATTATTTAGATCTGACTTTATTTGTGCAAAAATGTTTTGTAATTGTGCTATATAGTCCCTGAGTTTGTTTTGGCATTTAGACTCCCAGATACTTTATAGCTTTAAATGGGATTTCTCTTTCTATCTCTTGCTATTGGGCTTTGTTAGTAATATATAGAAATGCTGATGATTTATGTGCGTTTATTTTGTGTTCTGCAACTTTGTCAAAGTTGTTTATTCTTTCAAGTCATTTTAATTTTTCTTTGCAACATGACTAATGTGAAAATGTGTTTAATAAGAATATATGTGTAGAACCCATATAAGATTGCATGTTGTCTCAGGGAGAGAGGCGGCAGGAGGAAGGGGAAGAAAATCTAAAAGTTATGGAAATGATTGTAGAAAACAAATAAATTAATAAAAAATAAAAATTGTGGGATAGTTACAGCTTTTATAACATATAACTAAATGCAATCACAAAAAGTTCAAATAAATTGTAGCTCCAAAAATGGGGAAATTGAGAAAAGTAAAGACATTGACAATGATTATTCCTATTTTTCAAAAAAGGTAACCTAAAAAAAATACATTTCCTCACAATTCTAAGGAAACAGAAAACACACTTTGTTTAAAGAAAACTCATTTATAAGCTCATTTATAAAACATTACAAAGATGGGTGATAGAAAATGATGAATTAATTACTTAATCTTAGAAAAGAGAGAAAAGCAATTGAGAAGAAATGAACTTGCAAAGAACTTGGACTGAAATCCAGCTTAGTTAATCATCCTAACTATTATTCCAAATGGAAACTGATGAAGAGACAGAGACAGAGAGAGAGAATACGAGAGAACTCGAAAGTGGAATAGTCTTGCTATTATTGCTATAAATATCCCTTTTCATGGGCAAAGATGATCAAAACACCACATTTAAACTTCATGGTAATTTAAAAGATGGAGTTGAGAAAATCTCACCAAAGGAATCAAGAAGAAGAAATCTGTGTAAAATATTTGTTTTAAAGATAAATTATAAACAGAAAAATTTCAAAGGCATGGAAATGACCAAATAAACTCCCTAAAATATGACTGAGAGGACTCCATCCTGTGAATAAAATTAAATAACCCAGCTCTGTGTATTTGTGTGAGCCATCCACTATGTTGGGCATTCACTTCTTCATCTTTATCTCCTAGAAGCCATATCATTCTTCAAGGCTCAGTTTAAGTATTATCTCCCTTCTAAATGCTTTCTTTAATCATTTCCCACATATCAGAATTAAATTTTCTCTTCTTAAATCATCACACATTGCTTTGTATGTGTATATGCTGTATATTCCAGGAGGATAGAAATATCTTGGGGTCAGGATCTAACTGTTTCAAAGTGTTCCTAGAACAATGCTTTGTACATATCAGTCATTTAAAAGAAATCAATATGAATTGAATTTCTCTTCACTATACTTTTTTCCATAAAAATTATCTTTACATGATCATAATGCATCTTCCATGAGACCTTCTAAAGTAGACTCCACTCTTATAACTGAACTAATTACGGGTATATGAAAAGTCTGACATCCCTTGTGTTTTTTATTGATTATATAAAAAAATAATTTGATGTGGTAGAACAAAAAAGAAACATTGTAATCAGATGAGGTGTCTTTCATACAGACATTAAAATCATACAAGATTCTTTGACAAACATCACTAAAGAAATATTAAACAAATATTGCCATGGAATAGCATGGAAAATAGGCGAATTTAGAATTATCTATGGTTCATTCCACTTATTTTTATCAGAAGATTTAAGACAAAAGTCCAAATTAAAGATTCTCTATTGATGATGAGGTTGTCCAAATGCTTTTATTTTTTATATGAGAGCAATCTAATTCTATCAAAACCCAAAGCACTATTAAATTTCCTTGGTGATTTCCCTAGCAATGAAAAGAAAATGGTGTAACTACTCTCTCTAGGGGGAAAAGTGATTGAAAAATGGAGTAGAGAGGGAATAGCCATTCATTAAGTACCTACTATGTGCCAGATACTGTGATAAGAGCTTACAAATATCTTATCTGATGGGAAGAACAAATTCATACTAGGGCATGCAGATTGTTGTACAGTGCATTTATTTAGACCATCATTAATGTTTATTGGAAAAGGAATTCAGAGTGAAAATGATCTGGCTTAGAAGTGAGTAGGAGGATATCGTGTTAATCTGTTTTGGGGAAACTGCATAGTGTTTTCAATGATACCAAGTTGCTCACAATCATAAAACCCTATTCTTCTAACATCAGTATTGTCCTGACTTTGTTAATGATAGAACAGCATACTCTTAGGAAAGTAAAAATTACAAATTATTTGAAGGGAAAAGGAGGGATACTTGCTAGGTATAAGTAGGCTTCATTTTGCTTACAACTTGTATAAGAAACGTGGTATATATGTCAAGTTAAAGTGGAAGGCTATTAATGTAGTTACAATTACATACAAAAGATAGATAATTTGAAGTGTTCATTGGTACCCCCAAAGACATTAACAGAAGGGCAGGATTTTTTTTTCCACTTTATCAGTTGGATTGTGTTGTGGAAGTTACATGGAAAGATATGGACAAAAATTGAGTCAAGTGAAAAGTGTGAGCAGGCTGTGATCTGCATTAGTGCAGAAAGGAAGCACTCTACTGAAATCAGTATCTTTCCCAAGAAAACCACAAATAGGATCATCAAAGTCTGAAATGACTGGAGAACCAATTGATTGTTTCTCTGTTGTCTCCCCCTTTAGACCCCTTGAGACAGGAACTCCCTTTCACTTTTCTTTCTATCTGCAGGGCTCAGCAGTGCCTGGCACATAGTCAGCATTTAATAGGTGCTAATTACTTGATTGATTTATTATTGTTTCCTTCAGAGCCAATATCAAGCGCTGTCTTCCATATGAAGCCTTACTTGATCACTTCTCCTATGACCCATATCCCTCAATTTCTATAGTACTTTTCAGGAATCACATAATTTAGCATGTAATCTTCTCTTGGATTTCTAAGAAATAAACTTTGGTTGGCTGAATTAAATTTTCTTGAATTGTCTAGCCATCATTCCTTTTGGTTGAGTCTTACCCTTCCCCACCTCCAACTCAATTGTAATCTTCTGGAGGGCAAAGTTGATCTCTTGCAGTTCTTTCATATTCTCCACTATGTAAAATATAAAGTAAATCATAGTTCAGTAAATACTTGTCCATTGCTAGTTCTGTTTAATTAGTAATGCCCCTTGAGTGGGTAATAGCTTGCGCCATTCACCTCACATCCTATTGGATTCTCTATTACTTAAAATGGTTTAACTAATACAGTTTTCCCTCTTTCTTCTTTTCAAATACAGCATGTGCTTTCCGGTACAATGGGCTTTCATTTGTCTACCTCATTTACCTCTTGCTCATTCCTCTGTTTTCAGAACCCACCAGAACAACAATGCAAGGTAAGATATTTTACAATTTCATCCCTTAGAGTGACTTGAAGGCAATAAGGAACGTAATGTGAACATTCCTGGCTCAACATCCTAGGCTGGCTTCCTCCAATGAGAGCAAAGCTCTTTAAGGGCCCACTGGGTGCTAGCCATGCCAGCAGCTGAGATCAGCAGTGCCAGATGGTTCTTGTTCATGATGCATGTGTTTGTCACTTACATAGCCATTCTCACCATATAATCTCCCTATTACGCTCCTATTAGCAGGCCTGGCATAATGCTGGGAATGCTTTGGCTAGTTAAGATTAGTTGAAAGCATTGTCAATAAAATGATATTGATGATGTGACAATATTGGCAGGCACATTGGCCTATTGAACTGAAAACTTCATGCTGGAGAGGGGATAACAGATTCCAAGACATGATCAGAGCGCAGTACTCTCAAAACGCATCACGCCTGCAATCGGAGACTTTCTGACTCATGCCACTATTATGCTGAGTGGCTTGAGTGAATTTCAGCTTATCCACATCTCAGCTTGGTATTATACTATCTTCTTTCAGTGAGCATGTTCTAAAAATTAATTAGTAAAGGCACAGTTTGGGACTGTCATGAGACTTCTTGGGAGGTACACTTATGAAAAATCTAGATTACCTCTTTTTCATCTAAGAAGTATTAGAGTAATAATAATATATAATAATATAATATAATAATAAGTATTTTACAGACCATTTATTGAAAGGGAAAGATAGCCTATTCAATTGTTAGTCTCACTGAGCCACAGAAGTTTGGGGCGTGTGAAGGTCAGGCTGACCCAATCCTTTTTTAGTAACTTGTTCCTTAAGTAGTAAACATTTTGGAGAAGAAGTACTATCCTTCGATATACTATAGAATACCACATGATGAATTCTCTTCTCCCTCACCTTTCAACCGGTGGCACTGAACTGACAGCTTGCATTATGATCACTGATGTTAAATTTTCTATCTATAAGTGGCAACTGCAGATGCTATGCTTATTTTCCTGTTGCAAAAATCTAAAGCAAATTGATTTAACTAAATTATATGCATATTACTCAGCAATATGCATAATATTCATGAATATGTATGGGCTGAGAATATGAAAGTCTAAACAAATCGTCATTGAATGAATGATACCTACACTGCAAGAAGAAGTATCTCTGGGTCCCCAATTACAAAGACAATCCCAACATAAAGTCATTATGACGCTAGTCTAAAAATGAATCAGTTACACCAAGTACAATGACCTTTGAACACTCCGCATAAAGAAACAGACTCCATGGTAAGGAGAGTCTGCCAAAACATACCAGTGTGGGGCTAGCCCTAGCTCTACAGGAAGCTATAGCTACTACTCTCCAATGACATTCCTACAGTTCTGATAAAGCATGTAATGGGCAAATGGATATTTTTGTAGATTGATCAACATTTTTCCTAGATAGATACAAGTAAGCTGGATGAATGTATAACCTGGGCTTCTTGTTAGAATTTAGTTTGCATGTTTACCATGGAATTATAAGAGAGTCAGGACGAATCCTGTTGCTCAATTTGCCAATGTTTCCATGCGTTGTGTTGACATAGCAAAAGGAATTTCGTAATGTTAACAATAATAGTAGTTGAAGTTTATGTGATGATTTTAGACAGATCTATCATCTCACTGGTACAGGGAAACTCCCAGACAACTCCCTCTACCACTGGAGATCCGCTCCTACTCTGAAGCTTATAGTCTTAGAGAATTTCCTGGGATATTGAGAGATTATATAAAGGTAGAGTTGGGTGAGAGGCTGGGAGGGTACTTGAGCCTCTTGTATTACTGAATCCTAAAGCAGCTCTCTAAAGTACAGAAAGGTCTGGAATCCAGTCAATAGCCTCAGATCTGATAAATACATTGAGTAAGCTGCATCTCAGCTGCTTAGTAATAAGAATGCACTTAGTACAACTTGAGACAGCCGGTGGGACAGTAAATGAAGTGCTTAGGAAGGTTTGAGTTCAAATTCAGTCTGAGATACTTATTAGCTGTCAACCTGGGCATATCACTTAAATTTCTGTTTGCCTCAATTTCCTCTATTGTAAGACTGGAATAACAATAGCACCTATCCCAATGGGTTTTGTTTTGTTTTTTGGTGGAGATGAATGAGTTAATATATTTGTTAAGTGCTCAGCACTGTGCCTGGTACACAGTGGCACAGAGTGCCTGGAACAAATACTAAACATGTATTTCCCTCCTTCTCTTCCTCACCTGAGGTCACCACTCCATTAATGTTTTCAAAGAGTTTTGCAAATACTATTTCATTTAACCCTCATGACTTCCCTGTGGCATAAGTACTAATAGTATTATTAGTTTTACAGATGAGGCCCCTGAAATTCATAAAGAGTAAGGGATCTGCCCGTGTTTGTGCCACCAGTAAGTGTTAGAAAGGCAGGATTCAAGACTAGGTGTCTTCTGACTCTAACTCCAAGTCTCTCTCCTCCCCTCTGCTCCTTCTACTGTCACATTCCCTGGGGTCCTCACGCGACAGTCTGGGTTGTGTAGGAACGCTGTGTGAAACGGAAGTCCTATTTTTATTTCCCACTTCTCCCACTGTGAAAACGGTAGGAAGACTACCATCAATGCCTCCACTTCTCATCCCTCAACTTCTTGCACCTTGGTTTCTGTTCCTAATATTTATGGAAATTGCTTTCTTCAAGGTAGTTTTTAAATGGCCAAGCTTGATTATCTCTCCTCAGCCCTTTCCTTCTTGACCTACCTAGAGCATTTGACTCTGCTGGATCACCCCCGCCTCCTAGGTAGTCTATTTCCTGTCTCTTCCACAGAACTGTCCTTTCCTGGTTTCCTTCTACTTGACTTTGAGGTCACTTTTGCAGGTGTATTGTCTTCCTTGCATTCTTCTGAGACTGTCCCTTGAATCTCTTCTCTCAGCCCTTCTTTTCTCTCTCAAAGCTCACTTTTAGACATTTAATCTACACCAATGACTTCAATAATTATTTCTGTACCAACAGCCTCCAAATCTACGTTCCAGCTTCACTCTGTTCCCAGAGTCTAAGGGACATTTTTACCTGATATTTCGCTGTTATGGAACACTTAACATTAGTAAAAACTGAACGCATCATCCCTCAATAGCATCCCTCAATTTTCCTACTTGTTCTGATAGTGGTACTCATCCAACCTTTCCAATCATTGATTGAAATCTCAACTATCTTTGACTCTTTCATCTCTTTTATTCTCTACATCCAATCAGTGGCTAAGATTTGTTGATGCTACTTTCATAAAGTTTCTATATTCATCCCTTTTCCTTATTCCTAAGCTAATTCATCACTGGATCTCACCTTTCATGGATAATAACCCCCTAATTGGTCTCACCTCCCCAAGGCAATTTTGCAGAGGTGCCAAAATTATCTTCCAAATTTGTGGTTGTCACTCCTCTATGCAAAACTTTCAGGGGGCTCTCTCTTGTTCATAAGGGAAAAAAAATTAGAAGCAGCCTAGAATTTAATGATCTTTCTATGACCTCATTTTTTTCAGATTTATTATAGAAATTATTTTCAGTTTTTAATATTCACTTCCATATGATTTTGAATTCCAAATTTTCTCCCCATCTCTCCCCTTCCTCCACCCTGGGCCAGTATGTACCCCAACCATACCTTTCACAAATCTGGGCTCTCTTCTATCACCCCCCTTCTCCCATTCCCCTCCTCTCTATTTTCCTGTAGGGCAAGATAGATTTCTATACCCCATTGCCTGTACATCTTATTTTCCAATTGTATGCAAAAATAATTTTCAACATTCATTTTTAAAGCTTTCAATTTCATATTCTCTGCCTTCTTCCCTTTCCCACCCACCCTCGTTGAGAAAGCAAGCAATTTGATATAGATCATACATATGTAGCCTTAGAAAACACTTTTATAACAATTACATTGTGAAAAACTAACCACATTTCCCTCTATCCTGTCCCACCCTCCATTTATTTATTCCATTCTCTCCCTTGACCTGTCCCCCCACAATAGTGTTTGCTTCTGATTGCTCCTTCCCCAATCTGCCGTCCCTTCTGTTATTCTCCCCATCCTATCCCTTCCCCCCACCCCTGCCACCTTCCTTCAGGATAAGATAGATTTCCATATCCAATTGAGTGTGTGTTATTCCCTCCCTAAGCCAATTCCATAAGAGTAAGTCTCATTAATTCCCTATCACTTCCCCTTCTTTCCCTCCATTATAAAAGCCTTTGCTTGCTTCTTTTCTGTGAGATAATTTATTACATTCTACCTCTCCCTTTCTCTTTGTCCCAGTACATTGCTCTCAACATTTAATTTTATTTTTTAGGTATTCTGCCTTCATATTCACCTCACCCTGTGCCCTCTGTCTCTCTCCCTTTCTCTGTCTCTCTGTCTTTCTGTTCTTCTCTATCTTTGTGTATTTGCATAAATGTGTATGTATATGAATATATGTATATGAATATTTGTATGTACATGAATGTATGCACAGACATATCTATAAATACATATATATACATATACATATATGATAGGCATACAAACATGTATCGGGGTGTACATATTGCATATATATGTATGTATATGGGATAGATAGATAGATATTCCCTCTAAATATCCTAATACTGAGAAAGGCCTCATGAGTTATCTTTTCCTGCAGGAATGTACAGAGTTCAAATTTAATGAGTCCCGTATAGCTTTCCTTTCCTGTTTACCTTTTCATGTCTCTCTTGATTCTTGTATTTGAAAATCAAATTTTCTATTTGGCTTTGGTCTTTTCAACAAGAATGCTTGGAAGTCCTCTATTTCATTGAATTTCCATTTTTTTTTGCTTGAAGTATTATATTCAGTTTTTCTGGGTTGGTAATTCTTGGTTTTAATTCTAGCTCCTTTGAGCTCTGGAATATCATATTTCAAGCCCTTTGATTGCTTAATGTAGAAGTTGCTAAACCCTGTGTTATCCTGATTGTGTATCCACACAAGTATCAAGTATCCACAATACTTTGTTTCTTTCGGGCTGCTTGTAATATTTTTTCTTGACTTGGGAACTCTGGAATTTGGCTACAATATTCCTAGGAGTTTTCCTTTTGGAATCTCTTTCAGGAGTTGATTGGTAAATTCTTGCCATTTCTATTTTATAGAAATTTCTGGTTCTAGAACATCAGGGCAGTTTTCCTTGATAATTTCTTGAAAGATGATATCTAGGCTCTTTTTCTGATCATGTTTTTCAGGTAGACCAATAACTTTTAAATTATCTCTCCTGGATCTGTTTTCCAGGTCAGCGGTTTTTCTTTTCAGCTCTGGTCTTTTCATCAAGAATACTTGAAAGTTCTCTATTTCATTGAAAGACCAGTTTTTCCCCTGAAGTATTATACTCAGTTTTGCTGGGTAGGTGATTCTTGGT
>CM053773.1:65879940-65915763 GCA_028658325.1 Potorous gilbertii
AAGGTATTGACCCATTTTTCATGCTTTTCTTGCATCTCTCTCATTTCTCTTCCCAGTTTTTCTTCCACCTGTCCAACTAGATTTTCAAAATCCTTTTTGAGCTCTTCCATGGCCTGAGCCCATTGGATATCTATTTCAGATGTTTGGGATACAGAAGCCTTGACTCCTATGTCTTTACCTGATGGTAAGCATTCTTCTTCTTCGTCAGAAGGAATGGTGGTATCATCTGTTCCCCAAGAAAGTAACCTTCTATGGTCTTATTTTTTTTCCCTTTTCTGGGCATTTTCCCAGCCAGTTACTTGACTTCTGAGATTCCTCTCCACCCCTGCCCAGATTCGCCCAGCTAGTGCTTGGGGTCTGAGATTCAAATGCTGCTCCCTAGCCTCAGGGCTTTGGCAGCAGGCCTGGCTGCTATTCAATGTGAGCTTAAGTTCTGGTGCTCAGGTGGGGGCAGGGCTGCCTGCCAGACTCAGTTCCCTCAGGGGATTTATGTAGAGACCTTCTGTAATGGAGCTCCTGCTGAGCTCCTTCCTGCTTTGGGAGCCTCTGGCTGCCCGCTGCCTCTGCTGCTGCTTCCCAAGGGGGCCTGAGTTATGGAGACACCCCGTTCCCCTCTCGGCCAGCCCAGAAGACTCTCTCACTGACCAGTGTGTCTGTGGGTGGAGGGACCTTCATGGCTGCTGGAGATTCCATCCCTGAAGCCTGCCCCGATCTGCTCCTCTCTTTGTTGCATGGCCTGGGCAGGGCTGGGCTCCGCTCCCGTCTGGTGTGAGATAGACCTTTGGGGTCGGTTTTTCAGGGCTCTCTGGAACGGAAATCTCCTTCACTCTGTTGCTGCACGACTTCCACTGTTACAGAATTTGTTGGGAGTTCTTTTTACAGAAGATCCATGGGCTATAGGTTCGAAGCTAGCATATGTGAATCTTTCTACTCTGTCATCTTGGCTCCTCCCCCCAGGTCAGTGGTTTTTCTAATAAGTTATTTCACATTGTCTTCTATTTTTTTTCTTTCTTTTTGTTTTGTTTCTTGATTTCCCATAAAGTCATTAGCTTCCATTTGCTCCATTCTAATTTGGAAAGAATTATTTTCTTCAGTGAGTTTTTGGAACTCCTTTTCCATTTGGCCTATTCTGCTTTGTTAAGGCATTCTTATCCTCATTGGTTTTTTTTTATCTCTTTTGGGTTAGTCTATTTTTAAAAGTATTATTTTCTTCAGCATTGGCAAGGGGGGGGTCTCCATTAGCAAGCTGTTGACTCATTTTTTTTCATGATTTTCTTGCATTGCTCTCATTTCTCTTCTTAATTTTTCCTGTATTTCTTTTAACTTGATTTTCAAAATCCTTTTTGAGCTCTTCCATGGCCTGAGACCATTTCATATTTTTCTTGGAAGCTTTAGCTGTAGGACCCTTGACCTTGCTGTCTTCTTCCAGTTATATGCTCTGATCTTCCTCCAGCTGTATGATTTGATCTTCCTCATCCACACGGACATAAGAAAATATCTTGTCATGAAGAAAATAACCTCCTATAGCCTTATCATTTTCCCCTTTTTGGTCACTTTCTCAACCATTACTTGACTTTTGAGCTCTGTTAAGTAGAAGTTGTACTGCACCAAATTTCAGGGGTTTTGTGAAGCTGTTTTCAGAGATATCTTTAGAGACCTATAAATTCTCAGCTCTTCCAAAGTGATATGATCAAAGGAGTGGTGCTTACTCCTCTCTTGCCCTACACTCTAGTCTGTGAGCAACCACAAGCACTCTTTTCTGCCCTGGAACTGCAAGTAGGATTCCCTCTTCCTAGCTGTCTCAATCTCTGCCACACCAGAGCTCCTCCTTGCCCCAGAACCACCACCCAGTACTGCAACCCAAATCAGCTGCTTGATTCCCCCACTGTCTGTAGGCTGAGAGTTCCAGCCACTGTGGTAGTGGCTGCTGCCACCACGGGTCTGGGGCTGGCCCACATTCCTCTCACCCATGTGAGAAAACTTTCCCACTGACCTTTGAAGTTGTCTTTGATACTTGTGGGTTAAGAAGTGTGGATACTGATGCAGCTGCTATTGATTCAGCACCATAACACCTGCTGCAGTCCCATACTGGGCTACCTACTCCACTCTGAGCTCAGTGCACTAGATCTTTCCTGTTGGCCTTCCAGATTGTCTTGTGCTGGAACTCTGTTTCACTCTGTCATTTTGTGGCTTCTGCTGCTCTAGAGTTTGTTTAGAGTCATTTTTTGGGTTTTGGGGGAGAACTCAAGCAGGACCCTGCTTTCTACTCTGCCATCTTGGTTCCTTCCCCTCTGACCTCATTTTTCAACCCCATTTTGCACTTCTCTCTTTTTTGCACACTGTGTTCCATTCAAACTAGACCACTAATTGTTCCCCAGCCTCACTGACAGAATCATGGATTCTGAGAGATGGAAGGGACTTCAAAGGTCAAATAGTACCTGAATTCCCTCTATGTATCCCTAATGTGAGATTATCCAGCCTTTACTTAATGACCTTCAGTGAGGAGGGAACAGACAATTACACAACCTTGCAAGACAATCAATTATACTTTGGGGTCATTATAATTGATTTATATGATAATATATGAACAAAATAATAATAAAAATAATCACAAATACTTATATAATGGTTTAAGACTTTTTCCCTCTTATCTAGTCTCAACTTTCTCACATCCCTAAGTTTTGCTGTCCAGAACCAAGCACAACATGTTTAAACCTTGTTCCATATGGCAGCCCTTTGAAAACTTAAAGATACCTGTCATTCCTTCCCCCCAATCATGTGTTTTCCACATTAAAGAGCCACAGTTCCTTCAACAGATCATCCTATGTTATGGTCTCCAATATCTTCACCTTAATTCCCTTCCTTTTTTATATGCACAACAATTTATGAAAATTTTTCCTAAAATTTGATGCCTAGAAATGAATAGAATTGTGATTTCAGGAAAAAGTCCAATGGGATTTTCATTGCCCTTGTTTTAGACACAATTCACTTAATGTAGGCTAAGGGAGAGTTTTTGGCTATTGTGTCACACAAGTTGATTCATACTGAGCTTGAAGTTCACTTGCAAAGTTGATTTTTTGAACCCAAGCAGAGGGTTTTGCCTCCCTCCCCTGGACTCTCAAATTTTATCTCTTTAGATTTAGCCAATTAATTTAGCCTATGGGGAACGTTTTTAGATACTCATTCTTAACATCCAAAATGTTAGCCATAACTTTTATCTTTGTGCTATCTGCCAATGAGATAAGCATGCTATATGTGGCAATTGAAATCATTGATGATAAATGTTAGGAGGATGTGGGACAAAGGCCAATTCCCTGGGTAATAGTTCAAGTTGACTTTGACCCATTAATCAGAGCTACCTTTCA
This sequence comes from Potorous gilbertii, assembly GCA_028658325.1. Classification (NCBI taxonomy): domain Eukaryota; kingdom Metazoa; phylum Chordata; class Mammalia; order Diprotodontia; family Potoroidae; genus Potorous; species Potorous gilbertii. The sequence goes on from CM053773.1 coordinate 65,883,306, forward strand.
ACAAATTTTAGAAATCAGACTGAATTCTATGAATGGTTTGAAGGAGCTATTTTGGAGCCTTCACTGGTATCACATCTCTATCATTTTCACAAATAGATAAGAGATTCTGTTAAATTCTTTGTTGAAATTTAGGTATATTGTTTACAACAGTCCTCTTACCTGGTTACATTGTCTAAAAATGATTTGTGTTAATTTGGCATGAGCTGTTCTGAATGTAGTTATGTTAGTTATTGGTCAGTATTACTTCCTCTTCCAAATACCCCTTTGATAGTATATTCTAGAATTTTTCAAGAAACTAGTCAGGACCATTAAAAATGTGGCTCTTTGTTCATTCTGCAGCACCACTCCATTCTCTGTACTTTCTAAAATCTGTAATGGTGATTCAGCAATCATAGTCAGGACAGAAGTACCCCAGGACACAGTTAATTCAAGCTTGATGACTAGATCTTACTGAAGATTAGTACTGTCTCACTGTCTCCTCACTAATCATGGGTTGCTATCCTTAATCACTTTTGTTTTATCCTTTCCAATCTAAAGATCATTTTCTTTGTTAGAGAAAAAGAAGCAAAACAACAATTTATTTTTAAACAGAGGGATATTGATTGAAGGGCTCTACCCATCTCCCTTGTAGAAGAAGGGGATCATAGCTTCATGACCTGATTAATGTCTGGGAAAGAGTGTATAGCTCATTCATCTTTAATTATAAATAACAATTTCCTTCCAGGAAACCTCAGGGACTTTGGGGACCAGAAAGTCTAGCTGGAATATCAGATCAGTCAGAAAGACAAGACCCTCCTATTCCTACCCAAGATGGTATAAGAGGGAAAAAGATCACAAATACAATTGACTACTATGTCTTTTTTAAGAATAAACAATTTTATACAGGTTCCATGTTTTTAGATTTTTTTTGTTTAATTTTTAAAATTTATTTATTTGTTTTCAGTTTTCAACAATCACTTCTATAAGTTTTAAATTTTCTCCCCCTCCCTCACTTCCCTCCTCAAGATGGCATACAATCATGTATGGGCTCTACACATGCATTCTTATTAAACAGATTTTCACATTAGTCATGTTGCATACAAGAATTAAAATGAATGAGAGAAAGCATGAGTAAAATCTAAACAAAACCAAACATAAGAAAGAGAAAATAGTGTGTTTCATTCTGCATTCCAACTCCATAGTTCTTTCTCTGGATGTGGATGACATTTTGCATCATGAGTCCTTTGGAAATGTTTTTGGAAGGCTCAATTTTTAAAGATTATTTTTCCTTTGAATTCTTCCTTTTCTTTTACTCTAAAGTCAGTTGAATGGATACATTCCTCTGTTTCAGACATGGTTTCCCATACCACTGTGACAATCCCCATCTGCAGCCTTTTTATAAAACTAAGCAGCCTGCTGCTCCCAGCCTCAGTCATCAGAGTGCTATTACTACTATGCTTTGGCAAGGGCCCACCACTAACAGGCTCACAAATTTATGCTAAGGTGCACAAGGGTCCTATGTTGCCAGTAAAAACAGAAGTGCAAAATAAAATCAAAAATATCAAAGTCAATCCTCCCTATGTAAGGAAATCACCTCATAGTTAAACTGCCAGGCCATTTTATAACAGAACATTACAAGGACAATGTGAAAACAAGACGCAAATAAATGTACAGATGTTGCTGTGCTAAAGGTGACAGCTGTGAGAAAAGAAAAGGAAACACTCATGTCCCTTTCACACTTGTATTCTAACACCATGTTGTTTTTGCTTTTTCCTGCCTTTTTAGAGCCAAGATAGAGAATGACAATTACTATAAACATTTTTTAAAAAACACCTAGAGAGGGGGGACTCCGAACAAAGATATCTGAAAGCTGTATTTTGGGTATCGTACCTTTTAGGAGATTTTGGAAATTAGACTGAATTCGAAGGAAGTTTTAAAGGTGATATTTTGAAGCATTGCTCTGGTTTTATTTCAGGGCATCATGCCATTTTGGTGGTGAGTCAGTGCAGTGTAAAGCAGACATTTACTAAGAATTATCCCACTTTCCAGAAGAAGTTAAGTATCCAATCCATTTGGGGGAGCATAGAGTTGGAGGAAGAGGGTAAAGGAAGAGGAGAGAGGGAAGGAGAGAGCCAAGAAGATAAAGAGGGAGAAGGAAGGAAGGAAGGAAGGAAGGAAGGAAGGAAGGAAGGACAATGCAAAGAAGACTACTGCATATAATGTTTTAAGGTTTACAAAGTGATTCCTCACAGTAAATTATTCCTGATGAACAATGGACAAGCTACAATTTTTACTTTTTGTACATGCTAGTCACATAGTCCAATAAGACAAGATATGAAAAGACCTGGGAGAACATACTTCACCACTGAATCTGAGTAACATTATTTAAGTGTCTGAATGGATCTAAAGAGGCCTTTAAGTTCAATTTATCTTTTGTTCTTGGAATCAGTAGTATTTTCACGTACCATGGGATAGTTCGAAAGTCAAATATGTTAAGCCACTGTATTTCCTGGGACCAGATAGTTGTCTGTCTATTCTACTGAATATTTTAGCAGAAAAATACTTTGAGTGATTGTTCTCCTCTTCCCATACAGGTGGTGGAGGGGTGATTCTTGCAAGAATTTTATCACAGAATTTAACATTGACTTTTTAGCATGAATTTTATCTTCAAATTCTGTGTTTAGAATTTGTATGATAGCTGAAAAGTGTGGCCTAAAGCATATGGTCACAGAATAACAGAGTTGAGAAATTAGAGATAGAATTTCCCACTTGATTCAGAAATTCCTCCTTCAATAGCCCTACTGAATCGATAGTAAGCTTCTGATTAAATATTGGTGGTGACAATAAACTCACTGTCCTTTTGCAGTAGCCAGATTTACTCTTAGACAGCTATATGATCATACATATTTAGAGCTGAAAGAGACTTTAGCATTTATTTAGTCTAACACTATTTTATCGATGGTTGAATTGAGGTCTGCAGAGTTTCTGTGACTTACAGTGTGCAAGAGCAGAATGACCATTCCTCTCAGAATCAGAGAATCTGAGTTCAAGTGCTGACACTGATAATTGTTACCTATATGAGATCATAGAAGAATCAGCTCCTCTTCTGAAAGAATTATAGAAATTGAGTGAACTACACTGAATCTCTCTTGTTACTCAATTCTAGTTCTAGCTCAGTTCTCTTTCTATTCAATTATGGATCTAGTCTAATTTCTGTTTTGTGAGAAAACTTTATTCAATTAGGGAAAATGTGAGAAAACTTTATTACATTGTTTGAACCTAGCCTTGCATGTCTACGAAGCTGGACCACTTCTACCTGTTGCTTAGAGAAACTCAAAATCTAGGGTTATACTGACCAGAAACCCAGCTGGATGTGAAGACTGATGCAAGAAGATTTCTCACAATTATGTATCTTAAACAGTTTTTTTCTAGTCAATCAGTCACTGTTTCCTTGTTCCTTTGATTGAATATAGACACTTGGGGAATAGCAGGACAATTCATTTTCTGATTTCAGGGAATTGTATCTGTTCACTCTCCCACCTCCCAACTCTTGAATCACTCATCCCCCTACCAACCTGGAAAGCCCCTAATCGTTCCTCCAATTAGAAATCAGATTATCTATTCCTGTATCCTGCTTTATATATGCTGTTAATATTTGCTTTTAATGCACTAAAAATTTTCTCCCCCTGTATTCAAGGTCCAATGCCAAGTTGAGGAGATCTGTTCCCAATTTAGTATGCATTTGGCATTCATTGCTTAATAAACTGATATGCTTCGAGGCTCAACCCTTTGTTTCCTCAGTTATTTCAAACTGTACCTATCACACTCCTCAAGCCAGTTTTCTTCAAAATGTAGATAATAATGTTTGTTATGACCAATCTCACAGCATTATTAGGAGGGAAATATTATGGAGACCTTAAAACACTTAACAAGTATGAACTTGTTATTGTTTAAACAATGAATTTTCATCATAAAAGGGGCTTAAAACCCTGTTATTTTGGTTTCTACCAAGTCTTCCTCTTGCTCTTTCACAGCTTATAGTCTCAAAGAATGATTTAGAAAACTGAGTAACTTGCCCAATATACAGACAGTTGTATATGTGTATATGTAGGTATTTGCATGAGGCTGGGCAAATACTTTGTGTATGTGTATGTGTGTGCATAATGTATGTATTTATCACTGAGATGGGACTTGACTAGGGTTCTTGGTTTGAAGTCATCTACTCACTATACTATGTTGTTTTATGCTTTGCATATGCTATTTCATTTTATCTTCACCACAATCTTATAACATAATAGATACATTTTATAAACAAAGGAACTGAGGCTTAAAGTTAGGTGATCCATCATTCAAGGTCATAGAACTTATAGAAGCAGAGCTCAGGTCCTCTGAATCTCCACACAAAGCTCTTTCCATCATTCAGTAACACCTTCTGGGTTCCCTTCCTGTGTCTAAAGTGTCAGTGTTTAATTCATTTTGAAAAATAGTTATTAAGCACATAATGTGTACCAGGTACCATGCTAAATGCTGGGGACACAAAAAGAGACAGTCCCTCCCCTCAAGGAGGTTACAGTCTAATGGGGGAGACAACATGCAAGCAAATATGTATGAAACAATGTATATACAAGATAAATAGGAAACCATTAATAGGGGGAAGATTCTATAATAAAGAGGGTTAAGGAAGGCTTCCTGGAGAAGGTGGAATTTTAGTTGAGACTTTAAGGATGCTAGGCAGATCAATAGGTGGAATTGAGGAGGGAGAGCGTTTCAGATATGGGGGGCAGCTAGAGAAAGCATCCAGAGCTGATAAATATAGTGACTTGCTCAGGGAATAGCCAGGAGGCTAGTGTTACTGGATTGAAAAGTGTGTCCAGGAGTAAAGTATAAGAAGATTTGAAAGATAGAAGAGGAATGGGTTATGAAGAGTTTGAATGCCAAACAGAGCATTTTCTCTTTGTTCCTGGAGGCAACAGAAAGTCACTGGAGTTGAGAGAGAGAGAGAGAGAGAGAGAGAGAGAGAAAGAGAGAGAGGGAGGGAGGAGAGAGAGAGAGAATGTACTTGTGATGACGATAATGAGTCTTTTGTTTTTGGAAAATCATTTTAGTGACTGAATGGAGGATGAATTGGAGTGGGGAGAGACTTGAGTCAGGAAGATTCACTGGTAAACTATTGCTATAGTCCAAGCATGACTTGATGAGGGCTCATAATCAAATGATAGCAGTGTCATATTCCAGAAACGTTGCAAAGGTGAAATTGACATGCCTTGGCAACAGCTTGAAAATTGGGGGTGAGGAGGTCTGTGGGAGATAGTAAGGAATCCAGGATGACTCCTAGATTGTGAACCTGAGGCACTGGGAGGATGGTGTTGTCTTCTACAGTAATAGAGAAGGTAGGAGGGAATGAGAGTTTAGAGGGGAAATGAATGCATTCCTTTTTTTGGATATATTGAGTTTAAAACTCAATAATAGACATATAGTCTGGGATGTCTGAAAGACAGTTGGAGATGCAAGATTGAAGGTCAATAGAGAGGTTAGAATAAAAAGACTTGAAAATCAATATAGAGGTGGTAATGAAATTCTTGGGAGATGAGGAGATCACCAAGTGAAGAAATGGAGAGAAATGAGAAGAAAACTCAGGACAGAATCCCGAGGGGTACATACAGTTAGAGTGTCCCTCAGAAAATGTGGCATCATAGAACTGTACACAAAAGAAGAAACTAGTTGCCATGATAGATAGTGAGCTTGATTTTTATTTAACAAAGGTAGTTGACAGACTTACAAATTGAAATCAAGTTCTGGCTTGCTAACTGGGTGACCCAAGCCAAGTCACTTTAATTCTTTCAACCTTAGTTTCCTTATCTATAAATAGGGATGACAATAGCACCTATCTCACCTGGTTTGCTGTGAGAATCAAATAGGATAATATATGCAAAATGCCTTGAAAACCTTAAAGTGCCATGTAAGTTCTATTATTGTTCCAGATATAGTTGGGCTATATAAGAAGATTGGGTTTGGTGATGTGAAACATCAAGATGGTGAAGGCAAAAACAAACAAAACAACACAGGGAGATTGGATTGTAGATGAAAAAAAGGGGTGAGATAAGGGTAAAATTTGGATAAGATTGCATAGATTGTCCTTGGGTTTTGTATATATTTCCAAACTTTGAGTCAGGATTGACTTGTTAGATTTGCATTCTGGGATCCTGATAACTTTTCTTGATACCCCCCTAGGGCTATCACATCCTAGGGCCAAGGCCTTAAATCCTAAATTTCTGATCTACTGTAACAGTTTATTAAATGTAACCATCTCCTGAGATAGAAACTCCTAGAATAATAGTCATGTAATTTTCTCTCTTTTGCTTTACTGGGGTCATTCTGGGTGAGCCATTAAAGAAATTTAGACAACTGTTAAAAATGTTTGATGTTTTAACGTGCAGCTCTAGCTTTTTTCTATTTAAATCTGCAGGGCTGCAGAAAGGAAAATTAATCTCCTCTTGCTAATTTTTTAATAGGAGTGTCCTCCATTAAATTTATTAACTAAGGCATAACTAACTCCTGATGGCTAAAGTTTTTCATATTAATGAAGTATTAATTTCTGAAATCATACAACCTTTCATCGATGAAGAGCGATGTAAACGAGGTAGCATATTATACAACACTTCAGAATCATACATTCTGTTTGGGTGAGAAAGTTAGTATTCAAATTCATGGAACGTAAAAAAGCAGTCTAAAAATGGATTCTATCTGCAACCCCCCCCCCAATTAATTATATTGAAGTTTGGGCTTAAGATTAACCATGAGTTTTGAAAGTTTATTATTTCCCTATGAATGTCTATATTTAAAGTTTACTACTAGAAAATTTATCTCCATGCATTCCTTAGTCACATTGTGATCAATCACAGCATTCCCTTGTTTCTTCTAGTATCAGAATGGAACAAATTAAGATATCAAAGTCAAAGTGAGCTTTTTTCCTTTTGTACTTCCATCAACTTCCAATATTAGCTGATAATTATGCTTATGCAATATTTTCTTGGATTTAGTCCATATTCTCTACCAGTATTCTTCACTCTGTGTTTCCTATACAGCATAAAAGGGATCACAACAGAACTATACATTTTTACCAAGTTATCAACTATTTTAGACTTTGCTTTAGGATTTTTTCAAAGGGAATTATTTCTTAAGTCTCCTTTGCCTTGCCCTAAACACAGACACTCCATAAACAGAATTTGTGGACAGTCTTAGTTTCTTATCTCTCAGTTTCATGGGCAGTCGTAGCAATGGTTTTTCTAAAATATTTTCAGATATTTCTATAAAGGGGAATTGAGTTGACATTCTACTCCTTACTCTTAATTAAGCATGGATTAAACCTCATAGCCTATGAGGCTACCTTTTCAACTCTAAGATTTTGTGGTTATAGGCAGGATCATACAGTGTATGTTTCGGGGCAACTCAAACTGATGATTGGTATGAGGCAAGGGATCTGGTGAGCTTTGGTGAGCATTATGACCTTTGATTAATTATATAACTTTGGTGAGAATTATGACTTAGCGAGCAAGTAATCTTTTTTAAATTATATGCCAATGTTGCCCGAGAATATAAAAGTATAGAAAGAAATAGTAAACTGCCTGACTTTGATTGATGAAATACCTGTGGACCTTGTCAGAAGTTACATAGAAAATTAATGTATCTTCCATTTATGAAGTTTATATTTTATATTCCTAGAACATATGGAGCTCAATTTTTATTTTTATTTGGGGGTTGGGGGGACTCTTTTATGAATCACTGAAGCTCCAGAATGAAGAGAAAAATTAATTTAAGTTTTGTCCAAAGAAAATATTCATAGGGGACTAGCCCTTGTGTATGTGTAGTAGACACTAAGTAAATATTTGTTGGATTGAATGTTTAGACATCACAAAAGAAAATAGTGTTTAACATTTAAAGCAAACTGTGTCTGGTTTTTGTTAAATACTTGGTTGGTCTTTATATTATGATTTTCGTGTTTGTGTGTGTGTTCTATTATTACATCATTAGACTAGAGGCAAAAACCCAGTAGTATCATTGAGGAAATTATTAGATGCGTGCATAATTGTAAATATCAATCTAGAAGCACAAGGAATTCCAGTAAGAAACTATGGTTTCTAGTTCCTTAGAAAAGTTTTTGAAGAATTGTTCTTATTACAGTTATTTTCAGTTACAATTGTTCACTCCTTTTTAGATAGTTACAGAAGTATGGGGATTTTTTTTCAGTAGTCACTATGGAGTAGTCACCACATAGTATCCCTCCATAATTGCTTTTTAAAAAATTCCTCCCTTATTTTCAGTCAAATATGTACCACAGTCAAAAGGACAGAGGAAACTTCAATAAAAAGTTCTTCATCTGAAGGACAATTTGTTCATATCATTATGTAATCAAAGAAATGGTTGTAGATGGCAAATAATCAGGTGGTTGGGTTATCATGATAAGCCAAGACCAAAACTAGACTTCATTGGTTTTACAAAGGCTCTCCATTAGTCTGAGTAAAATTATTTTGCCCCGGCCATCTGACAGCCCCATGATGAGACAAGTGAAAAAAGTCATTGAGGCAGTCGTTGCACTAGTTACTTTTGGTCTCTTTGGGTGCTGCTCCATGCACTTATTCAGAAACAAGTGATTAGCTTTGATTTAGATCCTAATTAAAACTTCACTGGTGCATAGATTTAGAGCTGAAAGGGATCTTATACATCATCTGGCCTAAACTTCTGATTCTGCAAATAAGAAAACTATAGTTAGATAAAGTGATTTACCCAGTATCACAGGATAGTACTTAGCATAGCTGGGCTTTGTATTCAAGTCATTTGATACCAAATCCAATGCTTTTTTCCATTACTCCATGGTTCTGGGCCACACATTCTTTGATTTTGCTTTGTTTTTATTTGTTTGTTATTTTATATCATTCCAGCAGTCTGAAAAGGATTTGTATACTCTGGGTCAACATGTTAAGTTCTGAAGCAGCCCCACCTTTGTATATTTTTATAGCTGAAATATCACACGATGGACTTGTTTTACTCCTCAGGAAATCAACTATTTTAAATTTAGAGACAGGACGTGTATGCAATCCTTTTTTTCTTCCCTAAACTAATGTCAGTTTTTCATGATGTAGTAAAAATAACATTGACCTAAGCATCAAGATCCAATTTCTGTTCCTTGCCTTACCCCTAACTGGAAGGTAATAGCAATGAAGATGATAGCATTAATTGCTAGCATTTGTGCGGTACTTTAAGGTGTGTACATGCTTTACTGTGAACATTGAGGTAGACAGATGCTCACTAAATGTTGATTTGGCACACTGAGCCTTCAATCACCCCAGCATAGTGGAGGTATGTATTTGATGATTGCTGGTAAATTATAATACAATAAACGTTTTTAAGTACCTTCTGTGTACAATGCACTGTGGTAGGACTGGTGCTAAGTCTGAGAGAGCAGCAAAGTTTATATAAAACCCTCAGTTTGACCTTTAAAAGAACCATCTTACTTTTCCAGTTTCCTAACACTTTCCTTCCCTCTACATACTCTAATATATGGCTCTCTTGTTCAATTATTTTTTAGTTGTGTTCCATTCTTTGTGACCCCACTTGGAGTTTTCTTAACTAAGATACTGGAGTGGTTTGCCATTTCCTTCTCCAGCTCATTTTACAGATAAGAAAAAATAAGGCAAACAGAGTGAAGTGACTTGCCCAGGGTCACACAGCTAGTAAGTGTCTGAAGCTAGATTTGAATTCAGGAAGATAATCCTTCCTGACTTCGGGCACAGCTCTCTGTCCATTTCACCACCGAGCTACCCTGTGCCTCTCCTGACCTATTTACAATTTCTCACACAGGACATTCCATCTCTGTACTCTGCATTCTCACTGGCAGTTCCCTAAGCCTGGAATTCTCTTACTCCTCACTTCTGTTGACTAGCTTCCCTGACTTCCTTCAATGACAAGCTTAAATCCCATCTTCTATAGAGGCTTTTCTGAATCCCTCTGAAATTATCTTCCATTTATATTCTTTAAAATATTTTTTGTGTTCAAATTATTTGTATGTTGTCTCCCCCATCAGAATGTGAGCTTTTCTTTTAATTACTGGTCCTTAACACAATGCCTGAAATATGGTAAGTACTTAATAAATTATGACAATGATAATGGTTCTCTTTAAAGTTTAGAAAATGTACTCCCTGCTCTCAATGAGTTTATAGTCTAAAGGAGGAAAGGACACCTTCATAGACATCTATAAAATATTACTTACGTTCTTCAAAGTTATCAAACAAAACCAAACATGATGATTTAATATTTTAGCACAAATTAATGAATGATCTCTTTAGCAGGTAAATATGACTGGGTATGGGGAACCTTGGGAGGTGGGTACCTGGTATAGAGTAAGAGACACATAAGAACTGCTGATGAAGGAGGGTTGAGGATGCCAGGGCATGATGACTCTGGCCATTCCACTTTGGCCACAAGGTTTCAGGTCCTTGTTTTAGAGGGTTCTTATCTAAAGAACTCTTTATCAGCTTTCCCTAGCAATTTCTTCAATAAGCCGCCTTTGAAGAATTCATGGATTTTATTTGGTGGTACAGGACCACATAGCAGTGAAGGGAGAAAGATATATGCTGATCAGCCTTCCATAGGACTTTTAATTCTTAGAAGTTTCCTTTAACTATCTTTGCAATGTGTGATGATCTAAATAATACATAAATGCTTTGCAATATAATGGAAATTACAAAGAGGTCAATGAAGTCACTAAGAGAGTTAAAAGAAGAGAAGGAAGGGGAAGTGGGTTATAGTGAAGTAGCTGTAGACAAGTAAAGTCCAACAGGGTATCCTTTTTGTAGCTGATAAATGGCTTCTCCATTTTTTGATGTGTCAACACCTTTTAGGCATTTCTTTATATGGCTGGTTACTGGTAAGCACTCTGTGCCCCAGGTTAGAATTAATTATTCATGGACAGACTTGTTCACTAGTAGGCTTTTTTGATGTTATGGCTATTGGTATATAGATTGTGTTGTTTGGCTTTTTGAAAAAAAAAAACAACCATTAAGCAAGCAAGTCTTTCCCCTTGTGTGCAAATTGAGTTGAAGATAGACAGTAACAAGGTGCTGATTTAAATGTATCTTTGTATTTGAATTGCAGTAACTAATTATGTCACTCAGCCATATGTTGCTCCTCAAATATTTATCAAATAATTGTTTTGAAAGGCTTTTTATAGGTCCATGGATACATTGTTGACAAATGAAGGCTAGACTTTTTAGAGGTAGATTTGTAATGGAGAAGGAAGATGGTATGTTATTTTTTAAAATATATTTTTGTAAGAAAAATGTTTAGACTTCAGAAGTTCATGCTTATATATTGTCCGCTGTAAAACAGACATCACCTTAACACAGACTTGTAAGTGAACATTTACCAATGAATAGGCATGACTGTATTAGTAAAAAAAATACCTATATGGTGTGGTGAGCACATTAAAAGTGGGTGAAGCTGTGGTATTTGGGTGCCATTTTACATAAAAAGAAAGCCCCTGGGAAGACAGTGGAATACTAACTACATGGAGCCATGACATTTGTAAGATATCACAAACCAAATCTTACACAATTATAGAATCATGAAGTTTTAGAGCAGAAAAGGACTTCAGATTCATCACTTTGAGCCTATTCCATTTTTCTAATCTCAGACAATAAGTAAGGTCTGCTTTGGTTGAACTTGGAGGAGAGAGAACCTGGGAATACTGGGGACTGAACACTGGGTTTTGAGTCATAGTGACTCAGAATGAGGAAACACCTTGCCTTGGAGACAAGAATCGACAGGATAGAATCCTCCTTCAAAAACTTTCTGGGATACCTTGGGCAAGTAAATTAATCTCCTTGGGCTTTAATTCCTTTAACTCTATTATGAGGGCATAGAACTGTATGACTGTTCAGATCTAAACCTTCAACCTCTCACTTTCATTTTGCAGATTCAGAAAATGAATCCCAGAGAAGTGAACTGATTAACTCAATAACATGTATCTAGAAGCTTAGAAGAGATTATTTAATAAGTGGAGATAATTTTTTTCTCATCAGAATAATTAGATTTCTTCTTGGTTGACAGAAAATATGACAGCCTAGTTCCTAGTCTAAATTTTGTCATATTTTGAATTAATGGGGTTTCCTAATTTATTTATTCTTCAATTAATAAAAGGAAGAGTTACTTTTCATCTTGTAATTCACTGGTCAGATAGTGGTTTCGAGTATGTCACAGCACTTACTATGTGCCAGATACTGATAAACTCTTTAAAAATATGATCTCCTTTTGTCTTCACAACAACCATAGAAGGCAGGCACTATCATTATCCCTAGTTTGCAGTTAAGGAACCTCAGGCAAACAAAGGCTAAGTGATTGCCCTGAAGTTATGCAGATAGTAAGTGTCTGAGATCACATTTGAGCTTAGTTCTTCCTGACTCAAGACCTAGAGGTCTATCCATTCTGTACCTAATTGTTCATGCTGCGTGCCAGTGCTAGCTATTTGAAACCATTTGTATATTGCTAGTAATATCTGGGTAATAAAAGAAGGTACCTACTGCCAGACCTTAACTTTCTTGAGTATTTCACCTATAGAGACATAATGAAAGAAAAAAGGGGGAAGGGGAATGTAAAAATTCCCAAGATGCTAAAGTACTTTTAAAAAAGGAATAATCAGGGTAGACGAGTACACACTTCCATTGGGGCTAGGGATAGAAGAAGACTATATAAGGGACAGATATATACAGGAACTCAGAGTCCTTTAAATGTGAATTTCTGGCATTCTTCTAATCTTTGATTTCTCCTGTCTTGTCTATGAACATGTATATATGTATACCCACATACGTACATATGTGGATACACATATATTTTAAAGAAACTTTGTGTCCAATTATACTATGAAAGAGTATTAGAAGAAATGAAAACAGCAGAAAATGTATTTTGAATGATTAAGAACTTTATTTTTTACCTTATTATTGGGCCATGTTTATTTTCTACTTGCATCTCTCATCACTCTACTTAAGCTCTTCTATGAATTTACCACATTCTCATTTGGGGCGTACTTGTGTTCATATATTTATTGAACCTTTTTGGATGAACAGAGACCTTGTCACTATGCTGTTTTCCAGCACCTCACCTTACACCTTGTACACACAAATTTTCTGCTGAATTGAATTGATTTGTTAAATGTCTATTTGAGGCAAACATTTCTAAATTATAGTACAAATTTCTATCAAAATATTTTTCTCCTTTCATTCACTTGTGTAAAGAGAACATGTTAATCAAACAGTTCAATTGGAACATGACCAATCTCTGCCTCTTAAGTATCAATCAGAAGGCAAAATGTCTGGAAACCACTACCATATATAGTAAACACATGAGTTTGAGACAAATGTTTTGATGAAATATTTTGTGAAAGAGGGCCAATTTACTACTAAAAAACTAAAACACCATTAGCTCTCATTTTACATGACTTTAATTTTTTGGCTTTGGATCAATGGTTCCAAATGCATATGTGTGTAGATGTGTTTTCTTTTCTCCTTTCCTTTCCTTTCCTTTCTTTTCCTTTCCTCTCCTCTCCTCTCCTTTCTTTTTTTAAAATTTGGATAACATTTCACTTGATGTCATTAGACTTAGGTTCTAATTCTGACTGTGCTACTTACCTTCAATGTGCTACTATACCACTTAACTTCTTTATACTTCTGTTTTCCTATATATAGAATAAAAGTTTTGAACTAGATGATCCCTAAGGTTCTTTTCTTCAATACAATTCTATTGTCCTATGAGAAAGTTTTGAATGAGTTTGGCTTGTACCCTGGTTTAGAAAGAACATGCACAACAATCAAACAAAAGTATTTTCTTCTTGACTACTTTCTCTATAAGTGTGGTTTGTTCCTTGATTTTCCTCAGTAGTTAGGCAAAAAATCATACTGTAAGTATCATATTGTATTATAAAATTCTTGCTGCAAATGATAGTGTCATCATCTTTGGTTTGGAAATTTATTCTCTTTTTAAGAGCCAGTAATAGTTCTGGATATAGAGAATCTTTCTCTGGTATTAATAAAATAGTCTCCTTTCACCATAGCCATATGACACACTGATGGCCCATTCTCTGAGAATTATTATTCCAATACGCATTGACATAGGCATTTCAAAAGTCAGTTGTATTTTAAGGAAATGTGATTCATTGCCATACTGTTCATGCTTGTATAGAACAGAAACTGAATATGAAAACTTCACCTCCTAGGAACTGTAAAAATACGGTATCTATATTAAACACTCATCTTTTTGGAGATGCTAACCACTCTGGTCACACAAGGAAACTCAATCAAAGCTATGCATACAGTGAGGCTCAAGTTCTTGGTGTTCTTAATATAGTGAGGTTTGGGATCTTTTCTAGTCAGCTATTGAGTCAGTAACTTTTCCTCTTCCCACAGTAGTTAACAAGAAACTTGGCCAAATGACTTGGCTACACGAGGCTCAGAGGGAACTTTGTGTACAAAGGGCACACACCATTTGTCCCCAGGTCAGTGAGTTCACATGGATAGAGATAAAATGACCCTGACATGACTAAGATGTGAACATTGCCAATATAGCTCTGATGCAGTCTTTCTCTGGGGATTTGAGGGGGTGAACTGCTAGAATAATGACAGAATTTTTATCTTCTGTGAAATGTTATCTGCTATAAAGATTTCTAAGTTTTTGCTTGACATGAACAGGTCTTTTCTCCGATGATATGGGTAAATTCAAAGTTTTAGCCGGGGAGAGTAGCCTCTAGGGAGTAATACCTGGGCCTTATGTAGACAGTGCTTACTAATCTGAACTATATTCCATCTTAATCTGCTTCTTGGTCATATCTAAAAGAATAAAAAGAATACTTGGTTTAACAAGACCTTCAGATAAATTGTCCATCCAGACAAGTAGAGTTGGCATCTGGGTGGTCGTGAGCAAGAATGAGTCCAAGTTTGCCCCACTAAAGTCTTCCTCAACAGGAATTATTTCCAATACTCTTGTCTCCCCAAGTTTCTAATCTCCTTTAGCTAATTCTGCTTGTATCGCATCAGCTCCCTCCTGCTAAATATTTCCTGCAGTTTACCTCCAAATTCTTAGCCTTTAATTTTTATTATTCTGAACTATCATCTTAGATATAAACCTCATCTCATGCCCACTCACTTATCCCCAAGCACTCATCCATCATTCTCCAACTCCACTCTGTCTCTCCATTCCTTCCTCATTCTTCCCTTTATTAGCCTAAGGGCAACAAAATAATACAGTAGATAAAGTACTAGGCCTGGAGTCAGGAAGACCTGAGTTGAAATCTAACCTCAGATACTTATTGTCTACATGAACATAAAGAAGTCACTTAACCTTTGTCTTCCCTAGTTTACTCACCTTTAAAATGGAGATCATAAAAGAATATACCTCCCAAGGTTGCTGTGAGATCTTTGTAAAGCACTTGACATAGTGTCTTGCCTATGGAAGGTGCTTAATAAATGCTTGTTTCCTTCTACTATGCCCCTAGATATGCCTGTATTTTTTCTATATTTTTCTTAATCTTTCATCTCTTCCACATACATTCTTTCTACTTTGAATTTTTAACTTAAGCTTGACTTTTTCTGAAAAGATCACCTCTTGTTGCAATCCTCTTTTGTGGATACCATTCCTTTTACTACTATTAATTCATAGGGGTGAAAAGAATAGCTAGCATATATGTTCCCACCTCCCTTCTCTCTACTGCTGCAATCAACCAGTTCTTCCAACATAAGGGACTTCTTTTTCTTTGAACTTCAGGATATGCTACTTTCTTTACATCCTTTCCCTCTTTTTCCACTGACAGCCAGGACCCTTTTTCAGTTTTCCATCCCATTCTCTGTTCTCCAAAATAACGTTAATTTCTTTGTTGATGACCTTTTGAAGACCCTGACCTAACAGTTATTTGACCTTATTCAAACTTCATTTTAATAATCAATAATTGGTTATTAAGCACTTTTCATATGCCAGATACTGGATAAATATCAAGTTTATCTCTAGCTACCATAGAATTGAGGATTTAGAGCTGTAGGGATCTCAGAGACTATCTATTTCAACCAATCCTTTCATTTTACAGATAAATCTGAGGCCCAGAGAGGTTAAAAAAAAACAAAACTTATCGCAAATCACTCAACAGTAAGCATAGGACTTGGGACTTTAATATATGTCCTCTGACTTGAGAGCCAGTACTCTTTCCCTTGATTTCAGTCTACTGGTGTAACCATACCTTGAATTTCACCATGGCTTAGAATCACTCTACCTCTAGCACCTTGGACTGACATTTTTTCTTGACTTCAGCCCTTTGGCTTTTCCCATAGGATCATTCTGCTGAGGCTTCTTTTCTCTTGTTTTTCATATTCTTTCACTCTGTTTCCCAGATTTAGTTTTGGTTGCCTCCTAACTGAAACTTAAGTTAGACACTGGAAAAGTAAACTTGTCTCCACATTTGCTCATTGAACACAGAGCGAATATTTATTAAGTTCTCACTGTGTGTAGGATTAACGGGAATGTTTCACAGTCAATGGCCCCTTAAGTCTTAAAGGAAAGAAGTCTTCAAGGAAAAGTCTTTTCCTTAAAATAAGTCTTAAAGGAAAATAAAGCTTCTAAAAAGTGACATCAACCAGATGGAACCAACCTCTGACATGTCCAGACAGAAGGAGAGTCAGGAATCCAACAGAAACTTAATCTCAAAGTGAGGGAAACAGCTTTCAAGGAAAGACATACCCCTAGTAGGGGGACCTACTTTAGTGTAGGGAGATCTCAATACTATACCAACAGCTGTGCAGTATGCTGTAACCCTGACAAATAGTAACTACAATGTGACAAGTTTGACTCATACCAAGTCTTCATGATTAGAAACAAGTTTGGGATTTTGCTGTGGTTAAGATCATCGAGAAAGAGAGTGCAAGGGATTGTTGCTATGCCAAGCTCAGGGCACACAGAGTTTGTTTGCTGGGCCTTAGCTCTAGAAAATAGAGTGTCTCCTAATATCCTGACATTGGAGATGAGCAGAGAGTAGGGGGTTAGACTATAAGAATGCACTAAGGTTAGAAATAGTAAGTCAAATTCAAAGAACAGTTACCCATTGCAGGTCTCCCTGACTCAGATCTCTCAACTCTAGTCCATCCTCTACTCAGCTGCAAGATGCTGTTACTGAAGCGCAGGTCTAATCATGTCCTCTCTTTCCCCTATTCAGTCAACTCTGTTGATTCTCTATTAACTTCAGGATCAAATATAAAATCTTTGTTTCATTTTTTAAAGCACTTCACAAACTGGTCCCTCTCCAGTTTTCTTATACTTTTTTTTTATTGTTGTTGTTCAGTCAGGTCTGACTCTTTATGACCTCATTTGGGATTTTCTTAGCAAAGAAGCTCATTTTACAGATGAGAAAACTGAATCAAATAGGATTAAGTGATTTAGCCAAGCTTGTAAATAAGTATCTGAGGCCAGATTTGAACTCAGGAAAATAAGTCTTTGGGACTTCAGGCCTTGAATTATATCTACTGTACCAGGCTATCTTATACCTTCCTTCCTATACCCTTCAATCCAGCAACAGTGATCTTGCTATTGTCTGAACAAAATGTTCCAGTTCCTTACTTTGTGCCTTTCTACTGTCTGTCTCCTATGTGTAGATTGTTCACCCTCATCCTCTCCATCTGACTTCCTTGGTTTCCTCCAAGGCTTACTGTAAATCTCACATTCTCTAAGAGTCCTTTTCCTCTCCCTTCTCTCAATGGCTAGACCATTCCCTCTGGGATTATCTCCCATTTATACTATATAAATTATCTCCCTTTACACTGTAAATCTTGAATATACATAACAAATTATCTCTTCCATTAGATTGTGGAACAAATAATTTTGTGTCTTTACAATAAGTTTGATTATAAAAATTTCTACAGAATTTAATAGTGATATTTTGTTATAAAGTTGATTACTTTGCATGATGTTACATTTTTAGTAGAGTACTATATGTTCATGGAAAACCCCATAATTGCAAACTTATGTTGCTAAATCAAATTTAACAAAAGCAATAATAAATCATGTAATTATTTTTACTAGTACTTTAAACAGTTCAAATCATGTTTTGCATTGTACAGATTCATTTATTGGATCCCAGGAAGCAAGTCAAAAGGGTGATAGCAAATATATCTATAAAAACAAAAAAAATAAAATTCTAGAGTCTTTTAACATCCACTCAGAGGGAGAAAAATGTATATTTAAGAATTGGGTTTCAGAGTTTGTCTCTAAATTCCTCTGATCCTATATATGCATATATAATCTCAGTTTCTGATCCAAGCAAGGACTAACAAAAAGCTTCTTCTCCTGGTATGTAAATGTGTCCTTTTAGGAAGTTAAAAATTCTGATTCTGCTAAAAATCCTTAGTCATTTTTTCTGCATCATAATTTAGATTTACTCTTTTAAAGTGAAGACTGTGATTGGCAGACATGGCCCAGTAAGTAGAACATGTTATCTTGAAGATGATTCACAAAAATCTGGGGAAAGGACTGGTGAGGTCAGCAAGTCAGAGCTGAAAGAGATCTTAGCCATCATCATGTCAGTGGACCACAGGATCATAAAGACCACAGAAATCACCCAATAGCTTCATTTTATAGATGAGGCAACTGAAACTCAAAGTCAGTTTATCATTCTACTGGCTCTTACTTTAAGTTCCTACTATGCTCCAGACATCATGCTAATTGCTGAGGATACAAAGAAAGGCAAAAAACCCCACAATCTAATGGAGGAAACAAGAAGAAAACCACTATGTACAAGCAAGATACATACAGGATAATTTGGAGGCAATCTATAGAGGGAACATTAGGAGGGATCAGTAAAGGGTTACTGAAAAAAAATGAGACTTTAGCTGGTACTTCAAGGAAGCTAGGGAAGCTGAGAGGCTAGAAGAGTGAGGAGAGAGTTCCAGGTATGGGGGAACAAGCAATGTAAAGAGTCAAGAGATGGAATATCTAGTGAAATGAACAGCAAAGTGGCCAGTGGGCCAGTGTCATCACTGAGTTTGTGTGTGTGTGTATGTGTGTGTGTTGAGGGATGGGGAGAGACAGAGTATTCTATGTAAGAAGACTTCAGAAGTGGTGAGGGGGAAATGTCAGATTTGACAATTAAGAGATTATTAGTAACTTTGGAGAGAGCAGTTTTGATAGAATGATGAAGTCTGATAACAGTGTTTAGAGAGTTGTAAAGAGATTGAAAGAAAAGGAAATGGAAGCTCCTATTTCAGACAGTCTTCTGGAAGATTGGAGTCAGGACACTTGAGGTAGAGGGACCCACCAATAGGCTACTGCGGTGGTCCAAGAATGAGAAGATGAGGTCCTGCACCAAGGTGGTTGCAATGTCAGTGGAAAGGAGAGGGTATATATAAAAAGTCAAAATAAAAGGATTTGTCAGCTGATTGGGTAAGGGAGTCAGGGAGAAAAAGTGAAGAGTCAATGATGACACATAGGTTTCAGTTATTGAGTTACATGACTTCCCCAAAGTGACATGTTTAGCAAGCAGCAGAGGTGAGTGACACTAGAATTCATTTTTTTAATACAGACTACTGGTGTTCTCTCTCCATTGTGCTTCTTTCACTCAGCAATAAAAATCAGACGATTCTCTGAGATAGCAGCTCCAATTTCAACCACAGTCACTCTTTTAAAAAATGTGTCTTATAAAAAACTGTCTTGTAAAGCATTCTTAGAAATGAGGCTTCTCCTACTGTGCAGTGTTTGCTCACATTAAGAAACCCCATAAAACGAGCATGTCTGAATAGAAAAGAACAAATTTGCTTAAACAGGGAATGACCACATAGTCAAGGAGATAATGAGGTAAAATAAACAATGACTCACAGGCATGGTTTCCTCTATATTCAATGACTGTTGTAGAAAATTTCACTCACTGTTCAAGGAAAATTAAAATGAAACAAAAGTTGAAAAAAAAGGTTAATGTCCATCCGAAGCACAAGATGGATTCTATCTTGCCTTATAAAATAATGTCTTTGTTCATTCAAAAAGCTCTCTAGTAGAACTGCTGAGATCATCATCTTCTCCTGCTTTACACAGAAACTTAACAGATTCCAAGCCTGGTCTTTAATTGTTCTTTCTTCATGACTTGAGATTAAATTTGGGAAAATTGCTGGACTCTGAGTCATATTGCAACATCTATTTTGTGGTTAACGGCTTGTCTCCTAACGCTAAATTCCATTGTATATTTATTATTTATTTATTTTAGTGCCACATAAATGTTTAGGCCCCTTTGGCAGTTCCTGGGTTGAAATTTGCCTGATGTCAGAGTAGTTTATTTTAACACTGCAACATTGTTTTTAATTGCAGTGGTACAAGTTTAAGTGCTTTACATAAGCTTACATACATGACTTAAGGAGTTGCAGGGAATCTCTTTTTCCCATCCCTTCTTTTTGTGAAAGGAAACTTAAAACTATTTCTCTGTGTCTAAAGATTTAGAAGTGACCTATCACTTTGTGCTCTGGATTGTGAAGAACTACATTAGGAAAGAATCTGATGAGGAGTTCCAGGCCAAGGGCCATCCTGCAGGAATTTTGCATCCACCAGGAGGAGCTCTTGTGTCTCCCCATTGTCAGGCTTTGCCCAATACCTCTTTTTAATTTTTCTTCTACCGTGCTTGTTTGGCTTCTACTTAAACAAAGTGGTGTGTTGTATTTTGTTTTGTTTTTAAAAAGAAAAGCAAGCCAGGGAGCTTAAGTGATGTTTTTTTCTTCTTCTGAGATTGGCCAGGTTTTTGATTGTGAAATACAAGAAGGATCTTGGGGAAAAAATCCATGGTGAAGTTGTCCTGGTAAAAATCATCATCCCTGGATAGTACTCAAATATTTGACTCAGTAGATCATAGATCAGAATCAGAAGATACTGCAGAAATCATTTAGTTTTACTCTTTTATTTTACCAAAGAGAAAATAGAATCCCAACGAAGTTCTAGAGTCTTAAATCCGAGCCCGAAGGGATTGTAGATACCATCTAGTCCCAACTTCCTGAAGCCCTTTAAGATTTAATGACTTGCTTCATACTGTTAGCAAAACAGGCACTATTTGAACTCAGGTCCTCTAGTGCCTATCTACTTTCCATTGTATTACACTGCATTTTTTTTTCCTGTATGGGATGGCATTAATGATTTAGCTAAGACTTTTTTTTTTCTTTTTACTTTAAAAACAGCAGTGGGACAAAATAAAAACATTTAGACAACAGAAGTACCTTGTATTTCTCCTTAAGTCTGAAAAATATCATAGGTTATCTATTTCCTATTAACGTAAGATATCCCTCAGGCATACATGATGTGGAAAATAAATTTTCTGAGCTACAACAATTCAAGAATTTTGGCAAAATATCTTTAATTTTGTGACCAATTTGAATTTTGAAAGAGAAATGCATTTTAATAATGGCCCAGGTATCAAAGTTTACAAATTATTCATTTCGTCATCATCTTCATCCACAACAATTGATTGTGAGCTCTCTACAAGAGCAAGGGCTGTCTTTGTCTTTTTTATACCCAGAACTGAATACTATAGATATTTAGATACTTAATACTTCATGATTAATTGACATTCATTGAATGCCTACTATATATGAGGCATTGGGGATACACATAGGCACAAAATATAATCTCTGTCCTCAAGAATAATTGTTTTTTTTCTCTACTGAACCTATTGGAGTCCCATAAGCACAAGAATTATAAAATGAAGTTATATGAATTTATACTTATTAAATACAATGTTGTTTCCCAATCAAGAAGTAATCCTCAGTATGTCTTCAAGACTTAATTTAATTTATTCCTCTTTGGCATTTTTTTTTCCAATTGACAGAATAAAAATAGCAAAAACTGTAGTAGAGAGTATTAAAAACAGCCCCCTTTCACTATATGAAGCATTTGTTTTATTACAGCAATTTACTAGTGCTCCAATAGGAAAAAATAAAGTTTTGAAATTTTAATAATATTTTAATTCACTTTTAGAACTGAAGAAGATAAGAAAAATGTCTTGTTTTACAGTTCATAATGACCAACTGTGCAGTACGGGTAAAAAACCACATTTGAACTACTCTTCAGACATACAACATATGATGATGATGTTGCATTATCACACTAATGAAGTCACAGGGACTTAGACCTGCTCATTCTAAAGGGAATCACTGATGAAGAGTAAAATTCAAGATAGGCATTTGTAACAAGGTCAAGGGGAAAAGAATATGTATGAAAAACTGTTAAAACAAATCTACTTCTTACTTTTACCCTCAGTTTTAGCCTCAAAATCAAAACATGAAACAGAGGGCAAATACACAAATTAGATAAATTTATCCACATTCATCAATTTTGTGTGAGTAAGCATTCAGCTACGGGAAAAAAAAGAGTTGTAACATAGTATAACAACATGATGCATTTGGGTTTTTGTTTCAGTCTTCAGTTGTGTCCACCATTTCTTGAATCTGTTCGAGGTTTTTCTGGGTACTGGAGTGCTTTACCATTTCCTTCTCCATACGTAACACTATACGTGGTATAATAAAATAATGTAATGTATATAAGATATGTTATATCTGAGCTTCACTTTCCTGAGGTATAAAGTTAGGCAGTTGGACTAGATGATCTCTAAGATCTCTTCTAGTTCCAAATTTAAGATACTATGTGCACTATATTTATTTAACTCAGGATAGCAACTGACTTGATAGACATGCAGGAGTGAGGGTGGGTGGAAGTGAAATGATGCCTTCAAGTTTATGGATATGATGGGAAAAGGTTGGACAACATTCAAGTTTAATATGAACTATAGTTATCCCTTCCCCATCACAACTTTCCCCATCATGGTTTTGATATGTCTTGGTAGGCATAAGAATTCAAATGGGAATTTTGCAAAAGCTACAGATGACACATAAAGGCTAGCAGATAACACAGAAAAAGTTTAGAAACACAGAAATACATAAAATAAAAGTATAGTGTTGTATAATATCAACACATTTTAGCTTTTAATATTATAATAATTCAGATTTTTTTCTCTGGTACAAAGATAGCGCCAAAAAAACTTATGCAAACTTTCCAGTTTGTGGGTGGAAAGGATAACTGTATATGATAAAACCAGAAGGAAAATCTCCCTAAAAGATGCCTAGTTTTAGAGACTTGAAGTAACTTTGACATGCTGAATTTATTATAGGCTTATGAAGAAAAGTGGGCTACATATAATAGTGATTTACAGTTTCATATACAGCCTTCTTTTTCTCTTTTCCTTTGGATATGGAAGTATTCATTTCAGTTCATGTTTGTGAAGTTCAACTTTTATTTCCCATGGAAAATTTTTAAATAAAATCAAGTGATAACTTTGCTCTGTAACCTTAAAGTAAAACTTCTCCTGTATAAAGAACCTCACACATTAGTTTCAAAAGGAGTAAAATCATGGTGCTTGGCTCACATTTTATATAGTAGTAAAGTAATACTATATAGGAAGATAGCCATTTCTTTATTTCCTGAGAGCATGGATTATTTCATTCTTTGTATTGGTACCCATCACAGGAGGTGCTTCATAAATACTTGTTTATTGACTGATTGGCTTCTGAGGTCCCTTCCTCCTCTAAATTTGGGATTCTATGACCATCTAATCCTCTGTTGCCTGTAGCAGTAATAGTCTTTTGTTACCAGGGATATTACTCTATTATCTTGCTCTGTTTAGAACTAAAAAAAAAAAAGAAGAAGAAACTACTATAAAAATGGGATCCATTTGGTGTTGAATCTTGCAGGGAGGTGTCCGCCTAAGTTATTCAACACTGGTTGTGACCTAGCAAGGTTATTTGAAAGGATGAGTTTTTGAGAGGGTGTACTTTAGACAACAGCTATTGATTCCATGGAAAACAACCATCTTCTGACTTTCTGGGAATGCTACAGTGGTTTCAAAGTCATGATACTCTGTGTACCTTTTATATCCATTAGATACATTATATCTATATACAGTAGATATTTAAAGAGCTAGAATAAAGAGAATGAAATATACTCTGTGTCTTTTTTGGATGGTTGAGTAAGTCATTCATATGAAAAGGCTTTGTGCAATAAAAGCAAAAGTGACAACAACTAGGATGCTTTAAAACTATAGTAATACTGATGATGATAAATTGCATGCTTTAAAACTGTATAGTAACAGCAATGATGATAACTGACATAATTTATAATTATGTAGTAAAGCTAATAAGGATGATAGACATGTTACAATTGAACAATAATAGTTACAAAAACTAATATGCTTTATAATATAAATAATGATATAACTGACTACTGTGTTAAGGTTTTCAAAGTGCTGTACATACAACTGTATATACAGATACACTTCTTCCTGTGAACTTACAACCCTGTGAAGGTATAGGAGGTACCCTATCTCCAGTTTGCAAATGAAGGAAGTAAGGCCCAGAGAGGTTAAGTGACATGACCATTGTTACATGGCTCTTAAGTGAAGAGCAGTGAGGTATTGTGAAGCGGATTCAATACGATATAGATTTGTAGTCAGAGTCCCAAGGTAAGATTAGGTAAATTACTGAACGTTTCTGACATTCAGTTTCCTTATCTCCAAAATCAAGGGATAGGTCTAGGTGACCTCTAAGGTTCCTTTCCATTCTAATTCTGTGATTAACTTTTAGTCAAAAGCAGAGTTTAATTCAAGTGTTTCTAATACCAAATCCTTTCTAGGATTTTCAAGGACTAAGTGGCACAGTAGAGAGCTGAGCCTAGAATCAGGAAGCCCTGAGTTTAAATTTGGACTTAAACACTTCATTACTGTATGACCCTGACCAAGTCACTTAACCCAGTTTGTCTAAATTTTCTCATCTGTTAAATAAAGTGGAAAAGGAAATGACAAACCACTCTAGTATCTTTGCAAAGAAAACCCCCAAGAGGTCACCAAGAGTTGGATGTGACTGAAATGACTAAACAACAGCAACAACAAACTTTTCTTCATTCTATCCATTACACCACAAAGCCTCCAAAGGGGTGGAAGAAGAAGGTCAGTTATGTAGTAGCCACTCATTCCTCAAACACTTATATGTCAGGCGCTGTATTAATCACTGGAAATACACAGACAAAAGTAAAATAATCTGTGCCTTCAGGGAGCTTACATTCCAGTGGAGGAAAGGAAAAATATTGACTTTGCCTTTTTGAAACCAGGTGGTATTTTTAAAAGGCTACCTGAATTTTTGTTTCCAGGGAGAATGATTACTTTTAATTTCTTGGCTTTAAATGATAGTTCGGGTCAAGATGGGCAAATACACATTAGGAATATTATTTGCTGTGCTAAATAGTTCAGAAGCTTGTGGCTTTCTTAGCAATGATTTATGATGTACAGAGAGAATTAATATTATGAATACCATGCCAGTGTAGCTAGCATGCCAGTAGTCAGTATGGTTTCCACAATGGTGATGCTAGAAAGAAAAAGTGGCTAGAGAAAATATGAGATTATTCAAGCACTGGGGCAATGTTTTAAGTATATCCTTACAGGGACAGCACAGAGGAGAAAGCAGCTGTAATGTCTGTTTCTATGGTGGTACAAACATTTAATGCAATTTAATGTGAAAAGCAAGGTAGGTATGTATGTGTGTGTGTGTACATGCACAAACATGACCACACACAGTTGTCTAGTGAATCCTTTCTGTTGAAAGCTTTGTATTCTTTTAGAGAATGTCAAACCTAATAAAATTTTCTCATCCAAAATTAATGAATTTTTATATTTAACAAGTCAGTAAATAAACATTTATCAAGGATGTACTATGCAACAGGCATGGTGCTAAATATTACCAAGCATATAGCAAAGGTACATAAATTTCAAGGAAGGTAGTTTGAAAGGGGATTAGCTTTAGAAGCTGAAGAAATGGTAAAGTCCAGTCAAGGAAGGTGGCAACAGAGTTGAAACCTACAGGAAGGTAGAGACTCTTAAGGGGTGGAGGTAAAGGGGGAAGAGCATTCCAGGTATGCTGCATAATGAATACAAAGGCACAGAGAAAAGTAGTGGAATATTATTTCTGAGAAACTGCCAGTATGTTCAGGAAACTGGGTCATAGATGTGTGGAGAGGAGTAAAATATGAGAAAGGACCCAGGTTATAGAGAGATTTAAGTGCCAAACAAGAGACTTTATATTTGATCATGAAATAAATGGGGAGACACTTGAGTTCAGTGAACATGGGGGTGACTGATCAGACTTATGCTTTAAAGAAATCAATATGGCAATCTTATGGAGGATGGATTAGAATAGGAAAAAATTAAAGCAGGATTAACAGTTAAAATTCAATTGATAGTCTGGGTAAGAGGTGATAAGAGCATGTCACTGGGCAAATAGAGATAATGAGATACATAAGAAATGTTGTGGAGAGAAAAATGACAAAATTTGACAATGGATGTGATGTGATGCGATGGAGAAGGCAACTGAGAGAGGATGACACTGAGTTTGTAGACTGGGAAGACTGAGGTATCCTTGAGAGTTCCCTTAATAGGGGAATTTTGGAGAGAGGATGGTTGGAAAGGCAAAAGATAATTAGTTTTGTCAGGACTGTGCTGGGTACTAGGGGCACAAGAGCAAAAAATAAAAGGGAAAGGGAACTTAATTTCTTCTTTAAGTAAATAACCAGACAAAACTGAAAAGTGGAAAGAAGACTGGATTTTGTGTATTATGACATTGGTTCAAGTTTTGGTTGTGACCCTCCCTAGATGCATGACTGACCCAATAAACCACTTTGTGTCCTATCTGCAATTGATGAATCCTGAACTTTGAGTTCAAGTTGGATTCATTACAAATATGGAAAGTGAGCCTCAGACTAAAGAAATAAATTGCCCAAAGTATATGTGAGTCCTTTTCCCATTTCTATGATCTCTTTAGGATACAGCCCTAGAAGCCACATTGCTGGGTCAAAGGGTATACACATTTTTATAGCCCTTTGGGCATAGTTCCAAATTGCTCTCCAGAATTGCTAAATCAGCTAACAGCTCCACCAACAATGAGTTAGTGTTCCAACTCTCCCGTATTTTCTTCAACATTTATCATTTTCTTATAATTTTCAAAATCAACACTGACTTTAACCTTCAGACCTTTAGAAACTTATATATCATCTTCAACTCTTCACTATATCTTATCCCTCACCCTATCTAATCTGTTGCCAATGCCTGATAAGTTCACCTTTACAATGTCTCTTGAATATATTCCCTTTTCTCCTCTGACACTGCCACCACTCTAGCACATGTCCTTATCACCTCACACCTGGAATACTATAATAAACTCCTGGTAAGTTTTCCTTCTTCAAGTATCTCCTTTCCAGCTCATCCTCAATTCAGCCTTCAAATTGGTTTTCCTAAAGCCCCTACTCAATATTCTCCAGTGGTTCCCTATCACTTCCAAGATCAAAACCAAAAGTCTTCTGTTTGACAGAGTCTTTTATAACCTAGCCCCCTCCTACCCTCCCAGTCTCCTGACACCTTATTTTCTGCCACATATGTTTTGATCCAATGATACTAGTTCAGCCTCCTGGCTGTTCCACGAACAAGACACTCTTGTTCTGGACATTTTCTGTGATTATCCCCTATGCCTGGAAAGCTCTCCCTCTTCATCTCTGCCTATTGCCTTCCCTGGCTTCCTTAAAATCTCAACTAAAACCCTAAGCCTTTCCCAACCTCTCTTAATTCTAATACTTTCTCTCTCTTAATTATTTCCTGTTTAGTCTCACACATTAGATTTTGAGCTCCTTGGGGGCAAGAGTTATCTTTTTCCTCTTTTTGTACCCTCAGGGTCTGGCACATGGTATACTTTTAATAAATACTTACTGACTCACTAACCATTTTAAAAATGAGGAAACTGAGCCCAAAAGTGATTTCAAATAGAACAAGACCAGGTCTTGTGACTTTTAGTCCAATTCTCTTTCAATTATACCACATTCCCTCTATCCATGATGATAATTTTCCTGCATTAATATAAACTAGGTTTTAGGTACAGGTTTTTCTTTCCTTTTTCCTTTCCCTCCTTGCATCCTTGGGGATGCTATTCATGTTAGAATAGCAACACAGAAAATTTTTTGTTGTTGCTGGCACTCTCTGTAGATGTCTTACTCTCCTTTGATGGTGAATATTTTGAGACCAAAAGCCTAATTCCAGTAAAAATGCATTTTTTTGTTTGACATTAAGCATCGGTCAACCACCATGTGTCAAATATATGCGGTAGAATGTAGTACCCAAGTATCTTGTGGCCATGCAGTCAAAAAAACATGGCAAAGTATCAGTTTTAAAAAGAAATCAATATTTTTTCTATCTTTGACATTAATTATATTCTAACTAACTACACATGCAGCTAGCTGCCACAATGGATAAAGTACTGGGTCTAGAATCAGAAAAATCTCTTTTTTGTGATTTCAAATCCAGCATCAGATACTTACTAGCTGTGTGACCCTGGACAAGTCACTTTACCCTGTTTGCCCCAGTTTCTCATTTATTAAATAACCTAGAGAAGGAAACAGCAAACCTTTCCAGTTTTTTTGTCAAGAAAACTCTAAATGGGGTCATGAAGAGTCAGACTGACTGACATGACGAAAAAAAACAAACCAACAAAAAGCTAACCACACACAAATCACAGATTTAGGATATTTTCACAAAATAAAGATATTTTCACTCTAAATATTAGTGAAGGCCACCCAAACTAAAGTGAATTGTTCAATTCTATTCTTTCTAGAATTCTGCTTTTCAGTCTGTATCTATTGAAAATAAGGAAACTTACCTGTCATAAACCTTTGTTATTTGTGGCATGCACCAGAAATTGGGTAAACTGCACTCCCATTTTCCCCCTCCATTGGCTAGGAAGGCAAATCTTTGCCTCTGCTCTATTCCACAGGGTTTTATTGCCTGTGGAGTTTGGAATGAGCCTCATTAAATGGTAGAAAAGAAAATAGTATATTTGGTGCATTCAGAGTGGAAAGAATACACATCTGTCACTTTTTAATGATTGCATGTATTTTTTAAATACTATTTCTTTTGCATTTTACAAAGAAGAATAATACAAAATGTCCCAATGTCTTCCAAACTTATCTGCTTCAACAGGGTGATGGCAGAATGTTACAAAAAGGAACAGTGTGCTAAGAATAACACAATTTTCAGATCATCTGCAAACATTAATTTAGTTTTTCTGACACTAACTCTGAGATCTTTGTCAAATGATCGATGAGCACACATACTACTAGAGGAAGTGAATTGACATTCCCACCATAAATGAAACTAGTAGACAAATTATAATGACATATAAGAATGATCATTCACTCAACAAAACATTATGAAGTGTTTGGAGAGGCAAATAAGGAAGTTACTGGAGCTGGTCTTATTCATCCAAAGACAAAAAGAATACAATTTCATGGGATATTTTGATCATCTTGTACTTTGATGTTAATGAAAAATGAAGAGATCATAATAAAAAAATCATTGCAGCCCATCATAGTTGAAAAAGATGCAGAAAAATTTTACAAAGAATTCACATGACCCCCCCCCCAAATTATAACTGGGTCACAAGATCCTTCAAATACCTTTGTACTTGAATATTTTCTACTAAATGCATCTCAAATTCAACTTATATGAAAAAGAACTTTTTATATTTTTCCCCCAAATCTTTCCTTTTCTTTTATAATGCCATTACTTCCTTCAAGGCTACTACCATGTTTTTTGTCATCCAAGTTTGCAACCTCTGTGTCATGATCAACTCTTTACTCTCCCTCTCACCCTAACTTGTATCAGTTGCCAAGTATCATTAATTCAGCCACCACAACATCTCTGACATTCATCCCCTTTTTTTTATTTACATGACAACCACTCTATCCTTGTCTTTCATCATCGCTTGCCTGGAATTCTGGTCAAACTGCTTTCAATATCTCTGCTCTCCAGGCCATTCTCCACACATTCTGCTCAAATGATGTTCCTTAAGTACCATATGGTTATGGCATTTATTTGCCCCCAAAGTTCCAATAATTCTCTGTTGTTTCTGATATCAAATGCAAATTCCTCTATTTGGCATTTAAAATGCTTCACTAGTTTTCCAAATTTATTGCATGTTACTCTGCTTTGTGCTTTTTTTTCTTTTTTCTAATCAAACTGGCCCTTTTTCTGTTTATTATATAAGATGTCCCTCTCTCCATGGCTTTCAGTAGACAGTCAACCATATCTTCAATGTTTTCTTTCTTCAGAATCTCTAGTTTACTTTACAGGTCAGCTCAAGTCTATCACTTTCCTGACTTTCCTGAAAATGACACCTATCCTGATCTCTGATTATCCTAGCTACTAGTGCCACTTGTAGTGATTTTTGGATTTGCTTTCCATAAATTTGTGTGTGTGTGTGTGTGTGTGTGTGTAAGTGTGTGAGCAGAGTCATTTAATAACTACTTTAGGGACTACTATGTGCCAGGTACTGCTGTAAGTGCTGGGGATGCAGAAAAAGGCAAAAGATAATCCCTGGTCACAATCTAATGGGAGAGACAAGATGCAAATAATACACACACATATATCAGAATACAATATGAATGATATGTGTATACATACATATATATATATACGAATATGAATATATCACCTCTTCTGATAGATGGCAAGTTCTCTGAAGGTAAGAGCTATTTGATTTATATTTTTTTATGCCCAGTGCTGGCTATGGTGCCTTGTACCTACCAGGTACTTAATACATGATTGTTTACTGATTGATGACTTTAGCACAAAGAGGGATATAAGTGAGGAGAGACAAAAAAAATGAGAGGAAGGAAATATGTATTAGGAGTGAGGAATAAAAGAGGACAAAGATTTGTCAGCTACCCAGAAGTTTCATGACATTTTGTCCTATATATATTCTTCTACAAAAGAATCAGAAGGGACTGGCCAACTTGACATGTTAAATACTGAGCAATATAGCTCAGATTAAACTGATTACATTTTTAAACAGATAGGGATCAAAGTTTTTATCAATCTGGGAGTCATTCTTTAATAATACCTCTGTGTGTCTTTAGAAAAAAATGAAAACAAGCACAAATCTAGAAGAATAAAAATGAGAAAGAGAGTATGGTTTGCAATGAGATTAACTCCAACCTGGTGTAGTCAAACACAATATTGACTGACAGCTGAACAGCAAGAATTAATTAAACTCTTGCTATGTTTCAGGTACTATGCTAGAATCTGGGGATACAAAAGGTAAAAATCTCTGCTCTCAAGAAGCTTACATTTGAATGTGGGGAATAACATGTGACAACTGCATACAAATAAGAATATATTCAAAATAAATTAGAGATAAGAAACAGAGAGAAGGCAACAAAGAGAACTAAGGGGGATTAGGGAAGGTTTCCTGGAAAATATGTAACTGGTACTTGATGGAAGTCAGAGAAACCAGGAGGAGGAAATGAGGAGATAGTGTTCTGAGAATGGAATACAGCAATGAAAATGCCTGGAGCTGGAATAATGAATACCTTTTAAGATGAATAGCAAAGAGACCAATGTGACTTGACTGTGGGGGAGGGGAGGGTTGGTGAGTAGTATAAGAAGTAAGAAGACTGGAAAGAGAAAAGTCAGATTATAGGGGGCTTTGAAAGTCAAAAAGTTAATTTCATATTTCATCTTAGAGGCAACTGGAAGGCATTGTTTAGATTTAAAACTCGAGTCCACAGGGAGTTGGAGAGAAGGGTAGCATGTTTAAATTTTCCCTTTAGAAAGTTCAGCTTGACAGCTGTGTGGAGGATGAAGTGGTATGGACAGACAACTAGCAGGCAATTGCAGTAGTCCAGGAGTAAAGTGATAAGGGCCTGCAATAGTGTGGATATAATGTTAGAGAAAAGAAGGAGGAGCAGAGATGTTATAAAAGTAGAAATAAGTAGAATAAGGCAACTTATTGGATGGGGAATTTGAGAGAGCGTGAAGAGTTGAACATGACACCTGGGTTGTGAGCCATAGTGACCAGGAGGTTGATGGTACCTTCCATAGAAATAGAGAAGTTAGAAAGATGTGACAGTAATGGGGTAGGGAGTGATGGAGAGATAATAAGTTCAGTTTTGGACAGGTTGAATTTGAGATTCATCTTCAAATTTATGGTACATTCAGTTTCATATGTATAGTAAGTGAAACTGAAAGTTAGGAGAGAGGTTAGAGCTAGATAGATTTGAGATTCATTTGCATAGTGATGATAGTTGAAACCATGGGAGCTTTTAAGAGCAACAAGTGGAAAAAGTACAAAGAGAGAAAAGAAGACCCAGGACAGAACCTTGGGGGACATCCATGTTTAAAGAGAATGACCTGAAAAAGAGGTGATCGGGGGTGGAGCCAAGATGGCGGAGTAGAAAGACTCACCTATGCTAGGTCCAAACCCACAACCCATAGATTTCCTGTAAAAAGAACTCCTGACAAATTCTGGAGCAGTGGAAGCCGCGCAGAAACACAGTGAAGGAGATTTCC
>CM053773.1:65916263-66028975 GCA_028658325.1 Potorous gilbertii
TCCTTGACCTGGGAACTCTGGAATTTGGCCACAATTCCTAGGAGTTTCTCTTTTTGGATCTCTTTCAGGCGGTGATCGATAGACTCCTTGAATACTTATTTTGCCCTCTGGTTCTAGAATATCAGGGCAATTCTCCTTGACAATTGTCCACAACTCAAAGAAATACTTTCCACCAATTTCTTCCTATTTATTTTTGTTGTTCTTACTAAAAAATGTAAAATGACATTTCTAAAAAGATACTTCTCCATCGTATAATTATTTATTTTTATTTTCAGTTCCAAATTCTCTTCCTTCACTTTCTTGATAAGAAGTCATGTGAAAATATTTTCACATTAACTATGTTGTAAAAAAAGAAAGGAAGAAAAATAAAGTGAAAAATGATATACTTGAATCTGTACTTAGAGTTCATCAGTTCTCTCTCTAGAGGTGGAGAGCATTTTTTATCATGAGGCCTTTGGAATTATAATGGATCATTGTATTCATCAGAGTTGCTAAGTCTTTCACAGTTGGTCATCTTTACAATATTGCTGTTACTATGTATAATATTCTCCTAGTTCTGCTCCCTTCACCTTGTATCAGCTCATACAAGTCCAGGTTTTGCTGAAATCGTCTCTTCTGTCATTTCTTATAGCATAATAGTGCTCCATCACAATCATATACCACAGCTCATTCAACCATTATCCAGTTAATAACATCTTCACAATTTCCAATTCTTTGTCACCACAATAAGAACTGTTATAAATATTTTTTTGTATACATGGGGCTCTTTTCTCTTCTTTCCTATCATTGGGATGCAGACCTAGTAGTAGTATTGCTGGATCACAGAATATATTGTTTTTGTTGTCATTTAGTTGTTTCAGTCATGTCCAACTCTTCATGACAACATTTATGTATGCATCATATACCTATTTTCGGCTTATCTTATATGAGATATTAACCTATACCTACTTTCTGTCAGTCTGCTTTCTAGCTTTCCCAAAAGGTTTTGTGAAATGAGTTCTTGCCCCACTAGCTTAGATCTTTGGATTTATCAAACAATAGGTTACTGTGGTCATTTACTTCTCTTTATTGTGTACCTAATCTATTTCACTGGATCCTATCTTCTTGTCAAAGATACTGAAGTGGTTTGCCGTTACTTTCTCCAACTCATTACATAAATGAGGAATTGAGGCAAACAGGGTTAAGTGATTTGTCCAGGGTCCAGCTAGTAAGGATCTGAGGCCAAATTTAAACTCAGGAAGATGAATCTTCCTGACTCCAAGCCTGGCACTCTATCTACATCTAGCTTCCCTAGGGTTTACAAAGCATATGCAAAGTTTTATAGCCCATAGTTCCAACTTGTTCTCCAGAATGTTTGGACCAGTTCATAGTTCCACCAGAAGTGCATCAGTCTTTTTTTTCCAAATCCCTTCAGGCATTTGTTGTTTTTCCTTTATTGTTATCTTAACCAGGCAGATGAGTATGAAGTGGTACCGGAGAATTGTTTTAAGTTGTATTTCTGTAGCTGTTAGTGATTCAGAGCATTTTCATGAATATTGATAATGTTGATTTCTTCTTCTTACAATTGTTCATATCCTTTGATTATTTATCAATTGGATATTGGCTTTTATTTTTATAAGTTTGGCTCAGTTTCCTATATATTTGACCAATAAAATCTTTATCAGAGCATATTAATGTATATTTTTTTGTTTCCTGCTTTCCCTCTAATTTTGGCTACATTGGTTTGCTTATGCAAAAATTTTTAATTTTTTTTGATGTAATCAAAATTGTCTAATTTGTTTCTTGTGACATTATCTTTTGTTTAGCCATGATCAGATTTGATTTTTTCTATTTTTTTGCTTATGATATCACCCTTTATGTCTACATCATATCTAGTTTGAGTTTATCTTGCCATTTAGTATGAGATATTCTTCTATATACAGTTTCTACAGGGCTGCTTTCTAGTTTTCCCAGCAGTTTTTGTCAAATAGTAAGTTTGTGACCCAATAGCTTAGCTCTTTGATTTTTATCAATCAATGTGATCATTTACTTCTGCAAACTGTGTAACTAATCTATTCCATTGATGAACTGCTTTACTTCTTAGCCAGGACAGATTATTTCAATGAGTGCTGTTTTATAGTTTATTTTGAGATCTGGTACTATCCACTGCATGGTTCTTATTACTAACTTTGAACCCTTTCATTGAAGTCATAGGAGGCTACGGGTAATAGAAAGTTATACATATTAGCAGAGAGGGTCAATATTATGGTTGATTTTACTTGAGTTTTTTCCCTTTGTTACAAGGAAAAGTTTAGTAGTTAGAGTTGGGGGATCAGGATATATGTCTAAATAACTATGATATAAAACCAAAAGACACCAATAAAACATTTTAATGGTGAAAGTGATTTCCTCGTATATTTTGCAATTATCTATTTCAGGAAAGAGGTAAACTGTCTAATGTGAACTGTAAAATATGTATGGTGGAAGGGGGTGATGCACAAGACATATAGCAGAGTACCAGTGGGTTAAGTCTCACCACAGAAATCAAGAATTTGATGCTAAAGTCTCCTACTTACTTCCCAAGTAGTTTCAGACAATGTATCATACTATAAATGACTAAATTGACTAAATATCTGTATTAATAAAATGGGAGTAGTTGAGCAGGAAAAGGAAATACCCATTGTCTAATGAATTCACAAGAACACTGAGAAGGAAAAGAAAAAGGTGGATCATCAGAGATTGTGTAGCCTAAAAAATAGAGATAATTTTTGGTAACCTTTTCTCTACCGATCAGTTTTATTGACTGGAGTCTACTAGTGTTATCACCATTATAATTATTTTTTTATTATAAAATAATGGTTCACATTTATTTAGCCCTTTAAAATTTGCAAAACACATTACTTAAATTATATTGATTGGCCTCTACAACAGACCTGTGAGGAAAGCTCTATTATTTGCCCCATTTTACAGGTGAGAGAACTAAAACATACTGAGAGGTTAATTGCCCAGTTAGCTTCCTCTTGATCTATTCTAATTCTGAAGGAATAATTTTCTTCAGTGAGCTTTTGGACCTCCTTTTCTATTTGACCAATCCTGCTTTTTAAGCCATACTTTTCCTCATTGGCTTTTTGGACATCTTTTGCCATTTGGGTTAGCTTATTTTTTAAGGTGTTATTTTCTTCAGTATTTTTTTAGGTCTTTTTAGCAAGCTGTTGACCCAATTCTCATGATTTTCTTGTGTTACTCTCATCTCTTCTACAATTTTTCCTCTACTTCTCTTCCTTGATTTTCAAAATCTTCTTTGAGCTCCTTCATGGCCTGAAACCGATTCACATTTCTCTTGGAGGCTTGGATGTAGGAGCTTTGACTCTGCTGTCCTCCTCTGGCTGTATGCCCTGATCTTCCTGCCACCAAAGTAAGATTCTATAATCTGAGTTCTTTTCTGATGTTTACTCATCTTTGCAGACAAACACTTGACTTTCTAACTCTTTCTCAAGGTAGAATTCTGTTTCCGGTGGGGCTAGGGGTAGATTACTGTCCCAGGCTTCAGGGATTTTGTGTCAGCCACTTGATCCCCCACTATCTGTGGGCCCACAGCTCCAGAAGCAGCTTCTGCCACCGCTGCTGCTGCTGCTGCCACTGCTGACCACTGCCATTGCTGGCCATCACCTCTATCCTCACTGCCCTGGGGGCTGGGGCCTGACATGGCCAGACCGTGTGCTCCTCCTTCCAATTTTGAAGATAGAAAGACAGAAATAAAAACAGTCTCTGCCTACAAAAAGCTTGCATTCTATTGGGTGTATACAATACAGTCACATAAAATAAGACAGACAAAACAAATACTTATTTTAAGTTTGAGGAAGGAGACTAACAACTTGAAGGAGGTGGTACTTTAAATGACTACTGAAGAGAACCTGGAGTTCCCTGATGCAGAAGTATGGAGGGCGTGGTTCCTTGAAGCAGGATATATTGGGAAAAGCCAATGAGCCAATATAGCTATAAATTAGAATGTATGAACAGAAGTAATGTATAATAACTTGGGAATAAATACTGTTATCAGACTATGAAGACTTTTAAATAGTCAACAAAGAATCTGTATTTTATCCTAGATGTTGAAGGAAACCATGTAGCTTCTTGAGCAGAAGACTTGACAGTCACTTTGGGTTATCTTTCGCCTTTAAAAAGGGATGTCAATTTGGAAGCTGTAAGGACAGCTTAGAGGGAAGACAAGCTGGATCTAAGGAGACTAAATAGGCAGTCATTATGAGAGTTCACAATAGAGGTGATGAATGTCTGAACAAAGGTGTTTGTAGCAGGAGTGGAAAGAAAGGAATGTATTTAAATGATATTATGGAGGCAGAATCAATAAGACTTAGCAACCAAATGGATGAGGAAGATAGCATGTGAGAGTTAAGAGTCAAAGGTGATTTCTAGGTTGCAAACGCAAGTGACGAGAAGACTGTTGTGCCCTTAACAAGAAATTCAAAGTTAAGAAGAGAGACACAATTAGGGGAAAAGATAATAAATTATTTTAGATAACACAAACTTGAAATGGAAATGGGACATTCAAAGGAGTCTCCAAATAGGTACTCAGAAATATGGGACTGGAGCACTGAAGAAAATCAACATTGGAGACATAGATCTGATCATCATGTTTAAAGAGAATATAGTGGAATGAGACCACCAAGAGAAAAAATGGAAAGAAAAGAATCTAGGGCAAAAACCATCCATAGACAACAGCGCATGGCTGATAATTATGCAAAGGTAATTAAGAAGTATCATTTAATAAGAAAAAAATCACAGAGCAGTATCATAAAAACCTAGAGAGGAAAGATTACTCAAGCAAAAAGGATGGTGACCAGAATCGAATAATGCTGAGGTCAAGAAGGAAGAGGGATGAGAAAAAGTTATTAGATGTAGTAAGAAACAGATCAGAGGGTATTTGTGAAGTGTTTGGGCAGGGGGCAGGGAGGGCAAAAAGAAGCCAGCTTCTCAGTGACTGAGAAGTGAGTAACAGGTGAGGAAGTGGAGGCAGCAGTGTAGAGCAACAGTGTAGACCAACCATACCATTTTAAAGAGTATGAAGTATCTAAGGACAAATATGTGTATGTGGAAGAGAGGAAGGAATTCTATATGCTGCTAAGTATGTTTCTGATTATGCTTCAATTATATATATATATATATATATATATATATATATATACACATACATACATGTATGAGTATAAACATATTTATATAATTTAAATTATTTCTTTTTGTCTTTGCCCTCATATCTTATCTCCATCAATGACGTATTCCCCCCGGTAATAGGATTCACTTCATATCTCTCCATTATTTCAAGAAGTACAAGAGCTTTGTATCTTCTAATAAGAAATTATATTATTTTGATGGATTTTAGCTTCTTCAAAACTAACAGATGGGAAAGTTCTGCCAAGTTGGGGTGTCCATTATCTTCCACCTTCCCTCCTATACATATCAGCCTCCTGGCCCCGTCTCCTCCCTGACATCCTCCTCCCTACCATCACATTTTTTCTGCAGGTGTATCAGGGCCCATCCTCCTCCTTATATTTCTCTTCTGCTGCTCTTCAATTTGGTGGCCAAAATCTGCACCTGCCCAGCAAATTCTGTGCCAGGAGTGGTGGAGTCCCTCCTACTAGTGATGAACTTCAGCTCTCTGCTACAAGTCCAATCTTTACTTTTCTCTTGCTTATGTGCCTTCCTGCATATATCTTCTCCCTCACATCCTCTCTCAGTCTGACCACATGGCTTCCATCACCTCTAGTAACCTTGGTGTTATCCTTACCTCCAACTTGGGGAGAACAGAGTTGTACCCCATGGAACTAAAGTTATTTCAGAATTATGGAAAACCACACAGCCTCAGGGCACCTGCTTGATATGAGTTACAAGATTGTCCCCAATTTCGCTTTCAACTAATTTTCCAGCATTGTCTCCTCTTACTTTCCTGCTATCCTATAGAAAACTTGCTATTTTGCTTTAATATATCTGACAACTTCCTGAATTTCTCCCATTTTAAACAATGTCCCCTTATCTAATAAATACCCTCTATTCACCTCTTCACCCATCTAAATCCTACCCACTGTCCTCCAACTCATCCATAAAGCTTTCCCTGATTGCCCAGGTCAGAGCCATCTTTTCTTCCTCTGAACTGCAATTATCTACACCAAAGATATCAAAAATGTGGTCATCAACCTCCCCCCCCCAACTCCACAACATTCCCAAGTATTGCCAGTGCCAAATTAAAATGTATTTGGAAAATATTTAACAAAATAAATAGAAATACAATAAAACATAGGTAATATTAATATGTGGTTTTCTAAGTCAATATGTGGCCCACAAGGCTCCTTATGTATAGTTTAGTGGTCCTTGCTTCTATTTAACTTGTTATTTATATCTTCAT
This sequence comes from Potorous gilbertii, assembly GCA_028658325.1. Lineage (NCBI taxonomy): Eukaryota > Metazoa > Chordata > Mammalia > Diprotodontia > Potoroidae > Potorous > Potorous gilbertii. The sequence goes on from CM053773.1 coordinate 65,922,664, forward strand.
ATATGTTATATATATCTTCATTCTCAAAGAGGTCCATGACATCAGGAAGGTGATGTCATGACTTGCAACTGAATTGGATATAAGTGAGGGAGGGCTATGAGAAGTCACAAGTCTTACTTCTCCTCTGGAATCATCTAGGTTCAGTGGCAAGATCAGGATGACTAGAGATTCCCCTCCCCATATCTTAACAATTCCACTTCTAAAAAGATAACACCATGAGAGCACTAACTAATAGCCTTGCAGAACAAAAATTTCCCAAGCCCACTGGGTAGACAGTTGATTTCTTGTCTCATTCCATGTACTGACATTATACGAATCACCTAGCCTTCCTAAGTAGCAGAATGCTCATCTTTAAAGTGAAGGGGTCTGTAATATGTGACCTCGAATACCCTTTCCAGTTCGAACTTCCTAAGATCATCCCATCTTTTGAGTTCCCTTCACCTCCAGTTTGTGAGCCTTATTAGATCAGTAATGCCTTGACAACAATCATGGAGCTTTTAATTCTACAGAAAGCTTCACGGTAAGTGTCCAAGTTCATCTAATCAGAATACTTAGAGTTTGAGCTCTAGTGAAACTGAGGGCACCCTGACTTCCCTTTTGGTGCACTGGATTGCTGCCCCATCATTAGAACCAGAAATAAAAAGAAAGGAAAGGAAAAGAGAAATGAAGCATCTGTACTGTCTCTTGAGCTGATCCATTGATTTTTTTTCTCTTCCTCCATTCTTGTTTTCACAGCCTTTCCAATTGTAGCCTGGAAAAGTTCAGCACCACTTGATGCCAGGATTTGAGTTTGACACCACTGATTCATTCTATTAATTGACATATCATTTACTGTCCTATATCGGTAATGAAGTTTCCTCATGCATATGCCATCAGATCCACGGGCACCTCACCCTTCCCTTCCCTAGCCTCCATGTTTCCTTAAAGGTAACAGCATGCCTTATGTTCAATTCAATATTTATTAAGAACCTACCCACATGTAAGGCACAGTCATTATCAATGTTCAACCATGATGCAAGGTAAAAATGAAGCAGTCATTTTCAAGATAAGATAAGAATGATAATATATTAATTAAAAGTGGCCAATATACATGTACATCTCTTATATTTGTAAAGAATGTTACATATATTACCCCTACTTTGATGAGTACAGTTACCCTGTGAAGTAGGGGCTTTTTTTATCTTGATTTTGTAAATGAGAGAACTGGATGAAGGGCAATTATATGACCTGGTCAGGGTCACACAGTCAGTAGATATCTAAGGTAGGGGTTTAATTAATGTCTTCCTAATTCTAAGACTTGCATTCTCTCTATGAACAACTTGGTAGGCAAGGTAAAAAATACAGAGAAAATTATGATGCCAAAAGAAATTTTAAAAAGGGATTGGTATGAAAGCTGGGTGGTCCCGTGCTGTACATGGCCTTGTAGCTGAGCAGGCAAAATCAAAAGCATACACACATATATACAGACTGACAGAGATGTGGAGATACAAAAGGCCAGGATCATTCACGTGAGGGAGGTATGTACTGTGGTAAAAATCTAGGTGGGAGTATAAGCTCCCAAAGAGAGGAACTGAGCAGGGAAGATTTACTCTTAAAAGATGGACAGGTAATCTATGCCAGATCTGGGAGGGGGAATTCCTAATCAGACCCAGATATGGTGGGGAAATTATCTGTGTGGCTTATTAATACCAGATTTATGGGGTGGGGGTGGGGAATTTACCGATTTGGACCAAAAACTAGTTGAAGGTCTGAATTTGTAATTAGGGATTCCTGACATGGGTGTATTGGCACATGACTTCAACAGTTGGCAAGGAATCTTTGCTAATTAATAGTTATAATCATTTACATGTTTGACACAGGGTCAAAATGAATTAAGGCAATGGAAAATTACAGGCTATCTGTCATTGCTTATATGTTTATGGTGATTAGGACCACTTAGCCTAAGTGACTCCACATTGGAGTCGTATCACTTTAATTGCAATATCAGACAATATATTTCAAAATTCACAATTATCACACCTGGAACAAGTCATTTCACTTCTACAGACCTCAGATGCATATTCTGAAAAAGAGGACATTGAATCTGATGAGTGCTGAGGACTTGGAGATTCTAAAAGATAGAGATGACTTATGGGTAAACGCACCAGTCTCATAAAAAACATAGCAACATAGCTGAGCCTTGAAGGAAGATAAGAATTTATGTCAGAAAGAATTCCAGATATGGAAGATAAGACAAGAAGTCAAAGTAAAACAAGTGAATAAGAAATGGGTTTAATATGGTAGAAACATAGCATGTGAAGGGAGGCTTGGAATGTGAAATGGGCTTGGAATAATTGACTAGAGTCATATCATGGAGGGTTTTATGCATCTTTATACTCATAGGACATTACATTGTGTTTTACACTTAAAAGCTACTAAAAACCTGTGGATTGATTTCATAGCTCTACCCCAATTTGTAAATATGCCATCTTATTTTCTTCCTTTCATTATTTCCTGTTTATCTCTTTGTAGACATATAAAATTTTTAACTATATTTTTACTTGGCAAATGAGAAGAATATTGAGAAGGGAAGTACATGAAGGTGAGCCCAGAGAGTCTTTCCTCTAACTACATTGCCTAATAATCTTCTACCTGTCTTAAATTCATTGTATTTTGCCATAAAATCCTATATTCCAGGCACCATGGGCAAAATGTCATAAAAATTATGAATGTGTGGAAACATTCATAAAGCTTTAACAAGTAAATTTGTCACCTTACCTCCTAAGCAAAGATAGCAAAGAAATAAAATCAGAAAGAATAGTTACATTATTTGATATATTCTCCCTTTGATATTGAGCACACATATCTTAACTTTCACTTTTACTAATCAATGATGTTGAGAGGGAAAGCTGAAAAATCCACCTCTGACCAAAAGAAAAATAGTCTGAAAGCTCCATTGTATTTGAGCAACTAAAATAAAGTGAAAAGTTAGCTGGAAACATCCCATGATTAAAATATGCACTATACTTTGATTAGTTTTGAAATTGACAGTATGAGAGGAATGTATATTTATTAAAACTCAACTTTCTACAAAAAAGGAAGGCATTTCATTTAAATCTATAATCATTCATCTATAGCAAGTAATAAAGACAAAGATTCATGTGTTCATGAAGTTTTCCATTTTAAATTATTTTTTAGCAAATTTCAGTTTTAAATTATTTTTAATGAATCATAAAAGAAGAAAATAACATAATTCAGTAACATTAATGTTGAAAGGGCAAAATAAGATAAGAATTAAGATGACTATTCCATGGCCCCCCTAGTCACCCTCTGCATTACTAGATACACCTTGATTTCCCTTGGCTCATTAGCTGAGGTCAGGTCGGAAGACTCCTTGTTCCTCATTGCCACTTTCAGATTCTCCCCCTACCTTCATCACTCAGTAACTTCTCTTCCACTGGTGTTCATGCAATTCATGTCGACCACCCAATCAAAATCCTGGTTACGTTGTCTGTGAAATTCCAGATCATTCCTATTCCTTCCTCAATGAGTTCGGTACATGACTCACAATTTTTCTCTCCTCCCCAACTCTTGCTGTCATACATATTGAAGAGACTTCTATGTACTTATCGACTCCTAACCACCCAGTTCCTTAAAGAACTCACTTCCCATGACTTGCTCCTCCTTCCCACCTCAGCCACACACAAAGATAGTCTTATCTTTGATATTTACAATACCTACAAATGTATCACTTCCACACTTAAGAATTTAAAGATTTCCTTATTCCACCATAATCTATTTGCGTTTTTACCTCTTCCTTCTCTTACAAAATCCTACTTTTTGTCCATATTGTGACCTCTAATCCCTTGATTCCCCAATTCTCTTTGAAGTCATATCCCCTGCACTGGCCACTCTTTCCTTTTCCCCCAATCTTGACCACATGCCGAACCAAATCAGCCCTACACTATTCTCCTTTCTTGAATTCCTAGTTCCCTTGTCATTTCCCTGATTGCACCCTACCAAGTCTCAACCTTGGATCACTTCCACTATCTGGCTTCTTTGCTCCTAGACATGTTTTGCTGAACAGAGGTAGAGAAAATCATGCAATTGTTCTGACTGGGTCTGCTACAATTTTGTTTCACAACCTCAAATGGGCCCTACCTACTACTTGGCAATCCATCTGTATATGCTTTATCCACTCATTAACTTTCCACAAAAGCTCTACCAAATCTTTTCATCCCTCTTCAAATATCCTGTCACTCTTTTCCCACTACTCTCTCAGTTAAGAATTTTGTATCATATATAACAGAAAAAATTGAGATCATATATTGTGAGCTTCCTCTTTTTCACTAGTTCTCATTTCCCATGATATATATGCCTTCTGCCACCTTAGTGTTATAACCTCAACTTTTCATTTCCCTCACTTCATGGAGAGGTACTAGTAGCCAAAAGTATCAGGAAAAATCTTAAGAGGTGTATTTGATGTAAGCAAATGGATTCATAAAGAATTAGACACACGTGAAATGACTGAACAATAATATGTTGCTTAGGAACCCTTTGTAGAATCCATGGCTTATGGATGCATCATACTGAGATATTATAATAATCAGAAATTATTCCTGGACAAGACTGCAGGGTTGCCCTTTGCCTAATAGAATGGATATTAGTACTGATCTTCCTTTGGTCATATTCCTATCATGTCCAAGATAAAGGATCCTGCATAGTGGTAGGATGATGAAAGCAACTAGGTAGTTGCTCTTCACATCAGAAATGCCTATAATAGTTGGGATCACAGGAAGTCAATTTTCAGAAAGTCTAAGAATTCCCTTTCATTTCTTTGGTTGATTTGTCTTTTGGGAATGAGTTATAAACTCCTTTTACTAAAGGGGAACCAAACACACACACACACACACACACACCCTGGTTTCTTCGTAGTAGCAGCAGCAGAAAGTGTATCTCAATGTAATATGAAATATACTAGGTCTAAAGGATATTCTCAGGGTGACTCTAGGACTGAGTGAGAAGATCCAAGTTCAAGTCTCAGCCCCAAACCCGTTGTTCTGGATGCAGCATTTAAATGACTCTATAGATTTACCTAAGTTCCATAAGGGCAGAGGCTCATTTTGTCACTATATGCTCAGCACCTAGCATATTGTGTGGTATATATTAGGTATTCAAACAAAGCTTGTAGAATTACATTGGATAGGTATATATATAATATATATATGTTATATATATATATATATATATATATATATACACATACATACATACATACATACACAGAGAGATAGATAGATACATTACTTCATCAAGTCATTTATCCTCTCAATGTCTCAACTTACTCACCTATAAAATGAAAGATTTGTAGATGCCCTCTAAGGATCCTTTCAGGTCTAACTGTCAGTGATTCCATGATTCTTATGTATACCTATCAGATACCACTGGCTGGGAATAACAGATTAAGCTGCTGAAAGTCTTGTAGAGATTCAGCAGGACTGACGTCACCATTAATAAGCTATCATTTTACTAAGCTTTTCTAGATAGGACATAGTTTACTAAATATTCTAATATCTAAATACACTAATTATAGAAACATATATATATTAGTTTTTATAAATATTATAAATTGAAATAGACAATATTATAACTGTGTTTGTTCTGTTACCATGCATACTCTTTAATGCTTAGAAACTTTGAAGAACAAACTATAATCAAAATGTTTTATTATTTATTTGAGAGAAGAGGGAGAAAGAAGAGAAGAAAGAGAAAGAGAGAGAAGGAAAGAGAGAGGGGAGAGAGAAAAGAGAGAGAAGAGAAAAAAGGGGCATATATCATGCATGGTGGGTAGCATGAATCATGGTCTAAAGATTTGCACAACCCTGCCTTCTGCTGTCAATAAACAAATCCCTAAGGCTACAAAACAATATTGTGCTGACCTTTGAACAGCAGCATGCTATTTGAAGTTTCATTTTCTTTCTCTAATCCTAAATCCCTTGAAGGATAAGTGAAAACTAAATGCTCATCCTCTCTACTTTATTGAAATTTAAAACATTTACAATATCACCATTTAAATGTTTCTATTTGAAACTGGTGAAGAATTTGCTTTTGGACATTTACATGTGGGACCACTATTTTTTTTCAAGTGTGTCATCATATGTCTTGAAAGAACCTACAAATCTTAAAAAAAGAAAGCCAGAGAATCAGTGAAGTTCTTCTTTAAGTGTCCGTCTTACCCAATAACATCAATATGCCCAGAACAGAAATCTAAGGTCAGTGAACTTTACTGGCAATATACTGAAATTTTTAAGAATATTCATGCTCAAATATTGCTCTCTTTTAAGGAAAAGGATAAGGTGGTTGCATTCAAAGATGTTCCCAAGATCAAAATCTTGGCTTAATTTACTTTTCTTAAAAGTATTAAACTTTTTGTTTATTTGCTGGTTGGACTCCCAAAAGTTTACACTGTCAGGACACATGTAGCGATTTTTATTTTCCATTTATTCCCTATAAACTTTCTTTGGTATTTTTCTTTGGGCAGACAGTCCTTTTTACCTCTGTCAAGTTTATTTTACAATCTATCTCACTATGAATCTATCCATTTGGACACTAGTTGGCACTATTGCCTGTTTCCATAGCATTCTTGATTTCTCTAGGTCAGTCTCAGAATTCCCCAGACCCAAATGCCAAACTGAGAACTCTAAAGCTGGATATTTATCCCAGAGACAAGGTAATCTTATTTGTCTGGCAAGTCTACTCTTAAATACAATTCCATAAGTTCCATTCAACCCTTACAAAATCTTCCACTTATTCTGTCATTGAGTCATGCTGTCAATCTCATGTCCTTCACCCTGCTAAGGACTGGAGCCTTCAAGAGTCAGGATTCAGAAACCCATGGCTGAAAACAGAATTCTCCTATGCCACCAGGAATAAGAAAATACCTAAATTCTAAAGAAGATGATTTAGCTCAATACTCAGACCCCATAATTGAACTATTTGAAGACATGTTTTCTATTACATAAGGTGAATGGTAATTCTTAGATTGCTTTTGGTTCCATTTTGATAATTGTTTCTCTTTCGTAAAAATTGTTTCAGATGTTTGGATAGAGAACTTGAGATTTGTCTAGTTTATTTCTTTTTTTTTTTAATTGGCCTAAGATGAGGACAAACTCTTCCAACTATCATAAGTACCTTAAACAAAATAGCAGGGAACCACTGATTTCCCTTCACCTTTGGATCCCATTCAAATGCCAAATAAGGCTAAAATCTTTCATGAGTGAAATAATATGAAACAACCTAGAAACAGGAATGACTAAAATAAGTAATTTCTCAGTGTTTCAAAAAGGTCTCCCAATTTTGCCTCTTGTTCTATTAAAAATGAATTTTTTAAAGTTAAAAAACACTCAGTTTTTTTAAAGTGCCTGAATGTATAGATGAGGGTGGATGAGAAAGGGTGTTAAGCACAGGTATTGACCATTCTCTCCCTATATTCTACTGTTTTGAGGATGGGGCAAAAGGCAGTCAATTGTTGTAATTCCTGAGTTGCTTTTAGAAACATTGGGAAGTAAGCAGAATGTTGGCATGTGTGATTTGGAGGTCAGCTTGGGTGCTCTAAGTAAGGCAGTCTAGAAGGAGAGGAATTGTTTGTGGTGAGACTATGCACTAGGTGCCCATTTGTGTGAGTCTACATGGTGAGAAAATAGGTGATGACTATATCAAGGGCTCGTTTGGGATTGGTATCATGGATGAACATGAAGTACAGGTAAGTATAAACATCTGAAGTCCATATCATGAAAAGACTTGCGAAGAGCTCCTTCTCCTGGGTGTGTGTTATGGTATCTATTTAGGTGAAGGGTTTGTTCCCACATGGTATATGCCAGTAAGGATGGAACAATGAAAATAATGAGAAATTGGAACACTGGTGAGTTCACTCTAGAGTTCTAGTTCTGAAGGAGAGAGCATGGAGTGGAGGTGGGGAGCAAATAATAACATGGGTTCAAAGTTTTATTGTGATTTTTCAAAGTTATGAATGAATATACTTCAATGATCCATAATTTCATCAGTAGCGATATTCCCCCCAATGATGAAGAATTTGGCCACCACCGTCATCCTTTTTTATAGATAGCTTCTTAAGTGTCTATAGTCAAATGTACACCTGTGTTACATGTATGTGTCATCAATATATGTAGGTATGTGTGTGTGAGATCAGTTTTCTGTGGATGAACATCTCCACAGGACTCTATGCCGACTTCTTACAAAGGAAATAGAGTCCAGTCCTGAATCTATATTCCAAGCCTTTCCAATATAATGGCACCTGCCAAACCTTAGGTTTTCCTGGCATAGTCTCTAAGATCCCGGTATTATTTCTACACCACAATGAGCCACTGGGTTGGATTTTTTGTGAAGCATGACTAAATGAAGCAAGTAAAAGTTACAGATCCATTGAATGAGATCATTTTGCCCGAAGAAAAGATTTAAATACCTTATTCTACAAAAAAAATTTCCCATAAAAATGGGAACACAAGTTGCCATTTATGATCCCAGGCACAGGATTAGATAATGGCATTGGATAAAAAACATAAACATTTTGTTGTAGGAGAATCTAAAATAGTTATGAGCATAAAAGACAATTGCTAATAGAATGAATCCCATACTATAAGGATGGCCTATGGTTGTTCATATTGCATTATAGTAATTACTATGTGCCCTATGGAAACTTCTTTCCCTTAAAGAGAAGTAAATGTGTAAGGGAGAGGATAACATAATTAATGTGCCTATTTATTACACATATCAAAAGAAAAAATCTGTGACAAGAGATTACACATAACAAATACAATAAAAATCTAGGCAAGTTTAATATATTTTGCATTTGCTTATGGTAAAAATCAATTGTTTCTAGTTTATTTTTTTAAGTGCTATCAAATTTCATCATCTGATGAAAGTTTCTTCCCTCTAGCAAAAGAGAATTTAGAAGTCGTTGTGACCTCATCATATTCGGAAAAGGGCTCAGTAATAAGGTATGAAAATTGCATAAAAGCATCATTTAAACTGACTGAATTGTCACCCTATATAAGAAAATATTTTGGGACAACTGTCTTCCTACCCCTTTATCATGGCAATCATGACCATGTTATCCTAGAGGAATAGATTCAAGTCAACCAACCATTTAAAAATTGTCTTCTTTTAAGTTCTGTGGATTCAAATGAGCCACTTAGCAAATTGCCATTTGTTGGCTCACAGAAAAAGAAATTCAGAGCTGGAAGGGATTATGGAGGTTGTCTGGTCCAAATTTCTGCTTTGGATGTCCATTAAAAATATCACAGTTTTGAAAAATAAAATAATCCTGCTATGTGAATTTAATTTCACGGAAATATCAAATATCAAAACAGAATGACTAACAAGTTAGAACTTTTGGAAAATAGCAGTGGGCTTTGTTTGATGTTAAGAAAGCAATGGTTTGAAAACTTAATTTTCCATTCTACTTTCATTATTCCATTATTTTTAAATGCTCTAATAGCATTTGTGTAGTGCTTTAAGGTTTTCAAAATATTTCATTTTATTTTCACAACATCTGGAGGTAGGTCCCATTATCATCTACATTTTTACAGATGAGAAAATTAAGACAAGGTTAAGTGTCTTGTCATTCAAATAATAAGGCATCATTTAAACTCAGATTTTCCTGGCTCCAAATCCAGTGGTCTGTCCATCATACAACCTAGTTACCTCTTAAGTAAAAGCATTGACTCAAAGTAGAATTCATCACAACTGTCTACACAGCTAGTTCACTTAATATACCTGTATTGCACAAACCACCCATTCAGCATTGCATACATATTCATTTTTAAGGTGGCTAAAAGAAAATCACAGACAACAGTTATACCATAACCTAGTCTAATGACTTGGACTCATAGATAAAATGTGGCCATTGACTCTCTAAGTATCCTATTTTTAAAATTACCTGTTATAAATCATTGCGTGCAAAACATTCAGGGTTCTTTGGAACTTCTTTATATCTCCTACACGTAATCAGAAAGGACATTTCATGAATATAATGAATAGATTCCACAGCATTTTTAATTCATATGGAAACTCAGAGTTTGAAGAAGTCACAGAGACCCGTACCTGACCCATACCTGAGCAAAGCCATTCTACAACATACCCAGGAAGTGGTTCTCTATCTTTAGCCACAAAGGGGAAGGGGAACCCTCTCAGAGCAGCCCATTCTCCTTTTACATTATTCTAATTGTTAGCAAATTTTTCCTAATATCAATCCTATATTTTCCTGAAACATGCATCCATTTATCCTAATTCTTTCCCCTAGGGGCAATCTCAATCTATCTCTCTTCTCCACCTGATGGCATCTCTAATACTTGATCACTTTACTTCTTAAGATTCTCTCTAGCCTGACCATTTTCCAATGAGTCAGTTACACATATTGATACTACAACCATATGAGATCGTCAGATTGTAGGACATGAAATAGAACTTTACTAGCAAATTCACCAAGGCTAGATTTTTAGTTCCTATACTTGAATATAATCTTTCATTACATTCTACTGTGCACTAAAGCCCTCCAGTAAAATGTGTGTGTGTTCATCCTTCATTGCTGAAGAAGACCATGCCATCAGAGAAATAGTGGCATAATTTGCACTTGACTTTGTTTTTGTGTGAGGGAGGGCTGTGCAGGTCACCAGCCTCACTTCTCCTCTAGAGCCATCTGAATCCAGTGACCAGATATTCATCAGGATGACTGGAGATGACCCAGGATGAGGCAATTGAGGGTAAGTGACTTGCCCAAGGTCACACAGCTAGTGAGTGTCAAGTGTCTGAGGTGATACTTGAACTCAGATCCTCCTGACTTCTCCACTGGTGCTCTATCCACTGCACCACCTAGCTGCCCCCCTCCAGTAAAGTATAAATTACTTAAAGGCAGGGGTTGTTTAATTTTTTTTAATCTTTAGATCCTAAGTGCTTAAAAATAGTCAATATTTCAAAAACTATTGTTGAATTGAAGTGAATTCTAATGGCTAGGCTAGCTGATTCATACTGTTACTTTGTAAATCCTTAAAACTTTGATAGCAGTGCTAACTTTAAGAATGCGACATTTCAGGAATTATGTTCTATCCTAGCATCAAGATATTTTCAGATCAAATCGAAAGGAAGGAAATAATTCCCTCTCTTCACATATTCAATAAGGAATTTACGCTGCATAGCAGAGGCTTCAACTGTGCTTTGCTCTGAAAAACCAGTCATTTCATTAAATTGCCAAATTGTTTTCTCAATATATCTGAGGAAACTGAGTCACACTTCCTTCTAAATAAAGAGGTATGCTTCAGGGCAAAGCTTTCTAGTTTTATGAAGAACAAAACAAAGAACAAAAAACTTGAAAATCAGCATAAAGCGGCTTTATGTCAGATAGAGACTCCAGCCCCAAGGCAGAACTCTGTGAGGGCTCTGGACTCACAACTGTCTCTCATACTCTTTTGAGTGGGGCCAATTTTTCTAATGTGCTTGGATGCCTCTGCCAGAGCTGACTTTTCATCTGTGATCACATGAACAGACCAGACTCTCACATGAAAAGAGATGTGTGGCAGAAAAGAGAGCAATTTCCAATTCACTCATTCATTGACTTCCAGTGCTTTTATTTTGGTAAGAGCCAAAATAAAAGTGATTTCCAGACTCCAGGAAGATAGACAAGCAAAGATTTTGAATACACCATATTAAATGAAATCCTTATCTTCTTAAACAGTATGCAATGTCACTATTTTTAAAAATGTGTAAACTGTTGAATTTTTCTTACTTTATATGCATTTGATACTTTTTACACATGCGATGGAGATATCAGACAATGACACTCTAGTTTCTAATATACAATATTCTCTACTTGTTCTCAGTTCATGTGTAGGTGTGGCGAACCTGTTTCTGGAAATATGTGATGGAAAGGTCTTCCCTGCTCCAGACTTCAGAGTACACGTAATTGCTTAACTTCATGGTTACAGAAAGCCCTTTAATTAGCAACTGAGTTAGAACTGTGTGCACACAAAAGGACTGAAGAGAGGAACCCTCTCTGTCATGCCTGGTATCTAGCAAAACTCTGCGTTGCTCATTGGGAGACTCCCTACTGCACTGGGCAGTATATACTCATCAGTGCCTAGCACTTCTGTTTATCCTGTTGCATTTCTTTTTTGCTGACCTTAGGTGAATGCATATCCACCAGTGGGAGTGACCAAGTGCTAGTGAGACTGGAAGACCTGTCAAAGACACAGGAGGTACCACAAGCAACCAGAGTCCCATAGTGACTGCAACAGCTGCATTCAGTAAGGATCAAATCCTTCAGATGGCCCATCAAGGAGCCAACCCAGTTGAGTGAGGGAACAATTTATTTCTCAGTATTGCCATACCCAGAAGTGAACTTAAGAGGGACTCCAGGAAGGGAGCAAAGGGCTTTGTGCACAAAGGGAAGGGGTATTTTGCAGCAAACACTTTGAATCTACTAACACCAGGAATGAAGCAGATATTTAGAGAGGAAAATAGACCACCGTTTGGGGGAATGTTTTTATACTTCCATCCTTGCTAAATTGTTTTAGTAAATATTGATTTGTGAAAGGCTGTTGATATTAACTAATTGATAATTAGGATATTTTAAATTATTGATTGATATTTGATTAATACACCAGATTGGGGTGCATGAGTGAAAGTATGAGAAATCAAAACTCCTTACAACCCAAAGGGGCGTAGAAGCCATCCACTGGGGATTGGGAGGATTACTGAATAGAGCGCTGAGCCTGGATTCAGGAAGTCTTATCTTTGTGAGGTTACATCTGGCCTCAGACACTTACCAGCTGTGTGACCCTGGCACTTAATCCTTTTTGCCTCAATTTCCTCTTCCAATAAAATGAGCAAACCATTCCAGTATCTTTGCCAAGAAAACCCCAAATAGAATCATGAAGAATTGGACAGAACTGAAAATGACTGAACAACAACAGCCATTGGAATCCACTGACTGATTAAAGTGCAAGGTTGGAGGGGGAATCCTGAACCTGTCCTACACCTATAAGTAACTCTTTCTTCCAAAAGCAAAGCAGCTAATATATTTTTGGCTTGTCTATTTGATGATCTCATTGCTCAAAATAGCAAGGCAAAAACAAAGAGGATTGCTATTTGGCACTGATTCTTATCAATAAGGAAGAATTAGTTGCTAATGTAGAAATGATTGATGAAGTGACCATTCCACATTAGAATAAGGGAGAGAAAGGCAGCTAGGTAGTAAGTGGATAGAGCTTTGGGATCAGAGGCAGGAAAACCTGAGTTTAAATACGGCCCCAGACACTTGCTGTATGACCTTGAGTGAATTCCTTGATTTCTACCTCAGTTTCCTCATGTGAAAACAGAGCATAATAACAGCATCTACTTCCCAGGGTGGTCGGGGTAAGGTATTTCCAGAGAGCTTAGCATGAGTCTGGCACACAGTAAGTGCTATGGACAGATGAGCTCTCATTGTTACAGGACAGGTGTGTTTGTATCATCTGCAATGCACCAGAGATTTCAGCATCAAGAGCCTCAGCGGGGAATCTGTGGCCTCCAGGTCACATGTGTTCTGTGAAGTTTGGATTTAGTCAAAGGACTGCCCTTGAGGGCCTAGAGGGCCACATGTGGCCTCAAGGCCGTAGGCGCCCCACCCCTGATCAAGAGAAAAATTAAAGAGTAACCCAAGTAGGACCTTTTAAAGCACAGCGGGGATGTAAAAACTCCAAGAACGAGTCTCAAGACACAAATAGAAGCAATTCTTTATCAAAGGTGGAACTGGAAACCAGGTCTTGATACTGAGAATGACAGTCAATCTGCTTTATTGTATGCATTCTACAGTCGTTTTGTGCTAAAGCATGTAGAAATTTTCATTGAATTGAGAAAGGAAATTTCCACAGATTAAAAATCTTTCAGAAAGATAAACAAAATTATAGATAATTGAGACAAAAAGGTTCTGAGAGAGAAAAAAATAGAGAATTGACTATAATAAAAGATTATGATATAAAGAGGTGCTTTATATGATTGGACCAGTATTCAATATATAAAGTCAATTTCAATTCAATTCAATAAACATTTATTAAGAGTCCACCGTTTGCCAGGTATTAAACACTGAGGACAAAAATTAGAAAAAAGAGAGCCCTTGTACTCAAGGAGCTTACATATCATGGAAAAGAGGGGAGAGAACACAGAAAAGGAAGTTGGAATTGGAGATCTGTGGGGAAGCGGTGTTGGGGTAACCATCAAGTTCAAGCTAAGCAGAACTGCAGATGGAAAGTGAAGAAAGTTCAGATCCCTGCCCAGTGCTCCACCCTGGAACCATTCAGGCACAAGGGAGAGGGGATTGAGAGATTTAGGAGGGTACTGAGGATCTAAATTGAATTACGCAGTATGATGAGGAGATTTGACATCATGGGTTTATCCTGCGAGGAGCTTGTTATTCTATGTGCAAACTAGGCAGAACTGTAGTACAAATGTGATTCTTCCTTACCTGGATCATACCATCACATCCTCCCTTAATATTTCCCTTTTTTTTTTTGGTCAAAATTAAGCTTCAGAAGAAGGATAATGTTTCTTTTGTAGTGAACATAGTACTTAGAGTAGTAGGAGGCATATGCTAAGTGCTTACTAAAGGAGAATTGAATGCAAGTCAATACCCACTAGAAAGTGTAAGAATTGATTGAGGAAACAATGAATACAAATCAAAAAATTATTAAGAATGACATTTATTGTTATTAAATGATTTCGTTGTTAATTTTAGGTAAATTATTAAATTAAATAATTAACTGTTAATTATTTTAAATGGCATAAAGAAAACAGAATGATATGCGATAAAATGAGAAGGAAGATGAAAATTGGAGGACATTAATACTATTGGCTAATTTCTTAATATGTCCAAGGAGGTTAGAAATTTTAATGGGCATATAAAGGTACCAGCTACAGTCAATAGCCCTCAGTTTCCTTTGAAGTCAGAGGCTACTTATAAACAATGAAACAGAAACAGACACAACCCAGGTCTCTAAGTTGGTGTCCCCAAAACAGTCATTATATTGTGGCTGAGGGTATTTACAGGATGGATATTTAGAAAATCAGGTAAGACCTCCAAGGCAAAATAACAAGGTTCTGTTGAGTCTGGCTACTTAGGGTAATTTTTCTTTTGTTTCCTTGTTAGTGTTCTTCTGTGCCAAGTGAACTTGCAGAAACCCTCGGGCTATTCGCTATTCTCTTGCCTTTGTTGCTGAAGATGATATCTTCATACCATATTGGTTCAAATATAGGTTACTCTTGAGGTCTTTACCTTTAAAGTGCAACCTCTTTTAAAATAATATATATGTATACATACATATATTGATGTATGTACACATATACATATATATATATATATATATATACACACAATGTTGGAAAAATATCATGAATTAAATGCTGCATTCATTTTTCCACATAAACTGAGTTGAGATGCATTTTCTGGGAAAGAATAGGAAAAAAAACCTAGAAAGTAGTACAGCCAAAAAAAAAAAAGATGAAGAGATAAGAGTGAATGATAAATTAGACATGAATTTCCTCTGTCACACTGCAGTAAATGAAACTCCTTGCTATTTTAAGATAGTACAGAATGAGATACTGCATCATGGAGCAAAAAGTCAACAGTCTTGGATGACTACTGCATTTGTTGTACTACAGGCACACGGTAGAGTTCCCATTAATAGAAAGATCCAAGGAGGAAATGGTCAAGTTCAGGGAAGAACAATAAAAATTATTAAAATACTGGACAAAGAGTCAGACATGACTGAATGTGACTGAAACAATTTTCTCCCATTAGAATACAAGCTACTTGAAAGAAAGAATTGTTTTACATTTTTTTTTTTTTGCTTTTCTTTGTATTCCTGGAATTTAGCAGAGGACTTGGCAAATAATAAGTACTTCATAAATATTTGTAGACTGACTGAAAAAATGCTTGCAGTAAATTTTTCCCATATGTGAAGGCATTTTCATGTTTTATAAACAGGATATTTTGCTCATTGTGTTTTCTTAAAGAGGTTACACTTGCAATCCAATATCAGTAAACTATTTCCAACATTTCATCAAATGTAGCTTGCATTCTGATGGGAAAAAATTGTTGTTCAATCACATTCAGCCATGTCTGACTCTTTGTGACACCATAGAACGTAGCATACTAGATCCTTCTAGCCTTCCCTGTCTCTTGAAATTTGTCCAAATTAATGTTCATTGTTTCCATGATACTATCTGTACAATTCACCATCTGCCATCCCCCTTTTCTATTGCCTTCAATCTTTCTCAATACCAAGCTCTTTTCCAATGACTCCCATCTTGGTAGCCAAAGTAGTTAAGCTTCAGCTTCAGTATTTTACCTTCCAGGGAATATCTTGAATTAATTTCTTTAAGTATTGGCTGATTTGATCTCCTTGCTGACCAAGGGACTGTCAAAAGTCTCCAGCACCACATTTCTAAAGCATCAATTCTGCAGCGCTGTTTTCCTTGTAGTCCAACTCTAACAGGCTACATTGCTACTAGAAAAAAAAACACCTTAGACTATGCAGACCTTTGTCGACAAGGTGATATCTCTGTTCTTTAGTATGCTGTCCAGATTTGCCATAGTTTTCTTTCCAAGGAGAAAGCATCTTTTAATTTCATGGCTGCAGTTGCCATATGCAGTGACCTTTGAGCCCAAGTATATAAAATCTGCCACTGCTTCCATTTCTTTTCCCTATGTTTGTGAAGAAGTGATGGGACCAGTTGCCAAAATCTTAGGTCTTTTTTTTGTGTTAAGCTTCAAGCTAGCTTTTATACTCTCCCCTTTCATCTCATCAAGAGGCTTCTTAATTTTTCTCCACTTTCTGCCATCAAATTGGCATAATCTACATATCTGAGATTATTGATATTTCTCCCAGTAACCTTAATTCCAGCTTTTGATTCATCCAGCCTGGCACTTTGCATGATATACTCTGCATATAAGTTAAATAAATAAAATGACAGTATACAGCCTTGTCACACTCTTTTTGCAATCTTAAACCAATCAGTTGATTCATGTGTTGTTGTAACTGTTTCTTCTTGGCCTATGTACAGGTTCCTCAGGAAAGGACTTGCTATATTTTCTTCAAATTGCCAAACAGTTGTACTCATTTCACACGCATGCAAGGTTACATCTAAAATTCTGCAAGCAAGACGTCCGCAATATGTGAACTGAGAATGGGATTGAGGCAAGGACATAACAAGATATGTTCATACATACATATATGTACGTGTTATCTCTATACACAAAATATATGTCTATATTATGTATTTATATATGTGAATGTGTGTGTGTGGGGGTGTAGAGGTGATATGAGAAGGGAAGGCACTAAGAGTCAGGGAGATCAAGAATACCCTACAGAAGGTGGCACTTTGAACTGAATCTCATAGGAAGCAAGGGACCCTAAAACAGAGGTAAGGGAGCAAAGCATTCCAGATGTGGAGGACATTGCCAAGGTCAGGAAAAGGAAGACGGAGCATTGTGTCTGAGAAACAAAGGAATAGTAAGTAGGCCAATGAAGCTATATCATAGTGTTTGGAGGAGAGTAAAGTGTAAGCGGACTGGAAAAGTCAGAAGGATCCGCTCTGGGAGAAGCTTAAATGTGAAAGAGAGTTTCATTTTGCCTCTTGACCACTTTCAATTAATAATCAGATTCAACAGTTTGATAATGGAATCTACCCAGTTTTGCCTGGGTATTTCTGTGATCCATGGGATGGCAGAAAATATTTGTTTCTGCAAGCAATCAAATAACCACCACCTTAATCTGACTTGCTTGGCTGTATTTTGTTATGTGGAAGAAAAGATTAAATGGACTACAAAGACCAAGCCAAGGAACTCTCTTCCTTAAACTCCAAATAATATAGAAAATTGTGAAGTGTTTACCATGATGAGACTGATTGGCACTTTAACTGACTCATTAGGAAATTCCAAAACAGTATCACCAGAATAATGTGAAATCTTGTAAGGTGATGACTTCAAAGAATTTAATTCATTAAATTCCATGATCATCCCAATTATTAATTTATTTTATTTTATTTTATAAATTATTTTTTTTGTTTTCAGTGTCCTACAATCACTTCCATATATCTTAGATTTTTTCTCTTCCCTCTTCCTCTTTCCCCCCTCCCTCCCCACTCCCTCCTCGAGATGGCACACAATTTTATACATTCCTATTAAGTATATTTTCACCTTAGTCATGTTGAGTAGAAGAATTAAAATCGATGGGAGGAACCATAAAACAAAAGAAAAAATAATACAAAACAAAAATAATACAAAAACTAGTTACTATTTTTAAAATAGTATCTTTTAGAACCTTTTTCAATTTTTCTGTACCTATGGTTAAAACTGTATTCTCGCATAGGCATAACTGTTAGAGAAAATAAATTTATTTATGCTGATTTCACTTTTTTATTTTTTTGTTTTTATAATATATTTATATTTATTTATAATATCATGTGAATTATTTTTTTAAAAAAATTTGCTTTCCTACTTAGTATTTTTTTTTCCAGTGACACATAAAGAGAGTTTTCAACATTCACTTTTATAAAATTTTGAGTTCCAGATTTTTTCCCCTTTCTTCCCTTCCTTTCCCCCTCCCCAAGATGACAAGCAATTGGATATAGGTTATATACATACAATAATATAAAAATATTTCCATGTATAATGTGAATTCTCATTTATTTATTTATCTATTCATCTATTCATTCATTCATTTATTCATTCATCTATTCATTTATTTGTTTGTTTATTTATTTATTTTTAGGTTTCGGCATTTATTTCCACAAAACTTTGAGTTCCAATTTTTCTCCCCATCTCTCCCCTCCTGTAATACTTTGCATTCTGATTACCCCTTCCCTCAATGTACCCTCCCTTCTATCACACCCAACCCTTCCCTTATACTCATCTTCTCTCTTTTCTTGTGGGGCAAGATAAATTTCTACGCCTCATTATGTGTGTTTCTTATTTCCCAGTTATATGCAATAATAATTCTCGACATTAATTTCTAATATGTTGGATTCCAATTTCTCTCCCTCCCTCCCTCCCCACCCATCCCCACTGAGAAAGCAAGCAATTCAATACAGGCTATATATGTGTCATTTTGCAAAAGACTTCCATAATAATCATGTTGTATAATACTAACTATATTGCCATCCATCCTACCCTGTCCCCCTGCTTTTTTTATTCTCTTATTTGACCTTGTCCCTTCCCAAAAGTGTTTATTTTTAGTTATTCCCTTCTCTCATTTGCCTGCATTTCTATCATCCCCCTCACACCACTTGTCCCCTCCTTCCCTACTTTCCTGTAGTATCAGACAGATTTTCATAGCAATTAGTGAGTATGTTATTCCCTCCTTGAGCCATATGTGAAGAGAGTAAGCTTCACTTTTCTCCTCTCATCTTCTCCTTTTTCTCCTCCATTGAACAGGATTTTTCTTATCTCTTTTATGAGTTATAGCCTGCCCCATTCCATTTCTCCCTTTCTCCTCCCAATATTTTCCTGTCTCATGCCTTAATTTTATTTTTTTTATGGACATCATCTCTTCTGATTAAACTCAACCTGTACTGTGTGTGTGTGTGTATGTGTGTGTGTGTGTGTGTGTGTGTGTGTGTGTGTTTAATCCCTCCACCTACCCAAATACTGAGAAAAGTCTCAAGAGTTACAAATATTATCTTTCCGTGTAGGAATGTAAACAGTTCAGCTTTAGAGAGTCTTTTATGATTTCTCTTTCCTATTTACTTTTCCATGCTTCTCTTGATTCTCGTGTTTGAAAGTCAAATTTTCTATTCAGTTCTGGTCTTTTCATCAAAAATGCTTGAAAGTTCTCTGTATCATTGAATGACTATTTCCTTTCCTTGAAGCATTATACTCAGTTTTGCTGGTTAGGTGATTCTTGGTTTTAATCCCAGTTCCTTTGACATCTGGAATATCTTATTCCAAGTCCTTCAATCCCTTAACGTAGAAGCCACCAGATCCTGTGTTATCCTGATTGTATTTCCACAGTCCTAGAATTGTTTCTAGCTACTTGCAGTATATTCACCTTGACCTGGAACTCTGGAATTTGGCCACAATATTCCTAGGAGTTTCTCTTTTTGGGTCTCTTTCAGGAGGTGATCAGTGGATTCTTTCAATATTTATTTTGCCCTGTGGTTCTAGAATATCAGGGCAGTTTTACTTGATAATTTCATGGAAGATAATATATAGGCTCTTTTTTTGATCATGGCTTTCATGTAGTCCCATAATTTTTAAATTGTCTCTCCTGGATCTATTTTCCAGGTCAGTTATTTTTCCCATAAGATGTTTCACATTATCTTCTGTTTTTTCAAACTTTTGGTTTTGTTTTCTAACTGCTTGGTTTATCTCATAGTCACTATCTTCCCTGAACTTGATTCTCTCTTTTAAAAAACTATTTTTTCAGTGAGCTTTTGAACTTTGTTTTCCATTTGACTAATACTGCTTTTTAAACTCTCCTTCTCCTTATTAGCTTTGTGGACCTCTTTTTCCAATTGAGTTAGCCTCTATTTAAAGGTGTTATTTTCCTCAGCATTTTTTGGTTCTTCTTTAGCAGGGTTGCTGATAACACTTTTCAAGCTCTTCTATGGCCTGCGTCCATTTCATATTCATTTGGGGGTCCTGGAGGCAGAGGCCTTGACTTCCTCTGATAGTATGCCTTGTTCTTCCTCATCTGAAAGGATGGAAGGAGACACCTATTCACCAAGCAAGTAACCTTCTATGGTCTTATTTTTTTCCTTTTTTGGGCATTTTCCCAGCCAGTTACTTGACTTTTGAATCCTTTGTGAAGAGGAGGGTCCTAGTGTTTCTCTTCTCCCCAGTACAAGGCTGAGATTCAAAACAGCCACTCAGTTCTCCTAGGGCTTTGGGTGAGGGCAGGGCTGCTACTGAGGGCTGAGGTTCAGATCAACTGCTCAATTTCACCAGAGGCTTTAAGCTGAGCTGCCTAGACAATGGACCCAGGCTGCTTCCTCAACCACTGTAGCTGCCTGCCTCCCCGCTGTTTCCACTGCCTGGGGTCAGTGCTGGGGGACTCTCACACTCTCTCTCACACTGACCTTTGGAGCTTTCTTTGTTGCTTGTGGGTTGAGGGATCTGGGACCTTCCCTGCTAGAAATTCTGCCTGGAAGTCTGTTCAGGTCCTGTTCCTCCCAGTGCCCCATGGCCAAGGCTGTGCTCTGCTGTGCTCAGGGTCCCATAAGATAGACCTTTCCTGTTGGTCTTCCAGGTTATCCTTGGCTGAAAACCTCTTTCACTCTGTTGTTCTATGACTTCTGCTGCTCTAGAACTTGTTGAGAGTCATTTTTTACAGATATTTTGTGGGTGTGGGGGAAGCGCTAGAGTATATGTGTCTTTCTATTCCTCCATCTTGGTTCCTCCTGATTTCACCACTTTAAAAAAATCATGTACTTTCAAGGATGCTGTCACAAGGCAGCCTTTCACTGATCTGTTTTGATTTCTCAAAACTATTTATTGAATTAGATGATTATCATATTACAAAAATTGTGATATATTATAATATCAAACTTAGCTAGAAAGAAATTTCAAGATAGTATGTAGATCACTATAAATTATTACCCTCCACTCACTTATAGGTGCAACTAATATTAGAATATCAAGGATGGCAGAACAGTTAATAGCAAGGTGGTTGGGTTGTATGTGCAGCAGACATGAGCTGTGAGCAACAGCCATGGGTATCCCATAAGTACTTCACCTAGTCTGGAGTTGTTAAAAGTCAGAATATTTTTTAAAAAAAGAAAGGAAAAGTTTTGTTTGAGATCACTGTTTTGATAGTATTGGTGTAGAACATTGTGGTATTACAAGAGATAGAAAAGAGACAGGTAGGATTTCATTTAGCAAGTCAGCCCATCTACAGAGTGTAAATATTACTAGGGGCCTTTCCTTGTGTGTATCATGTGTTCCCCAAGCTTTGTATGATTTATAAACAAGGAAATTGAGGCACATGATAGGATACTTGGGGGGCATATATGTAGTTTGTGGAGGTGAAACAAGGAAAAAGCATAATCAATGGAAGCAGCAGTTCTAAGTCGAAGAAGTGTTAGGGGTTGTACTAGCTTCCAACTTTATGACATTATTCTGTTTGATATAAATTTTGGGTCTTGAACATATACTACTTGAAGATTTCATGTCTTTTCATTCAGATTTGCTTCTGACAAGTGTCTGTCTACAGAAATAATGGATATTTTGAAATGTGAGTTCAGAATACTTCATTTTAATATAATAGGTATGACCAGCAATAAGGGGACTGTGTTTTGATGAAAGCCACAAGGTATAAAAATCTGAAAGATGAGTGTAGTGTAACAAGCCCTGCCAATTATATTTCTGAAATCTTTCTCCCATCTTCCCCCAGTTCTCTGTTTGCACTGATTGTTTTTCAATTCTTTCAGTCATTTCTGACTCTTCTTGACCCCATTTGGGATTTTCTTGGCAAAATACTGGAGTAATTTGTCATTTCCTTCTCCAACAAATTTTATAGATTGAGGAATGGAGGCAAATAGGGTTAAGTAACTTCCCCAGCACAGCTATTGGATGTGCATTCAGGTCTTCCTGACTCCAGAGCTGGTACTCTGTCCTCTGCATCACCCAGCTGCCCTGAACAAGAATGCATGGTGCAGACTCAGACTCTAAGCAATTCTGAAGAGAAGGAACTCATTGAGGGGTAGAGCAGTCAAGAAAGGGTTCATGGAGGAGATGGACTAAGCAAGAACTTGAAAGATTCATATGTTTGCCTCTTTTGAGGATATACACAGTGTGAGTGCAGCAAGTTGACTAAGGAATATCCTATGGACCAAGGGAAGCTGACCTGAGATGAACACTTCCAGTGCATACTCAGAGTGGATTACCTGGCCCTGTTTGAATAACAGAGATACCAGTGGCCTCCTGTGTTGTTGTTGTTGATTCATTTTAGTCTTGGATCCTATTTGGGGTTTTCTTGGAAAAAGGTTTGCCATTTCCTTCTCCATCTCATTTTACAGATAAGGAAACTGAGGCAAATAGGATTAAGTGACTTGCTAAGGGTCACACAGCTAGTAAATATATGAGGCTAGATTTGAACTCACAAAGATGAGTCTATCTGACTCTAGGCCCTGTGCTGTATCCACTCAGCCACCTAACAATCCACTGTTATCACCCCCATACTTCCCTGTCTAAAACTAATAACTTCCTAATAGATCTTCAAAGTGCTGCTCTCTATCCCCTTCTTAATTCTTCATCTCACTGCAACATTCACCTATCTGACTAATCAATCAAGTCATGTCACTCCTCTGTTGGGGAATCTTCAGTGGCTCCCTATAGCCCTACAGGACAGCTAGGTGGCACAGTGGATAAAGTGTCAGTCCTGAAGTCAGGAGTAATTATGTTCAAATCTGGTCTCAGACACCTGTTAGCTGTGTGAGCCTGGGCAAGTCACTTAACCTTATTTGCCTCAGTTCCTCATCTGTTAAATGAACTGGAGAAGGAAATGGAAAGTCACTCTAGCATCCTTACCATCCTTACCAAGACACCCCCAAATGGGGTCACAAAGACTCAGACCCAACTGAAAAATGCCTGAAAAAAGTAAAATTCAAACTTCTCTATCTGATACTCAAGGTCTTCCAAAAATTGATATAACATTAACTTCCTCGTTTTATTCTCCCGTTACTCTTCTCCATCTATCTGTGTACCAACAAAGCTGGACTTCTCCGTCACCACTAAAATTCTTACACTTTCTCGACTCACTGTCCCTGTGAACATAGCTCCCTATTTCTAGAATATTCTCCTTCCCCATCTTTATTTACAGAATTCCTCCCCAACCCTTAAAATCCAATTCAAATCCTGTCTCCTTCAGGAAACCTCTAATTTCTCAAGTCAGTGAGGACCTCACATAATTCTTTGTGGTGTTCCTTCCTAATGCTTTCTTTTTTTTATTATACTGCTTATTATTGTTGTGAATTTTCCCTCTCTTACTCTCCTCTTAGACTTTAACCTTAATAAGGACAAAGGACCATGTCTTATCGTAACTCTTACATCTCTAGCACCAGGTTCTACATACAGTATTTTCCTAATAAATACGTGTTAAATTGAACAGAACATAAACTACCTCCCCAGCTAACTTAATTCCTACTAGTTCTGAAATACAAACTATTCTTTTGTGTTAATAGTTTTCCAAAATTTTTAAAAGTCATTATTTTGTGTTAAAAATTTTTCAAAATATCTGGAAAGTCAAAAAAACCCCACTGGATTTTAAATGTTAGCAAAACCTTTAACTTCTGTTTCTGATGGACATAGGGAGATTGGGATAAACGATCATAAAAGACATTTTGGAGCACAACCAGGAGATTGTCTTTTTCCAATAGAGAATTACACACAATAATGCATATTTCAATACACATACAACTTGATATTTAACATTGCGTAGAATATCATTAGGATGGAACTGCTATTTATATCAAATAGAAGATCAGGTTTCCAGAGAACATAATTTAGGAAATGCTATGTTAAGATGTCTTCGGAAAGCCTTTATACAGATGTGACCTTCTTTGGGAAAACTCAATTCACAATTATTTCAACCAAAAATATTCTATTTTCAGTGATTATTTATTGGTTAAAAACATTTTTCATTTGATATTGAAGTAATATATTAATGAGTAATAATACTCATTAACACATTAGTAGCAA
Organism: Potorous gilbertii; assembly: GCA_028658325.1. Lineage (NCBI taxonomy): Eukaryota > Metazoa > Chordata > Mammalia > Diprotodontia > Potoroidae > Potorous > Potorous gilbertii. The sequence continues at coordinate 65,947,388 of CM053773.1, forward strand.
TTACGAACGCAAAAACTGTTTCTTTTTTGGTTTTGTATTCCTCCACCCTAGCTAACATGGTTCTTGGCAAAGAGAAGGCAATTACTATGATATTAATGACTGACTGGTTTATTGGATTAACTAGGTGACACTTAAGTAGGGAGTAAGGGCTAAGTGAATACGTCAGAGAATAGCTGTTCTGTTTTTGTTTGTTTGTTTTTCCATTTTGGCAAGGACAGAAAGAAAAGTGAATAGTTCTAGTTTGCAACTCCAGGCCATAAGGGTAGTTATTTTGACTTAAAGCGTGTGATTTAATAGGGAAGAGGTAGTGGCAGGGGTGCTGCCTAAAAAGCTTGAGAATGACCAGAGGACAAATAACCTTTTTATCATTCAAAGATCCAATAAAATTTCATAATCTAAATTCAAAATAATGGAGAGTCAAGCAGAGCTACAAATTTTGGTGACCTTTGAAAAATATTTCAAAGAAATGACTATATCTTTAAAAATATACACATATAGATATGTACAAGAATTAATAGTCACAGTTAACCCTTATTTGGAGAGTTTTGAAATTCTTAGGAGAACATAATTAATCAATCAAAAAGTCTATCCCTAATGTCTAGTTTTATAACAATAATAAATAACTCATAACATTTTATATAGTGATTTATGTACCATAACTCTATGCAATAGGTAATGAAAGTTTTCGAACTCTCATTTTAAAGATAAATACCATTTCAAGAAATTAAATGATTGTTCATGGTCACTCATTTAGTAAGTGGTAATGCTAGGTCTCATACCCAGTATTTTGTTTATTTGGTTTTTTAACTCCAAGCTGAGAAACTGTGATAACATATGTAAAGTGATTTTTTTTCCTTTTATTTTAAGAGGCAACAGGGTTAAGTGCTTTGCCTAGGATCACACAGCTAAACTTGAATTCAGGTCCTCCTGACTCCAGAGTCAGTGCTCTATCCATAGTGCCACCTAGATGCCTGCTTATAGTGTTTTTAAACCTTGAAGCATCATCTAAAATGGGATTTATATAGCAGAGATTAGAAAATCAAATGAAATTAATATCTCAAGTTGAAGCAACAATATAGATGTGCAAGGAAATGTGGTAAGTAGTCATTAAATTCCCTTAGAGCTTTAACTTATGGTATGCTATCTACTCACTGAAATTACCTACTTCACAACTAAATGATTTTCTTGAAAACAGTACTCAGTCACAGGGATTGTTTTCTAGGATGTCTGTAGTATCCAGTGTCTTCACTAATCTAAGGAATTCCCAGAAAACACTGTAGAGTGATCTTCATGGCTTCCCTGGTGATCATGAGTCTAAGAATCCTCAGATATTGAATTTTCTTCAGGATTTCCATTTCTTAGGAGAGAAATGCATTTAAAATGAATACAGTAATGTAAGCGTAATAAGACTGTGCCATCCAATTTTACTGGCATTGTAGCTGTTCTATGCACAGAACACACCACTCCATCTCTTGATAACAGGCATTTTCTTTGGCTGTTTCCCATGCCTACAAAGTTTTCTCTTCCTCTCTACCTACTGACCCCTCTGTATCCTTTAGGTCCTGATTAAATCCATTTTCTACAGGAAGTCTTCTCCAACTCCTCTTAATGCCAGTACCTTCCCTCTGTAAATTATATCCTTAAAAAGTTTGCTTTGTACATATTTCCTTGTTTGTTATCTCTCCTCCATTAGATTGTGCCTAATGCTCCTCCTTGAGGGCAGGGACTATCTTTTCTCTTCTCTCTCTCTCTCTCCTCAGTGCTTAGCATAGTGCCTGGCCCATAATTGGTGCTTAATAAACGTTAATTGATTGATTTCATGATACAATAATCGTTAGCATCCCACAGCTATATTAAACTAGGAAATGCCAAATATAGGGAAAACAATCAGTGCTAGAAGTGTACAGGAGGAGACTGTGTTCATTGTGAGAATTAGGGAGGGGCAGGGTATAGCAAGCTGGTAGTCTTTAGGGGCATGTGTCAGCATGATACAACTCAATAAAGGTTTGATTTGTGGTTTCCATCCATCTCTTTTCCCTTGCTCTTGCTATCTTTTCCCTACATCTAGAAGACAAAATGAAGTATATGACAAATGAAGAGTCTTTGCTCAAAATCTCAATTATTTTGTTTAATAATCTTACTTGAAACTGCCTGGCTAATTGAATTAATTCTCTACTTAGTTGAACGAATGAATGAAAAAATTATTAAGTACTTACTATATTACAAGTACTGTACTAAGCTTTGGCATGCAAATACAGAAGTAAAATAGTACATGTTTTCAAGGAGCAAACAAAAGATATAGGGTGTAGTAGTGGCCAAATTTAAGCATTTTATAAAAATAGTGTCATAAAACACTACTGAGCTCTATGAAATGTCTTTTTAAAAAGTGTCATTTTATGCTTTAATTTTTATCTTCAGTACATTAAAAGAATATTCAACTCAAGAAAAACTAATAAAATCACTATTGTCCATAATATAAAGCTTCTTGTTATTAATACTTAAACTTAATTACAGTTATTTTTCAGCAGGAGTAAATAAGTATTTATTAAGCACTATGCTAAACAGTGGGGATTAAAAGGAAAGGTAAAAGACAGTCCTGACTCTCAAGGGCTTCCCAATCTAATGGGGGAGGCAACATGCAAACAATTATGTGTAAGCAAGTTACAGAAAGAGGATAAACAGAAAACACTCAATAGTGGAAAGAAACTTAAATTCAGAGACTGGGAAAGACTTCTTGTAAAAGGTGGGATTTCAGCTAAGACCTGAAGGAAGCCAGGGAAGACAGGAAGTGGAACTAGGGAGGGAAGAACATTGCAGGAATAGGAGACAGACAATGAAAATGTCTGGAGCCAGACAGAGATGGAGGAATAGCAAGGAGATCAGTGTAAATGACTGTATTACAGATTGTAGATGGGGGTGGTGGTGTAAGGTATAAGATTAGAAAGTTTGAACTAGGCTATGTTATGAAGAGCTTTGAACAACAGATGATTTTCTGTTTCATTCCGGAGATGATAGGAAGTCACTGGAGTTTATTGAGTAAGGGGGTGACCTGATCCAACTTGAACTTTAGCAAATCACTGGCAATGGCTGAGTGGATGATGAACTGGACTGAGAAGCTTATGGGAAGCCAATCCACCAGCAGAGCACAGTCCAGGTGTGAGGAGATGAGAGCAGGTACCAGATGGTGGCAGTATCAGAACAGAAAAGGAAGAATATTCAAGAGTTATTACAAAGCTGAACTTGGCAGACCTTGGCAACAGAATGCATATGAGGGGTGGGAGATAGTAACTGAGAATGGCATCTAGGTTGTGACTGGGAGAATGGGTGTTGTCCTCTGCAGTAATAGATAAAACAGGAGTCAGGGAAAGGTTTAGGGAGAAAGAGAATAAGTTTGGTGTTGGACACATTAAGTTGAAGATGACTACAGGACATACAGTTCAAGATGTCAATTAGGCAGTTTGGAGATGCCAAACTGGAGGTCAGCAAAGAGGTTAGGGATAGAGAAGAAGATATGAAAACCATTAGCATAGAAACGATTGCTGTACTGGAAAAACGACCAAGTGAAATAGAATAAAAGGACAAGTGAAGAGGGCAGGACAGATCCTGGACCTGTTGGATACCCCCAGTTAAAGAAGATATTAGATCAAATGGAAAAGGAAAATGTGCTCATTCCAAGACTAGAACGAAAGTATCTCAGCTCAAAGAAGTCATGTCATTTCAAGATCAGAAAACATAAAAATCAGTACCATTCAGTATTCAATGAGATGCAACAAAACTGCAGAGATGGAAGTTAGTTGGTAATAAAAAGTAGCCCCCCCAAATAAAAATCCTCTTCCCAAATTGCTATTTGAGTTTATTTACCTCTTTTAACAGATTGCCTGGAAATAAAGTCCACATAATTGAAGTCAACCTTGTGAAGTTTTTTCTCAGCTTATTGTGAACTTAATAATTTGAAAACAATCATTTCAATATACAAAGAACAAGAAAGAGTTGCATAATGAGAAATTCTGAGACATGACTGGTTTATTGATTTGTTTTACTTGATAATACACTTTTGCTTAAAGGAAATTTGGCTAGAAAGTAGATAAATATTCAGAAAAAAAGCAGAAGGCATAAACAACGTCAATTTATTCCAGAACTAGTGTTAATGGATCTCATAGTATGTGGGGGTGGGTTGGTGTAAGGTATAAGGTGTAAAGACTAGAAAGTCTGGGGTAGGGGCAAAGGTGGTGAAGGCCTTTGAATACCAAACAGAGGATTTTATAATTGATCCTATAAGTGATAAAGATAAGGATATTTTGGAACAAAATAATCAATATTTGATTGCTCCCAAACATTATTTTAAAAGTTTGAAAACAGAAAAACAATTATCTGCACGTATGAGTGAGGGGTAGTATGGTATAATGGCTGGAGGGGGAGGAGATCAACTTTAGATTTGGGAAGAAATGGATTTGTGACCATGGGCTATAGTCCCTTAATCTCTCATTTTTCCTAGACAACTTTTAAGACTCTAAGTTAGGGAGAAGATACAAATCAGTAGAGAGGATTTTAAAGCTAGGAGTTCCAGATACTGATGAAATCACAAGTCTCCCCCCACCATAATGAACATGGAAGAAGAAGGGGTAGGGAGTGAAAAAGTTAATGTAAATGTCTCAAGTGAGTAAATCTAAACAGACACCTAAATAGGAATATTAGAAACAAACACTTTTGATACTAGTGAATAATCATATCAAGTCTTTCTTCCAATGACTTGAAATATGGATAAAATATACTTTTAAAATGGGCTGTCCTAAAAAGAAGGGTAGACTCTTCTGTTCTAAACAAGCTCCTAGATAAAAATTTAAGTAAAACTGAAGGAAGTCACAGAAAGTAGTACATTTGAAACATTATTCATATATAGTCATTTAAAAAAATTGTTTTACCAGATTGTTCCTATAGTTATTTTGTTATTTCATCTGTGTTGATTAGATTACAGAACCAATGACATCACTCATTGGCTCTATCTGTTCTGGATCAGTATTCAATGACCTCACATGAACTATTTCTCTTACTGCCTTTTGTCATGAAAGTGATTAAGCAAGAGATTACTATTGATAGTTCAGGTGAAAAAGTATGTATAGGTAAATAGAAATTGTTCTACATAAGGCAGGGGGTTGAGGGTGAGGGAATAAGCATTTTTGTGATGTCCACTATGTGCCAGGCACTGTGCTAAGCACTTTTTACAAATACTGTCTTCTATTTGAGCCTCACAATCCTGGGAAGTAGATACTATTACTATCCCCATTTAGAGTCAAGAAAACTGAGGCTAACAGAGGTTAAGTGATTTGCTGAGGTCACACAGCAAAGTAAGCACCTGAGGCCGGATTTTAACTCAGGGACTCCTGACTCCAGGTCATCCATCTCTGAAGAAGACGATGGATGGATCAAGAAAGTGCAGGCAGATAAGCAAAAATCCCTCACAGACACAAGAAAAACAATTTTGAATATGAGCTAGACTGACATGGGTCAGTAGCATCATCTTTTTATATGAAGGGAAGCATTGTAGATGGCACATAATGGATGTTCATATGAACTTCAGCAGGGAGGTAGGCTGATATTGGTATTTGCATATTGGTGTCTCTCTCCCCACACACACAATTCCCTCTTTTCAATTACAATATCTGTTTTTCAGGAAAGGCAGAAGTAGAAAGGTCTGAGTCCCAGTCTTTGTTCTGCCATTAACTAAATAGCTGACTATTCTGGAGCAATATCTTTCTCTTCTTGAGGCCTTAATGTCTTTGAGTATAAGTTGAAATGGAAGAAAGATGTATTTAAGGTCTCTTCTGACTCTAACATACTAAGCTAAGATTCCAAGGTAAGCTAAATTTTAGATGATTTTTCTATCTAATATTTTGTAATAAAGCACTTACAGTGTATCATTTATAATGTAGAGGTAATATTTTGCTCCCAACACACTAAATTGTGAAGAACATGATCCTATTGTGATTTCTTCTCAGAGAGAAATGCGGTGTGACCATTGAGAGAGCTGTTTTCTGTGTTAGAAAGTCCTGGGTCCCTGTCTCTCCTCTGAAACGTAAGAGCAATGTCACCCTGAGTGGCAGAATCGTAGACTCTCTTAGGGTCCTGGTTACTCTGGTATCTCTTCAAAGATTATATGCATTGAGGGACATTTTCAAATCTGCATTGGTAGAGAAACTTTCCTTCCTTGGGTTTCCCCATCAAAAAAATGACAGGTGTGGAGGGCATATGTATATAGCAAGAGCTACTTATCATGTAAATAAGGAAGATGATTTACCTAAATTTATTTGAAAGCTATGTCTGAGGGAAAGGGGGACATGGGGTCTTCAAGCAGGCTTAACTAAAATAACAAGATTTTTTCCTCATTTGGTATTTAGAAAGGAAAAATTAAAACCTGTTTCCACGAGAATTTTCAACACTATCCCTTAGAGAAGTTGGTTTAAAGGAGAGATTGGTATGGTTCTGAAAATATTTGGCTTTGCTGACTATTTTGCCCAGATGTAAAAATAGACGGCTAAAATGTAAAATCGATTCTAATAGCAAACAGATCATTGCAACATCTCTGCCTAGGATATTAGGGGAAACCTGAATGTTTGATTTAGTGGCACTTCGGGAGTAAGTGGAACTAAAATCTCTCCAATAACCTTGAAAATCTGTTCTTGCTCCACTCCCTGTACAAGTTAAGCCCTTAAAATTCGAGGAGGCATAATGCACCCCGCCCCCAACACGGACACAGACGCGCACGCACATACACACACACACACACACACACACACACACACACACAATAATAACAACGTGTGAACACAACGATTAACGTGAATGTTTAATTTTGGAGTTAGTGACTCGTTTATGCTCAAATGCAGATCAAAGGGACGGGATGAGACAGATCTACCAGTCAGTCCCTTTAGTAGCACATCTACGAGGTTCAGGGTAGGTTCAGACACTTCGTCAGCTCCACTCTTTCAGGATCTTCCGGCGCCCAACTATTTTACCCCGCCTCCCTTCGGCTCACCCCCAAATAAATGGCTGTAGGAGTGCCTCCCAGTGACTCAGCTGAGAGAACTGTCCCCCCCACCCCCTTCAGCCCAACCCCGTCCCTGGCACGCGAAGATAAAGGAAGCTCTGCTGAAGGCTCTTTGCCCTGTCAGGGGCAGTAGTGGACGAGAGCATGGTGCGGAGGCTTGGGAAGTGGAGGTGGGTGGAGAACCGACAAGCACAGAAACATCTGTGCATAAGCGCGAACGGTGCTAAAGTTGGGAAAGCAGAAGAGGATGAAGGAGAGCATGTGTGGTTCTTTAAAAACTGTTATTAACCAGCACGAGTTTTCCAAGCTTTCACCTCAGTTGTCAGGTCAGGGTCTCAGAACTGTCCAGTGGATACTCCGCTTCATACCCCTCAGTACCCCAGAAATTGAGGCAAAGGGAAACCATAGGCTGAGCAGCCCAAAATCCGAAGGTACTTTCCACAGAGGTCTTAAGAATCACTCAGTGACTCATTCAGTGTCTTAGACTTAGACTCAGTGTCTGCTCTAACTTCTGGGACAAGTTCACCGCTCCTATTTACATGAACTTGAGGAGAAAGGGGTGGAAGGAGATGGTTGAAAGTGTTTCTTCCAGCCAGGATCCTTCCTCAGTGGCACTTACACATGCCAGATGCTATTATGCCAGAATCTCTTTCCTGACTTCATACAAAATTTCTTTAGCTGTGTTTCCAATAGCTATTGCGGACTACAGGGAGAGATAATCAATACTATGTCAATAGAAAGCCACCCTGGGTCATTTAGGCCTCCAAAAGAAGATCGCATGTGTTGAGGACCCTTAACTATGCCGATGTTCATTCATGTCCCTTTACCTGAAAAAGCAAACACTTTGAGAGAAGACTAACACTCACAGATTCACTGTCAAAGCAGGTGTTTTTTTCCTGTGAGCTCAAATAATTAATTTCACCTCGTAAGGTGCCCAGAGCAAATATTGCCTCATCTTCCCAAGTGGTATGAAATGTACTCCAATAGGCAAAGAAAAAAGAGGAAAAGGAAACTTATCAGGGAGAAGTGTGAGGAAAATTAAGGTGGAAGCAGCTTTTGACAAATTTTCTTTCCTCTTCCCAAGAAGTCATCTAAGCATCGCGCGCCCACACACACACACACAAGAAACCTGAGTCAGAAACCTTTCTAATGCTTGAAAATAGAAAACAATGTGATGGGTCTCTGTGTGTGTGTGTGTGTATGTGTGTGTGTGTGTGTGTGTGTGTGTGTGTGTGTGACAGGACAGAGGAAAATAAAAAAAGCAAGGTCTTAATTCCTTGGATTCTGAAAACTTCAACCTCTCCCTCTCCACTTCCACTCATTCTACAGAAAACAAAATTAGATTGAAAAAAAGTTTGTCAAAACCCGTATTTTTCATCATCATCTCAAAGGAATTAGTAAAACTGTTCAAAAGAAAAAATATCTAAGCAAATCTTTGTTGTTTGCAAGACTGATGTGATATCTGAAGAAATGGGACAGGCACTGAAAATCAGTGGTCCCAGTGCAAAGAAGGAATTGGTGACTCCTAAGGAATTCCAGGAGGTTCCTGGGATCCTGCTTTCTAGGAGCTTTCCCTGTTGTCAGGAAAATGCTTACTGCTCCCCAGAGTTCATGGCAACTGAAGGTTTTTAGTTCTTCAAGTAATGGGATGAACCCCAATCACTGTCCTTTAAACACCCAGGGGTTTTATCCTTCTATCTGTCAAAATTACTGAAATAAAAATAAAAAAACTTGAAAAGGACTGATGTGATCTTGATTCATGTGTCTAGTAGAATAATGATGTACAGAAAGTCTATTGTCTTCCCATTAGAAAATAATTGTTATTTAAAATGCAATAGCATCTTAAAGGCTTTCTATATCAGAATTTAGTCTGGAGGAGAAAACACATCTCTCCCAACCATTAGTTGACTACTGGAGGGGGTTTGATTAAATACAACACCATTACTGCATCATAGAAGACAGAAGGTTTCCCCAGAACAGGAGGCTCTTTGATTTTTTTTTCAAAACTGAAGCATAAATTCCTTTAAAAGGCTGAACCATCTATATTGAAATAATTAAAGATTTGGTATTGCTGCACTTATAAAGTTTCCCTTAGAGAATATACAAGGTTTACAATGCAACAACTCCATATCTCGTTCATGCCTATCCATAGCATACACAGATTCCACTTTCAATCCTCTGTGGGGCTTAAGGTTTTTTAGTTTTGTGGGGAACTTGGGTAAGAGAGTAGATGGTATGTATGTATATTGCCGATGATATTCCTGGACAAATAGAAGCTTTTGGAAAAGGATGAAAACCTCCAAGGCAATATTGTCAATTTTGTCTTTAATTCTACTAGATTTCCATTCTGTAGACTAGATGTCCATGTTCCGTGATATAAAATGCACTGGTTAGGTTAAATTCAACAAGAATTGACTCCAGAACACCCTAGGCACAAGACATCAAACTTAGCAGTTCAGACCCCTCAACCAGAAAGTTTAAGAGAAAGTAAAGCCAAATGGAATCCGGATTATGCCAGTCCAGAAGGTAGGAAAGTCCCAGCTGCAGAACATCTGGGTTGGGGACACGTTAACAATGACAGCTACTTCCCCAAATCCAACCCTTCCGAAATAAGGTCCTCAGAAATGATTCACAATCTCTTATCTCCAAGACTACCGGTGGTGGTAGAGAATATGGAAATGTCACCCCCCACCCCCCACCCCCAGGAGTACACACTTCTTCCTAGGCCTTAGCCAGCAAGCAGTGCTCAAGGATTTACTCACCAACTGCCAGACAGATAGGGAGCAGAAGCCTGAAGATCAGTCCACAGACCACTTCTGAGGCCATCGCTTCGGGGGCACTTTTGACGGAAACCTGGGATCCAGCAGGCGACAACAGTAAAAACACAAAGCTAGGCTAAGTCACTGCCCGAGGACAGTCCCATGACAGTCTAGGTGGTCCTGCCTGAGACTGATCTCATTTGGTCAAACATCCTTTCTCTCTCTCTCTCTCTCTCTCTCTCTCTCTCTCTCTCTATTTCTCTCTCTCTCCCTCTCTCCTTCCTCTCCCTCGAAGCCTTTTCCTCTTTTCTCTCTTTCAGTACACTTTCTGCAGCAGACACCTCAGTAAACGCCCCACATCAAGAGAGTAGCCCGTGAATTCTTTTAAAATCCCAAGTCAATGCTTTTTCAAGGTGTCCCTTTGGAGTCCGGGGTTGGATCGTGAAGGACTGTTTGGTTGCTGTGAGTTTTCTTGCTGTTGTTTTCGTTTGTTTTGTTGTGTTTTCCCGAGGGGGTGAGGTAGGGGTACTGAAAAGTCAGTGCTTTCCTCTTTTCCTTCTTCTTTGGAGTTCGCAAAAGGGAAGGGCGTTTTTGATGGGAAGGTACCTTCGTAAGCCGCACGCTTTCCTCGCCTGCCCTTGCCTCTCTCCTCGGTCCCCACCCCACCCACCCCCAAGCAGGTTTTCGCTGCCCCAGCAGGTCGGGAGTCTCTGGAGGTGGAGCGCGGGGCTGCCCAGCCGCCTTCTAGAAATCCCCTGTTCCAGACCCGTCACGCAGAAGAGCTCGGGAGCGCACTACTGACTTCAGTCGAAACGCCTTCAGCCTCTGGCCACGAAGACCCAGGCCTCGGTAGCCAACCGAGCAAAACCATCCCCAGGCACTATAGGCTTTGCATTATTCGTTGATTTATTGTACTGTACTTTTGAACCGGTCGTCCAAAAGGATCTCAGTTTTGAAGGCAAAAATAGAGCTTATTTACATAGCTAACAGCGGCTGGCTTTTGCTTGATTTGTCCGCTTTCATTCCCTTTAAATAAAAATAAAAAGAGGAAAAAGCAGTCCAAATTACCAGCCCGCCGACTCCACCTCGTCCTGCTTCTCCTGCCACTGCTAATGCTGCTGTTGCAGCTGCCCGCTGCCCCTCGAAGCTAAAACACGACTCCAACTGTGCTCTTTCCCCCACACTTCTCCACCTTGAATGAAACTTTCCAAGACCCTACTCTGTGATGGGCAGGCTTGCTAGCCAATCAGACCGATCCGCTCAGAAAAGACAGGGATTGGGGAGCTGAGTCTTGGCTCTGGAAGCCATCCTATGTAATTGAGTGGTGAGAGGATGAGAAGATGCTCTTCACCTTTCTTTCCAGAGCAGAGTGTGGAGCTAGATGTATGAACTAGGACTTCCTTGGGAAGCTGTCTTAGTCTCCCCTGTCTCTGGCTAACTGGATTCTCTTCCTGCCTAGGCCTTCTGCGCTCTATACAGCTATAACAGATGTTCTCTGCCCTCCACCCACCAACTTATTGTCCATCATACCCATTTTGCCCAGCTAGTCAAGTTCAGGGCCAACCAAGAACCTGAGAGGTAACTGATAAGGGAATAAACTGTTTAAGAGCAAGAATTTATGGTCAAGTCCCCGAAATAAGAGAAGAATCTTTAAGAACTTTATTGTTCAGGCATACACCTGTCTTTTTTATTTTTACCTGCCTCTAAGCTAAACAATCCTTTGAATTTTCAATAGAAAAGGAATTGCTTCCCCTTCATTAGACTTTATAGATATCTACCTTCATAGTAGGTTTAGTATGTTTCACAACTGAACTGAAGAGAGGAAATCCCCTATTTCTATTGGAGGACATAGCAGTAAGTTGTATAGGTATTTTATGTTTTCTCTCCAAGATGTGTGCTTGCATGTGTGTGTGTGTGTGTGTTTGTGTATTTTCCCCTGTGAGTGGCTCTGGATAAAGTTAAGGTATTTCCTAACCTTAATCTTCTTGACTGTGTGCTATGGTTGAGGGATTAATTTCATGGAGACTGGGCCACTATCTTCAATATCATCTTTGCAAAAGAAAGAGTTGATTTAAATGTTGCCAGTAATAGAATATCTTATAAATTTTTTGTTTTCCTATTCTATACTCTGAGTTTACCTTCTGTATCAATAGATTTGTCAACCTAGAAAGAAATTTTTCACCACAGGTATAGTTAGTGATAACAAACACAAAATGTGTAGTGAACACAAAATGGAACTTTGCTCACTGTTCAGGTTTTGCAGTGAATTAATGATTAACAATAATTTTATTAATGATAAGAATATTAATAACCCCTTATTCTCTTGATTTTATATCTTTTTTCAAATAATATAATTTTGTGAAACACTTTGCAAACCTTAAACTCTATATAAATGTCAAGTATACTAATAATTATTAGTATACATTTAGAGCCATTTGAATTAGATCCCCCACATCTAACAGAACATGAGGATAGAGATTGCTTCATTTTTGTCTCTATATGCCGAGCACCTAGCACAGTGTTTTGCAGGTAGTAATCAGTCAGCAAATGTTTGCTAAATTAAATTAGTTTAAAAGATAGTAGCAAATATAGTGGAAATAGCATTGATTTTGGAGTCAGAGAGTCTTGTTTTAGTCAACAACAAAAATTTATTAAGTACCTACTTTGTTGCAGGCACTGTGCTAAGCACTTGGGATACAAATAAAGGCAAAAACCAGTCTCAAGGAGCTCACATTCCCGTTATGGAGTTCATGCAGACAACTCTGTACAAAGACTCCATATATGTGGGACAAATTGGAAATAATCAGAAGAATGGAGTCACTAGCATCATGGGATATTCAGAGCATCTTCTAAAAAAGGTGAGATTTTATCTGGAACTTAAAGGAATCCAGGAAAATTAGGAAGCAGAGATGAGAAGAGAGAGTGTTTCAGGCATTAAAGACAGCAAGTGAAAATGCATAGAGAGTGTCTAAGTCAAGGAACAGCAAGGATTCCACTATTCCTGGATTTCAGATTCTTGATGTAGGGTTAAAAAACATTAGAAAGGAAGGAAGGGGCCATGTTATGGAGATTTTTAACACAAAAAACCCCCCAAAAGATTTTACATTTTATCTTGGAGATCATAGGGATCACTGTAATTGATTGAATGGAGGAGAGGGACATGGTCAAATTTTCTCTTAGTAAAATCAATTTGACAGGTGAGTGGAAAATTGACTAGCATGAGGAGAGATCTGAGGCAGGGAAACCAACTAACAGTCTTTTGAAATAGCACAGGCATGACATGATAGAAACTTGTCCAATATGGTTCAAATTTTACTTTTTCTGGTTACTACCTTTGTGACCTTGGGTGAAGTTGGGATTTAACACAGTTGGGTTCTGGGATTTCTTTCTACTACACTGTGTTCTGTGACAATAAAGGGAGATGTTAGAAGGCTGAAAAGGCCCTTTGAAGCCCAATGATCATCACCAGTATAATTGAGGTTCTTGGGGTGTCACATACCTATGCTCTGTAATCAACCACTGTTACTATTGTTCAGTCATTTCTGACTATTTGTGATGCCATCTGGGATTTTCTTAGCAAAGATATCGGTGTGGTTTGTCATTTATTTCTCTGGCTCATTTTACAGATTTTACAGATGAAGAAACTGAGGCAAAATGTTAATTGACTTGCCCAGTGTCACAAAATTAGTATGTGTCTGAGGCTGTATTTGAACTCAAGTTTTCCTGACTCCAGGCCCAGCATTTTATCCAATGCTCTACCTAGCTGCCCCCTAATCAACTACTAGTCTCATATAAAACTGCAGCTCAGCCTTCTGTCTCCAAGGGAATTTTGCATTTTGTTATAAGTGAGCTCTGTGATATACTGCCAAAGCCAAGCTTTGTGAAAAGAACACTGGATTAGGAGTACAGCGCTTTAGTTTGAACCCTGGATGTTATTTACTACCTGAATGATTTTGGTCAAGCAACAACATTTCTGTGCTTTATTTTCTTTATTTGCAAAATTAAAAGACAGGATTTCATGATCTCAAAGATTCCTTCTAGCTCCTAAACCTAGAGTAATGAGGACCACCTCATGATGTACCCTCAGAGTTGCCTTTCCTGGTTCTAGTCTACCATGTGAAAGCTTTGGGGTTTACTTCCAGGCACAAGTGACATATGGATATTTCAAGGTGAAAAAGAGTCCCTTTATTAGCTACAGTTCCAGAAATGCTGGTGACTAAGTAGTTCTCTCTTCCTTTCTGGCTTTTAATCTTATGTTTATAGCTACTTCTTAATAAGGGTGTTGGGGCAGAGGTGGCTTGCCCTATGCCATACCCCACCCTTCTTGCCCCTATGTGCACATGGTCTCTAAAGAACATAACTTGTCCAGATAAACCTGAGCTTGAGTTTAATCTATTTAATTTTGTTTGATCTTAGATGAACAAATATCTATTCTTAGACGAATATGACCAGACTTGGTGATGAACTTGTGAGTTTGAGATGCCTGGTGGTACTGAGTTCCATTCAATTGGAGCTAAATGATGTCAAGGGGGAGAATTCCCTAGTCATTCCTCTATCATTCCTGAGAGGATAGTTATTGATAAGAACACTGGCCCAAGTCTAGCAATTTTACCAGCAAACATGACCTACATGTTGTTTGGATAAGGCAGAGCTAAGGATAAATGTAAAATACTTAATCAATAATCTCACAAATTGCTTTATGTTCAAATGACATTTAGGTATCAACCTCCCAACAGATTGTAGTGCTAGTTAGAAATTAGATCCCATTTTAACTTTATATGAAGGTTTATATGATCGTTGCTTTTGTGTGTAGGAGATAAATATTATGTCTGATTTATACTATACATTGAAAATCTTTTTAACCCTTCCTTTTGAGAAAACCATATGCATTAGCTGAATCATAAGTTTAAAATATTTTTTCTCTGGGGCAATATATAGGAAATATTTAATGAACTGAAGAGTATAAGAAAAGGGAGGCCAGCTCTCCTTGCATTAGATGCCAGACTGCCACAGTGCTAAACCTAGCATACTTTAGTCCTGAATGAAGTTTCCTTTAGTAGTGAGTGTTTTATTTGGAGTGAGAAATCAGAAATCTCATTTACTATATTTACTGTGTGACCTTAGGTAAATCAGCTAACTTCACTGGACCCTGGTTTCCTCATCTGTAAAATGAGGAGACTAGATTCAATAACCTCTAAGGATTCTTAGGCCCCAATGCAGTTCTTTATTTTTAGACTATGATTCTCCTATGAAAGAACTTTAGCTACTTGGAAGGATCTGAAATCTCATTGGTTTAGACTTTGAATCAGTGTTTGTTGAATCTATTCTGTTGGCAGAATTGAGGCCAACTTTTTCTTTTCAATAGCTTTACTAATATCAAGCCACAAAACTGACTCATTTATTCTATCCCAGGGTTTATTCTGATATTACTTCATACTACTCTATCCACACATAGTATAATTTCTCTTACCCTCAAGAGATGATATCCATGATCTTTTAGTGTCTCTCAAAACTCATCAAGTCATGGTCAACTCTTTGGTAATAAGCTTCTCTGAAATGAGCTAGACTAGCTCTTGGGTGACAAACATACAGTCCATCATTGAGTCCTGGAAGACTTTCAAGTTTAGTAAGATACTCCACTGTCATAACTTGTAAAAATTTAGAATTATCTTCATACCACAAGTCATAGAGAGGAGTAAAATTTCAACAGAGAATCATAGCAACTAAATTATTCCGTGGATCTCCATGGGGGTCAGAAGAGAAAAAATATTCTCAGTTGGCTATGGAATTGGTAAACGAACCATCTGTCTTCTTTTCTTAAAAATCAGTACTCTAGACTAAATTAGAACACCATCGGTTGACTCTCTGGAATACCTTTAGATAGCCAAGTTCACTAAAAAGATTTTCTGACTAATTCTGCAAAGCTGTATTGCAATCTAGCCAGTCTTCTCTTACAACTCTCAGCAGAAACTATACTATAGTATCACCACATGTGGACATGATAAAAACTGTTCCCATGTGGTGATGGCTATTAACTGCCTCAGTAAATGCTAGAATATCATCTAAATCCGGATTTCAAGGAGCATTCTTAGGATTTAAAAAAAATTAAAAGCAATAACTTCCTTCCTAGTGTTAACCATTGTTATGGGATTGAATTTGAGTGTGGGCATTAAGGATATATATTAAGGATCCTGTTTTTTAAAGGAAGATTTATTCATATCTTTCCTATTGCTCTATTAAGCAATGATCTCATGACCAGGGAGGAGTTTGTATGCTCCCAGTCTACAAAAACACTGACCATACTTTTTAGGTTCCCACAAACTGGTGAAACATTCTTTTGAATGAATGAATGAAAAAGCATTTACTAAATGCTTTCTTTGTGCAAAGTACTATACTAAGCACAGAGGATATAAAAAAAATTTCAAATTAGTCTCTGCTCTCAGTGATCTAGAATTCTAATGAAGAACAAAACATATGGAAGGTTTCAGCTATAAGTTACATGGAAATGTCCCATGGTTTTTTAGATGCAGTGGCTAAAC
The DNA here is from genome assembly GCA_028658325.1 of Potorous gilbertii. Lineage (NCBI taxonomy): Eukaryota > Metazoa > Chordata > Mammalia > Diprotodontia > Potoroidae > Potorous > Potorous gilbertii. Next base: position 65,963,731 of record CM053773.1, read on the forward strand.
AGATGATGATGGCTTGTCTTGAATCCCATTTCCACTAATAAATCTTATAGCTTTTTGAAATTGAGTCATTTGACAGTGGCAAGTACCTTGGTGACAAGAATGTCTTTTTTTGGGTCTTCAGTATCTGTGGCTGTAGTACTTACAGGAGCACTTTGCAGGCTACATCTCCTCCGGGCTTATTTCTCAGAATCATGGTTAAAGACACTGCCCTCTAAACATTGCTCTTTCCAAGGCTCTTGATTTCAGTCATGGGCTGTCTCCATTAAAATCTGAGGGGAGTTGGTGGTCAAGGGTTGACTGCTTGCTACAACTTGCCTCTCCCTCAGAGAATGCAAACCCAAAATATTTTTATTGTAAATGTGAAAGTTTCTATGAAGAGAAAGGAAGTAGTCTCAGATTTACGTGAGGTAGTAGGAGAAGAATTGTTACTATTTACAGTTCTACTAACTTTCATTGATTTAGCTGAGTCTAAGCAAAAAACAAAACAAAACAAAAAACTGGTGATGCATTTACCAATATTTAACCAACTGAAATTCCTTGTTCTGGTCTGCTTCCCTAGTGATACCCTGAAAACATATTGTCACCTTCTTAAAAGATACAGGATCATATATTGTAGAGCTAGAGGGGATCTTAAGACAAACTAGAAATGATGTGAGAGATTATGTAGGTATTTCCTAAAGGTATGAGCATACACTGATATGGCTTAAGTTTCTTTGTGTCCTGTGAGGTTTGATTTGATCTGCTATAGGTTGTGTCCTTTCTCAGCTTGACTACCATAGAAGCACCAAATTTCTATTTCCCTTTGTAGTCTAAGTAAATATCTTCCAAATATAGGAAATAATTCCCTAGCTACTAGAGTTCTCCAAGGGTAGTGAGATTTTCATGAATAGTCATTCTTTGGGGATTATTTTGGATATCTAGGTGATGAGAGGTCAGGAAGACTCCTTTTCCTGAATTTAAATCTAGCCTCAGACACTTATTTGCTTTGTGACCCTGGGCAAGTAACTTTACCCTTCTTTCCTCAGTTTCCTCATTAACATAATGAGCTGGAGAAGAAATAGCAAACCACTTCAGTATCTTTGCCCCTCACAAAGAGTTGGACATGACTGAAATGGCTGAAGAACAAAAGGGGATTATTACAGAGGGAATCCTTGAATTGAGTAGCTGGTTGGACTCAATAATCTTTAAGATCCCTTCTAACTCAATAAGCATTTAGGAGTCTAGGTTTAAGAACTGAATTAAGGTGTATTTTTCAAGTCTTTTGTCATGCTAATCTCCATTCTCAAGACTTTTATCTAATTTCATATCTTCTCAAGTGCTATGTATCTTCCTCTGAAACTCATGAGGGTAGATGTTATCCCAAGTAATAACTTTCTAAAAACAATACCTCCCCCAAGGAGTAATGAAGGTTATTCAGATTGGCACTTTCTTCTTCCAGTGAAATCTGCCAAAAATTTACTGGCAGTGTCCAGGCTAGAGAATATCTTATCTCCTGCCAACTTAAGCAGGATGTCATGTAGGATAGGTAGTATGTATTTTTCTCACTCTCTCCACTCAGTCTTTTCAGGTCTATACATTCATATTTTTCCATGTGGTTTTACTACTCTCACTATAGGACTGTGAATACTTGAGTTATAATCCCCAAACATTCCATTCTTTTTAGTTTTTCTTTCATTGGAGCAGGAGAGGAATGGGAGTGCTTCTGGGGAATAGTCTACTTTATGGTTGGATAAATACTACTAATTTACTTTTTATAGGATCCTACTGTAAAATCTTGAAATCTCTTCATGCCTTGAAGGCAAATTCTAATCATTTGTATATGACTTAGTCTGTTCTCTGCAGTCTAGCTGAGCAAGTTATGTTCCATTACTTTTGCCACAATAGTCAAAAGTGGAAATGCCTCAAAGTTCTTGCCAAATTCTCCCACGGACTATCAACAAAGTTTTGCTTTGGCCATTACCTCCTTTCAGGTTGAACTTTGGATCATTGGCCTCAACTAGACGTTTGGCAAATGTTAGACTTAATAATTTTATATAATTAATAAGTAATTCACTTATTGTAGTATCTTATCTTCATCTGAAAGATTTATAATCCTCTCTCTCAAATGGGGTGGCCCAAGATTTGCAGTTGGTACTTCTCTTTCACCACTGTTTGACTTATTTGGCAAGGAATGTGTCAACAAATATTTATTAATTCAATGTCAGACACTGGGATACAAAGTAAGGCAAAAAAAAGACCCTTATTACAAGGAACCCACGGTCTAATGGGAGAGACAACAGGCTAATAACTGAGTACAAACTGGATATAAATAGATAGATGAAAGATTCAAGTCTAGATCTCGTTCAAGTTCAAGAACGTGACAACTTGCATTGGAGAAGATAATTACCTCAACTGGGAGTTCCAATACCAGTGAAATCATAGGTGTAATTTCTATTCCTATCCTTATTCTGTCATGTAGATCTCTTAGGAAAATATAGCTGTCTTCCTCTCTGCTGTAGTTGTAGTAATTAACTTTTTTCCATAGATAAAACTGGTATGCAGGTAGATATTTTCATGTTTCCCCAGGATGGTTCCATAGCCTAAATTATCTTCCTCCATTCTTATAAAGTAGAAACAGTTAAATAGACATAGGCCCTGCTTCAGATCTTGAAGCACAGGTATAGAATTGACCCAAGATATTCTTGACTCTTACAACTTTCCAATAACTCTGTACCATACAGGAAGATTTGAACAATTTGTATACTCTCAATGTTCCTTTCATGCCATCCCTCCATCTGTGTCCCTTTACTCTTTTTTTGTCATTTCCAATATGTCCTCTCTACAGACCTACTTTTTCAATTAAATTCTTTTCTGCAAATATTACAGGCAAATTTTCACCTCTAAGATTTTACTCATGCCTTTCTTCCTGCCTGGTTCATCTCAACTCTTCTGTCAAGCTTCCCTGTATTTCCCAGAGGACCAGGAATTTATCGCTTCATCCATTTGTAAGCTCCTTGAAGACTGAAACTCAAGTTTTTTTGTTTAATTTATGGCATTTAAGGCATTCTCACAATGCCTTTCATTTTTGGTGACATAGTGATATCCAGAATGATGTTCTATCTTTGTTTCATTTCCTTTTTTCTTTCTCCGTCTTGTCATCTGGTTCAGTTAGCAATGATGCCACAGATAGGTAATAAACTTCAGAATAGGGAAAGAGAAGACTTCTAAAGTTATATCATACTTGGGTCAGTCCAGGAAGCCTCTGGTCTCCTTAAGAACTGAGAAACAAGTTAATTGTAAGAGTACTTATCACATAATGAACTATAAACTCTTACTGAGAACTCAAGTTGACAAGAAAGGTTCTAGTAACAGCCTGGTTTAATAGTATAAAAGCAAGCACCCTGAAAACACAGTAGGGCCTAATATCACAGGTTCTTTGATGTGCTTTTCTAAAAGGAAAGGCAATTTTTGAGGGATTAACAATCTCCTTCAATCAAGCACATGTATCAATCACCAATAGAGAAAAATACAAGAAGAGAAATAAAGACCAATGGACAGACTTCCAACTGTCTGTCTATAAGCAATACATACATCACAGATCAACAGATCTGTTTGGCCATAGTTACCAGATAGGAAAGTACCAACATCTGGCTTTTCAAAGCTAAGGGACTCAACGGCTACCCAGAGTCTCATCTGGTCAAATAACCTTCTTTGCATGAGTGAGTCCCAAAGTAAAACCTCACCTCAGAGTATTCATACATTTTTCAGAGTCAAGAGGGCATCATGACTCTTGAGAAAGAGTGCCTCATTAACAAAAGGTGTGTGCCTTCCTATAAATCTTCCTAACCCCATTAATGGGTGAGGAAGATCTTTAATCACATTATTCAATCAGAGGAACTTGATTATACTAAACCAAAAAATGCATTATCAATACATGTAGACACACTGCAAGGGCAACATCATTAAAAAAATTGAAAAGAAAAATTATGCATGACACAACTAATAAAAGGTAAAACTTTTGTGGCAAGAGCATATTTAAATCCAGAAGATGCTCAGAAAGCATGATGCTTAGGTTGTTTGCTACTAATGTTGCCTGCAATATATTTATTGGTATATATGTATTCATATATGCATATATGTTTAAACAATATATATATATATGCATACATGCATTTTTAAATGATTGTTATTCAACTTACAAAATGCAAAATAGTTTCTCCTTTCCTCCCACCACCATTACTCCTATAATCTTTGTAAATAAAATTTTAAAAGTGTTCTATACGCATTTAAGAGGCATGAAAGATTTCCCACCCCCATTTTAAATATGTTGATCAAGTAGGTAATAAATTTGTCTGGTCTTTGATCTCAGTAGGCAGCAAAAATGTCTGGATGAGACTGCTGAAACTGCTAACTCCTACGTTGAGTGGATACCATTTTGCCCAAGGCACCACAGGCACACAGGTGGTTGACAGTAAAACATGGAAAACACCCATTCATTATTCACAGCCAAAGCTGGACAGATTTTTATCTTAGAGGTTTTCTATCTGCCCTTTAAACATATGGAAATGTAGGCAAAATAGTTAGAGCTTTTAAGGATTTTAAAAAATAAAGACAGCCAACATATATTTTCTATCTATTTATATGGGTACAGCCTGTCTCTCCCAATAAAATTTCAGTTTCCTGAGGATAAAAACTGTTTGTTTTTTGACTGTGTATGCCCAGTGCTGATCACAACTTTTGGCCTATAAAAAGTTCTTAATAATTGCTTGGCAATTGATTGAACTGATTGATTAATTGACTCCCTATATATGCTCAAATCAGGCAGATGCTTCTCTTTATGACTGAAATCATACTGATTACATCATGTTTTGGAATACTGCAGAGTCTCCTAAATGAAATCCATAATCACCAAAAGCATTCAGCCTAATGACTTAAAGGGGAAAAATGTAAGAGAATGGCCTGTTGCACAGACTGTGAGAAGCACTTCTGTGGACAAGTTGTTGAGCTTTCCTGTTGCTATACTTGGTCAGATATTTATTGGATTCTGGATTCAAAAGAAAGAAAATATCAGATTTTAAGAATTTAGGGAACTGTGTAATGATTTTAATGGAGGCATAGAGGTCTGGTGTAAAGTTGGCTGACTCAGAAGTCGGAGGACTTGAGTTAAAATCTCATCTCTGACAACTGCTGAACTGTGTGACCTTGGGTAAATCACAGCCTCAGCTTCCTCCCCTCTAAAATGAGAGGGTTTCTTTAGGTAGCTTTTAAGGTCCCAGTTCTAGAACTTTGCTAAACGTTATATGTAAAGAGTTGGAATAAGAGAGCTAGCAAATGGGGTTCCTTTGCAAATAGATCTACCAAACAGGTGGAAACACACACACACACACACACACACACACACACACACGCACGCACTAACTTGATCACAAGATTGGTGAAAGAATAGTCTGAAATTTTAATCTTGTGCTCTTTCTAATCTTGTTTATTCATTCTGTAAGATTTCCTAAATGACTGTCAGAATACTGATAATATTGAACTTTCGGAGTACTCTTAAGAAATCTTCTGGTGGGCTATGTTTTCAGGATTTAGGACCAAGTATTGGGTCTTTTTCAGTGTGTATTGAGAAACTGCAACTCCAGCTATGTAACCTAAATTTAATCAAAGTCAGCTAAAAGGCAGCATCTGTGCTGCTGCAGTGCCACCTTTTGGCTACATGTCTTTTGAACAAATATAATCATGCTAAGTAAAAATAGTTCAATGAGATGCATTCACGGTATATTTTCTTTTTCACAAGTTTTTATTGATGTCTTATTTTTTTAACATCAACATAATTTCCCTCAGCATCCTTCCTCCATTTCCTCCAAGAGACCCCTTTGTATAACAATATTTTTGAAGACAAAGAAGAGAAAAAAAATCAACATGCTGATCAATATACAAAAAGTCTAAAAATACGCATGCCTATTTGCCCCTTTACAAAGAGAGGGGTGAGTTGTCCTTTCAGGTTTCCTCTTTTAAACCATGCTTGTTCTTTACATTTTTCCAGTATTTACTTTCGATTTTTTAAATGTGGTCATTCTCTGTGTATATTTTTGTAATAATTGTGCATACTGTTTCCTTGGCTCTGTCTACTTTGGTCTTCATCAGTTCATGCAAATCTTACCATGCTTCTCTGCATTCATCTCAATTGTCATAGGTTTCAGCACACTAATATTCCATTACACTTGCATTCCAAAATTTGTTTAGTTACTCTCCAGTTCATAGTAATATGCTTTGATTCCAATCCTTCTTTATCATAAAAAACCCTGCTATGAATATTTTGGTGTGTACAGAACCTCTTCTTATCAATCGACCTGCTTGGAGTATAAAACTAGTAATGAAAACTCGGGGTCAAATGGTATGAATATTTTAATCATTCAATGTGCATAATTTCAAAGTGCCTCTTAAGATCTTTGTGCTGATCCATTTTCATGAATAATGCACCAGTGCACCTTTCTTTCCATGCTCCTCCAACATTGTATATTCCTTTCTTTTGTCATCTCTGACAAGGTCAATCCTTGGGGTTTTTCAACTTACATTTCTTTTAGTATTGATATCTAGAGAATTCTTTCATATGATGGCTAATTTGCACTTCTTTTGAGAATTGTTTGTTCATATATTTTGATCATTTATCTATTGGGGAATGACCTTTGGTTTTATATTTGTACAGACACAGACATACATGTGGATACACTAACTTGTGTATGTATCTTGGATATAAAATCCTTATCAGAGAAAACTGATATATTTTTTCCTCATCTGACCACTTTCTTTCTTAACTCAGGTTCATTAATTGTGTTGTGCGGAAACATTTCAGTTTCACATCATCAAAAGTGACTATTTTATCTTCTGTAATTACTTTGCTTTTGAGAATAGTTTTTCTTTTTTAAAAGAATTATTTATTCATTTTTAGTTCTCAACATTCATTTCCACAAGATTTTGAGTTCTAAATTTTCTCCCCATCTCTCCCTTCCTCAAAACCCAAGAAGCTGTGCATTCTGATTACCCCCTCCCCCAATCTGCCCTCCTTTCTATTACACCCCTCCCTTCCCTTATCCCCATCTTCTTTCATTTCTTGTGGGGCAAGATAGATTTCTATACCCCATTACGTGTATTTCTTATTTCCCAGTAGCATGCAAAAACAATTCTCAAAATTCGTTCCTGAAACTTTGAGTTCCAGCTTCTCTCCCTTCCTCCTTCCCCACCCAAGCAATTCAATATAGGCTATACTTGTGTAGTTATGCAAAAGACTTCCATAATAGTCATGTTGTGAAAAACTAACTATATTTCCCTCTATCCTGTCCTGCCCCCCATTTATTCTATTCATTTTTTTGATCGTCCCTCCCCAAAAGTGTTTACTTCCAATTGCTTCCCTTTCCCATTTTCCCTCCCTTATATTATCCCTCCTACACCCCACTTATCCCCTTCTCCCCTACTTTTGTGTAGCATAAGATAGATTTTCATACCAAATTGAGTGTGTATGTTATTCCCTCCTTAAGTCAAATGTGATGAGAGTAAGCTTCACTTTTTCCCTCTCACCTCCTCCACTTTTTTCCTTCATTAAAAAAGCTTTTTCTTGCCTCTTTTATGAGAGATAATTTGTTCCATTCCATTTCTCCCTTTCTCCTCCCAATATGTTCATCTCCCACCCCTTAATTTTATTTTTTAGATATCATCCCTTCCTATTCAACCAATCCTGTGGCCTCTGTCTACATGTATATATATACATGTATATATATGTGTGTGTGTGTGTGTGTGTATGTATGTGTATATATATATACATATATATATATGTATATATATATATATATACATATATATACATTATATACATATGTATATGCATATATATGTATATAATCCCTCCAACTACCCAAATACTGAGAAAAGTTTCAATAGTAAATAGTTCAACATTGTTAATGCCCTTATGATTTTTCTTTCCTGTTTCCCTTTTCAAGCTTCTCTTGATTCTTGTGTCTGAAAGTCAAATTTTCTATTCAGCTGTAGTCTGTTCATCAAGAATGCTTGAAAGTCCTCTATTTCATTGAATAACTTTTTTCCCCTAAAGTATTATACTTGGTTTTGTTGGGTAGGTGATTCTTGGTTTTAATCCCAGTTCCTTTTGACTTCTGGAATATCATATTCCAAGCCCCGTGATCGGTTAATGTAGAAGTTGCTGGATCTTGTGTTATCCTGATTGTATTTCCACAACATTCAAATTGTTCCTTTTTGTCTACTTGCAATATTTTCTCCTTGATCTGGGAACTCTGGAATTTGGCTACACTATTCCTAGGAGTTTTTCTTTTTGGATCTCTTTCAGGAGGTGATTGGTGGATTCTTTCAATATTTATTTTACCCTCTGGTTCTATAATATCAGGGCAGTATTCTTTGATAATTTCATGAAAGATGATGTCTAGGTGGCATCTTTTTTTGATTATGGCTTTCAGGTAGTCCCATAAACTTTAAATTGTTTCTCCTGGATCTGTTTTCCAGGTCAGTTGTTTTTCCAATGAGAAATTTAATATTGTATTCTATTTTTTCCTACTCTTGATTTTATTTTGTTATTTCTTGGTTTCTCATAAAGTCATTTGCTTCCAGTTGCTCCATTCTAATTTCTAAAGACCTATTTTCTTCAGTGAACTTTTTGAGACTCCTTTTCCATTTGACCAATTCTGCTTTTTAAAACATTATTCTCCTCATTGGGCTATCTTTTGCCATTTGAGTTAGTCTATTTTTAAAGGTGTTATTTTCTTCAAGATTTTTTTGAGTCTCCTTTACCAAGTTTTTGACTTGCTTTTCATGATTTTCTTGCATAGTTCTAATTCTCTTCCCACTTTTTACTCCACCTCTGTTACTTGATTTTCAAAATCCTTTATGAGCTCTTCCATGGCTTGAAATCAGGGCATATTTTTTTGCAGGTTCTGGATGCAGAAGCCTTGACTTTTATGTCTTCCTCTGATGGTATGGTTTGTTCTTCCTCATCTGAAAGGGTGGAAGAAAATATTTGTTCACCAAGAAAGTAACCTACTGTGGTCTTATTTTTTATCCTTTTTTAGGTATTTTCCCAGCCAGTTACTTGACTTTGGAGTCCTTTGTCAAGTGGAGGGTATATTCTAGGGACCTGTAAGTTCTCACTTCCTCCAGCATGGCACAATCAAGGTAGAGGAGTTTACTCCTCTCTTGGCCTGCACTTTGGTCTGGGAGCAACCACAAGCTTTTCTGCCCAGCATCTGTGAGTAGAATTCCCTCTCCAGAGCCTCCACCAGTTCCACCAGGCCAGTGCTCCTCCTCACCCCATGGTTGCCACTCAGGGCTGAAACTGAAATCAGCTGCTTAATTCCCCCAGGATCTTTAGGCCAAGTGCACCTAAAATGGAAGCTGCTGCCTCCATGACAGCCACTGCCTTGGGGCTGGGGCCAGACTGGGTTCCCTTCTCACCCATGTGAAAGACCTTTCTTACTGAAGCTGTCTTTGGTGTTTGTAGGTTGAGAAATCTGGGAACCACAGCTGCTACCCATGATTCTGTACCATGAAGCCTGCTCCAGTCCTGTCCATGCTGTGCAGCATGCCCAAGGCTTGACTGTGCTCTGCTTTGAGCCCTATGTGATAGACCTTTCCTGTCAGACTTCCAGGCTGTCTTGGACTGGAAATCTGTTTCTCTCTGTTGTTTTGTGGCTTCTGCTGCCCTAGAATTTGTTTAGTCATTTTTACAGGTATTTTATGGGCTATGAGGGGGTGGAGAGCTAGAGCAGGCTCATCCTTCTACTCCACCATTTGAGAATCATTTCTTACCCAGATCTGTGAGCCACATGAAATCTACTTCTCTTCTAATTTTTAATAGTATGATTTTTTTTTAAATATTAAGTCACTTATTCATTTGGAATCTATTGGCAAATTTGGTTATAAATTTGAGTTAAGCCTATATTTCTCTCCAATTTTTATAGCAATTTTAATCAAAGGGTTGGTTATTTTCTGAGTAATTTTGTTCCATTTTATCAAGCATTGAATTATTGAGCTCCATTGTTTCTGATCCTCCCTTTTCTAGTCTGTTCCATTGATCTAGCCCTCTATTTTTTAAACCAATATTGGATGGTTTTGTAGGCTGCCATTTATTAATATACCTATTTTCCCTTAGTCTTTCCCATTTTCACAATTCCCCTTGATATTCTAGATGTTTTACTTTGCCAGGTGAATTTTATTATTATTTTATTGATGCCAATAAAGTATCCTCTTGATAATTAGAGTGATATATCATTATAATTGTAAATTTATTTGGTAGTATTGCCATTTTTTATTATACACGGTTTTCCAAAAGTCTTTGTGCAATTTTAAGTTTTAGTACTTGAAAGTACCTCTAGTTACTTGAAGTATTAATACCTTAAAACTGCACTAAGACTTTTAAAACATCCTGCACTGACATGTCCAGTCGTGAGCACTGAATATTCCTCCAGGTATTTAGGTTACTCTTTGATTCATTAAGGAGCACTTTCATTTGAATCTGTATGAGAATTTTGTGTGGTTTGGTAAATTGATGGCCAGATATTTTATGTATTCTGTAATTATTTGGAATTGAATTTCTTTTTTTATCTTTGTGTCTTGGATTTTGTTATTATTAAATAGAAATGCTCTTGATGTTTAAGGGTTTTATTTGAGAACCTATAATTTTTCTGAAGCCATTAATTCTCTCAAATAGTATCTTTGCTATCTTTGCTGATGACTTGGGATTTCTAAAAATAAATCATATTTTCAGGAAATTGGAGTAGTTTTATCTTCTTTGTGCCAATCTTTAAGTCTTTAATTTATCTCTCTTGTTCCATCTCTATTAGCATTTCCAGAGCTATACCAAAAATAGTGGATAGAGTTGGAATCCTTCCTTTATATCCTATATTTATTAGGACAGGTTCTCTTATACTGTATATGATACTTGCTTTTGGTTTTAGGTATTTTTTAATATTATGAAACGTGGTCCTTCTATGTCTACATATTGTAGGCTTTTTTAAAAGCATAAATGAATATTACACTTTATCAAAGCCCCTTTCCCAAAATCATTAATATAATTATAGTTTTGGATGTTTTGGTTTTTAATACAATTGATTATGGAGCAATTTGTGGGACAGTGAATAGAGGGCCAAGACTCATCTTCCTCAGTTGAAATCTGGCCTCAGATACTAGCTGTGTGACCCTGTTAACCCTGTTTGTCTCAGTTTCCTCATCTGTAGAATTTTCTAGAGAAGGAAATGACAAACCACTCCAGTATCTTTAATAACGAAACCCCAAATGAGGTCCCAAAGAGTTGGACACATCTAAAATTAGTGAATGTCAACAACAATAATCAATTATGTTGATTATTTTTCTCATGTTCAAACATGTATAACTGGATAGATCCCTCACAGTCATGATGAGTGATTTCTTGGATAAATCACTATAGTCTTTGACAGGATTTCATGTGAAATTTGAAATCAATGTTCATTAATTGTATTGATTGATAATTCTCCTGTACTTTTTCCTTCCCTGGAATTAGATCAGTATTTATCTCATAAAAGAAATCTGGTAGAGTAGCTTCCTTCTCATTTTTAAGAGCAATTTTTGTAATAATTATACTATTGCAATACATTTTCAAAGGATATGTAAAGAGTCAGACAATAAAATTTCTGATTATTTCTGCATCGTGCATTAGTGGCTCTTGAAGACTGATAGTGTCTTTGATGTTTCAGAACCAAAATTGTTAAGTTGAAAGAAGTTCAGCTCCAAAGTGTTGATGATGGATTTTTTGAAGAACTTTTATTTTGGTCACAGCAATTATTGGAATCCAAATATGTGCTAAGATGTTTATGTGATATGAGGGGACTATGATAAGTATCTGAAGAAGTACTCACATGGGTGAAATTCACAAATTCTTGAAATACTGATGTATGTACTTACTAGAAATATGAATCTACTTTCCTCTTACCCAGATAGTAATTGTTCTAATTCAACTCCTTTTATTCCAAGTTTTCTCTAGCTACAGCTATTTTTTTAATGTTTCAATAGGAAATGACTCTTCAGCTTGGACAGTGTTGTGTTTCTCTGATATCCAGATTTCCAAGTCCTCCTACCTGGTATTTATTTAGATGCTAACAATTGTAGTGTAGTCTTTGGGTGTGAGGATAGTTATAAGGTAATCACTAATTTATGGTTTAAATATTTGAAAATACTCTTAGTAGGGAGGCACTTCCTTCAGAGGAGAAAATGTAGCAAACTTCTTTCTATATAATATGTAATTAGTACATTTTATTACATTATGTACAATGCTGTAAATGCCACACTTAGATATCTCACATATAGGCAATGCATTTCTTCACCTTGGGTGACTTTTCTCATTGTCTACCTGATACCACATTGCTATTCTAATATAAAGAAAATGTGTTTTTTTAATTTTATGGGATTTTCTATTTATTTTTGTAGGAGAAGGGTACCAGGTGGGGTAATCTGGTAAAGCATATTTAATACAAGTAGATAGCATTTAGAATCATAAAATCATAGAATTAAAATATTAAAAGTTCCCTCAGAAGTAATTTGTTTTTGCCTCTATGCCTATCTCCTTATAGAATTTCTGACAATTGTTCATTCAGTCTTCATTTTACAAGTTCTAGTGTTGAGAAACTCACAACTGCCCTCATGGGGATAACTTTAATTATTATAAAGGACTGGGTATTTTTCCTTTATATTGACTCTCTTTCATTTCTACCCATTGGTCTTTGTTCTTCCTTTCCAAGACCAAGCAGATCTAGTAAAATCGACCCTCCTCATAATGACCATCCAAATATTTGATGACAACTATCACTCGTCTCCAAATGTTCCTGATTGTCCCCCCCCCCCAGGAATTACAGCATAATCCCTAGAACCTTTACCATCTTAGTCATTATCCTCATCATGTGCTAAGCCTTACCAATATCTCCTCTAAAGCCAAGAATTAGAGACAGTACTCCAGGTATCATCTGAACAAAATAGAAAACAAGAAGTGTATTTCTTCCTTTGTTTTGGACACTGTATTTCTTTTAATATAATCTCAGTCATATTAATAGTTTTGATGGTCTCATTAAATTGCTGATTCATATAGAGCTTGAGTTCACATAAACTCTTTGGTCTTTTTCACAGGAACGTTTGTTTTCTAGATTATAGGTCTTCCATTTTGTATTTGAATTGTTGATTATTTTAACCCAAATGTAGGACTATACTTTTATCCTTACTAAATTTCATCTTTTTCTCATTCTAATCTAGCTTGATCTTTTTTAATGTGATTCTATTATCTAATGTATCATCTCTCCTTACCACCTTGAATTATTCATAAATTTGGTAAGTATGCTACATTCATTGAATCAAAATAGAAGTATCTAATACTTAACATATATACTAAAACATTTGGAGACACTAAGAACTCTTTTGATAATATTAATAAATGCTTCTTCATTCAAAGATTGCGACGTGAGCAATGCTGTTCTAAATAGAATATATCTGATGTTGAAATTACTTACTTTTAGGAGATATATTAGATTCAGAGTCTACTGAACATAATTAAGCACTGAGAATGCCTCTAATCCTCCCCCTTCTCACAGACTTATGAGGAAGCTCTTTGCTATCACCAAGAGTTCAGGCTAGTTAGGAGATCATTGTAATATAATTTTTTTTATTTGTAGCTTTTGAAATTGAAACATCTTGGCCCACAGCTTTACTGTGAGCTATAGAGAAGCAAGGAGGGAATTTGATCAGTATGCCAGCTATGGAAACAAAACAAAACAAAATACTACCTTGGGCTGATTGTTCACATGAGGTAAACTGTTACTGCCAACATTTAATGTTTCTGTGATGTTTTCTTATCCTTCCCATCTACCCCATCTTTGGATCTTTGATTCAGTTCAAGACTTCTTGCTTAAAACTTTGCCTCTAAAGCATTCATGAGTAAACAGCCTTTGACTCTAGGCTCACTTTCTATTAGTAGTTTGGATCTCACCCCCTAGGCATGTTCTTTCCCTGCTAATTGCCACTGATCTCTCAAAACTTTTAGCACCACCATCTCTCCCTGTAACCTCCTCCCACTGTCATCCTTCCCAGGGGAAAAAGTCCTGATATATAGCAATTAACATTTATTCCACTTTGCCAATTACATCCATGCAATTATATATGGCACTTACAATAGATGTCAGAGAAACTGGGCAATCCAGTCAGCCTGATTCCTGATGTGCTCCAACACAAAGGATCTTATGCCCCTGGCTGTAGGAGCCAGGTGGCAAGGTGAGGCAACAAGGCAACAAGGGAACAAACATTTATTAAGCCCTTACTATGTGCCAGGCACTGCTAGAGATCTAAATACAGTGTCCCAAAAGTCCTGTCATAAATCTGCAGTAGAACTTTTGGGACACTGTACAAGCGAAAAAAAAAGTCTCAAAGGAGCTTTCATCCTAATGGGGAATACAGATAAAAGAGAGCTCAGAAATGTGGTCAAAGATTTTTTTAGTCCTTTTATGACTCTTTTTTCTGGGTCTAGGTGAGTTGAACACTAATTTAGGCATTATGACAGCTTTGCATTTATTATATTTGTTAGCATAGGAAAGCTTACAAAACTTGCTGCCCTAATGTGACATGTAAAACACTGACAAAATAAAAAGAACCAAATTATGTTTATTAAAGGACATCATCTGGCATGTAGTTAGAGTTATACAAGTAAGGGGATATTTTGCTTAAAGTGCTAAAAGGACAAATAATGGCCTTGCTGATTGTTCCCCTTCCTCCAATTATGGCCATCAGCTACAATAAATCCTTACAACATAAAAGCTTCTAAGGAAAAAACCCTTAAGTTCTTTATCTCATGAACTACTTAGTCTGTTCAAGCCTATTGACCCCTTCTCAAAATAATGTTTTTAAATGCATAAACTAAAATACAGAAGATTATAAAGGGAATAAATTATTTTGAAATAAAAAGTATTTTTTCCCATTGCATATCATCAATTCCTTAAATTCTATCCATGGATCTCCTGGGACAGGGTTGTGAATCCTAGATTAAGAACCCCTACTCTACAGCATCAAGAAGGAATGTTAGTACTAGTACCAAAAGGTGGCACACCAAGTCATCATTCCTCACATACAGCCTGGGGAAGCACTTGGTTACTATCATTCATATCATAACATTGGCATCCTCACTCACCCTTCTTACTGCTTCTGCTGTCTTAGATTTCCTTACCATCATCTTAATTGACTAAGAATGATCTACACACATGGAGATAATGCAATGTCAGCACCAACCAGACTCTCTATCCTCTGTGTTAGCAATATGTGCCAGGATGAAAAGATTTCTGGTGCCAGCACTAGAGCCCAAGGACCACTCTTTATGGATACTTGTTATAGGAAGACTTCATAGCACTTAGCTATGTCAACAACAATGAAATCTATCCTATACCTTTATTATTCTCTCTCCCCCCTCCAAGAAAAATTAATACTATAGTTTTTGCGATTAGTCTCCTAAAGGCAATGGTTTAAGTACATTTCTGTCTCTCTCCCTCCCCATCCCTCACTAGAGAAGTCCAATATTTGACAGAAAATATATGTTATATATTTACAGACATATTTGTGAAACCATACCATGCATACTTCTATTTATCAGTTCTTTCTCTGGGGATGGATAGTATCTTCCTTCATAGTTCCTTTGTAGTTGATTTGAGTATTTATAAATACTCAGAATAACTTAGACATTCGTAGTTGTTTTTTTGAACAGTGTTGCTGTTACTGTACATAACATTATCTTAGTTCTGCTTATTTCACTCTTCATTATTTCATGCAAGTCCTTCCACATTTTTCTAAAAATCATCTTACTCAGTATTACATTCTTATAGTACAGTGGTATTCCATCACAATCATATGCCATAACTTGTTTAGCCATTCCCCCTTAAGTACAGTTCTTACACATATAAGCACTTAATTCAAAGGAAAGAAATATGTACTTTTGGCAAGGAAAACATGTATTTGGCTGCTATGTTATATGGCTAAATATGTAGTAAATTTAGAATAACTACTTTACTTCTCTGTCATTTTAACTGTGCCTAATAATCAACCAATCAATAGGCTCTTATTACATACCTATAATTTACCAGGTACTATGCTAGGAACTGTACATACAAAATCCAAAAATTGAAATAGTTCCAATATTCAGGAAACTTACATTCTATCAAAGGAGACCAACATGAATGTATTTAAATATATGTAGAAGAAATACAAAATAAGTATAAACTTGTTAAATAGATGAGCAGAAATGGGGCACAGTGGATAGAGTGCTGGCCCTGGAGTCACTTTAACTCTGTTTGACTCAGTTTTCTCATCTGTAAAATAACTGAAAAAGGAAATAGAAATCCACTCCAGTATCTTTGCCAAGAATGCCCCAAACTGTATGAAGAGCAATCAGATGTGACTAAAAACGACTGAATAACAACACGAGTTAAATATGTGATGGTTCAATAGGGAAAGTAGGGAAAAAAACACAGAAATTAACCAGTTAGGGAAGGCAATTCAGAACCTATATAGAAAGCAAAGGGCTGCTAGAAAGGAAATCATGACTAAACCATTTTTTTCCTGGAGCATGAAGGTTATTGATAACATAGTAATGGTAACAGTGATACCTTGCTTTTATCTAGTATCTTTCTCCAAAGAGCTCAGAGTGCTTTGCAGACATTATCTCATTAATTCCCAAATCATTCCTGTGAGATAGGAAGGAAAGAAGCCAAGGGAAAGTTTTCAACTTATTCCTTCTCTGAGAGATAACATTAAATCATAATGTTTAAGAACTGGAAGAGATCTCTAAGGCCATCTAGATTTCTCCATTTCAGTATTATTGGTTTTCAACTTCCACAGAGCATATGTTTATATTTATACAGGTGTATGTTTTCAAGTTTATGCACATATGCATATTTGCTATTCATGACAAAAAAAATTAACAAATTCATTCATTGTGCTAAAGTTAACATTTTCTTTTCCTAAGGGAAGAAGTCATTGCAGAAGAGGAACTGGTGTTTAGAGATGTAGACTAGGTTCAGGCAAGCTTAAGGCCCAGGACTACATCCATTGCACCTTCCAACAAATTATAGTACTATGCCCAATGCATCTTTGGCATATTGCAGGGTTCTTTTGAATGATTCCAAGCTCTCCTTGAAATAAATGCCCATTCTTCCATTATTCTTCTGTTATTGCATAATTGTAATATATCAAATGTTATAGATTATGAAGAATTAAGTGTCACCTAGATAGCAATAGGGAAAATGATGATAGCTGTTAGAAGTTTACAATGTACTACAAATGAGAAATTATGAAAGATAACTGAAGGAATGGAGGTATCAAATAAATATCTAAGCAAAAAGGAAGATGGGTGAGTCATGTGCCAATAGTGAAGCATGGATAGAATCTGTACTTCATGGGTACATTCAAAATGTCAAGAGGAATCAAGAAAAGCCCCCAGAAATTTGAATGGACATGTGAGGATAAATTGGCAAGAGTAGGTGTGGATGGATCTTGATTTGCACTACTGCAGATAATACCTGTATTGATGAGACCACAGATCTTTTAGAATATTTTAGTAAACATAATGCACCGATAATAAACCTTGTAAATTTAATATTTGGAAAAGTCTCTGCATTCAAAGATGATGCTATAGACAAGGAACAGTATGCATATGACTACAGCTAATATGACCAGTGCATTATCAGCAGTCTGCAATTTCACATACATTAAGCCCATCCCTTGGTTTGCATTTGTGTCTTTGCCAGCTGCTGCTCTGGGGCTCATTAAAGAGCCATGACCCTGTAGAGGTGGGGCCCTATCTGTAACACAATGGTGTTGCTGGCTCATTTTATAAATAACTAAGAGGTCCAATTGAAGGATTGCATGAAGAAATATCAACATTTGCTTCATTTCATTCCTAAGTTTTTGTTGGCTTAGGTCAGTGTGAGATTTAGTCCCATGAAAGGATCATGTTAAAACAACCTTTATGATTCCCAAGAGTCCGAGTGAATTGAGACAGTTTTGAGAAATTGAGAAGCTTCAAGATTATAATCTATCTCAGCATCACTAGGGCATTTCTGGATTTGCTATGCAGTTACTTACCTGATTACTCTAGGGAAACCTCAAAATTGACTTGGTTTATGATTTAAATTGACACGCTTTCCTTTTTTGGACATTATTTTGTACTGCATTAACTTAAAAATCATGTCATTTATCTATAGAACTTCAATTAAAGTCTCTATTAAGTACTTATTATATGCAATTCATTGGCAGAATATTAGGGATATATCAACAAAAATAGTAGCCCCTGTCCCAGGGAACTTACATTCTACTGAGGAATATTATGTATATACAGAAAAGTAAATATTCAATAATTTCATGTAAAGAAATTATTAATAACTAAGAGGATCAGGAAAAGTTTCTTATATAATCAGAACACTCCAGGGGCCTATGGATTGGAAGAGGTAGAAGTGAGGGTGAAATGAATTTCAGGCCTGGATGACAAACAACATGTGCAAAGGCATGTGGGTGGTAGATGGACTGTCACATCTAGGGGAACAGAAAGCCGGCCATTGGAGTTAGACTAGAGAGTATATAAAAGACAGTTACACTAGATAAGTCGAGAGAAGTACAATTGAACCTGATTATAGAGGGTTTTACATGTTAGGATACCTAGAAGGGATTGGGAGTTCCTGAAAACTTTTGAGTCAGGGACTTATCAAGGTAAGACACGTGCTTTGGGAGCTGATGACAGCTTTGTAGAGGTCGAATTGGTGAGAGGGAAGACCATTTTAGAGGCTATTGAAATTATCCAAGTGAGATATGATGCAAATATATATGTACATACATATACATACACACATGTATACACACACGTGTACACTATATGTACATTCAGTGTGCAAATGAATATGCTCATTCCTAAGCATGGGTGTATACCTACATACATATACACAAATAATATACACATATACATATATACATTTATATTATATTGCAATAGTCCAGGAAAACAAGTCAAAATCTCATCTCATCCTTTAATAATTCTAGTATTTGAAAACTATCTATTAAGGTCTTAGTATTAGTTGATAGGAATAGAACACAAGATCCGTTTAATTACCAGATACTATGCAACCCTGGGTGCTCCCCCTGCTGGTTATATAGCAGGGAACACAAAAGGAGGATGAAGCTGCGTTATTCCCAGTATGCACCCCTACATAACAATAGTGCTCTTCCCAGAGTTAAAATTGAAGACTGGATGTTGTTTGAATAGAAGTAAGCCTAGGCATTAGCTGGGAAATCTAAGTTTGAACTATGCTGAAACCATAGAATGGGAAAGAATATCCTACTTGTCAAGTAAATAGAAAGATAGAAATTAAGCAAGAAAAATCTAAACTTTTTTAAATGAGAATTTTCAGCTTCAAACTGCTTGTTATATAAACTTAATACTTTAATGGGTAATGGGTTAATCATAAAATTAATGTGAACCAATGAAGACTGTATCCCATTCACAGTTTTTGTCCTGTGAAATTGATTTATATATCTTTCACTGAAACCTCTAGAGTGAATTTATCTGATACTACAAAGGTCCTTCTTTCAATCTTTTAAAAATTCATGGGTAACAAAAAAATACTTTGACTTTCCACTTATTATCCCTTACTCTCTCTGCCTAAACAACTAATCTCCTTTTATGGTTATACATGTTTTGGGTGATACCTTTTGTGCCACACTTGTACTTGCAAGTCATCCTTGGTAATATGGCACAGGCTACTTCCACTCTGTCTTTTACCTACCATGTATCTCTCCATTGTTCTTCAGGTTATGCATGATTTCGATTCTTTGGAATCTGTGATATGCCAAGATGTATAATCACGTAGCATCTCCAAAGGAATTTGATGTTAGATTTGAAGTGAAGTGGATTCTTGTTTCAAAGAGCAATTCAGGAGCTTTGTAAGTACCGAACAATTTCACATACAGTCCATCTGAGACTTTATTCCTTCTATTCAATTCTGGATTCAGTTTATCATGTAACTTCAAAGAGATAAGATGGATAGGTAGGTGAGTAGATATGGGGGCGGTAGAGGAGAAGGGAGGACAGGAGAGAACAGAGAGAGAGAGACAGAGAGATACACTGAGTAACTCAGTGAACTGGTTATCCAACTGCATGTCATAATCAGTAAAAGTATATTGTTTATGCATTGGTCATATACAAGTGATCATTCTGTGATACTGCTTCATTTCAGGACTTGGTTCAATCAACACAATGTCATCCAGAAGCCAGAGCATCTGGATGAATTCATTTCTACAGAGAATTTCTGTTCCATTTGAACTCTGTGCAAGATTCTTTAATGACAGTGGCAAGTACCTTTACATCTTGGTTTATCAGAAGATATTGGAATAAAGTTATCTCCATGATTGCACTGATAATGAAGTCCTCTATAATTTTAGCATATGCACAGGAGACATTTTGTTGGAAGACTTTTAGGACAGTGTTTTGTTCTGCTGTCAAGTGTTTTCTTTTCATGTAATGGAGCTGTTTAGTGGAACATGGACAAAATAAAACTCCAGATGATTCTCCAAATTACTTTATTAACTTTAATACCTGGATTATGGTCTTCCTTTCCAATCATCCACTGACAGTTACCCTTGGGAAGTTCAATATTCATGTTATCCTCTTCAAAAATTAAAATATGCAGTTCCGTAGCCTCTTAAACTTTAACAACCTCTTTCTCCCTTCTTTTTTTATCCATACATTGGTATAGTTATCTCTAAGATGTCATCGTCTTTTAGGATTTTACTTTTATATAAAATCTCAAAGATCTGAAGTGTTAAAATTCTTCATGCTGGCCATTCCACTCTCCCTTTGTCTCCCTCACATTAAACTCATATTTCACCCTCATTGTAACTTCTGGGTACTAGAGTCATTCCTGTTCTCCCAGTCTGTCTTCCTTACTCTGGCCTCATTCGCTTTTGTAACCATCATGATGTCTGGCACTTGAATATTTTACTAATTTCTGCTCTGAAATTCCTTTCCCTGATAATCTTCCATTATCCTTAAATGGATATCCTTATACCACTTACTCTACCCATTCCTTTTCATTTTCATTTTGAGTATTTTTGTTTTTGTTTTGTGAGGCAATCAGGATTAAATGACTTGTCCAGAGTCACACAGCTAATAAGCATCAAGTGTCTGACCTCAGGTTCTCCTGACTCCAGGGCTGGTCCTCTAAGTACTGTGCCATCTAGTTGCCCCTACACATTCATTTTCCAAAATGGTTGATTGTGCCTGAAGAAAGTAATGAGATGAAGTTGAATCGACCTGTTAAAAGTTTATGCTGAAATATCCTTGCTTCTGGATAATTACTCTACTTTATCTTGATCAACTCGTTTTCTCATTTAAATAACCGCAAGAACTGTTACAAACCTCTTCTCTTACCACCAACCATAATTCTATTTGCCAACACTTAAATGACTGTGTAGAATATAAAGTCTTTGATGATTGGGATTATTTCCATTTTTAAAATCTTTGTATAATCAGAGATGGCACACAATAGGTATTTAACGAAGGTTTGTTGAATTGAATGACTTAGCATACTACTTCACCAAGAAGACTGAGATCAGCAGCAAGAGCTCCTCAACCTCCTTCCTCAACACTTGGTGTCATCACCCGTCCTTTCCTCCTTCCTTCAGGTTACAGCATATGAAGTATCCTTATTTCTCACTAAACTAATCCCTCTTTATGCTCTTCTGATCTGTTATTGTCTCTCTTCCCCTCCCAGACATTGATCTAGCAGTTATCCCCCTTTTCTCATGCATCTTTAATCTCATCCATTAGCTTTTCCTCATCTGTTTTACAAAATGCCCAGGTCTCTCAAGTCCTTAAAAAAGAGTCCTTAATTCATCCATCCCATATGCATCAGCCTATCTCCTTCCTTCTCTTCACTTCAAAACTTCTAGGAAAATCTATCTTCTTCTAATGCCTCTACATACTTATTACTGTCTTCTCTATCTCTTCAGTATGTTGCAGTCCAGTTTTCATACTCACCACTCTACTGAAGCTACTGTATCAAAGATTTCCCTTGATTCCTAAATCAACAAACCCATTGGTTTTAAATCACTTGTCGTCATTGACCTTTCTGAAGATTTCTGACACTTGATAGCCTGTTTCCAATTGGCTCTTCTAGTTATCATCCAAATCATCCAAATTCCCTCTCTCTCTCTCTCTCTCTCTCTCTCTCTCTCTCTCTCACACACACACACACACACACACACACACACACACACACACATTTTAATTTATCAGAGGATATAGGGTGAATGTTTTGGGGATAGAAGAGTGACATATTCAGATGTATCTTTTAAGCACATCAATTTGTCATCTCTATGAAGGATAGATTCGAAAGGAGAGATGCTAGATGTGAGGAACAAATAAGGAAGCTGTTATAACAGTCCAAGCAAGAAATAATAAGAGCTTGAACTGGGAAGATCGTGGTGTAAGTGGGGAGAAGAGGGTAGATGAGAATGACACAGCAGAGGTATCATCTACACAAATGACTGGATATATTTCATTGGTGAGAGTGAAGAGTCAAAGATGAATCCTATGTTGCAAACATCTCAGGCCATGATCCCCTATTTAACCCCAAATCAACCTCCCCAAGAAGTAAAAAGTACAAAACTTAGTTACTTCTTGGCTCAGCTCTCCATGGAAAATTGAATAAAAAAAAACCATACCACTCATGAACTAGGCAATAGTGATTGTGCTAATAAACAGAGAAACCTTGAGGTAACTGGTGTGATTGACATCTGTATATGTTGGTCACAATTGCACAGGAGACAGGAAAATGCCAGATTTAGGAATTCAGAAATTATTGCCTTCCATGAACCTAGACTTCACTCAGCTTTAGTCTGTTTCTGACCTTTCCCAGAACTTAAATGAGGTGAAGAAATGCATCTAGAAGCTATATTAACTTGCTTCATTCTGACTGTTTATAGTAGTAAGGGGACTAAAATGGTCTTGGAGGCAGCTAAGTGGTGCCAGGAATAGAGCACTTGGCCTAGAGTGAGAAAGACCTCAGTTCAAATTTATCCTGACACACATTAGTTGTGTGATCCTGAGCTAGTCACCACCTTACTTTGCCTTGGTTTTCTCCATGTAAAATAGAGTTAATAAAAGCAAATATTTGTAAAGTTGAGATACTACTTATAAAGCACTTACCACAGTGTCCAGCACATAGTAGGTGCTCTATAAATGCATATTCCCTTTCTTCCTTTCCATTATGTCCCTTCTTCCTCTTTCCATATTGCTCTTCTCCCTGTATCATTGACCTTTTAGTCATGGAGCAAAGTCTATTGGTTTAACCCTCAGAGAGTTATTGTCTAATACCAGAGGCCTTTCAAAAACTAATAATAAATTATGGGGAAGGGATGTTGGTGAGCTTCTTTGGTTCACTGGCATTGTTTCTGCCTCCATCTTGACCTAGAAAATCAGGTAGAAAATTCTCCTCCAGGGTGTGCTCCATGTTAAGCATGACAATAGAGTAGCTTAGCCAAATGAACCTTATGAAATATTTAAAAGTAACAACTTTGGGGGTACATTATAGAGATATTATTAACCCCATCTTTTGGGGAGGGTTAGAGAAGAACTAAGCCTCTGATTTCATTGGTGTAGGAAATTCCTTGAAAGTGAACACTTTCAACCAATGCAGATGATTTCTAATCTTAGAGAGTTACCTAGGACTGTGATAATCAATGAATCAATTAATATATATTAGGTCCCTAATAATGTGCCAGGCATTGTGATAATCTCTGGAGACATAAATAAAAATAATTAATTCCAATTATCATAAAGCTAGTATGTGTCAGAGGTAGAACCTGAGTTTAGGTCTTCCTGATTCCAAGGCTGGTCTATCTACTAGTTTAGAGATATCAAACACATGTTGTAGCTTACATGCAAGCCAGAAACACTTTTGAGTGCAGCCAAAAAAATTGCTGGTCCTGGAGTCAGGAGGACCTGAGTTTAAATCTGGCCTCAGAGACCTACTAGCAGGGTGAAGCTGGGGCAAATCACTTAACTCTGTTTGCCTCAGTTTCCTCATTTGTAAAATTAGCTGGAGAAAGAAATGGCAAACTATTCCAATATCTTTGCCATGAAAACCCAAAGAGGATTATGAAGAGTTAGATGTAACTTATAATAACAAGAAATATTTAACAAAATACAATTAAAATAGACAATGCTAATATGTGCTTTTCTAAGTCAATACAAGGACAGTAAGGACACTTATGTATGGTTTAGTGGCTTCTATTTCTATTCGAGTCTGCTTCCACTGTACTACAGCATACTGTCACTCACCCCCATTTTACAGATGAGGACTCTAAGTCTTAGAGAGATAAAGTGACTTACCCAATGTAAAACAATTAGTCATTTTGATATGGGATTTGATGCTAGGTCTTCTTAATTCTAAGTCATCTTGTTAACTACTACGGCAAGGTGACTTTCTCTAGTCTATTCCCTCACATTTTCCAAAACAGAAAGCTGAAACTTTGAGAGAATAAGTGATTATCCCTTTTTTGAATTGGCAGTTAGTTGTAAAGATGAAATTATAACACATTTTTGGAGTCATTTAACTTTATCATGATGTCCTCTTAAACTATGTAGACCTTTGTGTCTTTAAAACTAGAGATCCCCACTTGCATGTCTCAGTGTCTCAAATTTATTATGTCTCTAAAAATGAATGTTTTTGCATTCCTCACACAAATCTCACTGCTGTGCCTCTTCCTGATTCCCCTTATTCTGTCAATAGCACCACCATTTTCTCTGTCACAAGGCCTAAAGATTTTGCCATTTTAGTCTAATCTCACTCCCCTTTCCTCCAAATCCAATGAAACCTTAGATCCAGTCACTTCTTTCTGCAAAATATTTCATGTATC
The DNA here is from genome assembly GCA_028658325.1 of Potorous gilbertii. NCBI lineage: Eukaryota > Metazoa > Chordata > Mammalia > Diprotodontia > Potoroidae > Potorous > Potorous gilbertii. The sequence continues at coordinate 65,988,694 of CM053773.1, forward strand.
TAATACTTTTTGTCTAGTTCTATTGTCAACCTGCTAGTTTAGGCTTACTTTATCTTTAGATAAGCATCAAAGTGCAGTGGGGAGAGACTGCCTGGAGTCAGAGGATCTGAGTTCAAATCCTTTGATAAACAACCTGTATGACCTTACCTAAGTCTTAGTTTCTTTGGGCCCCAGAGATGCTGTGAAACGAGAGACTTGGACTAGATGACTTCTCAGATCTCTTTTAAATCTAGAGCTATGATAGCACAATTGACTTATTAAACTAGGCTATGGTCTGCTGCTAACCCCCTAGCCAAGTTTCTTTTACACCTCACATTTGTCCTATTTGTGCCTGTCAGAATGATTTTATAGGATCACAGATTCAGACCTGGTGGGGAGGAAGGAAGGAACAAGGAAGGGAAGGGAAGAAAGAACGGAGTAAAGGACAGAGGAAGGAAACGTATTTTTTTAAGCACTTGATATACGCCAGGGAAAATAGATGTCACCTGGTAAAAGTAGCTCATTTTACATATGAGTAAACTGAGACCAAGAAAGTTTAAGTGACTTCCCCAAAGTCTTGTAGGCAGTATGTGGCAGAATTCAGATTCAAACCCAGGTTTCTTGACTCTGAATCCAGCATACTTTCCACTGTTTCCTCAAAAATAATAACTAATGATAGATAGAGAGAGAGAGAGATAGGAAGGAAATAAGCATTTATTAAATATCTACTATATACGAAACATTGTGCTAAGTGCTTTCCAAATATTATCTCATTTCATCTTCAAAACAACTCAGAGAAATAGGTGCTATTATGATCCACATTTTATAATTGAGGAAACCGAAGTAAAAGAAAAAAACATTGTCTTGTCCAGGATCACCCAGCTAGCAAATGTATAAGGCTGATTTTGAACTCAGGTCTTTCCAACTCTAGGCCCAGCACTTTATCCACTATGCCATCTAGCTGTTTTACACCTTATAAAGAACTTTAAATACATTATCTCATTTGAGCGTCATGACAGCTCTGTGAGGTAGATTGCACAGGTAATATTATCTCCATTTTACAAAAAAAATGAAAAATAAAAATAAAAGGGAAGCAAAAGGAGTTAAAAGTATTTGACCTAGGAAATGTCAGAGGCTGGATTTGAGCTGAGATTTTCCTTACTCCAAATCCAATACTGTATCCACCGTGCAACTCTGTCCCTTCCTCTGTTCCTTTGTTCACATTGCATCTTCAACTTGAAGTGCCCCTTCCTTACTGCTCCAACTATCCCAATTCCTAACCATACTTCAAGGCTTACATCCCATGTAACTCCTCTTTCCTTAATCCTCCAAGCTGGAGAATTTCTCTGAATTCCTATAACATTTTAAACCTCTCTTATTCAATTAAGTTTAACATACATTAAGAAACACTTATGTCCAAGGTGCCATGTTTGCTGCTAGAAATGCCAAGATTAAAATTGCAAAGTATTGCCCTTATGAAATATATATTGGGATGGGGGAAGGGAAGACATAGTGTGCACATAGATAAGTAGGAAAGGCAGATAGACTATGAACTGATGGTGGCAAGGGAGAGATGCAGACAAAGTGTTCTGGGAAAATTTGAAGGGGGAGAAAATACTTTCAGCAGAGATGATCAGGAATAGCTTCCTGAAGCACAAAGCATCTGAACCTCCAAGTCATGAAAGTAGCATTTATTAAGCACTATGCCTAGTACCAAGGATCCAAAGAAAGGCAAGAATCAGTCCTCCGTCATTATGGTGGAGAGAACACACAGACAGCTATGGACAATGTCACATATGTACAAACAAGATATTTATCTATATGTGTGTATATCTGTACATATGTATATATGTATGTATGTATGTATGTGTGTGTGTGTGTGTGTGTGTGTGTAACCAATTAGAAATTATAGCAGATGGATGGCACCAATGTTATGGAGGACTGAGCTTCTTTTAGAAAGTGGGACTTTAGCTGAAACTTGAAGAAAGTCAGGGAAGCCAGAGAAGAAGAGGAAATGAGATCTAGACATGGATGGAGGACAGTCAATGAAATGCTCAGAGTCATGAGACAGAGTGTTTTATTGGAAGAAGAATAAGGAAGCAAGGGTCACTGAGTTACAGGATTCTAAACTGTAGAAATGAGAAGGAAATATTTGCCAGTCAGGAGTGATGGCTTGTACAAATGCATGGTGACAGGAGATGACAGATGGAATTCAGAAAACAAGTGATCCCTTTTTACTTAAATGTAGAATCTGTGAAGGGAAAAATGTCATATCAGTCTGAAAAGCAGGCTAGAACCAGACTGATTATGGTTTTGCTACAAGACCAAAAAGTTTCCTATTATCCTTTAGGAAACACACAGCATTTGGGGGCTTGATGGAATAAGCACATGAATGCGGATGACACTTTATCCATGATCAGATCATCCAGAGGATATTGACCATACAAGTGACCTATACTCTTCAATGAATTTCTTCTGTCTCATCAGTGGACATTAAAAATATTTAATGAATTAATGAATGAATATCTTCTTTTGCTTGTGTTCCCTTCAGCACTTTTCCCCCTATTTTATCTCATTCCATTCATTATAAGGTTTCCCTGGGTAGGTAGAAAATCAAGAATTACCTATTGCATCTGAATATCTAAGTACAGTCTTCCACAAAGGCTATGTACTCAGGTGTTGATTATTCCACAATGCTGGCCCCATAAAGGAACTCCCACAGTCACAAATCTATGCTGATAGAAAGCTTTGTGTGGTAGTATGAAAATAACAGCATTTGTTGAAGGTTTCCAAAGCAGTGTGCATCCCTGAATGTAGAAGAAATAGATTTTCAATCAATAACATTATATATGTTCAAATAAATATTTTTACTTGCTTAAGTTATTTTAATTTATTAGTAATTTATAAATAGCTTGATGAAAAAATAATTGTAATTTGACATGTCTGGTTGTAAGTTAAGGCTGAATTCTTTCACAAATTCGGGGGAAAAAGTATTTCCCACAAGTATTTAGACTTTTAAAAATGTTCAAGCAAAATCCTTTTTCAATTTAAAAGCAATTTGTTATGTTATCTTGTGAATGAATATTTTAAAAATGTTGTTAACAGTTGAGGTTTTCTATGTGTCTTGATCTTACTAAGAAAATGTCCTTTGAATAGTATGATAAGAAGTTGAAAACAGTTACGTGGTAAATGACTGAAACATCTCCTTTGATCTGGTACAGGACAAAATTTTATTAACATCCTGCTGTCGTTTTGTGATTTTAATACTTTCTATGTCCCTAATGTTTTGCTTTGAAAGTCACATAGCTGCAGTATTTAATGTCATAATTTTATTGGTCAAGTGCTTATTTCCCTGCCAAGAGTGAAGGCATCAAAACATTCCCCCTACTCCCTTCTGTGCAGAGGAAAAAAAAATCTAAGGAAATGACCAGGAAGCTTTTAGATGAAATCAACACGAAACGAATAAATACCAGCACGTAAAAGGGGAGAACATGGTCTCTTTGAGGCTCTCATTGCAGTAACAGAGTTCACATTTTTTCTTGATCTTTCTTTTCTCTTTATACCTCTTCTCTTCCTTCTTCATTGTCCACTCAAATTTCCTGCAGTCTTCTTGGGCCTAGCTACCAGGAAGCCCATATGACAGCAAACTGGGATTTTTCCCAAGGAAAAACATGTTGCTTAATCCTGATGCAACCTTCCCCCACCTCTCTCAAGGTGTCAAACACTGAAATGTCAAGCATCTAAGTGTCTTCTGAACAGACAAACCTGAATAAAGTCAGCGGTCTCAACATTGTTCAAATCTGCTGAGTGCCTAGGGTCAGTTTGGATACCATGTCCTTAGTGCCACTTAGCTGGCCATGCAGCCTTACTAATTCATCTGAGGAGGTTGGGGGGGAATGGGGTCTAGGTTGAGATGGAAGGAGGGAGCTGTTCCTTGGGTGCCCCCTGTTCCTTGATTAGAAGTTCTTGGACCATATAGGAAAATTCTCTGCCAGGGAATGGAGACAAACAAACTGTCTTTATTTCCACAAATCTTGGGACTTTCCTAGGCCTCCGCAGCTTCTGATCATATATTTAGCAAGAAATTGAATAACCTGGTTCTCTGAGAGAGGATTCTTTTTTTACTCTATAATCTTTGGAATGACACTAAGTTCATAGTTTTTTTGGGGGAGAGAAGGTTGTTTTTCAAATGAGCATATTATACTTCCCAGTGTGAAAACCCCCTTTATTGAAATCACAATTTATCTGTACTTTATAGCCTTAGTGAATAGTCTGAGGGCACAAACAGGTTAACTGTTATGCAGATGACCTCCAAAGTTCCTTCCAGACCTCATTCCAGGATTGTAAGATTTGTGTTTACTCTCCTAGTACATTGCGGAGGCAGGGCTTGAACCTTTGCTCTTGAGTCATTCTAACCCAGGGTATCAAATTTGATCTTATTGTTTTTATTTATCTCATTGGTCCAGAATGGGGAAAGTCTGAGGTGAATGCTATTTAGTTCTTTGATCCCTCTAAGCATTTAACAGTCATTAAGTGGTGGGAAGACATACCCAGCAAACCCTTCTACCTCTCCACCTTTGATAGCTAATTTACTTCCCTTCCCACCGCCTTTTCTTTTTGGAGGCAGTTGGAGGTAAGTGACTTGCCCAGTCACACAGCTATTAATTGTCTAAGACTGGATTTAAACTCATCATTGTCGTATTCACTTCATGAATTCACTGATTCCAAGCCAAGTCTTCTATCTACTAAGCCATCTAGATGCTCTTTTAATGAAGAAAGCAAGAATCGTGTCTCATGTTGATAGAAGGGACTTAGAAGGTCAAAAAATATTAGAGCTAAAGCACAAATGTAAGTCAGATAACAACCTATTTTATGCTAAGAGATTTTTCTTTGTTGAATTCAATGACTAATATTAAACTTTGGTGAGGCCAGTGACCTTAGGAAAAGGACTACTAGACATTTAGAGATTGAATCACCTCCTGGGACAGCTACGTCCATGTATAAACACTGAAAACTGCCTAATTGTGATCTATGTTAGTAGGTACTGCTGTGAAGGGGGAAGAGAACCAGACTAGAACCAGGAAAAGCTCATCAAAAGTCTTAGACTTCCAAACTCATGGAACCTAGGAAAATCAGTTCACCTCTCAGGACCTCAGTTTCTTCATCTATAAAATGGGGCTAATAGTACTTGTACTATCTGTTTCAGAGATATTTGGGGGGTAGCTAATTAGGTTAGAGGTTGGCTAAGTGTCACAGTGGATAGAGCACTGGGCTTGGAATCAGTGTACTATTGAAATGAATATAATGAAGAGGAGTTCAAATCCAGCTTCAGACACTCACTAGCTACGTGACCCGGGGCAAGTCATTTAATCCTGGACTTCTCAATTCCTCATTGAGATGAGCTTTGAGAAGAAAATGGCAAACCACTCCATTATCTTCACCAAGAACATCCCAAGAGAGTCACAAAGAATCAGATATGACTGAGCTGTAACAACAACACAAGTTAGATTATGTATTTGGTAGCGTTTTATAAACTGCAGTGTTACTTTTTTTAAAGAGACATGATAATTTTCTCATGATTGTTACTTATAACTCTTGCCACGATTAGCACAGATAGTTACTGTCTGTAATTTGTTTAGCTTCAAGTGCTCATTCCAGAGGTTGCTGAGGAGTGGGCTAGATTCACATAAACCAGAGTTGACTTTCTGTTCTTATCCTCTGACCAAACATTGTACTTTTAGTTTCATCTAGCCATATTCTGAATGGGTGTCTTTGGTCCCAAAGTGAAATAAGATAGAGAGTTTTGGAAGGATTCATTAGAGGGAAGATGCATCACTGATCCGGGAACAAACAAGTACACTGCCCACTAGTGGTAGCCAGCAGCTTCTATTATTTCTTATTGTGTAATAAGCTAATTCATGGGAAAACCCTCTGTGACTGCCAAACACTAGAAAAATATAAACTGCTATCACTAATTGGTAATCGTTCATAATCATAACCCCAATAGAATAGAAACTCCTTGAGGGAAAGGATTGTATTGCTTTTTGTCTTTGTGTGCCTTGTACAGAGGATGGATAGAATTTATCATTTAATCTAGAGATTCTTAACTATTTTTTTTTTTTGGATCACATACCCACACCCAACCCCCTTTGCACATTCATGTTGGTAATCTGGCAAATCCTATGGACCCTTTCCTGAATAATGTTTTTAAATGCATAGGAATTTAAAGGAAACCAACTGTATTGAAAAACAGCAATCTAACTTTCTATCTTTCTGTCTATATATCTTCAGGACCGAAAAGGTCATGTCTGTCCTTGAGGCTGCAGGTTCCCCACCCCTGCATCCATCCAGCACACCAATAAAAATTAAACTAACACAGATGAATAAGAATCTGTTTAAAATGGATTGTTCTACTAAGAAAATGAAATCATTTTTTCTCAGTAACATTCTATTACCAAACAACCATAAGAGTTAGGGAATTCTTTCCTAAATCTAATCTAAATCCCTCACACTTCACTTTAAGCCAATTTTCAATTTTTTCCTCTTTAGTCAAGATGGAGAACAGTTAAATTTGGTCATGAATATTAACCATAATTAAGATTTTCTTATATGGTACAAAATGATGCCCAAAGGTTTAAAGTGAGCAAGGTAACAAAGTCCAACAGAGGGAGTCCTTGACTGACAGATCCCAGGAGGTTTCTAATTTATGTCCAATCCTACCTCAGATTTAGGTACTTGAGTCCTCTGTGGATTACTGTTTTCTTATGGGCAAAATGAGTGGTGGTGGTGGTGCTGGGATGATTTAGGAATGTAATGACTGCTTTGATACTTTGAGAGATCCATGATTTCACTGGTGTGTACTCATTTCAAAAATTACTACTGATGAAAAATTCATCACTTGGAGACTGACCTTTCCATGACAAGTTTGTTTGAACTGAGTTATCTTTCAGATATGGTTCTTGGCCAATGGATTCATAGTTCTTCATCAGTACCCTTCCCAACAGCTCAACAGGATCTGCCAGAATATGTGTTCAAGTGACATAATCTTCTAGATTCTAGCTAGGGCCACCTTCAAGAGGTAATGGAAAATCACAACAGGACTTAGTGGAGAACATGAGAATAAATGTGGTTATCTGTGAATGTCTTTCTGTGTATTTGTTCATTTTAAAAGATATCTTATTCACTGTGACATCAGTGAGACTGACAAAGCAGAACCAAAAATAGAAACCTAACGAAACAAAATCCCTCATCCAAATCATGGCAAGAGATTAATAACAACATTTTAAGATTCCTTTTTAGCATATAATTGATCAGATATGATGTATTGTGATTTAAGATCCTGAATTCCATGTCTTGGGGAGAAAAATGGGGAAAAAAATCATAAAGTTTCTTTTTAAAGTTTTAGTTGGCTCAGGAGAGGAAATGTTAGAAAAGTTAAATCAAAATTATGACAGCAAAGCTGAAGGCCCCAGACACAGAGGAATCAAGATAAGCTTCATATAAGATGGAATTCCAATGATTCATAACAAAATTGAGCACTTAAACCAAGGAATGCCACATAATTCTCTAATAAACTATTAAATCTGGTACAATCATTTTAAATATAGAAAAATTTCCTGATTTGCTTCCCAAGATTACTTCATAAACTGAAGTTATTTATGCAATGATTTGAAGGATTTTTTTTTTAAATGAATTACTGGTAGCAGAGACAAGAGTGTAGATGAAATAGCATTGGATTGGGTATCAGGAGGTATAGCTTCAGCTCTGACACTAACTAGGGGTGTGACACTGGGCATAGCAAAAAAATGTCTCTGAGACTAGATTTCCCCATCCACAAAATGGGATGGGAGCAGAGGGAAGAGACTGGACTTCCCAAATAGTTTTAAATTTCTAAGATTCTGTAATTCTAATGATGCCCTTTCAAGTCTGAGAATGACTTGCATTTGTAGAGCCTAAAACAAAAGAGGGTCTTCAAATAGAATTAACACCATGATAGGACATAATTAATCTAAGAAGTCAAGTAAAAATGTTTCCAACTGGATAATGAGGTATATAGATGTGTCATCAGAATATCCTTTGTATGCCATTTGAGAGGTCCATGAAGCCTGGACCCATGACTACCTCAGGCATTGGTATGTCTTGTGGTAAACAAAGTGGTTATCTATAAAATCCATGCCTACTGATCTGGATTAACCTGAGTAAATTGCTGCTTTTTAAAAAGTTGTTCTCTTGGCAAGAAATAACCAGAAGATTGTCTTAGTATCAGGAAGAGACCTTAAAGGTCTGTTACTTTACAAGTATGGAAGCTAGGTTTAAGGTAGCCTAAGTGATTTCATGTCACACAGGTAGTTATGTATTAGTGCTAGTACTTGAACCCTTGGGGCAGCTCAGTGGCACAGTGCAGAGAGTGCTGGGTCTGGAGTCAGGAAGACCTGATTTCAATCAGACATTTATTAGCTGTGTGATCTGAAAGTCACAAGTCATTTAACCATGTTTGTCTTAGTTTCTAATCTGTAAAATGAGTTCGAGAAGGAAACTATTCCATCACCTTTGTCAAGAAAGTTCCAGATGGGACCACAAAGAATTGAACATAACCGAAATGCCTGAACAGTTTGAACCCTAATTTTTCTGACTCATATACTCCTAACCATGCTGCATCTAGGCATGTAAATAAAACAAGGTTTTGTCTATAGAAGAACTGGCTATCATAAGATGTAATCTATTTGGGAAGTAAATATTTACCCCCTTAATATTTTTTTTCTTTTATAAACCCCATTTTTAATATACAATAAACTTTATTAGAACCATAGAATCAGAGAATTCTGGAGATGAAAGAGATTTCAGAGCCTACAATGCATTAATCCATTTTACTACGATCCAACTATGATCATCTGCACTCTTTGGAGAAACTTTAGGGACAGGAAAATTACTAATTTTTCAATTAACTGAAAGGTAGCACAGTCAATCTGTGGATGGCTCTAATGGTTAAAGTTCTTATAGTAAGCAAAAGCTGCCACTTATACCTAATTTTCATTGGTCGCCATAGTCATATTGGACCAGTTTAAACTATTTTCTACATGAGAGTTCCTCATATATTTGGAGATAGCTATCATGACACACTCCCCCTCCCTTTACCCTCAATGAATTCTTTGCTTCAGCTAAATAAATCCTCTGGTTTCTTAAATAACATTTCTAGCCCTCTCCAACTTGTCAGTTTCTTTTAAAAAATATGGCACCCGTACTGAACACAATACTCCAAATGCATTTTTACTATGGCAGAGTACAGACTTTTCTTGCGCTGAATGTTATACTCTCAGTAATTTAGCCAAAATGTATAATTTTAATAACCATGCTTGTCACCAAAGAAGAGATAATAAAATGTAACACTGTCCCTCTGTGTAGAGATGAGTGACTATGGTTCTGTAACATTGCATATATTTTCAGACTGGATTGTTTTCTTGGTTAGTTTTGCTGAAATATATTTCTGTTTTTCTTTTTGTCAAGAGGGATGACTCACTGTGTAGAGTGGGACAGAAGGAATTATTCAGAAACGGTTATGTAAAAACAAAAATTTAAATAAAAATTTCAAATTAAAAAAGCAGATGAAAAATTTGGATAAGGGATAGATTGAGGCTTAAAAGAAAAAAATTTAACAAAACCTTCTCTCTTCTCTGCCCACTCACAGAAAGAGTACAGGACAAACATTTAAAATACTGAAGTAAGCAAATTAAGTACCTTAGAATAACAATGTGTCTAAAAGTCATTGATCTGTTCATTGCAAACCATTCCTTGAAAGAGATCCTTTCTACCAATATCTACCAAGCAACAATTTATTTGATTAGTTTGATGTACTTAAAGGCAAAAAAATGCATTTATTAACAAGAATAGTGTATACCTCAGAATTATCACCATTTCAAATTGTTCTTTCCCTCATTTAATTTTAAATAATGAAATTTTTGTGTATGGACAATTCACACCTATAAATAGGTCAAATTTCAAAATTTGCTTTTTGAGTTAGCTTTGGTCCCACAATATATTTTTCAAATGAAATGCTATTGTTTTTAAAACTATTTGGGTCCCTAGAACAATATATAAAGCTTCATTTAATTCATTTTACTCAGACATAAAGATGTTGTTTTTGTCCAGTCATGTTTGACTCTTCATGACCCCACTTGGAGTTTTCTTAGCAAAGATAGTGTAATAGTTAGTATTTCCTTTTCCAGTTCATTTTTACAGATGAGGAAACAGGCAAACAAAATTAGGTGACTTGACCAGGGTTACATAGCTAGTAAGTATATGAGACCTGACGGAGTCTTCCTGACTGCAGGCCCAGCACTCTATCCACTTCATCACTTAACTGCCTAGGCATACAAACATTAATAGGTTTTCATGGAACACAAAGCTGGTAGCCCCCTTTGGGAAGGACCAGTGGTAATGCTAACTTCCAGATGTTCCAGCACACCCAGGATATGCTCTATGCAAAGCCATAGCATAACACTTTGATGGGGGTATAGCCAAGGATTGGTAAGGAGGAAAAAAAAGGTATAGTGATTTTTAGATTTCACCAAGGACAGGGAAAAGTCTAAAAGGTAAGATAAATATCTATCTTCTTAAGTGTTACACTTTCCAGGTAATGTTGCCATAACGGAAGAATTGTCAGTCAGTCAGTCAGTAAGCGTTAATTAAGCTCCTCCTTTGTGCAAGGCACTTTGCTAAGTGTTGAGGAGACAAAGACAAAAGACAGTAAGTAGTCCCTGATCTCAGTAGCTCAGAGTCTAGCGAAGGAGACATGCAAATAGCTATATATAAATAAGAAATACACTAGATGAATTGTAGATAATCAAGAAAAGACACTAAGAGCTAAGGGGGTGGGAATGGAAAAAGTTTCCTATAGCAAGTAAGATTTTTGCTGACATCTAGAGGAAGCTAGAGGATCCCAGAGGTGGAAGAAAGAGCATTTCAGACATAGAAACATGATTGTCTACAAGAGTGTAGAAAAATTTTTATATACAGACATCAAGAATTTGTGTGGCTACAGTACTCTTTAGGGAAGTTGATGCCTTCACATATGTTTTTTTTGTTGTTGTTGTTCATGACCAACTCAATTCAATTGTATAAGTCCTTGTTATATTCCTACCAATGTGCTAGGAGGTTAACAACTTAATTCTCAAATGGATCTATAATCTCATTACTAAGGAAATTATCTCCCAAGATGCAGATTGAATTTCATCTATGTCTGCCCACCTTGTGTGGTTGTTGTTCATGTCCTTCCACAAATTTGCCACAGGAGGTCCAGTGAATGTGCTGGGGCTCTTCCTCTTGACATCAGGAAGGTACCAAAGGAGCACACAGGCTGTCCAATTACCCTTCAGTATCATTTTATGACAAATTCATTTTCTTTTGGGGTCATTTTTTTAATAGCATCCTTTACTTTAGTTATATGGGAAATCAAGATAAAAATACTAATTATAATCCCTGACCTAAATAAACCCATAACAGAGGGTTAGCTGCCATACAGTATGTAGAGGAAGTGTAATGCAAATTAGAGTATGACAAAAGCAAAGAAAAGCCAGAGTTCTTTTTTAAAAAATCAGAAGACCATCTATCTACAAGATAACTATCTACAAGAGAAGGCAGTGTTACTTTGGAAATGTGTGGCTTGGAGTACATAGCATCTGTGACTAAAGGAAAATGTGGTAAATAGCATTCATATCTAAAGAGAATAGCATGGCCATTAAAGGGATTATAGGGGACAAGAGAAGATGTGCTTTGGGTTCTGGACCCCAGGAAAGGAAATCAAACATAAGGAATTGACCCCTACCAGGCAGCTCAACAGATTTCAAGGCCAAGTGGGTATGATTATTTATGAACTTGTCAAGATTTTAGCAGTACGTAGGCTTATTTAGAACACAGACTTGGAGAGTACATAAGTGATTATTCCTAAAGGCAGGGGACAAGGAGAAATTGTGACTCTAAACCACTGTCTCACAGTCTTTCCCTGTAGAGCAGGACCGTTATTTATCTGTGGCTTGTTAAGCTTTTGTTTCTCCTTATTTGCCCTCATTTTAAGTTTTGACCCTAAAATGGACATTATTTCTCCCTGGGCCCCTAGGTTGAGAGATATCTGTTAGGTTGCTGGGCAGGGTTGGATAATCCGCCTAGCAACAGGTTTCTTGTTTGGGCCCCTGTCAAAATATTATTCCCCTTTGAGTTGTGAAATATCTGATAAATTGTTAACAGTCATTTCTTGTTTAGTCCATTTGCATGGTAACCACCTGTGCCCCCCCTAATGTTAGACCAACATTGCCAGGTAACCACTTTCTGCTCAGCACCCCCCTTTTCTGATTGGTTACCTCTACTGGCACCTGTTTTCTGTTAGGGGTCCTGTACCTAGTAACACCCTGACAACCCCTTCTGTTTGGGGGTTCTTGCCTAGCAGCAAGCTCCCCTCCTGCTTTGTCAGAACTCTGTTTGTTGTGGAAACTGCAAGGCTGTACCTAGTAGCGCCAAAATGCTTAAAATGCACTCACCCACCTCAGTTTGGGGCTGTCTCCTCTGGGTCTCTACATGAGTCAGCCTCTAGCCTGGCTAATAAATGACGCTTTCAAAATTCTCAATTAATTTTGCCTGTGACTTATTAACTTGGTCCATTTCACATGGAGGTTCCACCGAGATAGCCTTTGGCTCTGCATGCACAGGTAAGCCGTCTGTCCTGGATGACTGGGTTGAGCTTTAACTTTGAGGGTGGCCAACGGATTTATCTCGGCCTCGATTTTGGAGCACAGCCCAGAGCCAGGCTTTTGGTAGCAAAATTTTCCTGATATGGCCCCCAAAATGAGTGCCTTGTCTGTTCTGGTGAGTACTCTGGTGTAGTAAGTGGCTAGCTGAACGCAGTGGTAAGATGCCTTAACTGGCCTTGCAGGACACTGCCGAGAGCCCTGGTTGACCTCTGCGAGAGACCGTGTGAGAGTTGGGGATGACCTATACAGGTATTGCATGAAGTCCTTGACTTCTGCAAGTGTTGCATGAAGTCTGTCAATTCTGCAGGTTTTGTAGGAGGTCCTAACTGCCCTGAACGCTGCAGGATGCTGCGTGAGAGTCCTCCACAGGTATTGCATGAAAGCCTTAACTGCCTGGGATTCTGTCTGTTCTTTGTTCTGTGTTTCTGTTTATTCAGACTTTGTGTCGTACTCTCCCTCCCTGCTCTCATGGGCCAAGTACAATCAGGTCCCGAGAAAAATTATTCTGTCAACAGGAATGGCCCACCTTTGGGGTGGATTGGCCACCCGCAGGGATGTTTGATAAGTCAATTGAAGGGCAGGTATGGAAAATAATGAATGGGAACCGGGCCATCCAGATCAGATCCCATATATCAGCATCTGAACAGTGATAGAAAGTAAGCCAAAGTTGTCTGTATATGTGTTTTGTCTTTGCATGTTCTCTGTGTGTGTGTTTGTGGTCTTTACATGTTCTGTGTGTGTGTGTGTTTGTGAGTTATTATGGCCAGCTCCATTGTCGCTGGAATTCAGAATGTTATCTCTTTTCCTCTCCCTCCTCCCTTCTCTCTGATGGCTGCAGCATCAGGGAGAAGAATGAGAGAGAAAGAGAGAAACTAATCTTATAAGGAATGCCAGGAAATACTGTATGAGCAGTTTTAAAGGGGCTCTAGTCAAAGCCCACTAGGAGAACAACATGGGATAAGTTTAAGGAATATTGGAAAACTGTTGGTAAAATACTCTCTCTCTTTCTACCTTCTAACCCTGGTCAGGTTGTGAAGGTGGAGAGAAAGACAAGAAGAAATTGGGAATTTTTTCCCCTCATATCAGCAAGGTGAATTGAATAGCTTTTAATTACCTCATGCCTCACCTAAAAGAGAAAAGTTTTGGATATGGGATGCAACTAAAAGGCAGTTATTCTGGTCATATTTTAATTGAAACATGTCACTCCTAATTGGATGTTTAAAACAGGTCAGAATTTGTTGTATTATATGGCACTAAGGCAATTTGAGAAGGTTTTGAACTCCCAAGTGGAAAGGAGGAGGCTAGGCACCTATGGACTTGTTCCAGAGTCTCCTTCACGTCTGCTTGTGATTTCATGACCTTTCCTTTCAAAAACATTTTTAAGGAGTGGACATAGATGTGAAATTTTTTTGAGTAAAAATTAGAGCCATTAAGATTTTATTTTACTCTGAAATCCAGAAATGATGTTAGAGAAAGCAATTTGTAATCTGAATTTTGTTGGAACTAAAGGATGTTGGAAAAATTGTGTAAAGTCAGTAATGTTATTTAAAACCAGGTGTTTTCACCTTTGCCTGTTAAAGAAGTTACAGCTATCATTTACAAAAGTTGTAAGATTGTCAACTAAGTCTTTGAAGTTGCTGTTTTAATGCTAAACCTAAAACTATTAATTGGTTGCTGTGTGGAAAGAAATGAATGGAGTAAAATTTATTTGGACTGGTTCTGCAGAACAGTACTCATGTATCTGGGGGTTAGCAGGCATAGGACTCGTGCCAATTCCTTTTGTCTTGTAAAATTACCAAGGCATCTTTCATGAGGACAAGGTCATCAGTCCTAAGAGAAAAATTTGTTTGAACAATGAACTGTATTTGGCTTTAAGTTGTGATTAATGAAATTTGCTGTTTAAGGTAAAAGCATTTGGGTCCATGGATATTTTTGTTTAAGTTTGAATTCAGGTACAGTTGTCTGCATTAAATCAGTATCTGATAGAATATACCACAAGTTTCTCAGAGGGACTGTAATCCTGTACTGTTATCAGGTGAAATTTGTATCTGGAGAGGAAACACCGAGGAGACAATTCTAGACTCAATCTAGGAGGGGATCCTCCTGGTCAGTTTCCCCATTGTGTCCTTTTATAAAGGAATGTTTCCCATCTGACTATTCCTGAGTCTGGCTTTAATACAGATACTGCATGATTGGAAAATTTCACCCATACCTGAATTCAAACAGAGTCAAAAGATGTTTTACTCATTGCCAGCAGTTACTCCGGGTGCTCTTTATCAGTGAGGAATGCGACCGTATCCTCCTAGAACCCCAAAAGGGCATCTTGGAGCCAGATGGTCACCCCCTCCTCTGACCCTGCCTGTCTTAACAGCCTACTCCCTGGAACCCGTCCCAGCTGAGACCCCAACGATGACTGGGGTAGGGAGGCTCTCAACAGGTATCGCCAGTTGCTTTTGGGAGGGCTTAGAGCTGAGGTTAGAAGGCCCACAATGTGTCTAAGCTTAGTGAAATTAGTCAAGGCAAGGATGAGACTCCCTCTGCATATCTCAAAAGATTAATGGAGGCATAGAGATTATACACCCCTATTGATCCAGAGTATCCAAACAACCGGAGAGCCATAGTAATTGACTTTGCTTCCAATTCTGCCCCTGACATTTGAAAGAAAATCCAGAGAAAGGACAGGTTCGAAGGAAAGAGCCTAACTGTACTCTTGGAGGTGGCTTGTAAAGTTTACAATAATAGGGATGAGCTGCAGGATCGACAAGCTAAGTCTGTAGCCACAGTGGTGGTTGCGGCTCTAGCTAAAGCTCCCCCAAGACCAAGACAGGTTTGGAAAAAGACTGTCTCCAGGCCCCGACTCCATTTCTACCATCACTTTAGGCTCCCAGGAGCCGAGGGTGACACTCTCTGTGGGGGGTCATCTGCAGCCTCAGTCCTGAAGAAACCCCAGGCCCGTTGTCTCACTCTTCCATCTTAGTTCAGGGGGGCCACTGGCCAAGTTAGGAATGTCCCCATAACCACCTAGGCAAGGGCCTGGTTTCTCATTCTTTCCTGGTCATGCCTGATTGCCCATATCCTTTATTGGGCCGAAACTATAGGCTGTCATTTCATTCTCTGGCCCTTCCCTTTCTCTGGAATTTGAGCCTCTACCCCAGCTGATGGTATCCTGCCTCCTCTTGGAAGAATCATGGCTAATGACTGTTTCTGATAACCACCCAGATGCCACTTCACCTATATTGTCAGAATTTCAGCAGGAGGTTCCCGGCATATGGGCTGAAACTCATCCTTTTGGTTTGGCAAGGCACCAGCCCCTGAGGTAGTTCTGCCTCCTGCAACTGCCGTGCCCGGTCAGCTAACCCTCTGCTCTTGCCTGTTCATCAGCCCGGTTCCGGGGATGTCTGTCCAGCTCCAGACCTCTGTAAAGTGAACAGCTGGGTAGAAACCCACCATCCTACGGTTCCTACCCATACACCTTTCTCTCCTCTCTGGGCCCTTCTTTAATCTGGTCCACAGTCTTGGGCTGGGAAGATGCTTTAGCTACTGTTCATATGCACAGCTATGTGTATCAACAAAAGGGTTTGTTGACTTCAGCGGGAAAAGGGGTGAGGAGCATCAAATACGAGATCTGTTGGATGCAGTCTGGCTACCTAAAGAAGTTGCTGTCATATGGCCCAGTTTTTGTGTCTCAAGGTGTGCAAGCTCTTTCAAAAGCTATCAGGGTTAGGTGGAAACTACACTGTGCCTATGGGCACCAGAGTTCAGGCCAGGTAGAAAGGATGAATAGGACCCTGAAGGAGCATATTGCTAAGCTTGCTAAGCTTAAGGTTGAAACTGGTGAGACCTGGGTGAGTCTCCTTCCTTTTGCTCCTTCCTTTTGCTCTGCTTCGAGCTAAGTCTCTCTCTCTCTCTCTCTCTCTCTCTCTCTCTCTCTCTCTCTCTCTCTCTCTCTCTTTCTCTGCCTTCGAAATCATGTTCAGAGTAGCCCCCCCCAGTTGTTCTACCAGTTGTTATTCTTAGTGTTGGCTTCCCGACTTTTCTAATGTTGCCCTCCTCAAGTCCTTACCAGCTGCTCTGTGTGAGGTCTGGAGTGCCCTCAAATCTTTATCCTTGCTTGAACCTCAGTGGACCGGGCCCTTTCAAGTGATCCTGTCAAATCCATCAGTGGTTAAGGTCGCAGGACGCAAGGCGTGGATACGTCGTTCACACATCAAGCCAGTAGCATCACCGTCTGCCCAGTGGACAGCACATCTGGCTGGAAACCTCAGGCCCCATCTTAGATTGTTCTGTTGCTCTCCCTCCTTTGGTTTCTCTTCTTTCCTACAGGCTGCTCCAGGACCCATCAACCCATCCCTTACTTATGGACTCTAAGCAGGACTGGCGATGGGATGGTTATTGCTCAGAATTCCTCCTTTGCAGCTGTCAGTTTTCACTTCGATCTGTGCGCCCTCATTGGCCTCTTCACCAAGCTATCAGGATATGGGTGTGGGACTCTGGTTCATGTCCTGCCCCAGGTGTATTTGTATTCTGAGCCTGAAGCCCGGGAACACTTCAACCTACGAGGACGTATTCCCAGGGCTGCTCCTATCCTGATTCCCATTCTAGCAGGATTGGGTATAGCTGGTTTAACAGCTGTGAGCACAGCCACCCTAGTTACAAGCCAACAGCCATTTCAATGCTCTTGGTGCCCGCATAGACCAAGACATTAGAGATTTAGAGTCCCAAATCTCGTATCTAGAGTCTGCTTTAGATACCCTAACCAAGGTAGTCCTGCAAAACCAGAGGGGTTTAGACCTTCTGTTCCTAAAACAGGGTGGCCTCTGCATGGCTCTAGGAGAGACCTGTTGTTTTTATGCAAAGCACTCTGGGGTGGTCCGAGAGTCCCTTGCCATGTTTGGAAGAACGAGAGTCAATTCGATAACACTCCATGACATGGTTCCAGTCCTTGTTCAACTGGTCACCCTCGTTAACTACTCTGGGGGTAACTAGCGGGACCCCTGATACTCCTGTGCCTTGGTCTACTAATAGCCCCTTGCATTGTGAACTGTGTCTCTAAGTACATTAGGGATAGCATTCAATCTGTTAAACTGTTTGCTTTGCGTCTGGCTTATTCCCCTTTGGACTCTGATGAGTCCCCCATTTAAATTGGTTCCATGAAAAGGGGGGAGTAAAATGGACATTATTTCTCCCTGGTCCCCTAGGCTGAGAGATATCTGTTAGGTTGCTGGGCAGGGTTGGATAATCTGCCTAGCAACAGGTTTCTTGTTTGGGCTCCTGTCAAAATGTTATTCCCCTTTGAGTTGTGAAATATCTGATAAATTGTTAACAGTTATTTCTTGTTTAGTCCATTTGCATGGTAACCACCTGTGCCCCCCTAATGTTAGACCAAAATTGTCGAGTAACCACTTTCTGCTGAGCCCCCCGCCTTTCTGATTGGTTACCTCTACTGGCATCTGTTTTCTGTTAGGGATCCTGTGTCTAGTAACACCCTGACGACCCCTTCTGTTTGGGGGTTCTTGCCTACCAGCAAGCTCCCCTCTTGCTCTGTCAGAACTCTGTTTGTTGTGGAAACTGTAAGGCTGTACCAAGTAGGCCGAAATGCTTAAAATGCACTCACCCACCTTAGTTCAGGGCTATCTCCTCTGGGTCTCTACATGAGGCAGCCACCAGCCTGGCTAATAAATGATGCTCTTGAAATTCTCAATTAATTTTGCCTGTGACTTATTAACTCAGTTCATTTCAACCCAGAAATTAAAAATAAATGTTTCAATTATACTTTTTAGTTAATCTCTACACTTGAACAGTTTCACTAATATTAGTAAAGAAAAATGTCACTTTCATCACCAAATTTATCTCTGAATAAGCAAAAAGCATAGCAAGGTCTATAAGACAATTATTTTCAATGCACTATTCACTTAAAAAGTGTTTCTTTTGTCTAAGATGTTAAAGAGGTAGATTTTTTAAAATTCCAGGTCCTCTAAAGTCTAAAAAGCATTTTCCCTTTCCCTTTCTTCCCCAGAATTAATAGCATCTTTTTCTTTTCTTTTTATGAAGTCAGTCAGGGTTAAGTGACTTGAGCAGGGCTACATAGCTATTAAATGTCAAGTGAATGAGGTCAAGTGAATGAGGTCACATTTGAACTCAGGTCATCCCGACTCCAGGGCAAATGTTCTATCCAATGAGCACCTAGATGCTCCTAATAGCATTTATTTGAAACTCAAAAATGCTTTATCATCAAATCAGTTTGGAAATTTTAGCTGTAGAACGGAGTTCCTGTAGGAAGATGGGAATCTCAGTCTATTGTGGTTCTTTTTTACATACACACACACACACACACACACACACACACACACACACACACACGAGCACGCACAACCCCTTAGTGAAACTCCTTTGGACAGGATGTGGATGATTGAAGAATAGAGATACTCTAAGGAAGATAGCAATCAGGACCCCAGAGTATGATGGGAAAGTTGAGGTTTTAGTTTTGGGGTTTGGGGCACTAAGGATAGCTAGGAGCTCTGCTATGGAGGGGTTGAGGACAGGTGTGTGTGTGAGTGTGTGTATGTGTATGTGTGTGTGGGTGTGCGTATATGTGTGAGTGTGTGTGTGTGACTGTGTAATAACGAGGAGCACATCTAGCATGAAGTTGGCACTTTCCTTTGCTATTCTCTCTTCCTCTCCCACTTTTTCCACTTATAACTTTAATATTCTTGTCATAAGGGTGGCAGGAATGGGGGAAAGATGGGCAGAAAGTAACAAGTAGGGATCAGGAAGAACAGCAGTAATTACCATGATGGGAAGAAAGGAGGAGTTTTCACTCTTCTGCTCTCCTCTGCCCTTCCCTTGCCCTTCCTTTTCTTCCCTTTCCTCCTCCACTTCCCTTCTTTTCTTTCCCTGCCATTCCCTTCTTCTTCCTTCGTCCCTATCTTGTCCTTTCCCCTGACCAGTCTCTCCCCTCTCCTATGCTCCCCCTTCTCTTCCCTTTCCCATCTCTCTTCCTCTCTTACTTCCCTTTCCTCCCTGTTCCACTTTCTTTCTTCTCTTCTTTCCCTTCTCTTCCCCTCCCTTTTCCTCACTTCCATTTCTTTCCTATCCATCTTCTCCTTCAATTCTCTTCCTTCCTTTCCCCTTCCCTTTCCTCTCATCTTTTTTTCACCTTCCCTCCTTTCCTTTCTCTACTTTCTTCCCTCTCTTTTCCCTCTCTCCTTTCTCCTCTATTCTCTTCCCTCCTCATCTCTACTCTCCCACTTCTCTTTGTTTCTCTTCCTTTCTATCCTCCCACTCCCTTTCTCTCCCTTTCTGTCTCCTTTCTTTGTCTTTTTTTTTAAATCCTCTTTCCTTCCCTTCCTTTTCCATATCCTCTGGCAAGATCATTCTTATTGCCAGGTGACAGTGCTAGAGTTGGGGAGAGAGAAAAAGAAAGGGGAGGGAGAGAAAAATGGTAGAGAAGATGAGCACTAGGACAGGGCTTCCACATCCCCACCTTTCCTTTATGTGTGTGTGTATATGTGTATTCATCCTTCGTTGCTGAAGAAGACCATGCCATCAGAGAAATAATAACATGACTTGCACTTGACTTTGTTTTGAGTGAGGGAGGGCTTGTATAGGTCACCAGTCTCACTTCTCCTCCAGAGTCATCTGAATCCAGTGAGCAGATATTCATCAGGATGACTGGAGATGACCCAGGATGAGGCAATTGGGGTTAAGTGAATTCCCCAAGATCATACAGTTATTGAGTGTCAAGTGTCTGAAGTGAGATTTGAACTCAGGTCCTCCTGACTCCTGCACTGGTGCTCTATCCACTGTACCATCTAGCTGCTCACCTTTCCTAAGCAGACCTGCTAGGAATAGTGGTGCACCCCTGATATTGGGGGTGGGGAGGTGAGAAGCAATAATTTCCTCCCTTTCCTTTCTTGTCAGGAGTTTAAATGTGAAAGAAAGAGAAATTTCTGACTGAACTTGCTTCTGAAATCATCAAAACAGTGAAGTATGAGGTCAGATATAGGTAAGTAGACAAATCTATAGCAGTTGATTCATTTGGTCCGGGCATTGGAAAAAGAAGTCAAAGTCAATTCCTGTAAAGGTCAATTAGCTTGCTCTGTTTTATGGCATACAACTACTTCCTAGCCTTTGACAGGTATCTCCCAAGTGCCTCTCTCTCCTCTCTATGGAGAGTGGGTGAAAGTTTTGGGGTACATCAGTGAACATTCATCAACAAAGCCCCTTGATGGGGCTCAGAAGCATTGACATTGTATGAGATAATAGCAGCAAAAATTTCATGAATTACTTTTTCAAATATATAGTTGCACTCAGAGACATTTACCTGACTTTTTGACTCATAAACCAGTACTTTGTGTTCTACATAGCAGTGTTTGTCAAGGTATAAAATGTCAGGTAGTTTTTAGGCTCCTAAATCCCAGATTACTTTAAATTCTAGGAATATTTGCTATGGAAGGACACTGCAGAGGTTTTCATGATAATTATTGCTCAAACTTCACATATATCATACAAATTTAAAAGAAATATGGCACAGAGAATATAGAAACAGATTAGATATTTTATTCCTTTCCAATGTGCATGTCACTGATAATTACTGGAGGACATCACTGTACAAGTTTGCATGACAACTATTGATCGAAATTCACATATATTGACAAGTTTTAAAGAACAGTGACCCAGAGAATATGAAAACAGAGTAGGAGTTTTTATTCACTTCTAAATGTTCACTTTCATTCATGTCACTGCTTATTAGAAACTACTCAGGCTTTTAGCATGCATACTGCAAATGTCCATCACTTCAGCCTAAGACATAGGCACAAAGTGAATCTCACCGCAAAGCAGAATTTGGCCATGGGGAAGGTCTCTGAAACCAGCTTCTAATAAAACACAGAGGGTCATCCACTAGATAGGGAGCAATGAAATCAAGCAATCTGGAGGGGTCAGAACCTGAGGAAGACTTAGTCATTCAGGACTCAATTTAGAGTTTTGGTGTCCAATAGGACAATTAGTTCCTGAGATAAAAAAGAACATTCCTTTTCTAAAATTTCCATTTTTGCAACAGCGTACATTCTCTCTTATGGTTTGTAATCCTTCTTTGAAGATTTTTGTTGTTGTTCAGTCATTTCAGTAGTGTTCGATTCTCTGATCCCTTTATGGGCTTTCTTTGCAAAGATACTAGAGTGGTTTGCCATTTCCTTGTCCAGCTAACTTTATAGGTAAGGAAACTGAGACAAACAGGGCTAAGTGACTTGCCCAGAGTCACATAGTTAGTGAATATTTGAGGCCAGAGATGAACTGAGGAAGATGAGTCTTCCTAACTCCATTGTATCACCTATCTGCCAAATCTTCCTATTTACTATTGACTGATGATTTGTAATGCTCAAACTAACTTCTCATGATAACTTCAGCACACCTTTTTCAAAGACCAAATTGTAGGTAAATCCAGTTCACCTACTTAAGATTTGATTTTCCCATTTGTGAAATGAAGGAGCTAAACTAGATGATCTCTAAGGCCTTTTGTGCATCTCAAACCTATGGATCTTTGCGTTTAAAATAACATCGTATATCCTTGATCATTCCTTTCCTCTCCCTACCCTTCAATTTCCCTGTGTGCACCTATTTCCACTTAGCATTATTGGCAAATGATCATCCAATGTCTCTGTCTCCTTCTTGATTCCTTTCCAAGTCAAAAGCAAGAGCTGTGTATGACTCATCCCTTTCTGTGCCTGGATGAGAGGTCAGTTTCTAATGACTTCCTGATGTAGGGGCACTAACCATCTGAGAGTTATTTGTAAAGTCTAATTAACTGTACATGTCATGACATGGATCAAAGTAGATGAAACGGAACATAGTAGGATAAGTAGTGCTCCTGTAAGGCAGATATTTGAGAAGTTTAGATAGAATAGATATTTCAATTGTTATTTTCTCAGAACTCTCTTCTTCAGAATATGAAGGATGAATAATAGGGGGAAAATGCACAATAAAACCATGAAATGTGTTCCTCATGCTGCATCATAGAAATCACAGCATGTTAGAGTAAGATCATCCAGCAATCTCATTTTTCTTTTTTTTAAACTTACTACTTTAAAACTGAGTAATGCATTAAAACTGAGTAACACTATTAATTTGGAACATTAAAACTGTAACATACGTATTTGTATGTACTGTTTTGGGACTGTCCTTGTTTCTCTATGGATCAGATTCATATGAGACTATCATGTAATCTCTATAGGAGCAAGGATCAATGGTATTTATTTGTTCTTTAAAGTATATTGAGATAGTGTAGGACCAAAACAAATTCAAATTTGTAGAGAAATCTCAATAGTCTAGAGTTCCCCATAAGGAAGTCTCTGTTCCTACTTTCTCTGTTCTCCCTTCTCTCTATATTTAAGAGGTCTAGTATATCTATTAAATATTTTAAACCAGATATACTATAGACATCTCCAGGCTAACATATCCAAAGCAGAGCTCAATAACTTTCCCAACAAACCCACCTTCTTCTAAACACCCTGTGTCTATTGAGCGCACCCCTGTCATACCATCTTTATTGTCTTCCTCAACTTTTCACTCCTACTTACCCCCATATATCCAACTAGTTGGAAATTATTGCCATTTTCCATTCTGCAATAAAAATCCAAATAATAGCTAGGATGCTAGGTGCTTTAAAGTTTGTAAAGTGCTTTATATAAATTTTTATTTGGTCCTCACTCCAACTTTGTGAGATTTGTGCCATTATTAAACCTATTTTACAGATAGGGAAACTCAAGCTGACAATAAATGACTTGGCCAGGACTACAGAGTTTGTAAGTGGCTGATGTAGCATTTGAACTCAGGTCTAACTGACTTCAAGCTCAATACTGTGCCATATAGCTGCTACTAAAATATCTTTCCTTCCTCTCTATTAACCTTTGGCCAAGTTTAAGATCTCATATTCTCTTGTCTGGACTTCGAGGGCAGTTTCCTAGTTGATGTCCTTACCTCAATCTCTCCACACTATAATCTATCTTTCGCAAAGCAAGTCTGACTATCTCATTCCCTGAATCCAAGAATACAATGGCTTCTGAATGCTTCTAGGATCAAATTCAAGATGCTTTAACTTTTTTTAAAGCAGTTGGGGTTAAGTGATTTGTTCAGGGTCATGTCTAGTAAGTGTCTGAAGCTGATTTTGAACTCAAGTCTTCCTACCTCCTGGAACCAAGCTGTAGTCACGCCACCACTTAGCTGCCCCCTTTTAGCTTTTAAAGCCCATCACTGTCTGGATCCAACCTGTTTTCCTGGCCTGGTTATGCATTCCTTTCTTTCCTTCACTCTGTCATCAAGACAATCTGACCTTCTTGCTATTTCTCACCTAGGACATTCTATCTCCTATCCGATGCCTGGGTCCTGTCTATCCACCCAAAACTGGAATATACTTCCTCTTCACCTTTGCCTCTTAGAATACCTTGTTTCCTTCAAAACTCAGATTGAGTGCCATGGAGCTTTTTATATGAGGTATCATCTCTGCTTGTGTCTTCTTCCTACAGTATTTCTATGCACACATATATTTCATATATCTATGGACAATATAAATAGTATAGATACAAATTTTACATGTATATATTTACACAATACATGTACATGCATACATGCATACATGTTTGTT
This sequence comes from Potorous gilbertii, assembly GCA_028658325.1. Classification (NCBI taxonomy): domain Eukaryota; kingdom Metazoa; phylum Chordata; class Mammalia; order Diprotodontia; family Potoroidae; genus Potorous; species Potorous gilbertii. Next base: position 66,013,054 of record CM053773.1, read on the forward strand.
ATGTATACATGTACTATGTTTATGTGTATATACATGTTGTTTCCCCGATAGAATGTAAATTCCTTGTTGGCAGTCAGTATTTGATTTTTTTCTCTTTCCATCTCTAGTTACTAGGACAGTACTTAGTATGAAGTAGGAGATTAACAATCACTTGTTGATTAATTGATTAATTATCTGGTTTATACCATGCTCAACCTATTCTATTTTTTTAGATCTACAACCACATAAACTTTGACCAAACCTCTCATTCTGGGAATCAAACTCTGACAGTTCCAAACTCAGACAAATGATATAGACAGAAGATCTAAGCTGACTCAGTTATTCATTCCACTGTATTTAATATAATGAGCTAAAAGTGTACTAAAATGTTAGCTTCTCATGAGCAGGGATCATGCTTTCCCACCCTCCCCACAGTGTCTTACTAAGGGCAAAACACAATGGACTCTCAATAAATATTTGCTGATTGATTAACTGGTAACCTTTGAATGGCTTGGTAACCCCATTACATGGGATGAATGGGGTGTTCCAGGAGCACTAGCACTGGTGTGAGGGCTTGCCAAGTCATTTTCAGAGCTGCCCCTCCATCTCTGGTGTCTACCTTTGCCCAATTCACACCTGTTACTCCAAGAAGCATTTGCAGTGGCCACACCATAGCAAACTATCTTGCCAGACAGGTTAAAGGAGCATGAAGATAGTCAATGGGCCTCAAATCCATGGGTGAGCAAGGGGTATGTCTAACCCAAGCATGTGAAGACTTACACTGATGAACAGGTAGATGAGAACAATTAGTTCCAACAGCCATGAAGGTGGCTGAAGCAGCCTGTGAAGCACTTAGAGCTTAGTCAGATACTAAAGATACTAAGGTCATTCATTGCATCCCAGGCCAACACAAATGATCTTGACTTTTGTCCTTCCACTGGACTTCAGTGACTCTGGAAGAGAGAGTGAGGCTGATGATTTTGTGGAACTCTGCTTCACTTAAATCTAATTCACCCAAGTCAAGACCTCACCCATGATGTCACTGGTCTTTTTCAAAAATGAAGGATAAAAACAACTCATTACCTACAAAGTTGGAATAAATTATAACTGCAAAATAAAAGGGGAAACACTAATAAAGGTATTGATGAAAAATTCATGTGGCCCACATAAATTGCTCAATAAACATATCTTGAATGAATGAATGAATGATGTTGCTTTCACAGTACAAATCTCATAATGTGGAAAGTACGTAACACTACTTAATATCTAAAAAGTTTGAGAAATTTAAGTAGAAATCAGGATACAAATTTTAAGTGTTTAAATTGATAAAATGTAGATAACTAAGTAAATTATTCATTTGTATTTCAACAGTATAGGACTATTAAGCTTCTTTGATGGTTTAGAAACAGAAAGTAGCATTTCTAGAAATAATCTCTCTCCCCCCTTTCTTCATATATATATGTATGTATATATTTATACATATATGAAAACATGTGCATATTTATATATATGTATGTTTACACATATAGATAAACAATATGTGTGCTTATAGGTAGACACACATATGTACATATACATGTTTATGTACACACACACACACACACACACACACACACACACACACATATATATATATATATATATATATGTATCCATAATGGAATAACAGGAACAAATTGATTGTCATGTATTTTTTAAAGTTCTCTTTTACCTGTGTGTTGATGTGCACTTGTGATCTCAGCTATTAGGGACACAAAGGTAGGTGGATCTCTTGAGCTTGGGATCTGAGCTGCAGTGGTCTGAGCTTATCAGATGTCTGCCATAAGTCTCGTAACAATATTGTAAGCATATTAGGAGCAGGCAAAACCATCAGGTTATTTCAGAAGGGGCAAAGTGGTCCAGTCAGAAACTAAGTAGGTTAAAGCTTCTGTACCAATTAGAGGAGATCAGCCCAAGGAGTGACTGGCGATTGTCCCCTGAAACGCCAGCCTTGGGCAAGGTGAGTTTAAAATTAATAAACAAGTGTTCTGAAAAGTTTTGATTATTAGTATTAGTATGAGCTTGACAAAATCAATACAGTCAATTCCATATATAAAGAACAGAAAAGAAGTATGGTATATGAAACTTCAATGTTTTTCTACATAGAACTTTTTAAAATATGCAATGAATTTAACAAGTCCCAAAACTTGACTGCTTTTCTCTTTCTGAACTTCTTTCTGCTCTCTTCTGTGTAGATTTAAAATGTTTCATTAACATTCTTTTCTTTCTTTATTTGAGATGTAATTATCACTATCTCTTCATGTAACTTCTTGATCAACAGAAGCCTTTCCTTTAAATAAGTATAGTCAAAGAAAAAAAATCCATACATTCACTATAACTGAACTTAATATATTAAGGCCAGAATTTATATGAACTAAGAACAAGTACGGAAAATCAGATTCCAGAATGAAGTCCTTTTTAGTACAAAAGGAAATAAAAGTCTGACCCATGAATCATGAAGAAAATAACTAATGTTTTAATTTAGAAATGACTATTTAGAGCTCCCCTCTCATAACATACATTTCACAAAGTAATCAGAGATTTTAGAGGAAAGAACTTCAGAAGTCATCTATCTGTTGCCCAGCCCATGTCTATACCTGAATCCCCTTGGTTACACTATGGTATCCACACATGGCATACAGGTAGAGCTTGAAGGTTGTCAGAAATGGGAAACTTAGTACTACCTTGAGGCAGCATATTCTACTTTTGGAAAGCTCTAATCACAGCACAGAGCCTGCCACATAGTAGGCATTAAATAAATGTTGGCTGATTGTTAGAAAAATTTTCCTCTGTATTAAAAATGATTCATTTAGAAACTTTCATCCATTGTTTCTAAGTTTGTTTCTGGAGCCAAGAAACACAAGTTTTTCTCTTCTTCCACATGGCAAACCTTCAGATTTTTCAAGAAAACTATCATGTCTCATAATCCCAATCCCCCCTCTAAGGGGGATTCCACAGACTAAATATCTGTGACTCATCTTCATATGGTACAGTCTCAAGTCTTTTCATGATCCTGGACCAACCCTAGCTTATCAAGTCTATTCCATTTCTTCCATTTAATTCAGTTCAACTAAAAAAATATTTATTAAGCCCTCATTATGTTTAAGACAGTAAACAAACCCCTTTAAAATATGGACCTGGAACTGAACACAGTTCTCGAGGAGTACTAAAGAGATATATCTGAATAGGTTTAGATATTACCGTGTGTGTGTGTGATATTCCAAACAAAGAGTATCCCTAAACATGTAAATTATTCATTTGAGGTGAATGCTTCCAAATGAAGGATGCTGACCTGCAGTAGACAAAAATGTTATTTTTAGTTTTATTAAAATTATTAACTTTTAAAAGTAAGCATTCATGGTTTTGTCATGTAAATGAGTTTTAGGCCATTTGCTTTGCTGTAACTTAATCATCAGGACAATTGAGAAGTCATTTCAAATTAATTAATTAGGTCTGTTTCCCCAAAAAGCCTATTTCCCAATTTTTAATTATGATTCTAAGTCTTTTGGAAGCCATTCATTTTCATTACTTGGCTGAAATGCCTGCATTCTAAGAGCCTAAAAAGCTGGGTCATCACTTTCAAAACCACACTGCAAAGGAAAAGTGAACCACAAAATGCAAACTTGCTTTTAAGTTCACAGGGCAGTTTATAAAGGTTACTTGGATACTTAGTGCAAATTGAATCACACAGAAGTCAATACATAAAAAATATATTACCTTTGTTCAATAAGGATGTTTTCTCAAGCTATGCCAATTTGTTTACAAACAGCTTTGCAGAATCAGCAAACTAACAGCAAAGGTAGATTTATGGAGCTCTTAATTCAATTTTGAAAGAGGGAGAGAGAGAGAGAGAGAGATGAATGTGACAGTGCAATCATCCAGTTATCTAAAGAATATTTTGTTTATTTAGCAGAAATTATAGAGAAAATTTGGCAATAACTTATTTCAATTATATTCAACTATATAACAACCTTATTCACTTATACCATGCTATGGAAAACATTATTAAAATATTTATGGTTCTTCTATTATGCCAAACAAAACCATTAAAAAGGCTAATTACAATATTAATACCATATACTTAGTTTCTATTTAGACATATACAAGAAACCCTGAGTATAATAGTGTAACAAATTGTGAGTACTATGGAGGAGACACATCCAGCAATATGTGTGTGTTTGTCCTTCATTGCTTAAGAAGACCATGCCATCAGAGAAATAATGACATGACTTGCACTTGACTTTGTTTTGAGTGAGGGAGGGCTGTGCAGGTCACCATTCTCACTTCTCCTCCAGAGTTATCTGACTTCAGTGACAAGATATTCATCAGAATGACTGGAGATGACCCAGGATGAGGAAGTTGGAGTAAATGACTTGCCCAAGTTCACACAGCTAGTGAGTGTCAAGTATCTGAGGTGAGATTTGAACTCAGGTCCTCCTGACTCCTGCACTGGTGCTCTATCCACTGTACCGCCTAGCTGCCCTCTAGGAATATGGAGAAGGGAAATGAGCATAGATCTGAATTAAAATTCTTTTCTCTTCCCAAAATTCACTCCTCTCTGTCTCCTTTATTTCAGGTTCCTAAAACCCTAGCTCTTTGCTTTTGGACGATACACCATACTGTAAGAAAATAAGGTTTTACGTTACCACCAGTCTTTACGGAAAAAAATAATTCAATTCAAAAGCATTTGTTAAATACTTTTTCTTGTGTCAAATTCGATAAAACATATTGGTCACATAAAAAAACTTAAAAGAATAGTTTATCTTATGGATGTCAGTATTTGCTCCTATGATGCAGATGCCTATGCATCAAAGCCTGCTGATTCTATGTGACTCTTGTCTGTGGCTTCCCATCTCCCATAAATTAGACCTGAGGCTTTCCTTGATTTCTCCCAGCATTCTGAGTATACCAGTTGATCATTTAAAATATTTATGTGCGTATCATTCTATACATCCACCATGTCACCAGCCCATCACATTTTTCCCATCGTACATTCTCCTATTCACATCTTTTCTACTTAAAAATTTCTCATTTGTTTTATTATAATCTGGTCACATGCATCATGAATTTCTGTCTTTTTTTCAAGACTATTGTGTTTCATATCTGAAATTCATATTAATCCTGATAAAATGTTGGTTTTCAAATGATAAGCCTTTGTTTCTGAGACAATTTGAAGCAGTTTGATAATTTTCTAAAGTCAGTATAGCCCCTTATCTTCCTCTTGTTAATTCAAGGTCCAATTAATTGTATTATCTCTCTCAGACAGGAAAGTCTATAGATTGTCCATCCAAAAGAATATCACAATCTAGGTAATTGACATTATTCATCCACTTAGTTTTTCCTGTGTAAATGATGAGGCAAAACTCTTTTAAATTATTACAGATCTCTTCCAGAAAACTGTTATTTTTCATGATTTCATGAAACCATCATCTTGTTTATGAATAATAGTTTCTGAAAGACTTCATAATCTAGAGAAATTTCTCTTCAACTTGGTCATTGGATCCCCACCGTTAAATTGGTCAATATTGTCTCCTTAATTCATACTTTGCCTGACATTTATGAAGTTTATGCAATGGGGATAGAAAGATAAGACAGAGACAGAGACAGAGACAGACAGACAGACACACACACACACACACACACACAGAGAGAGAGAGAGAGAGAGAGAGAGAGAGAGAGAGAGAGAGACATAGAGAGAAAAGAATGGAGATTCCTATTTTTATAGCACTGTAAGGTTTACTCACAATTTTACCTATAATAATCCTGTGAAGTTGATGATGTAAGAATTATTTTGGGGGAGATGAGATGATGTGCTTGTGTTGGCATTTGTAATCAGTTATTAGTGTCCAATGCTCCTTCCACTACTCTTAGCATCTTCTTTTAGTTTACATTCAAGCTATCCAAGGCAGAATAATTCAAATTTTCAAAGGCATGGCCCCAAAGACATTATTAAATAAAATCACTATGTGTGGTTTCTTTCAGTGTCTCATAAACAAAAATTATCCAGAGCTAAGAGAGTAATGAAATAGAATAGAACTGCAAATGTTTTAGCAACTATTGCAGGACACTATACTGATGATGCTTTAAGTCCCCCTTCTTCCGAATGATATGGAATAGTCTTTTGAATCCTCAATATAGTTAAAGCTTTAGTACTTTCATTTGAGCAAGATTATGAGTGACAGATGAACAATAAATGATTTTTCAATCAAATTCCATTGGCATTTTGGGGAAGAAGAAAAGTTTTCTCTCAAGCATTCTGGCCAAATACACATGTATCCTTTCCTATGAGTTGTCTAGTGTTAATTTGACTTGGTGTTCTTGTTCTATTCTGAGCTTAAATACTTCTGTCAAAAAGGTTCTCCAAAACCAATGATGGCTAATTTGCTACAGGCATTGAAAATGTCATTTTAAAAATTCTATCAATGCCAGGAGTTACAAACAAAACAGAATAATTGAGTAATAACTCTTCTAAAAAGAATTGTTAGAGATATAGCACTCATATTTTAAACTCATCCATGCATACCAAATGATAATGTTAGGAACACTTGAATTTTCAGCCACCACATAGTTGTCTGCTCAAGATAGAAGATGATAGTTTGGTGATATTTCTAAATTAATTATTTGATCTCCTTATTAAAAAAACATTCTATCATGTATAAAAGGAGACTTCTATTGAAATCTGAAGATGATTCTCTATCATTTTAATAGAGTGGTATCTCAATACCCGATTGAAAGTTAAAAAGACAAAATAGCTCTACCAGGAGACTCAGCGAATAATTAAACAACCAATATGCATATATGGAAACACACATGCACATAAACAAATATATACATGAGAAAAGAGACAGAGAAAATGGAGACACAGAAATAAGATCTCTGTGCACAAAGGACGAAGGCCAAATCGCATTTGTACTTGGAAAGTATTTTCCTGGGAAGAAAAGAATACATACATATGTACATACATATATACATACATACATATATCTATCTATAGCTATATGTAGATATGTATACACTATCAAAAGGCATATTGGCATATTGGCAGAGCCACCAACTTAGTTTTAAAAACAAACATACTTCACACAGCCTAGGCTATGATGACAAAGTATTTTGGCTTGTCAAATGCCTGCCTTTCATCATAGTGAAAATATGAAAAAGATTTTAACTTGAAATATCACAATTTGGGAGCAGCTTATGTGTGCAAATCTACTAAATATATAATTTTTACCAGATTCTCTAAATGGGTTAGTTTTTCTTCTCACACACTTAGAAATCTTCAAAAGAGAAAATCTTTTGGGAATGCTTGAAATTCTTTCCCACTCTGCCCATCTGTTATACTATTCATATGCTACATTAGAAATGACCCAGTGCCTCTTGAGCTCTTACTGTAGACTTTTCAAGGTGTCCCATATCTCAGTATTATAAAATTACTACCACATGAGAAAAGTTGAGTTGAGGGCAGAGTAGAACGCAGGAGTTGAGAGTCAAAGGACCTGATACTGTATTAGAGAATCATTACATTCTAGAACTGTGAGGAACAGTAGAAGCTCTCAAGTCCAACTTTCGCCAGAGCAGAAAACTCCTCCTTAACATTCCTGAGCAATGACTGTCAATCTTCCATTTGAACTCCTCCAACTCTAGGCCACTCACTATCTCCCAATGCAAGCCATAATTCTTTTGTACGAATCTCTTCATTAGAAAGTTGTTTTTTCCTCTCATGTTTCATAATTCATATGAACTTCACATTCTTTCTGTCTCTGTGTATCTCTCTCTTTCTGCCTCTCACCCCTCCCTCTTTTCCACAACTACACACATGTGTGAAATGATTTTCATATGCATGTATGGATATATGTGTATATGTACATACCTGTAGTGTGTATATACATGTGTATATTCAAAGACAATGCAGTATCCTGGGAAGAACTAATCTAAAAGTCAGGAAAACATGGGATCAAATCTTGCCTCTGACATATACTTGTAGAATAATCCTGGGGAGATTACTATTATACTAAATGCTCCAAGCAGAGCTCTATGATTAAGTCTCAGATAAGGTGACAGCTGGCATTGAAAGAAAGATTTCTTTCCCCAGGAATTCCCTGTACCAATGACACCACAGGTCCAGTTCATAACAGTAGGCACATATGTATTATTTTTGTGCATGTGTATACACATGTATGTGTATTCACATGTGTATTGTATATGTATAAATATGTCTATAAGTATACACTGACATGTTTGTGTATGTGCATCTACACATCAATGAAATCAGAGGTCTAGTTCATAACAGTATGCATATGAATATATATGTATATATGCATATATGTGTATATCCACAATGTACAGGTGTATATACGTATGTGTGTATCTATGCATTTATGTGTGTTGAAACCACATATTTTTTCCATAACCATATGCATGGTTGTGTGTGACATACACATGCATATTATTACATACATTATTATATGCATATGTACATACTCAACAGACATATACATAGGACATGCATTGATATGAGTGTGTACACACACACACACACACACACACACACAAACATACACATACACATGGTTGCTGGTTGCTTTCTGGAAACTAATTGAATGAACATTACTATTGCTTCTAGAAAGGGAGCTTCAACTGAATGACTTTTTGTTCCTTGTGCCATTCTGATACTTCTCAGACCTGAAAGAGTCTTCCATAGCTGACTCTCCTCTATCTGTACAGTTTCCTGACATTACAATGTAAATTCCTTGAGAGGAGGGGCTTTCTTTTGTATTTATAATTGTATCACTAGCAATGAGCATAGTGCCTGACACTTAGTGAGTACTTAATAAATACTTTTTTATAAATTTATTAAAAAATCTCATTGTGATATTTCTAAAGCAATGGATAAGCACACCAGCTTTATTGGTTTGTTTTTTTTCTCCTTATTTACCCACTGCTCCTTGTTCTACTCTTTGAGGCCAAGTATAACAAATTTAATCCCTCTCCTAAAATGCATCCCCTCAAATATTTGAAGATGATATTTATATGCCTCCCCTTTGAGTCTCCTCTAGGCTAAACATGTCTTACTTATTCAGCTGATCCTCTCTGTATATCTTGGTTTGAAATCCCCTCAAGTTCTGTGAGCTCTGTACTGGAAATATGCCATTTTATTAATGGCCTTCCTAAAATGATTCAGTTAGAACTGAACACAATATTTTAAATATCATCTGACTAGGTCAGGGGATTTTGTTCTGTATTTCAACTGGACCTGTGATTTTACTAGTGTAGAGAGTTACCCAAAAAAGGACCACCTCAGACAGTCAAAACTGGCAATTCCCCTCAGTATAAAGTTATTGAGAACTGCCCTGAAATATCAAATGACTTAGGCAATGCCCTGTGCCTGTGTCAGAGGAAACAGTTAAACCTAGGTCTTCCTGAGGACAAGGCCAGATCTCTCCCCATTATGACATGCTGTCCCTCAGTGAAGAGTACATGCTTAATCCACTGACTCTGCAAACTGTGGCTCTATTGTTGAGGGTGCAGGTTAAAGGGCAAGTACCTTTTGTTTTTTTCTATTGAGGCACTGGGTCAGAAGATTATATCCTCTGGCTCTTTTTAAACTTTTTAAAGTGTACAAGTACTCTGACAGTGAGGTTTTACTTTGGGGCTTAGTATTTGTAAAAAGTTTTAAGTGCCAGACAAGGACTCTGGGAAGCTGTTTTAAGGAGACCCTCACCCCCACCCCCCCACCCCCAGCTTTGAAAACCCAGCTGTCAGTGCTTCCTTCTCTGGTAACTATGGTCAGACAGTTGGACTGTCTGTTGAATTATGGTCAGGCAGAGGAAGCCATGTCTGTTGATTTTAGGGCTTGCTCCCTGAAAGTGTTTGTTTGTCAAGACAAGGACTCTGGGAAGTTGCTAAAGGAGTCTTTCATCTTTTAAAACTCAAATGTTAGTGCTTCCCTCTCTGTAACTATGATCATGATCAGACAGAACTGTCTGTTGAATTCAGGCAGAGGAAGCTATGTCTGTAGACTTTTAATTTCTCTGTATTTTTTTTGAAGTTAAGAATGCTGACTCCCCTGAAATATGTACTTGGTTAAAGGAATGATAAAATGTTGATTAAAGTGATTGTTAACCCCTTGAAAATTCAGCTACATAGGACAAACACAATATGAGGAAGACAAGAATTAAGTGCCCTAATCAAGATCCCATACCTAGTAAATGGTTAAGTCCTGATTTGAGCTCTGGTTTTCCTGATTACAACCTAGGTCCAAGACATGTTTTGGGGATTAGTCAGAATATACTCATAACAAGAGCTTCTGAACTTTTGTGTTTCTTCTACCAAAAGGTACTTTAGTTCAAAGCAAAAGACATTTATTTAAATTAACTAGAATAACAAGACAGGCAACAAGTATTGTTCACCTTGTATATATGAGTACATTCTCCCAACCTTGGAGGATGGGTGTAATGGTAAGCACCCCAACATACACAGGGTAGGCTGCTACCACAGGTTCTTAGATCTTCATTCACAAAATGAAAGCAACTTTCAATGAAGAGAACTTGGGACCCTCCTACAAAACAGCTCCCCTAATCAAGCTTCCCACAATAGGTAGTCCTATCAATGGGTGGGAAAGACCTTCTTTAATCACATTATTCAATCAGAGGCAATTTTAGTAAAACAAAAACAACAAAAGATCCTAATTTGATTGCCATCACAGCATTCATAAAAGGAAAGGCAACTTTTGAGGGATTATCAACGATTTTATTCAAGCACATGTTTCATTCCTTTAATCAAGTACATATATCATTCAGTTAGTTCAGGGGAAAAAATCAGCACCCTGAACTTCAGAGAAAATACAAAGAAATCAATGATCAATAGATATAGCTTCCTCTGTCTGACCATAGTCAATACATCTATCACAAGTCAACAGACAGGTCCAACTGTCTGACCATAGTTACCAGAGAGGAAAGCAACAACACCTGGGTTTTCCAAGTCTGGGTGAGGATGGAAGTGGGGGGTAGAAATAGGGATGGGGGTGTGGAAGTGGTGGCTGCTTAGTGACTTCCAAGAGTCCTGTCTGGCACACAAACCTTCTTCAAAATCTAAGCCCTAAAGTAAAACCTCACCTCAGAGTCTTTATATCCTTCTTAGAGCCAGATGGCATCACATCCATTGAGAACCAGTGTCTCAGTAACAAAAGGTGTGGACCTTACCACAAATCTTCACAGGACCAACAATGGGTGGAAAAGATCCTCCTTAATCACCTTATCAATACAAATATATATATTGTTTCTAGTTAAAGAAACTCTTATTTCTGTACCTTACTCCTAGTAAAGTCTCTTGGTTGATAAAGGCAAGATTCAATCAGAGGCATTATACTTTTTGATTATACTAAAGCAAGAATAATAAATGATCCTACTTTGCTTGACTTTACAATGGGATACTTACAAGGAACCCCAGAATTAGGGGATACCAATGGTGAGATACATGTAAGAGACTCATGACCAGAATACACACACACGCACACATACTATGCATGTGTGCGTGTGCATGTATGTGTGTGTCTATATATATATATATATATGTGTGTGTGTGTGTGTGTGTGTGTGTGTGTGTGTGTATATGTATATTGGAAAACTCATACTTCCAGTTCTACAGAGCCATTCACTTCCTCAAGTGAAGTGCTTTTTCTGCTCAGAATGAGGTCGTAGGTTCTTTCTGTTACTTTATTATCTGCTGGATGTTTCTGATACTCATGTGTGTGCCTAATTATTAGTACGTTGTCTCACTCCTTAGAATGTCAGCTCCTTGAGAGCAGGGACTTTGTTTTTGCCTTCCTTTGTATGCCCAGAACTTAGGGCAGTGATAGACAAAACAGTAATCACTTAAATGCTTGTTGATGGACTCACTGACTGTTGGACAGCTCCAGGGCTACTGGACAGCTCCACTACAGCTTCTGCCCTCCGCTAGGTATCTTTGCTACTGCAGTTCTGGTTATCTGCTACCATTTGCTGGTCATCAACTACTATGTAGCCTTCAGTATAGCAAATGGATAGCTTTATATTTATAGTCTCAGAAGAAATGTGTGTGAAGAAATATATGAAGAAATGCCCTTTCTTACAGTCAAACAGGGAGATCAACCAACAGATATTTTAAGATTTATCCTTTGGATTTTATTCCTGTTGCTAGTCTTTGGTGATTGCTTCCTGCATTGGGATTATAAAAATTCTTCTCACCTCCTGGTTTATGACATATATCTGTCTTGAAATTTTCCCAGAGCTTCAACTTCGCAAAATAGTCAAATGGCAAACTGGAATGACATCATTTTCATTCCCCATAAAGCTCCTGATTGCCATGCAAACCAACATAGCCCAAGCCTCAAAAGTTCAGGTGGGTCTGGGAACCTCTTCCCTCTATTCTAAATTCTATTTTCTTCCAGCAACAAAAAATATTCTGTCTGTACTTATAAAGGCTCCATTTCTTCACAATACCTCACATATCACATTTCTTGAAATCTAGACTACACTTGAAGTCAAGAGACTAGGATAAATCCCTCTGCCTTAGTTTGGAGTTACCTCATAAAATGTTTATTTTATTAAACAATTATTTCATAGTTGAACTATTTATTTAAAGATTAATGTAACATACAAGCAATTACTTGTTAAAGACAGAGATAGGGAAAGGAAATTAGCTGAATTTATAAGGAAAAAAGAGAATTAACAACAGATGGAGTAGAAATTGAGAAAATTGTTAGAAACTTTTGCCAAATATAAGTCAACAAAACTGATTACTTAGAAGAAATAATGAATGTTTATAAGAATATAAAATTCCTCAAGGAACAAAATAAGAAGTCAATGATTTTAACTATTTTATCTCAGTTAAAGAAAAAAACTAAAAATTAATCCTCAAAGTAAAAAAATAACAGATTGATAAATGAATACTTTCAAAATTTGATGAAACACTAACTCCATGTTATATAAATTGTTTGCAAAAAGAAAGAAAGAAAGAAAAAAAAAGAAATAATATCAAATGCCGTCTATGAAACCAAAATGGTCCTAAAACTAGCCAGGCAGATATAAAATAGATAAAGAAAGCTTTTAACCATCTTGTATCACCTTGCTACAGAAAGTGTTGAATATAATATTAGCAAATAGGCAATAATAACAAATTCAAAAGATTGTGATCAAGTTTGATTTATGCCAAGAAGGCAGATTTATTTTAACCTTAAGAAAACACTAGCATAATAACTAATATTAATAATAAAGCAATAAAATTTATTTAATTATATTGATGAGTAAAATACTTTGATAAAATACAACACCAATGCTGGTTTCTGTTTAAAAATATAAAAAAGGCATAGGTATTAAAAAAGATACCATTCCTTAAATATAGTCAATGCTAATTATCTAAAATCAAGAATTTGTATCTGTTATGGAAAAATCCTGAAAATTTTTCTAATAAGATGAGAATTAAAGCAAAGATAACTTTTTACTACTATTACCTTATATAATTTTCAAAATGCAAGCTATTTTAATTAGAGAGAATAAAGCAATTAAGGAAATAGACAAGGAAGAAATAAAAGTAACTATTTGTAGATACGATGGCTTACTTAGAGAATTCTCCAAGTTCAACCAAAATTTAACTTAAACAATAACATATATATGTATATATGTTAAACCATACATACCATATGATATATATATATACATATATACATATACTATTAACACCAAGCAAGATAGAGAAATAAATTCCATTAAAATTAACTTTAAAGGGTATAAAATATCTAAAAGTTAACACAGCAAAATACATTAAGGTCTTATAACTTGTAAAGTCTTTACGATATTAAAGTACTAAATAATTGGGTAAATATTAATACTTAATAGTTGGTCTATGCCAATATAATAAAATTATGCTACCCAAAATATTAATTTATAGAAAATTCTAAACCAGTCAAACCGTTGAAGGTTTTATACAGCTAGACAGAACAACAACCACAAATTTTATCTAGGGGAACAAAAGGTAAATGAAAAAAGTAAGAATGAAGTGTGTCTCTCAGTACTAAATATTAAGCCATATTATAAAGCAGTGATTTCAAAAACTATTTGGTACTAGATTTAAACTAAATTTAAATTCTTTTGATTTGATCCAGAAAATTTGATCCAGGGAAAGATTAAGCAAATAAAACTCAGAAACAATTGAATATCTTTTTATAATGTTCAATCAATCCAAGGGCACCAACAATTGTGGTGACAACTTCCATTTCAACAAAAACTGGTGGAAAAATTAGGGGAAAAAAGTCTAGCAGGAATTATTTTATACTAACATATTATACCACATACCAAAAGTATATGCTAATTAGATAAAAGATACAGTAATAGAATATATATATATATATATATATATATATATATTAATTAGAGAAGGGAAGGTGATACCATTTATATCTAAGAGTAGGGGAAAATTCTTAATTAAGGAAAAAATTGAGGTAATCATAGAAGACAAAAGGGATAATTTCAATTATATAAATTTGAAAAACTTTTGCCCACATAAAATCAATGCAAATAGAATTAGAAGGAAAATAACTACCCAGGAAAAAAGATTATACTTAGTAAATTTATTTAGTAGCACTTGAATATCTCAGATACATAGCATGTCTTAGTATTGTTTTAGATTCTAACAGCTTAAAACTGCACTAAGACTTTTGGGACATCTTGTATAGAGAAATCAATTAATTAATGAATGATTATTAATTAAATATCTAGCATGTGTCAAGAATTGTAACAGACATTGAGGACAGAAAGATGAAAATAAAAACTTTCTATCAAGTGCTTATAGTCTATTGAATATTCTATTATATTCTATTGAACTGATAAAAATACCTTTATGCTACTGATATAAATAGCCATTTTTTTTTCAATAAATAAGTGGTCAAAATTATCCACATACAGTTTTCAAATGAGGAAATATAAACTCTGAGTAACTATATGGAAAATGCTCCAAATCACTAAAAATAAGAGAAATAAAAATTAAATTAAGTCATTCTATCTCTTAACGAAAAGAGTGATGAAAATGACAAAAGGGGAAAATGATATCTGCTTTAGGGATTACACAAGACCTCTAGGGTAGTAAAATTTTGGAAAATTACAGTCATTCTGGAAATCAATTTAAAGAAAGGCTCCAGATATCATTAAACTATATATAGACTTTTTGTATCCTGTATAAACCCCAAAAAAGACTAGTAATGGAGAGAGGAAGTATGTATATGAAAATATTTGTAGTAGCATATTTTTTACACAAAGAATTAGATACAAAATGAGTACCCATCAACTGCAGAATGGTTGAATAAATTGTGGTATGTGAATATAATTGAATTATATTACTCTATACAAATGACAAAAAAGATTAATTTAGTTGCACCTGGGAAGACTTATACAACTTAATGTGGCACTAGGAGATGAATTAATGTGAACACCAAGATGTAGGGGAACAAAAGAACAAAACTTAGAGAGACTACAGAACTTGGTTCAACCCATCATGACTTCTGAAAACTGGTGTTGAGCATGCCACCTGCCTAATGGTAGAAAGGCAATGAACTCGAATTGCATCACACAAGGCAAAACTGTTGATGTAGCTTGCCTATTTATGCTTAATTTCTTTTTTGATGAGGAGACAGGTACCTAATAGTGATAGAAATGCAAAAAAAGAGCAACAATGAAAACACACAGAATATAACAAAAAAGTTTAAAGGGGTACAAAAGGGACAATTTTGTTACTGTCATTCTAAAGTCGTCTTGTACTTTAGGAAAATTGAACTGCATAAGGGGAACATAATTTCTTTTTTTTAAAAATATAAATTTATTTATTTAACTTTTTACATTCATTTTCACAAAATTTTGGGTTCCAAAATTTTCTCCCC
>CM053773.1:66029475-66051483 GCA_028658325.1 Potorous gilbertii
AAACCAAAAGAATGAAAAAATGGAAGAGAATGTGAAATATCTCATTGGAAAAACAACTGACCTGGAACATAGATCCAAGAGAGACAACCTAAAAATTATGGGACTACCTGAAAGCCATGATCAAAAAAAAGAGCCTAGACATCATCTTTCATGAAATTATCAAGGAAAACTGCCCTGATATTCCAGAACCAGAGGGCAAAATAAATATTCAAGGAATCCACTGATCACTGCCTGAAAGAGATCCAAAAAGAGAAACTCCTAGAAACACTGTGGCCAAATTTCAGAGTTCCCAGGTCAAGGAGAAAACATTGCAAACAGCTAGAAAGAAACAATTTAAGTATTGTGGAAATACAGTCAGGATAACATAAGATCTAACAACTTCTATATTAAGGGATCAAAGGGCATGGAATATGATATTCCAGAAGTCAAAGGAACTAGGACTAAAACTAAGAATCACCTACCCAGCAAAACTGAATATAATATTTCAGGGGAAAAGCTGGTCTTTCAATGAAATAGAGGACTTTCAAGCATTCTTGATGAAAAGACCAGAGCTGAAAAGAAAACATGATTTTCAAACACAAGAATGAAGAGAAGCATGAAACGGTAAACAGAGTTTACCAGATACCAGTATCTGGGTAATTGGTGGGATTGTACACACACACACACACTCACATACATGCACGCACACAGAGAGACAGAGAGTACAGAGTGAATTGAATAGGATGGGATCATATCTTTAAAAAATGAAGTTAAGCAGTGAGAGAAATGTATTGGGAGGAGAGAGGAAGAAATGGAATGGGGTAAATTATCTCTCAT
The DNA here is from genome assembly GCA_028658325.1 of Potorous gilbertii. NCBI lineage: Eukaryota > Metazoa > Chordata > Mammalia > Diprotodontia > Potoroidae > Potorous > Potorous gilbertii. The sequence continues at coordinate 66,030,292 of CM053773.1, forward strand.
AGAAGAGGCAGGTAGGAGACTTTTTTGTGGAGGGAAAAGGAAGGAGCTGAGAGAAAAACATGAAGTTTACTCTCATCACATTCGACTAAATGAAGGAATAAAGTGCACACTCATTTTGCTATGAAAACCTATCTTACAATACGGGAAAGTGGGGGAGGAGGGGATAAGCAGGGTAGGGGGGATGATCGAAGGGAGGGCAATGGGAGGAGGGAGGAATTATAAGTCAACACTCTTGGGGAGGGATAAGGTCAAAAGAGAGAATAGAAACAATGGGGGGCAGGATAGGAGGGAGGGAAATATAGTTAGTCTTACACAACAGGACTATTATGGAAGTCATTTGCAAAACTACACAGATATGGCCTACATTGAATTGCCTGCCTTCCCAAAGGGAATGGGTGGGGAGGGATGGATCGGGAGAAGTTGGAACTCAAAGTTTTAGGAACAATTGTAGAGTATTGTTCTTGCTACTAGGAAATGAGAAATACAGGTAATGGGGAACAGAAAATTATCTGGCCATACAGGACTAAAGAGAAGATGGGGACAAGAGAAGGGAGGGATGATAGTAGAGAGGGCAGATTGGTGATAGGGGAAACTAGAATGCTGGGTGTATTGGTGTGGGGGGAGGGGACAAAAAAGTGGAAAAAATTTGGAACCCAAAATTTTTTGAAAATGATTGCAAAAAGTTAAATAAATAAATTTAACTTTAAAAATAGCTAAATAAAAATCAATGAATGAAAAAAAAAGAACTATGTGGGGAGGAGCCAAGATGGTGGAGTAGGAGGAAACACAGATGATTAGCTCCTAGCAAGAACTCCCAACAAATTCTGGAGAAGCAGAAGTCACAGAACAACAGAGCAGAGGAGATTTCTGTTCCAGAGAGACCTGAAAAACCAACATGAAAGATCTGTTGCACACGTGATGTGGAGTAGAGCCCAGCCCTGCCTTGGCTGCTGGGCACCGAGAGGAGCAGATCTGAGCAGGTTTCAGGGACAGAATCTCCAGCATCAGAGCAGATCCCTCAACCCACAGGCACCAAAGGTCAGTGAGAGGGTCTTTTTGGTTGGCCAAGAGGGGAGCAGGATGTCCCCATAACTCAAGTCCCCTCGGGAGGCAGCTGTGGAGGGAGCAGCAGACAGGGGCTCCCAAAGCAGGTGGGATTCCAGATCCATTATTGAAGGTCTCCTTGTGAACCCCCTGAGGGAACTAAGCACCTGAGCACCTGAACTTAATCTCACACTGAATAGAAGCCTGCCCCTACCGAAAGCCCTGAGGCTAGGAAGCAGCATTTGAATCTTAGCCCCCAAGCACTAGCTGGGCAGAACTGGAGGCGAGGTGGGTGTGGAGAGGAAACTCATAAGTCAAGTAACTGACTGGGAAAATGCCCAGAAAAGGGGGAAAAAAATGAGATCATAGAAGGTTGCTTTTTTTGGGAACAGTTTTCTCCTCCCATCCCTTCAGATGAGGACAAGGCATACTGTTAGAGGCAGTCAAGGGCCCTCCCTCCAAAGTGGTCTTAAACTTGGCTCAGGCAATAGAAGATCTTAAAAAACAAGTTAGCAGCTTACTAAGGGAGAACCAAAAAAACGCTGAGGAAAATAGCAGCTTTAAAAAGAGGCTAACTCAATTGGAAAAAGTGGTCCAAAAAGCTAACGAGGAGAAGGAGGTTTTAAAAAGCAGAATTAGCCAAATGAAGGAGAAGTTTCAAAAGCTCACTGAACAAAATAATTCGTTCAAAGAGAGAATTGAGTCCAAGGAAAAGAATGAGTATGAGTTAAACCAAGAAGTTAGTAAACAAAACCAAAAAATTAAAAAAAAAGATGAGGTGAAAGAACTCATTGGAAAAACAACTGACCTGGAAAATAGATCCAGGAGAAATAATTTAAAAATTATTGGATTAAATGAAAGCCATGATCAAAAAAAGAGCCTTGACATTATCTTCCATGAAATTATCAAGAAAAACTGCCCTGATATTCTAGAATCAGAGGGCAACATGGATATTGAAAAAATTCATGACTCAACCCCAGAAAAAACCTGAACAGAGAAACTCCTAGGAATATTGTGGCCAAATTTCAGAGTTTCCAGATAAAGGAGAAAATACTGCAAGCAGCTAGAAAGAAACAATTTGAGTACTGTGGAAATACAATCAGAATAACACAGGATCTGGCAGCTTCAGCATTAAATGATCAAAGGGCTTGGAGCAAGATATTTCAGAAGTCAAAGAAACTGGGATTGAAGCCAAGAATCACCTACCCAGCAAATCTGAATATAATACTTCAAGGGAAAAAATGGTCATTCAGTGATATAGACAAATTTGAAGATTTCATGTCGAGGAAAAGACCAGATCTGTATTTAAAAATCTGAATTCCCAAGATGAGCATCAAGAGATGCATGAAAAGGTAAACAGGGAAAAAAAAGAAAAATCATAAAAGACTCTCTAAAACTGAAATTTTACATTACTACATTGAGAGAAAATATTTTTAACTCTTGAATCTTTTCTCAGTATTTGGGTAATTGGAGAGATTGTCCTGTACACACACATACACATAGATAGAGAGTACAGGGTGTGTTATATCACAAGAAGTGATATCCACATACACACACACACAAATAAAATAAAAATTAAGGGGTGAAGGAGGAACATTCTGAGAAGAGAAAGAGAGTAATGAAATGGGGCAGGCTATAACTCATAAAAGAGATAAGAAAAATCTGATTCAATGGAGGAGATAAGGGAGAAGGGGAGGGGGGGAGGAATAAAGCTACTCCCCTCATGTGGATGAAGGAAGAAATAACATGCTCACTAAATTTGATATGAAAATTTATATCACACCACAGCGAAGTAGGAGAGGAGGCAACAAGTGGAGTGAAGGGAATGTTAGAAGGGAGGTCAAATGGGAGAAGGGAGTCACTAGAAATAGACACTTTTGTGAAGGAACAAGGTCAATTGTAGGGGGGAAAAATAAGGGGGGTAGGGTAGGTCAGAGGGCAGTATAATTAGTATTACACAACATGATTACTATGGAAGTCTTTTGCAAAACAACACATATTTAGTCCGTATTGAATTGCTTCCCTTCTTAGTGGGGCTGGGGAGGGAGGGGGGAGGGAGAGGAGTTGGAATTCAAAGTAGTAGAAACGAATGTTGAGAATTTTTATTGCATATAATCAGGAAATAAGAATTACAGGGATAGGGGTACGGAAATTCATCTTGCACTGCAAGAAAAGAAAGAAGATGGGGATAGGACAGGGGTGGGGTGTGATGGAGAGGAGGGTACATTGACAGAAGGAGTAATCAGAATGCAAGGTATTAGGAAACAGGGGGAGGGGTGATAGAGAGAAAAATTGGTCATGTTGCAAAGTGAGGTAAAAGCCATTAGTATTAAAACAATAGATTGAATTAATTACTGAGAATAAATCAATGATATTTTTAGTTTGGAGAAAAGAATTTCAGTCTAACTTTCCAAAAGGAAGGTAACTTCAGATAAAATTTGGCACTGATGGAAAAGTCAAGGTTTTAATGGTAAATTAGATTTTATGATGGCCATTCAATCAGGAAGTAGAACATGTATAGAAAGACATGTAAGCCACTTAAGACTTGCCTCAAAAGATGTTCCTTAGCCAAAAGTGAAATTATAAGCATATTTGAAACCTGGTTATAGGAACTTGCCATTTTTAGAAGCTATGGGACTATTAAGTGACTGTTCTTCTGAGTCTAACTCCAGGTATGGGAAGCAAGAAAGGCTTCCTGAGCCTCCATTACATGATGCCAGTAAGCTCATGAGATGCTGGTATGAACTGCATAGGTGATCACAAGGGAAGGGTGGGAGAGTGGCTATTCAAGGCTGAGGTGGGATTCTCCTGACTCAATTTTCCCACTGACACCTGGCAGACTTTAAACCTGACTGAATGCAAGCTGACAATCATCTCCTGCCTGGAATTGACATGAAGTTGGGGAGATATCGTTTCCCTGCAATGTCCCTACTCTTGGTGGCAATTTCCTATAGTCAAAAGGTTTATAACCTTAATACCAAATCTATTCAATTATAGATTATGGGTAGAGGAACATCAGAGGCTGTCTAAAATTAAACTATTAGGCATAGGACTTTAGACCAACAACATTAAGTTAGGGTTAGTAATTAAGTTAGTAATACTGTGGAGATAATTAGTTCAAGAGCTTGTGAAATTAGTGACATAAATATTATCTGTGTCTCAGTTGGTTTATGTTAAAAAAAAATTCTTTTTATAGTCCATATTGTAAATGCTTTAAAAAGATATATCACCTGACCGAAAGTTTGAATTGCTTTATCTGTTATAAACTGTGTTAAAAAAAAGAACTATGTAATAAGTGCTACTTAGCATTTTCAAAGCTACTCTGCTTTTCCATGCTTGCTTCTAAGTTTTCTTTTGTTTTTTCCAATGTATTTTTCATTTTTTTCTCCCTTCCCACCTTGTTCTACAGAAAACTAGCATTAAACAGAAATGTGTGTGTATGTGTGTGTGTCTCTGTATGTGTGTGTGTGTGTGTTTATCTGTTCTTTCTCTGTAGGCAGATAGCATCTCTTTTCATAGGAGTTTTGTACTTGAGTATTTATTAGGCACTAAATGACTTAGTCATTCAAAATTGTTCTTAGAACAATATTGATGTTTACTGTGTACAGCATTCTCTTGGATGTGCTCATTTCACTTTCCACTACTTCATGCAAGTCTTCTCACATTCTTTTTCCCCTAAAATCGACCCATTCATCCCTTCTTATAGCACAGCAGGATTCCATCACAATCATATACCTTAGCCTTTCCTCAAATGACAGGTATTCCCTCAATTTCCAGTTCTTTGCCACCACAAATACGTTTTAGAATGTGTAAATTCATTTCCCTTACCCCTAATCATCTTGGGAGACAGACGTAATTGTGGTATTGCTGGTTCAAAATGTATACACAGTTTTTTAGTATTTTTTAATTCTTTGGGCATAATTCCAGTCTGCTTTCCAAGTTGGTTGAATCACAATTCCACAAAGTAAATGTGTCCCTTTTTTCCCACATCCTCTCAACATTTTTGCTTTCTATTTTTATCATTTTAGCCAATCTGATGAATATAAAATGATATTTCAAAGTTGTTTTAATTTGCATTTCTGTAATCATTAATGATTTAGAATTTTATATATGATTAAATGTAGTTTTAATTTCTTCATCAAAAAACGTGTTCATATACTTTGACCATTTATAAGGAATAACTTGTATTCCTACAAATTTGATGAAGTTCTTTATGTATTTAAGAAAAGAAATTATCTGAGAAATTGTCTATAAATTTTCCCACTCTCAATTTTCTGCTTTCCTTCTGATCTTGGCTATGTTGGGGTTTATTTGTATAAAACATTTTTAATATAATCAAATTTATCCATGTTAGAATTTATAATTCTCTCAATATACTATTTATTCATAAATTATTCTCCTATCCACAAATCTTATTGAGCAATGTGTTCCATGTTCTTCTAATTTTCTTGTGATATCTTTTTTTGTATCCAGGTCATGTATTCATTTTGATCTTATCTTCATAAATGGTATAAGATATTGGTCTACACCGAATTTCTGCAAAACTGTTTTCCAGCTTTCCTCACAATTTCTACCAAATAGTGAAATTTTATCCCCAAAGCTCAAATCTTTACATTTGTAAACTTATGCTTTGTAATTTTGCAAAATTCATATTCAAAAAGTAGTGTCATCATTATGGCAGTTGTTTTTGTCATTTATATTGTTGTAGTCATTGTACATTACTTTCTTTTTCCTATTCACTTCAATTTGTATCATTTCTTATAGGGCAGTCACATACCACTATTTTTTAGTCAGTCCTGAATTGATGGGCATTTACTTTGTCCCAGTTCTTTGCTACCACAAAAGTGCTACTATAAATGTATTGATGGAACTTTTCTGCTTTTCTCTCTTCTTTTGTTTTATTTTTTCTCAATTACATGTAAAAAAGGTTAACATTTATTTCCACATTAAATTTTAAGTTTCTAGTTTCTGCTAACCTGCTTTCCAGTTTTCCCAGAATTTCTTTTTGTCAAATAGTGAGGTTTTAGTCACAAAAGCCTGGGTATTTGGGTTTATCAATTATTAGATTACTATTGTAATTTACTACTGTGTATAAACCATTCCACTTATCCATCACTCTATTGATTCCCCAGTACCAGAATGTTTTGATGATTACTTCTTTTGTAATGCAGCTTGAGGTCTTAAACTCTTATAGCAACTTCCTTCACATATTTCTCATTGATTTCCTTGATATTATGGATTTTTTTCCCATATGAATTTTGCAATTATTTTTTTCTAGCTTCATAATTTTTTATTTTGATATGGCATTGAATAAGTAAATAAATTCAGGTAGGATTGTTATTTTATTATGTTGTCTCCATCTACTTATAAGCAGTTTATTGTCTCTAATTGTTTAAATCTGTCCTTATTTGTATGAAATATTTTGTAGTTGTGTCATGGTTCCTAGGTTTATCTTGATGGGTAGACTCTCAAGTTTTATATTATCTACTGTTATCTTAAATGCATTTTCTTTTTCTTTCTCTTCCTATTGGGCTTTGACTATAATATATAGAGAAGCTGATTATTTTTCTGGGTTTATTTTATGTTCTGAAATTTTGTTGAAATTGTTAATTATTTCAACTAGTTTTTTAGTTGATTCTCTAGTGCTCTCTAAGTATATGATTTGCAAAGATTAATAGTTTTGTTTTATCATTGCCCTTTTTAATTTTGTCTATTTCTTTTTCTTCTCTTATTGCTATAACTAGAAATTTTAGTACAGTATTGAATAGAAGTGATAATGACGGACATCCTTCATTTATGCCTGATCATATTGGGAAGGTTTCTAGCTTACTCCCATTACAGATAATGTTTGTGAGTAGTTTTAGATAAATACATCTCATCATTTTAAAGAAAAGGTCCATTTATTTCTATGCTATCTAATTTTTAAAAATAGGAGTTGGTGTATTTTGTCAAAAACTTTTTCTGCATCTATTGAGATAAATATATGTTTTCTGTTGATTTTGTCATTGATATAGTCAATTATGCTGATGTTTTTCCTAATATTGAGTCAGCCCTGCACTGCTGGTATAAATCCCACCTGGTCATAGTGTGTGTCATATTTCTGTAAACTCCTTGCTATATTCTTTTAAAAGTTTTGCATCAGTATTTATTACAGAAATAAATCTAGAGTTTTTTTCTTTGGTTTTGCTCTTCCTGTTTTAGGCATTAGCAGCATATTGGTGTTGTAAAAAGAATTTGGTAGGATTCTTTTGCCTATTTTTCCAAATAATTTATAAAGTATTAATTGATCTTTAACCATTTGGTAGAATTCATTTGTAAATTCACTTGATCTTGGGGATTTTTTTTTATAAGGGAGCTCATTTATGGTTTGTTTAATATGTTCAGTATGGCTTATTTTTTTCTAAGAGAGTGTTATTTAAGTATTCTCTTTCTTCTTCTGTTAATCTTGGACATTTGTGTTTTTGTAAGTATTCCCATTTTACTTAGATTTTAGATTTATTGGCATATCATTGGATAAAAGAGCTCCTAATAATTGCTTTAATTTCCTCTTCATTGGTGGTGAATTCACCCTTTTCATTTTTGATACCAGTAATTTGGTTTTGATTATTTTTTAAAAATAAAATTAATTATTTACCTATTTTATTACTTTTCTCATATAAATTCAGCTCCCAGTTTCATTATTCAGCAGTTTTCTTACTTTCAATTTTATTAATTTCTCCTTTTACTTTAATTTTCTATATAATTGTGAATTTTTAATTCGTTCCTGCTCTAATTTTTAAATTACTTGCCCAATTCAATGATCTACTCTTTCTCAAATTAATTGACATAATTGTGCAGAGATACATTTTCCCCATAAGTACTACTTTGGCTGTATCTCAAAAGTCTTGTTATATTATTTCATTGTTGTCCTCTTTAATGAAATTATTACTTCTATGATTTGTTCTTTTACTCATTGATTAGGATTAGATTATTTGGTATCTAATTTATTTTGAAACAATATTTCTATGATCCTTTATTGAGTGTCCTTTTTATTACATTATACTCTGAAAAGTATGCGTTTAGTATTTTTGCTCTTCTACTTTTGGTCTTAATATTTTTGTGCCATAATACATGGTGAATTTTTGTGAAAGTGCCATATACAGCTTTCTATTACCAGTTTTTGCCACATGGTTATCTGGTTTCCCCAGCAGTTGTTGTCAAACAGTGAGTTCTTATCCCAGAAGCTGAGGTCCTTGGGATTATCAACAATAGATAGCTTTATTCATAGACTACTGTGTCTTGAGTACCTAACCTATTCCACTGGTCTATCCCTCTATTTCTTAGCCAGTACCAAGTGGTTTTGATGATTGCTGCTTTATAATACAATTTGAAATCTGGTAAGGCTAGGCCACCTTCCCTAGCATTTCTTTTCATTAATTCCCCTGCTATTCTGGACCTTTTGTTCTTTCAGATGAATTTTGATATTATTTTTTCTAGAGCTAGAAAATATTTTTCTGGTAGTTTGATTGGTATCGCACTGAATAAGTAAGTTAATTTAGGTAGAATCGTCATTTTTATTATATTAACTTGGCCTACTCATGAGAAACTGATGGTTTTTCACTTATTTAGATCTGACTTTATTTGTGAGAAAAGTGTTTTGTAATTTTGTTCATATAATCCCTAGGTTTTTGCACAAACAAATCCAATACACAATCAAGATTAGGAGGGAAGCAGAAAACTGGGAAAGAATTTTTTAACTAGTGTCTGTGATAAAGGCTTCATTTCTAAAATACATAGAGAACTGAGTCAAATGTACAAGAATACAAATCATTCCCCAATTGATAAATGGTCAAAAGACATGAACAGCCAGTTTTCAGAGAAAGAAATTAAAGATATCTACATTCATATGAAAAAATGCTCTAAGTCACTATTGATTAGAGAGATGCAAATCAAAACAACTTTGAGGTACCATATCATACCTATCAGATTGGCTAACATGACAAAATAGGAAGATGATAAATGTTGGAGAAGATGTGGAAGAGTTGGAACATTAATTCATTGTTGGTGGACCTGAGAGCTAATCCAACTATTTTGGAGAGCAATTTGGACCCAAAGGACTACAAAAATATGCATACCCTTTGACTCAGCAATGTCTCTTCTAAGACTGTATCCCCAAGAGATCATTAAAATGGGAAAGGGTCCCACATGTACAAAAATATTTATAGCAATACTCTCTGTGGTGGTCAAAAACTGGAAATCAAGGGGATGACCATCAATTGGAGAATGTCTGAATAAATTATAGTATATGAATGTAATGGAATGCTATTGTGCTATAAGAAATGATGAACGAGAAGACTTCAGAGAGGCCTGGAAGGAATTATATGAACTGATGCTGTGTGAAAGGAACAGAACCAGGACACCATTGTACACAGTAACAACCACAGTGTATGAAGAACTTTTCTGGTAGACTTAGCCCTTCACAGCAATGCAAGGATCTAAAACATTCTCAAAGGACCCAAGGCAAAATGCCATCCTCATCCAGAGAAAGAACAATGCAGTTGGAACACAGAATAAAGCAGAATATTTTCACTTCTTTTATGTTTTGTTTTGTTTGGATTTTTCTCATGATTTCTCCCATTCATTTTAATTCTTTTATGTGACATGACTAATGTGAAAGTGTGTCTTATAAGAATGTAGAACTCATATAAGATTGCACGTCATCTCAGGGAAGGAAGGGTAAAGGAGGGAAAGAAAATCTAAGACTTATGGAAGTGATTGTAGAAAACTGAAAACAAATACATTAATTTAAAAAATAAAGGAATAAGATCCAAGAGAACAAATTAGGTAAACCAGCCCCATTTATGCGAGTAAGTCATTAACTGTCTTTGGGGCTGGTTAATGTAGATTTTGTATTAGAATGAGAAAAAGAAAGCTACAAAAGTCATTGCAAAAATATATATTTTTTAACCAGAAGATTGCATTAGAAGACATTAGGATTAACAATACAGTCTAGTCACTTGACTACAAGCCAAGATCAAAGTGGAAGGAGTGATGGTGCATGATTTTCTGTTTGCAGATGATTTTACACTCAATACAGCCTCTGAAGCTAGAATGCAATGAAGTCTGCTGTTTTTGCTAATTTTGACCTAAAAATTAACACCAAGACAACACAGGTACACCATCAACCACCATCACACCATCCATATGTAGAACCATTAGTTACAGCAAATGGAGAAATTTTAAATGTTGTGGATAAGTTTACTTAATATACTTTCCAGGGATGTACACATGGATAATGAGGTTGATGCATACATTGCCAGAACTAGTTCAGTGTTTAGGAGGCTCTGAAAGAAAATATGGGAGAGAAAAGATATTAGACTGACTACCAAATTGAAGGTCTACAGAGCCATTGTGTGGACCTCATTGTTATATGCCCATGAGACCTAGAGAGTATACAAACACCTGCCAGGAAACTGAATTGCTTCCATCTGAATTGTCTTAGGAAGATTCTGAAGATACCTGGAAGGCTAAAGTACCAGACACTGAAGTCCTTACTCGAAGTAAACTGGTTTAAACTTACTTGAACTAAATTCACACTCTGCTTCTGAAAGCACAGCTCTGATAGGCAGGTCATGTTGTCTGAATACAAAATGTATGCTGGCCAAAAAAATGTCTTATCTTAGGGAGAACTCACACAGGGCAAGCATTCGCATGGTTGTCAGAAGAAGGGATATATGGACACTCTCAAGGTGTGACATGGGAAATGCTAGCATAGGACTGCTCAGTGTGGCATGCCCAGATCAGAGAAGGTGCTATGTTCTATGAACAAAGCAGACTTGAAATAGTTCAAAGGAAACACAGGATGCACAAATTTAGAGTATCCATCCCAAATGTTCACATGGACTATCTGTGTCCAACCTGTGGTAGAATATTCTGACCTCATGTTGGTCTGATCAGCCACAGTCCAACACATTGAAACTTCACTCTAGCATAGTAATGCTATTTTGGTCCTCTTTGATAATGAAGAACAATAATCAATCCAGTCACTAAGTAAAGAGGTTCACACTTGGTGCTTTTGTGTATCTCTGATGTCATCATTTTGGAAATGCCTTTCATTGATGCAATTAAATTCACTTTAACTACCATTTGCTAGTGCCTACTATATCCCAGGTGCTATGCTAGCTTCTGGGGATGAAAAGGCAAAAATCACATAGCCCCTCTCTTTAAGAAGTTTACATTCTGCTTGGAGGAACAAACATTCAGACAGATAAATATATACCAAATAGTCACTTTCATTCAGTCCACACTCTCTCCCTAATGATCTCATGAACTTCAAAATGATCTCATCAACTTCTGCAGATGAATCTCAGATTTACATATTTAGCCCTGAGTTTTTCCCCCTGAGGTACATCTTTTTTGGGAATTATACATTTAAGATCAAATAGATTATAAGTATGATCACTATGGTACTTAAAGGAGTACAGCACAGAGATTCTTCATAACTATGTGTTTTATCTTTGATTCCCCACTCTCTCACCTTTCATCATCAATCAGTTCTCAGAATCACAGAATTTCAGTGTTGGAAGGGTCTTCAGAGGTCACCTAGTACATGCCTGATAATGAGTAGTAACTGAAAGTTAAAAGCCCTTTAAATATTGCACTTCCTTTGAGTCATGCAAAAACTTTGGATGGTAGGTACTGTGAGTAATGCAGAGGAGGAAGATGAGGCTCAGAAATTGAAAGTAATTCACATGGGATCACAAACTGGTAAATGTTGAAAACAGGATTTGAATTCAGTTCTTGTATCCAGCACCAGCATTCTCTGTGATTACATCACACTGCCTGTAATTCCTTCTGCAACATATCTGAAGAGTCACCATTTAGTGTTCATTTGAAGACCCTTAGTGAAAAGAATCTGCCATTTTCAGGAATACTGAGGTGATGCATTCCATTTTTGGAAAACTCTAGTTTTTAGGTTTCTTTATATATCAATCCTAGGTTTTCCCCTCAAAAACTTTTAACTCACATTTATGCTTTTTGGCCTCTAGAGCCAAAAATAAGTCTAATCCTCCTTTCACAAAGCAGCCCTTCAGCCTCTCAAAGATAGCTATCATATCTACTTAATACTTTTCTCCAAGACAAATGTCACCAATTTCTTCAACAAATTAATTTATAGGATGATCTTGATCTCCTTGTAGATATTTTGGCAGCACCCAAAATTCAGTAAACCAAAATTAAAATCATCCTCTCACCCAAAGTTGCTCTTGCTCATGCATTCCAATTTCTGTTGATTGATAACCTTAATAACCTACCAGTCACCAAGGCTCAAAATATTGTCACTTTCCTGTCTCTTAATCTTATATATAATTAGTTGTCAATTGCTATAGATTTTGCCTCCACAAACTTTTCCTAGTTAAAATCACTTTCATTGCTACTCACATTGCCTCACACTAATTTATGTCCTAATTATCTTTTGCCTACAGTATTTTAAAGGCTTTTGAATTGGTCTCCTTGGCATCATTCATTCCCTCCTCCAATCTGTCATTTGCTTAGCTGCCAAACTCATTTTTCCTACTTGAGTTGCTGATGCTTCTTTGAGTAGAAACTCAAAAATCTTTCATGGCTTCTTCTTATTCATGGAAATAAATAAACAATTAGCATGACATTTATGGCTTTTCTGAAATCTTTCTCTACCTTTCATGTCTTGTTTCATACTCTTCCTATTCATATACTGTATTTTCCAGATAACTTAGATTATTAGATTATCCCAGATCTCATCCCTCATCTTTCTACCTCTTTACTAATGCAGGCTATCAAGTAAACAAGCATTTAAGTGCCTAAAATGTGCCAGACATAATGATAGGTGCTTGAAATACAAAGTTAAATTTGAAATACCTGCTACATTCAAAAAGTTTACATTTCATCCATGTAAATCAAAGTGACTATAAATCTCTTAAAATCTCTAAGCCTCAGTTTCCCTATTTTCAAGTTGGGATTATAACAACATTTGTTCTATCTTATTTACAAAAACTTTCCTACAAAAATGACCTTTCTGAGAATAAAATTTCTATACAAATAGGAGTAGTTACTATATATAAATTATTTGTAAATTTCTCCAGTCCCATATATCTGATATACTTGTAGTAGGCAATTCCATGTCAGGATCCAGATAAATCCCTCTGCTTTTTGTCAATACTTGATAAATCCCTAACAAGACATGAATTTCCTTGTTCTTAGTCCTCATTTTTCCATTTTTCAATTCTCTGTTCTGGCCCCAACTCATAGTCATGGGTACATCACGTGAGTGTAGTGTAGGATTTGGACTTTTGAGAGACATAACCACAATTCCCTAGAAAGAGGCTGATGCATCTTTGCAATGCCTCCAGGGATAGTTTCCAATCCAGGTGTATTAAGTGACCAACACAAGATGCAATATGGACAAAGCAGAAAAAAAAAGAGTTCTTACCAGGGTACAGGATGCTAGAAGCTGAAAAGCAGAGAACCTATTGTTTTTCTGATATTGTTAGTTTTGGAAACTACCATTGACATAGGAATTAGAATGGGCTACAGTGCTCTCTTTCAGCCTTGAGTTTTTTCATTTTGTTAGTGTTTGCATTTAGGGCCACATTCTATGTTAGGAAGAATCAGCATGTTTCTGGAAAAGACAGAGGCTTACTAGAAAGAAAAAGGAAGTTGTGTTGATCATTTGAGAATTGAGTGTCAGTACTTGACATTTGAGGGCATTAATAAGTCTATATTATTCAATAATTGGTTGACCTAACTGTCCAAATGGGACCTAATGGCCCTTTGAAGACACCAGCAAAATTCTGATATTCACAAGGCCAACTTTTGATGAAGACAAAATGAGCCATGGAGATTTATGAGATGTCCCCAAGACTGAATTTTATCCACATGAACCCAGAACTATAGTTCTGAGCCTTGGATTAAATAATATAATTTAGTTTTGGCCAGCCTGGATCTGTAAAGCATGAACACAAAGGTTTGAACCTTAGCTGTGCCTGCCTGTCATTGAATTCCTACATTCCTGTGGGTTATCTAAGCTGCTGTTTTTGCTGTTTCTCCCATACCAGCAACATGTCTGCAAAATATTCAACAGTACTCATCTAAGTGTGTTGGCTACTTGCCATTCTAACCTATGTGTGACCTTGCCCTTCACACTCAACACTCTTGTTACCCTATCTTCTTCTTAACATAGTCCATTATTGGTACTACAGGAAATGAAACAGCCACGTTAGCAGGCAGCAAAGTAGTGAGGCCTGAGAAGTGTAGAATTAGGGGCATATGTCTGGGGCAGCCTGGATTTTTTAGGTGTGTGTCTGTGGTAGGTGTATTGCTGGGTTACATGTTTGAAATGGTTTTATGGTTTATATGCTTTGAGGAAGCTTGAACCAGAATGTATTTCTATGCCTGAGAGCATGCACTTTTTAAAAAAATTATTCACTTATCCCTATATCCATTTGACAAATGGGTATATGTATTTATATGACTCCATGGGTTGAGTGTCTAGGAATGGGTTGGACCTTTCATTGGTTTGTGGGACAAACAGAATTCTGGCAGTACAGATTACTTTTAGCAAATAATTTCCAAGTCTTAATTATTAATTTTATTATTAATAATTATTAATATTATTAATGCTGAAAGACAGAAGGAAAATGGCCAAAATAGAGAAAGTAAGACAGAGAAGGGAAATGCAGAGATCTTAGAGTTTTAGCCTAGTTAAAAGTTCAAAAAAATAAGTATAGAAAAATTATGACACCTATTAGTTCAAATAAAAGTTTTTAAAATGTTTGGTCATTATTTATGAAGTTTTTATTTGCATATGACATAAAAAGATTATGCATCTATTTATACAAAAAGACTCATTACTGTCTGCAAGGAATGTAAAAGCAAATATTGGATAAGACAGACATAGATTAAAAGATTTTGATAAAATTCAAGGCAATGGTAGAACTATAGCCACATACACAACTTCTTTTGAAGCTCACTGAAAATTAAATACACCACAGGACAGACTCCGTGTGGTTTTAGCAGGAGTCACTAACTGAATACTGGAGACAAAAATTAAAAATAAATCCAGACAACAGAAAAAAACACCTTTAAAATAGCAGAATATAATGACCTGTTTTGGAAGTGGACCATAGGTGCCACAGCATACAGAACTTCACATTTTTATCTCATCTGAAAACTTGACTATGTGATTACTTGTGTGAAATAACTGAACATAGGTATATGAAAATTTATATAAGTTGTTCCACGTCGGATTTTACTGCAGCAGTAGAAAGTAAAAGTTTGACCAGCCTCAGGCCACAAAGACATCTTTGTGTCACTCTTTTTTTTTTTCTTTACAAAAAGAAAATTGGCAGCAACTGGAGACAAGCAGCAATGAAAATTAAAGTGTTGAGACTCTCTTTTAAAATATTTGAAGCACTTCATAAACAGAAGTTTGCATTTTTAAGATATTAATAAAACTGTTCTCATTTACCTCTTCAGGTTCAGTAGTAACTTATCCTTTGGGGAAAAAAAGCAGAATGAAATATTAGAAAGCAATCATGCTTGAAAAACATTAAAAACAGGAAAACAAACAATGATCAAGTATTTAAATAATACAGAAATCTATATGGAGAGATGTGGTGTTGTACTGAAAAACACATGGGCCAAATTTGCAGCTGGCCTTGATGCTAGTCTTTCTGTCGATATCTAGCCATGAGACCTTGGAAATTTCCCTTCTTGTCTTTGGGCTTGAATTTATTTGTTTGGAAAATGAAGAGGCTGTTCTCTTCTAAAAAATCTCATGATGTCCAAGGTTCAAAGTGCCTTGTTTTGGGATGATGGATATAGTTCATTTAATTCAACAAGGTATTTTAATTTTTATGGAGCACCAAGGCTGGTGCTCACATGGTGGTCGGAAGAAATGATACAAAGATGCTCTCAGGACCTCTCTAAATAACTTTGATATAGATTGTGAGACATGGGAGATGCTGGCAGAGCAGGGCATGCCCACATTAAAGAAGGTACTGAGCTCTATAAGGAAAGCAGAATGATGGTAGCTGAAAAGAAATGTGAAATGGAAAAATTTAGAGGCAGCTCCCTCCCAAATGGTCATACAGCCTATTTGTGACTGACCTGAGGTAGAGCCTTCTAGGAGCATGTTATTATGATCAGCTACCACCAGACTTGCTGTATATTAAACGCTACATTTTGATGTCATTTTGGTCATCTTCAAGCACAGACAAAAACAGCAACAATTTAAAAACGATTTATTGAGTACCTACTGTGTGTAATGTTAAGGACCAAGGAGACAAAGACTAGACAAAGATAGATATTTCCTACTAAGAACCTACTCTCCACTGAAAACTAAGAAAAAAAATGACAGCTGACAACACATAAAGGCTTGAAAATCACTTCATGTTATCACATTTGAGCTTCACAAGAACACTGAGAGGAAGTTATCTAAACAGAGGGAGATGACTTTTACTTTCTTTGTTGCATCATTAAATTGCTTTATACCTAATTCATGTATTTGTTTACTCATCAAGAGCTCAGATCTGAGAATCAAGTCCCCAAGTCTAGTCAGTAAATCAGTCAATAAACATTCATTAAGCACCTAATGTAAGCCAGGCATTGTGCTAAGCTCTAAGGATACAAAGAACAAAAAAAAATGTCCTTGAGCTTTCTGTCTAATTGAGGAAACAACAGGCAAAATGTTTTTTAAAAAAACATGTTTTTTGAAAAAGCTACATATAGGACAAATAGGAAGTAGACAAAAGAGTGAGACATTTGAAATAAGAAGAGTGGTTGGGAAAGGTTTCCTATAGATAATGGGATTTTATTGAGGACTTTATGGAATCTGGGAAGGTCAATAGGCAGAAATGGGGAGGTAGAGTATTCCAGGCCTGCGGGATGTCAAGAAAACATTCTTGGAGTTGGGAGATGGAGGGTGCACTGTTTATGGGATAAGAAGTAATTCTGTGCCACTGGGTCAGAGAGGATATAATAAGGAGTAAGATATGAAAAGACTGGAAAGGTAGGAGAGTATTAGATGATACAGGACTTTGAAACCAGAGGATTATAGATTAGATCTTGTAGGTGACTAGAAGCATTGGAGTTTATTGAGTAGGGAAGGTGACATGTTCAGACCTGAGATTTAGGAAAATCACTTTGGAGGGACACAGAGTCATGAAAAGGTTATTTCAATAGAATGAGGGCCTTCATCAGAGTGCTGGCAGTATCAGAGGTGAGAAAAGGCATATTTCAACAAGATTGAAAAGGTAAACGTGACAGTCCTTGGAAACAGACTGGATATTGTAACACTAATTAGAGAGATTAAATATCTCCCCCATCCATTAAGGGAAGTTTGATTAGGGGAGATTTGTAGGAAGGCCCACACCTTTTGTTAATGAAGCAGTGCTCTCAAGGATTACATACCTCTGGCTCTGAAAATGTATAAATACTCTGAGACAAAGTTTTATTTTGGGGCTTACTCATTGGAAGTGTTTGTTTGGTCCGATGAGACTCTGGGCAGCTGCTAAGGAGCCCTCCTCCTGCGGGAACCCAAGTTTGAAAACACAGATATTGGTTCTTCTCTCTCTGTAAACTATGTACGTTTTGCTTATACTCAGACAATTAGAAGCCCTGTCCATTGATCTTCGTTTCTCTGTTTGTGTTTTCTCTGAGGGTCAGGGTGTTGACTTTTTCTCCTGAACTAAGTGTGTGAACTAATATGTGTGCTTAATTAAAGCGATTGTTTGTCCCCTCAAAAGTTAATTTTCTTTTAGAAAAGCACATCTAAGAACTTGTGATAGCAGGCCATCCCTGGATGTGTCTACTGTATTTGCTTTTACATATATGTGAGTTGAAAGAGAGTGAGATTGGTGAGGAATGAGGGAACTTACCCCTAATGTTTGTTTTTGAGGCACTTTACCTACCTCAATGAGAACCACATTCATTGTGTGTTTGTTAAATCTTATTCATTTATCATTCCTAGAGCCAAAAGCCTATAATGCACAAACGCCAAATCTTGGGGCCCAGAAGGTATATTCAGTTTGAAAATGATGCCAATCATTGAACCAAGATAAAAAATGATCATGGGTACTTATGATCATAGATGAGAACCCTTTTGTAGATAATAAAGAGACTGAAAAAAATAAGATAAATTACTCCATTCTATTTAGCCCTTTCTACTTCTCCCAATATTTTCCTTTCTCACCCCTTAATTTTATTTTTTAGATATCATCCCTTCATATTCACCTCACACTATGCACTCTGTGTATCTGTGTGTGTGTGTCACACACATACACACAGACACCCACACAACTACTCTAATACCGAGATAAATCTCAAGAGTTATAAATATTATCTTTCCATGTAGGAATGCAAATAGGTCAACTTTAGTAAGTTCATTATGATTTCTATTTCCTATTTACTTTTTCATGGTTCTCTTGATTCTTGTGTTTGAAAGTCAAATTTTCTCTTCATTTCTGGTCTTTTCATCAAGAATGCTTGAAGGTCCTTTATATCATTGAATGACCATTTATTCCCTTGAAGTATTATATTAAGTTTTGCTGGGTAGGTGATTTTTGGTTTTAATCCCAGTTCCTTTGACTTCTGGAATATCTTATTCCAAGCCCTTTGATCCCTTAATGTAGAAGCTGCCAGATCATGTATTATCCTGATTGTATTTCCACAATACTCAAATTGTTTCTTTCTAGCTGCTTGAAATATGTTCTCCTTGACCTGGGTACTCTGAAATTTGGTCACAATATTCCTAGTAGTTTCTCTTTTTGGGTCTCTTTCAGGAGGTGATTGGTGAACTCTTTCAATATTTATTTTGCCCTCTGGTTCTAGAATATCAGGGCAGTTTTCCTTGATAATTTCATGAAAGATGATGTCTAGACGATTTTTGGTCATGGCTTTCAAGTAGTCCTATAATTTTTAAATTGTCTCTCCTGGATCTATTTTCTAGGTCAGTTGTTTTTCCAATGATAGATTTCAAATTATCTTCTATTTTTTCATTCTTTTGGTTTTGTTTTGCAATTACTTAGTTTCTCATAAAGTCATTAGCTTCAATGTGCTCCATCTTAATTTTTAAAGAACTATTTTTTTCAGTGATCTTTTGAACCTCCTTTTCCATTTGGCTAATTCTGCTTTTTAAAGTTTACTTCTCATTGGCTTTTTGGACCTCTTTTTCCTATTGAGTTAGCTTATTTTTAAAGGTGTCAATTTCTTCAGCATTTTTGGGTTTCTTTGCAAGCTATTGACTTGCTTTTCAAGCTCTTCCATGGCCTAAGCCCACTGCATATTCATTTTTGGAAGTACTGGATGCAGAAACCTTGACTTCCTCTGACAGTATTCATTGTTCTTCCTCATCCAAAAGGATGGCAGGAAATACCTGTTCATCAAGAAAGTAACTTTCTATGGTCTTATTTTTTCCCCCTTTTTTGGTCATTTTTCCAGCCATTTACTTGACTTCTGAATCCTTTGTCAAGTGGAGGGTCCTAGTGCTCCTCCTCTCCCCAGGACTGTGTTCAGGGCTGAGATACAGATCAGCTGCTCAATTCCCCGAGAGACTTTAGGCAGAGTGCTTCACAGATGGATGTTGCAGCTCCTGCCACCACTGCCGCTGCTGCTACCTGGGGCCAGTGCTGGGGGGAATCTTGCTCCCCTCTTGCCCAGTTGGGAAAGCCCTCTCACTGACCTTTGAAGCTTTCTTTGGTGCTTGTGGGTCGAGGGAGCTGAGACTCTCCCTGCTGGAGATTCTGACCCGGAGGCCTGTTCCATTCCTGTTCCTCCCAGTGTCCCACAGCTAGGATTGGGTTTCACTCAGCTCAATGTCCCATGGAATAGACCTTTTCTGTCAGTCTTTCAGGTTACCTTTGGCTGGAAATCTCTCACTCTGTCATTCTGTGGCTTCTGCTGCTCTAGAATTTGTTGCGAGTCATTTTTTACAGGTATTTTACTGGGTTTGGGGGGAGAGCTCTAACGAGTCTCTGCTTCTACTATGCCATCTTCCATAGTTATCCAGGAAACTTTAATAAAATGAAATCCAATGCTTTTCTAAAATATGGATGAAATATTTCACAAGGAGGATAAAACATTGATGGTCACAATAGATTAGGAAAAGTTTTTCATCATTATTGATCTAGTCTATCCTTTTATGTACTGTTTTTCAATGTGTCAGCAACATATTTCTATATATGACAGACAGCTCATTCATAAAGGAATTCCAGTAATATGCAGCAAACAGTTATAGGGCATCTAGGTAATGCAATGGATAAAGTGCTGGGCATGGGGTCAGAAAGCTTCATCTCCCTGAGTTTGAATCTGACTTCAGACATTTACTAGCTCTATCACCCTGGGCAAGTCACTTCACCCTGTTTCCTTCTGTTCCATTATATGTAAAGTGAGGTGGAGAAGGAAATGGCAAACCATTCTAGTATCTTTGCTAAAAAAACTGCAAATGTAGTCATGTGGTCATAATTGAAATGTGACTGAACAATAACAACATAAAACTATAGATTTAGATATAGAAGAAATATTAGATGTGAACTAATGGAACTTTTTTCTTTTATCAGAAGAAAAATTCAGGAGTCTCAAGAGGTTAAGCAATCTATCCAAGGTGACAAGGCTACTTAATGACAAAGCTAGGCTTTGAATCCAGGCTAAAATACAAATACAAAATATCTTCCATGGAGACACACACATCTTGTGTTGAAGAGTGATTAGAAAAAGGAGATTAAACTAAAGTCAGAGAACTTTATACAAAGTTACCCATGACGGTGCATGGTAAGGATGTTTTCTCTGTCTAATAAATGGTTAAGGAGATATACAGAAATGAATCTTTTTTATAAACCTTGTTTAGAATTTGATAGCAAACCTGCAATTTGGAAGAACTGGTAGATATTCCACTTCCAATTCTGATTTTTCAGATAAATAAGATGTTGAAGGAATGTATTAATTTGTTGATCTCTTGACCATTTTCATATTACTATATTTAAAATGAATATTCCTAAAAGATATCAGACCATTTCCATATCAATTTTTGAAAATTTTTATTTTATTTTATTTTATTTTATTTTTTTAAATAAATTTATTTAACTTTTTACATTCATTTTCACAAGATTTTGGGTTCCAAATTTTCTCCCCATTTGT
>CM053773.1:66051983-66089724 GCA_028658325.1 Potorous gilbertii
CTCTCTGCAATGGAAATCTCCTTCACTGTGTTTCTGCGTGGCTTCCACTGTTCCAGAATTTGTCAGGAGTTCTTTTTACAGGAAATCTATGGGCTGTGGGTTCGGACCTAGCATAGATGAGTCTTTCTACTCTGCCATCTTGGCTTCACCCCGAAAATTTTTAACAATATTAATATTATTCCTCAGCCTGATGTGTAGGATTCTTCACAATATGGCTCACACTTGTCATGTCTTATTTCATTCTACTTCCCCATTCATATAACTTGCATGTTTTCAATCTTCTTTTCTTATTTGATTTTTTCCAAATTTGACATCTAACCCCCTGTATTCATGACTTTCTGTGTGTGGTTTCCCATTCCTTTAATAAACTATTTTCTCAGCTTTCCCTATTCTAGTTTCCTTCAAAGTTCATCTCAGGTTTGATCTTTAAATCCCTTCTTACAGTTTTTAGTGATTTCTTACTCTTGAAATAAATTTGTATATATTTGTCTATATATGGAGGTTAGATAGATACATAGATACATACATATATACACACATATACATCTCCTGGGTCCTGAGCTGGGAAAGATACCTCCATAGAACTGAATTTGTATCAGTACCTTGTAGCTCAGTGTCTTGATTATGGTAGACACCAATAAATGTTTGATTGAATTAAATATCTCTGCCTTAAAGATATTATATTTACTGAAAGAATATAATATTTACACCAACAAATATATACAAAATTATTTCAAGAGTAAGAAATCACAAAAACTGTAAGAAGAGAAGGGAGAGATCATGAAAGTTTCAATATTAGAGATTAAATAGTTAAATAGTTGTTTTTTTTTTAACTTGTCCAATGGTGAGTGGATGGAGAGAATAATATAGAGAGAATGTATGAAATAAAGTTGATAACTGAAATTTGCCTCTAGAATTACATTTTACATGATTTAATTATGATAAAATTTTTTTAATAATTATGATAATTCAATTAATAGGCAAATCAAAGAAGGCAAAATACATTTTGAGACCCAGATGAAGTCACTCAACATTCCCTTCTCATTGACTTTAACATCTCAAATCAAATTTTGGAGTGGCTGCACCAAGAAAAAGTCAGAGGGAGACATTTTTACAGCCTAATTCAATTTAGGAGGCACACATGAGGGGTCTATAAGACTGAGGTGGGTGTTGGCCTATAGGACATCAAAAGCACCAGTGAGCAACAGGAAGGTATGAGAGTAGTAGCAGCAGCAGCTTCAGGAGCTCCCAATCCAGAGATGGTAAGGGGGTTGGAAAACTAGTGAGGAAAAGATTACCTGAGCCCCTTTGTTGGCACTGGGTACAGTCAATATTGGCAACTCGATTACTCACAGTTCTGGGAAGGTGAGGAGCTTTTGTGATTGGGTTGCAAGGGAACAGAGGCTCTGGGCACAGTTCCAGACTTAAGACCATCCTTAGTACTTGGGGCTGTAGGAAAACATGGGCCCTTCCTGGATAAAAAGCAGAGCACAGAACAGGAAAGCAGTGACCATACCTTTCCCAGGATCAATCACACTACCGTAGAAGCACCAAGACTCCCAGAAATAGCTCTTAAAACAATCTTTAAAAAGATTGAAGTTTGGCACAGTGATTTGTACCCAGAGTCCAGCACAGTCCAGCTTTAATATAAAGTATAGAGTGAAGAAATAGCTTGCAAAAATGAGCAAACAACAAAGTAAGAAAGACCTTAACCATAAAAGGCTACTACAATGGCATAGAAGACCAAGAAATAATCTTAGAAGAAAATGTAAAAGTAAATAGCTACAACTAAAGCCTCAAAAAATACCAATTGAACCCCAGGCCAACAAGAATTCCTGGAAGAATCAAAAAAGGAAAGAAAAATGATAAAAGAAAAATTGGGAAAATGGAGGAGAATTATGCAAGAAAATTATGAAAAGAGGACTAATAATTTGATAAAAGGCACAAAATATTAAAGAAAATATCACTTTGAAAAAGAATTGATTTAATATCAAAAGAAACATAAAAAATTCACTGAAGAATCTATTAAAAGAAGAATATACTAGATAGAAAAGGACACACACAAGTTCACTAAGAAAAGAGCTCTTTAAATAGTAGAATTGACCTTGCGGGAAAAGGGGTATAAATGCTCACTGAAGCAAACATTCCTTAAAAATTAAAATTGGACAAGTAGAAACTAATAATTCCATGAGACTTCAAGAAACAATAAAAGAAAATCAAAAGTAAATTCTCTTGGAAAATAGAGAGATAATTTACGAATTATTTGACTATTTGAAAGCCATTATAAAAAAAGAGCCTGGGACTTCAGAAAATCTGGGAAAGATATATATGAAGTGATTCTGAGTGAAGTGAACAGAAGCAGGAGAACACTGTTCACAGAAGCAGCCACAGTATGTGATGATTGATTTTGATAGGCTTATTCCTTTTAGCAACACAAGGACCTAAAAAAATTCCAAAGGACACATGATGGAAAATGCTATCCACATCCAAAGAAAGAAGAATGGAGTTGGAATGCAGAGAAAAGCAGACTATTTTCTTTTTTGGGTGTTTTGTTTTTTGCTTTCTTATGATTTTCCACTTCATTATAATACTTCTGTGCAATATGGCTAATGTGAAAATGTGTTTGATAAGAATATATGTGTAAAGCCCATATCAGATTGCATGCTTTCTTGGAGGGGAGAGAGAGAAAGTGAGAAAATTTAAAACTTATGAAAGTGAATGTTGAAAACTAAAACTAAATTGGAAAAAATATGATAAAAAAAGAGAGAAACGTCTCGATATCATATTTCAAGAAATTATCAAGGAAAACTTTCTCAGTATATTCAATCCAGAAGGCAGAATACAAATTTAAAGTATGTACTGATCACCTATTGAAAGAGTTCACAAAACAAAAACTTCCAGGAATATTATAAGCAATCATCACAGCTCCCAGATCAAGGAGGAAATATTGCAAGCAACCAAGAAGAAATAATTTAAATATTATGGAGGTACCGGCAGGATCACACAAGATTTAGCAGCTTCAGCCATAAAGGAGCAGAGAGCTTGGAATATATTCCAAAAGGCAAAGGAGATAGAATTGCAAGCAATGTACGTATGTATGCATGTATATATACACAGAGATTCAGCTGGGTATAGAAATCTATCTTAATCAATAAAGGAACTGAAGGGAAGGCAATAAGAGAATTTAGGAGAATGATGAAGGGGAGGGCAAACTGGGGGAGGTGGTGATCATAAGCAAAGTAGATTTTTACAGAGAGATAGGATAAAAAGAGGGAGAAGAAGAAACAGAAGAAAAGGAGATGGAGAGAAATACACAGTTTGTGATCATAACTGTGGATGTGGATAGATGAGATGCAGTAGCCCAGGGAATGTAAGTGGATAGCAAAATGGATTAGAAACCAGAATCCAAGAATAGGTTGCTTACAAGAGACATACTTAGCACAGAAAAATACATACAGAGTTGAAATGAAGGGCTGAACAGAGTTTATTATGCTTCAGCTGAAGTAAAGAGATCAGGGGTGACAATCTAACCTCAGACAAAGCAAAACCAATTTAAACCCCAAGGTATCATAGCCAATGAAGTAGCATTTTTTTAAATGCAGCAAATTTTTCTGATAAATACCTCATTTATAAAATATATTGAGAACTGAGTTGATTTTATAAAAAGTAAGTCATTCTCCAATTGATAAATGGTCAAAGGATATGAACAGGCAGTTTTCAGAAGAAGAAATCAAAGCTATCTATGTCAATTAGAAAAAATGCTCTAAATCCCTATAGTTTAGAGAAAATCAAGTCAAAACAACTCTGAAGTACCTCCTCACACTTATCAGACAAAACAGATACTGGAGGAAAAGAGGAAAACTAGGTATATCAATGAAGTATTGGTGAAGGTGTGAACTGGTCGAATCATTCTGGAGAACAATCAGAAACTATACCTGAAAAGATATAAAACCGTACATACCCTTTGATCCAGCAATACCATTATTAGGTTTGTAATGCAAGCAGATCAAAGAAAAAGAGGAAAAAAAGCCTATAAGGACAAAAGTATTTATAGTAACTTTTTTATGGCAAATAATCAGAAATTGAGGGGATGCTCATCACTTTGGGAATGATCAACAACTTGTGGCACATGGTTGTGATGGAGTACTGTTGTACTATAAGAAATTACAATGGGGGTAGTTTCAGAAGGAAAAAAAAACATGGCAAGTCCTGTATGAACTGAGGCAAAATAAAAAGTCACAGAAGATAAATATGCACAGTAACAGTAATGTTGCAATGATGATCAACTGTGAAAAACTTGGATACTCTGATCAATACAGTGCTCCAAGACAATTCTAAAGGACTCATGATGAAAAAATATTATCCTCCTCCAGTGAAAAAACTGATATGCTCTGAGTACCAACTGACGTGTAGTTGTCTTCCTTTTCTTTTTTTGCAATATGGCTAATGTGGAAATGTTTTGCATGATTTCCCATGCATAATTCATATCATACTGCTTACCTTCTCAGTGGGTACAGGGCAGTATGGGGAGTGGAAAGGAGAGAATATGGAACACAACATTTAAGAAGAAAATAATGTTAGAAATAAATAAGAATTTGAGAAGAAAAATATTGGCATAATTAATTTTATATAGCTCCCTAAAGTTTGCAAAACATTTTCTAATATTTAGTTTCATTTTTGCCTCCCAAGAACCCCATAAGTTAAGTGTTATAAGTATTATCATTCCCATTTATAAATAAGGAAACTAAAGCTGAAAAAGGCAATGTTACTTGTCTAGGAACATGCACAAATACATTTTGTTGTGGAATTCAAACTCAAGATTTCCTGATTTTTATTTAATTCATGTATACTTTCAGAAGTTGAGAATTTGTCTTTCTTATCCTCCTAAATTTCCTTCTTCAAACCATGCTCACATAGAGGCAAATCACAATAAACATTAGCTTAAACATAAGAAATTTAACTCTCACTCATCAGAGATATAATATTTCATTAGAAAATCAGAAATCACAGAAAAGATACGTAAATATTCTTATTGTTATTGCCTCAATGCATAATAAGAACCAGGTCTCATATTTATGGCATCTTTTTCTTTCCCAAGAGAGCTGATAGCAGTGTAGTCTAAAGAGAAAGCTGAGATCAGTTGACTGAGCCTACAAAGTTAAGAGCAAAAACAGATTCCTAGATCCAGTACAGAAGCACCATGAAATAGTGGTAAATTATATTACAATCTCTATTTTCCAATGTTCTTATTTAAGAGATATTATCACTGAATATGTAAAATATGATCCCTATCTTTTCCTGTTTCCTAGGAATATGTGGGAAAGAACTGATGAGTCTAAAAGTATCCAAGTTCATTTTTATTCCACTTAGTGTCAAAATGGGCTGATGCTTTGTAAATGATGATCCCCATGTAGAGCATAACTCCTTTATATGACTTCACGAATAATTCTTCTATTAACTTCAATTGCTCTCAACTTCCTTGCCTGTAAATATGCTGCCATATCTCCAATCTCCAAAACAATAACAAAAGCAATAGCAACAGCAGTAAACTTTCCCTTCACTCTGATGGCCCCATCGGGATTTTTTTTTCTTTCCAAAAAAAAAGTTCTTTTTTCCAGTCCAGCTCTTACAGTCATCATCTAGTAAGATGAGTCCTGCAGAAAGGGGGCCAGTCATCCCTTCTAACTGTCACTTATAAGGTAAGCTAGTTGGTGTAGCTGAAACAGCAGGGCATCTTGCAGGGATATCAGAGATAGTATGTGTAAGTTGAACCATCACAATCTTTAAATCCATTTCCCCTTGAGCCTTGATGGAGACAGCTCTGGACAATGAACATAAGAACTTTGCAAATAATAGTGACCCCCAAACCACAAGACCTGTTTCCAGTGCATCCCTTATAACCATGATTGAGGAGACAAACCATGGCAGAGAACAGGCCCACCTTCCTTATCACCACCTATAACAACTGTTGACCAACTGACACCAATAGATAAGCATAAGAGTCCTTAGAGTGGAAGTACTTACCAGAATACTTGAAACGCTTCCAACCCAAACTTCAGAGACATTGTAAAGGATCTGAGAGTACTACTACCCACAGGGTAGGTAAGATGGCTTAGGTGATGTAAAAGGGAGAGAGCAATAGGAACTAGCTTGTGTAGGGCAAAGCAAATCTCTATAACTACTTTGATAACTAGCTTCTCTCAGACGCTAATAGAGACAGCACATAATCCTAAACTAAGACTCTTTCAAATAGAAATGCTTCAAGCCCAGTGTCCATAACCATCATCCTTGGAA
Source organism: Potorous gilbertii (assembly GCA_028658325.1). Taxonomy (NCBI): domain Eukaryota; kingdom Metazoa; phylum Chordata; class Mammalia; order Diprotodontia; family Potoroidae; genus Potorous; species Potorous gilbertii. Next base: position 66,058,278 of record CM053773.1, read on the forward strand.
GAAACTCCAGTGGAGATATAGTCTGGTAACTTCTTCTGATTATACTAAAGCCACATCTATTGATTACTTAGAAAATAAAGTTCTTGTCACCAATGCTATTTGAACTGTCAAATAGTTTAACATCAGAAAATGATGACTTTATCAAGTGGAAATTGCATTCAAGAAGAAGCACTGCCATCTACCACACTACTGAATCCTAAGAACCCAAGACTTCTCAATTTGACTTGTAACTGAACCTTTCTATGTGTATTGTTCCCTTTAGAATGAGACTGACTTACTTACTTACACATAAGTAAGTGCTTAGCACAGGGCTTTGCACAAAAGATGCAATTAATAAATGCATTATTTATTAATTCACTACTGAACTTCTCAAGACATTAATCTATACTTGTTACTTGATCTTTACAATATATTCTCACTCTTCAATCCCTTCCATTATGATTCCTGCCTCTGCCATAATATTTAAAGAGTTTTTTTCAAAGTTAATATGACATTCCAATTTCCAAGTTCAATAACCTATTCTTTAGACTCATCCTTGATATTTCTACTTTATTTGCCCCTATTGAGACTATTCTCTCCTTCTGAAAATTCATGACAGTATTCTCTCCTTATTTCCTACTTTGTCAACCAATCTTTCTTTGTCCACTGTTCCACTTCCTTCATCCAGTCCAGAAGTGTGAGCATACCCTAAAATGCTATCCTTAGTCATCCTCTCTTCCCTATGTATGCTTCCTATTCCCAGTATTTTCATGTTTAAAAGATAGCAGGTTGTACAAGAAAGAGAATGGACTTGGAATAAGGTAACCTGGACCTGAACTTTGGTTCTAATAATTAATGGTTTTATGACCATCACTTACAATCTCTGAGTCTCAATTTTCTCATCTGTAAATGATATTTACATTTTCTACTGAAGTACTGGAATATGGAAAGTATTTTTAAAACTCAAAGCAACATATATGTCAAACTTGAACTAGTTATGCTTCTTTATTATTTCACATACAGGTGTATATATTTAATATACATCTACATCTTTATCAGCAACAGCTCTGCTACATGCTATTCTTGAGTTTCCAATTGGCTACTGGAAATATCCACCTGAATATTCTTTTAACACCTTAAATTCAAAATGTGCAAAAGTAAACTTCTCACCTAACTCCACACTAAAATTATTGTACGATGCAATTTAGCTGAAAGTGTCTTAGTACTGTCTATTGAAGAGTGCTGACTTGGGTAAGAGTTCTTAGCCTACTATTTATTGTTCCTGGCCAAGGTACTGAAACAAGCGTTCTCCCAGTCACTGAGACTTGAAATGTCATCTTCATCTCTTTCTTGTTCCTCACAACACACCTCCAAACAATCAATTCTCAGTTCCTGTTATTTCTGCAACTAAAACATATCTTATATATGCCCCTCCAACTACCTTCAAGCTGTCATTCATGCTTGCCTGGATTATCAGCCTCCTTGTCTCCTTGCCTCCATTTTTGTATCATTGTCAAATAATCCTCTTAGCATGTGGGGCTAACCACATCATTTCTTTGCTCAAAAGTATTTAGCTGTTCTTTATTTGAAATTATATAAAACGCAAGATCCATATACCATGATTGAAGACTTGTCATAGTTTGTCACCAGCTACCTTTCCATGTTTGTGTCATGGCACACCTTTCAAACAATTTCTACTCCAGTCAAATTCATGAGCCTATCATTCACTCCTTTTGGCAGGCATACCAGCTAGCTGATGAGATCAGTTTTGATTGCAAAACATACCAGTTTCACAATATTCCCCTTCACTGTGTCAACTCCAGAAAAATGTGTATCCAGCTCCAACTTCAGTAAGGTGGCCTTCATTTGCAAACCTTGTTTCACTCAGGGGTGCTATTTGGATGCAATACCTGTTCAATTCTCTTGCAACAAGAACAGTTCGTCTTTCAGGTCTACTGAATTTTGTGTTGTCTGTAAGTGTGCACACTGTTCCATGTGCTGATGGTTAGTGGAATCATATTTGCTGATGCTTTTGTACATTTTGTACACTTTGTGTGTGTGTGTATGTGTATGTTTCAACAACATGGTGGGATTCCCCACCTGCTGCAGTAATCAGGCCAGGATTGGCTGAGCAAACCATGTTTAGGGCATCTTTTCTAGCCTCTTCCTCACACCAGGAGGTGAGCAGTTCAATCCTTAAAAGGCTACTCAAACTCACACAAATCTTCTGCATTTCTATATATTACTAACAAAGTCCAACAACAATAGATAGGAAGAGAAATCCCATTTAAAGCTAGGATAGACACTATAAAATATTTGAGAGTCAAAAAAATTCAGAAACTATATATGAACATAATTACAAGACATTTTTGCACAAATAAAGTCAGATCCAAGTAAGTGGAAAAACACCAGTTGCCCCTGGATAGGCCAAGCCAATAAAATAAAAATGACAATTCTACCTAAACTAATTTACTTATTTAGTGCCATACCAATCAAACTATCAGATAATTATTTTCTAGAGCTGGAAAAAATAATACCAAATTTATCTGGAAGAACAAAAGGTCCAGAATAGCAAGGGAAGTGGTCTAGCTCTACCAGATCTCAAATTGTACTATAAAACAACAATTATCAAAACCACTTTTTACTGGCTAAGAAACAGAAGGATAGACAGGTGGAAATGCTAGGTACTGAAGGCACAGTAGGCAATGAATATAGCAATCTACCACTTGATAAACCCAAGGACCGCAGCTTCTGGGACAAGAACTCAGTGTTTGACAAAAATTCCTGGAAAAACTGGATAAAAGTATGGCAGAAATTAGGCATAGACCAATGCCTGACACTATACACAAGAAGAAAGTTCAAATGAGTACACAATCTAGGTATAAAGAGTGATAATATAAACAAATTAATGGAGCAAGGAACAGTGTATTTATCAAATTTATGCAAAAGGGAAGAATTTTTGACTAAACAAGAGATAGAAAGCATTATGAAATACAAAATGGATAATTTTGATTACATTAAACTGAAAAGTTTTTGCACAACCAAATCCAGTGCAACCAAGATTAGCAGGGAGGCAGAAAACTGGGAAAGAATTTTTTGCAACTAGGTGTCTGTGATAAAGGCCTCATTTCTAAAATATATAGTGAACTGAGTCAAATGTAAAAGAACACAAGTCATTCCCCAATTGATAAATGGTCAAAGAATATGAACAGGTAGTTTTCAAAGGAAGAAATTAGACATATCTATACTCATATGAAAAAAATATTCTAAATCACTATTGATTAGAGAGATACAAATTGAAACAGCTCTGAGGTACTACATCACACCTATCAGATTGGCAAACATGACTAGCTTATGTCCTTTTATAGATGGCCAATAAATTATACTTTTCTGTTTGAAGTTCTTAGGTCACTTTGATCTCTTTTATGTACCTAATAATTTTCTAATGTGCTTGTTGAAGTTAATTTAAAAAAAGCCTCACAAATGACTATCAATCAAAAAGTGGCATAACTGAAGATAATGGATCATTTTAGTAAGAGGAATCTCATTTTGCTCACATCCATGCCATTTTCTCCATTCACATAGCCATAATACTTATTCAGTCCTTCATTATCTCTTGCCTGTGGGCAACTAGGTGATGCAGTGGATAGAGCACCAGTGCAGGAGTCAGGAGGACCTGAGCTCAAATCTCAACTCAAACACTTGACATTCACTAGTTGTGTGACCTTGGGCAAGTCACTTAACCCCAATTGCATCCTCCTGGGTTATCTCCAGTCATCCTGATGAATATCTGGATTCAGATTGCTCTGGAGGAGAAGTGAGGCTGGTGATCTGCAAAGCCCTCTCTCACTCCAAATAAAGTCAAGTGTGAGTCATGTCATGATTTCTCTGATAGCATGGTCTTTTTTGGCAATAGAGGATGAACACACACATCTCTCACCTGTACTATTTAAAGAGCCTGCTAACTGGTCATAATGCATTCAGTTTCTCCTCTTTTCCATCTATCCTTCATACAGATACAAAACTGAGAGCTCTAAATAAAGGACAGGTCTTGCCCTTTCATTCTCCTGATCAAGAAGCTTCAGTGGCTACTTATCAACTAGAAAAAAATACAAACAATTCTGTTTCACATTTAAAACCTTATCTAATCTGGCTATAACCTATTTTTAAAAGCTAATCAAGCCCAGTGGTGTTCATCCTTAAGGACTTATGGCCATGGGTGACGGTGCCTCTTCATTTGGCCTGTCAGTCCACTCCTTTGATGGTACACAGGCTTGGGCAAGGCTGGTCCATTTCTTCAGGGATACCTGGAGCCCTAACTAGGCTGAGGTAAGTGAGGGGAGAGCATACATAGTGGAGGAAGAGGTCTATTCTGTGGAGATCCCTGAGAGGTCAGGATGACTGATGAGGTGGCTTCCCACTTGATGTCCAACATCTTCGTCCCCACTGAAAGAAGCTGAAGAAAAGACCTTGAAGTATATGCCCTGGCCATACAAAAAAAGAATCTATTTGTACATCCAATGGAAATAAAATATGGACTCTAAAATTTTCTCAGGGCATTGTACATAAGACTCCATTTGACTTCTCAGAGCTTGACTGAGTTTGCCAAACATTATTAATCCCTGAATGGTCCTCTTTATTTTATGATTCTAGATAACATTGCTATTGTAACCTGGAAGTGATATAAAACAATAATAGAGGAGACTTTACACTATCAACTTCCTTAAAGAATCTAATATATTGGTTGGGTCTTTGACCATATGGAACAAGGCACTTTTTCCTTAAATGTCCACATGTAATTATCTCATTAATCAATACTTTTGTGAGTCTTAATTACAAAGAAATAATTTCAAAATAGTACAAAATGTAGATATTAAGAGATACTTTATCTGCATGTGTGAATGCTCTTTATTGGTGGGATCAGAAATCCAATTTAGAGTGGCTATTGTATACACAATTGCTGCTGGTATTTGGTAGGACTACATCATCTGTGCATTTCTTAATAATAGACATTTATTGACAAGGTTAGTTGGGGAAAGTTTCACATTTCATATTGTCCCAAAGTCCAGGCATATAAGGAGTATATACAAAGGAAATTTTGAGGTGTATCTTATTCTGTGATAAAATGCCATATTATACATTTGGTGGTTTGAAAACTATGCACGTTTTATACTCAACTGAGTTTTACCATATCATTATGGAATAGGTATTAAATTGAATAAAAACTTTTCCTTTTTTGTATTTAAAGCCTGAACAGCAATCAAACATCTTTTCTGAAGCTTACAGACTAAAAAGTAAACTAGTAACTAAATTTTTAGTTATTCTTGGATATGATTTTGATAATTTGGATTATGGATTAAATAATTTGTTAAAAGTAACTGGGTTGTAATATCATCTTTCCTACTAACTTGCTAAATGCTGTTAGGCAATTCACTATGTCCTTAGTTTTCTCAGCTGAAAATATATACAGACTGAACCAGATGATTCACTAAGGAACTCTACATTTTAATGTCCTATGATAATAAGACGTGGCAGCTAGATGTTCCAGTGCATAGAATGTTAGACATGGAATTAGGACAAACCTAACTTTGGATTCTACCTCATAAACTTACTAGTTGAGTGAACCTGAGCAAGTTACTTAATATTTCTTATTTCATTCTAATCTGAAAATCATAGATAATAACATCATCTGCCTTACAGGTTCATCGTAAAGGTGAAATGACATAACATATGTTTAGCATTTTTCAAACCTTTAAGATCTATAGAAACAGATATCAAATTATCAACAAGATAGCAAAATAGTCATTTTCTCTAATCTCCATAATCCATCACACCTCTCCAAAGCAGAAATTATGAACCAAATATAAAGATTCTTTAGCTTTTTCCCTAGTCTAGGAAACCTGGAATCCAAATGAAGGTTAAAGAAGTGAACTGACATCCCTCCTGAGTTAATTCAGCATCCCTTTACCAACTCTCATATTACCTGCTGCAAGACTGCACTAGCCACATCAAGAATCCAAAGCAAGAGCTTGAAACAAAACCTAACCCCCCTTTCCTATTTATAGGGCCATGGTAATTTGACTCCAGGCTGTCAAAATTTGCTCAGGCCACAACAAACAACTGATGCTGTGGCAGCACTTCTGGAGAAGAAGCTTCCTGATGTTGTGACAACCTCAGTAGCACTCCAGGAACAGACACTTTCTGGGGCCATGACAGATAGTGAGCACCATGGCCTATAATGGTCTGTGCTGCAAAAGATTGCTACAAGAGAGAAGAACAACAGAGGGATGGGGAAAGGACACAAATGTGAACTTGAAATGTAGCTTAACATCACACTACACACCTCTGTCCAGAACCTCTGAAACCCAAATTATAGAAAATAAAGCACTAGTAGCACCAGCGTGTCAGTTCTCTGAACTACCAGTGTGAGGCCAGAGAACCGAAGAATAGAGAGAGCAGGGCAGGGCAATGTAACAAGTCACCACCACATGGGTAAAGGAGCTATGTGGCACTCCACTAAGGTGAAAGAAAGGGTTTGCTATGTACTTAGGGGCCACTTCTGTTCATCCAAAATTCATGAGGGGCAGAGACCTAGGCTGGTGAATCATGAACTTCACAGCATTTGAGGAGGCTGAGATGGTTTGACATCTAGCTTCCAAGGAAAGCACAATCAGAAGTGTAGGAGTTAGTGAGAAATACAGTAAAATAAAGAGAAAAATGATCGAAATAACAAACTACAAAAAAGATCACAATAAAGAAAACTCAAAGACTGACCACAAGCAGATAATTATTTCAGCAGTAAGGATATTAGGAACAGAAGGAAATCTGGCCTCCAGATTTGGTAAAGGAATTCAGGCATCTATGAATAAATACTGGAAAACAAAGGGAAAAGATTCAATACTTGATGACACAGAGGACATGATGGAATGTGAAAACATGCATAGTGTTACTGAGTGGTTCAAAGGAGAAATGAGAATTATGAGAACAGAATTTATGACTTACACAACAAAAATAATAGGTAGAATAGGAAAATAGTAATTTGTGGTAGCATGTCTAATCAAAGACATGAGAGAAAAATAGATTCTGTGTAATACACAGAAGCAAAGGAAAAGCTAGAGGAAGAGAAGTAAAAATAAAACAAAATTTAACAAAAACCCAATGACAGTAAAAGAAAAATATGCCCACTATAAAAGTAAAATGTACTAATCTTGAAGATGTTTCCCAGAATATGGCAAGAAAAGAATACAGGAGAACTCCCTAGAACTTCTGAATACACAGAATGAAATGTAGTTGAAAGAAAACATCCATTGCCTCCAGAAAAAAAATGCAAGACTGAAAACACCAAGACACAGACTCAAAGGAAATAAAGCACAAGAATATTCCTCACCCACCAATAAACACAGGAGGGAATACAGTAATGTGTTTTGAAGAACAATGAAGCTCAGGATGACCTAACCTGCAATTCTGAGCTTAACCACTAATGAAAAAAGATGAATGTTCAAAAACAAGGAGGCATTTGAAACATTCTTGGAAAGAAAATCAGAATTTAAGAGATTGTTTCTTGAACACTCCAGACAACAGAAGTAGTGCGGAAAGAGTGTATAAATTCAGCAGGCAATGACAGCAACAGCAATAGAGAACAATAAGAGATTTCTTTCTAAAGGTACACAAGGAAGATGGGAAAGGTGGAAGGTGAAAAGTGGAAGTCTAGTAGAGTTAACAGTGTAGAAGTCTACTTGGAATATTATGGAAAGAACCTGGTGATATTTGCCTACAGTTAATTTTTTTAACTTTGTTTTTGTAGTATTATATTACAAAATAGGAGGTTATATGAAAGAGAAGATGAGAATACAAGAATAAAGGGGAAAGTGTAAAGTGGCTGGGTCAAATGGAAAGCTAGCAATGAGGAGAAAGTGAACCATGTGGTCCCAGGAAGAGAAAAGCCTTCAGGGGAGTGGGTAAGAGGGGAAAAGGAATAAAAAGGGGTGAGGGAGAAGGTACATTTGTTTTGGTGGTGTGAAGGGTTCCCACTGATGAATGCCTTCATGGATGAAGAGAGTTGTTCTGTGAAGGGAGATAAAGGACTTATACTAGGGGAACTATAGGAGATCTAATACTTGAATACCACTTACTCTACCCAAAGAGATGGAGAATTGAAACCCCTAGGTATAACTGGCACCCGAAGGAGTGGAAGAGAATGGATCCAGGATAGAGATTTCATAGTGAATTGTGGAAATCATATAACTAGGAGAGGGTATAAATCAGTGGTGTACAGTATAATAAAAGCTGTGGACAATAGGGTTTACCATGGGAACAATGTCTTCTCTATCACCTAGAAGAATGAATACAACAGTCAAACTTGGTGGTACTTTAGTCAGGAAGATGGAAGCTAATGAATGTTATAGTATAAGTCAACCTCTTCAACATCTTCAAATACTGTGTCTGCATATGTCTTTCATTTCTTTATTTCATTTTTTATTTTCCTCAGTCACATGTAAAAATAATTTTAATTTTCATTTTTTAAACTTTGAGTTCCAAATTCTCTCCCTTCTTGCCTTCCCCACTCATTGAGAAGGTAAACAATTTGATATAGGTTCTATATGTGTAATCATGCAAAACACTTCCATGATGATCATGTTGTGAAAACTAACTGTATTTCCCTCCATTCTATCCTCCTTTGTGTTTATTCTATTCTTTCTTTTTCACCCTGTCTCTCCTCAAAAGTGTTTAGCTTCTTACTAACTTCTCCCCCAACCTGCCCTCCCTTCTATCACCCCACCTTCTCTTATCTCTTTCCCCTCTACCTTCCTGTATGATAAGATAGATTTCAATACCCAATTGAGTGTGCAATGTTATCCCCTTCTTAAGACAAATCCAATGAGAGTAAGGTTCACTCATTCCTCCTCAACCCCCTTCCCTTCCACTATGAAAATTTTTCCTTGCCTCTTTTATGTGAGATAATTTACTCCATTCTACCTTTCTCTTTCCTTTCTCTTTCTCCAGTACATTCCTCTCTCTTCCTTTAATTTTTTCAGATATCATCCTTTAATATTCAACTCATATCTATGCACTCTTTCTATATATACTCTTAACTACCCTAATACTGAGAAGGTATTATAAATTTCAAATATCATCTTTTCTAGAAGGAATGTAAACAGTTAAACTTTAATAAGTCCCTTATGATTTCTCTTTCCTGTTTATCTTTTCATACTTCTCTTGAGTTTTGTATTTGAAAGTCAACTTATCTATTTAGCTCTGGTCTTTTCTAAATAATGCTTGAAATTTCTCTATGTCATTGAATGTCCACTTTTTCTCTGAAGGATTTACTCAGTTTAGATGGGTAGATGATTCTTATTTATAATCTTAGCTTCTTTGACCTCCAGAATATCATATTCCAAGTCCTCTGATCCTTTCATGTAGATGCTGCCAAATCTTGTGTCATCTTGATTATAGCTTCATGATGCTTGAATTGTTTCTTTCTGAATGCTTACAATATTTTCTCATTTACCTGGAAACTCTGGAATTTAGCTATAATATTCCTAGCAGTTTTCATTTTTGGATCCCATTCAGGAGGTGATTGGTGGATTCTTTCAATTTCTAGTTTACCCTCTGGTTCTAGAATATCAGGACATTTTCCCCTGATAATTTTTTGAAAGATGTTATCTAGGCTCTTTTTTGATCATGATTTTCAGGTAGTCTAATAATTTTTAAATTATCTCTCTGGGATCTATTTTCCAGGTAAGTTGTTTTCCCAATGAGATATGTCACATTGTATGCTATTGCTTTTCATCCTTTTGGTTTTGTTTTATGATGTGTTGATTTCTCACAAGGTCATAAGCTTCCATTTGCTCCATTCTAATTTTTAAGGAATTCTTTTCTTCAGTGAGCTTTTGGACCTCTTTTTCCATTTGGTCTCAATTCTGTTTTTTAAGGCATTCTTCTCCTCATTGACTTTTTGGACCTCTTTTAACATTTGGCTTAGTCTGGTGACTTTTTCTTCTGTATTTTTTGTGTCTGCTTTAACAAGCTATTGAATAATTTTTCATGATTTTCTTGCATAACTCTCATTTCTTTTCCTATTTTTTCTCTCTTACTTGATTTTGAAAATGCTTTTTGAGCTCTTCCATGTCCTGTGACTAATTCTTATTTTTCTTAGAGACTTTGGATGTAGGAGCTGTAACTTTGCTGTCTTCTTCTGAGTGTGATTTGATCTTCCTTGTTACCAAAGTAAGTTTTTATAATCAGAAGGTTTTTCCATTACTTGCTCATTTTCTCAGCCTATTATTTGACTTTTTAACTCTTTGTTAAGGTAGGGCTCTGCTTCCAGGGTAGAAGGCAAACTGTCCCAAGCTTCAGGAGTTTTATGCAGCTGTTTTCAGAGCTACTTCTAGGGACCTCTAAACTTTTAGTTCTTCCAGGGGAGTATGATCTAAGGAGAGGTGTTTGCTTTTCCGATATCATATGCTCTGGTCAGAGAATGACCACAAGCACTCTTTTCTGGCCTAGAATTGTGTGGAGGGCCCCCCTTTCCTCTCTGGTCACAAGTTCTGCTATCCTAATGTTCCTTACCCTAGGACTGCCACCTGGGACTGCAACTTGGATTCAAATATGGGCAAAGAAAAAGAGTCCTACCTCCATGCTAGCAAAGAGGCTTCTATAATCTCCTTCTGAGCAATTGTTCAATCCCCTTACCAGCTGTGGGTTAAAAGAGCTGGAAATAGCCACTGCCACTGCTGATTCAGTCATTCCCAAGGTCTGCTCCTGATTTGCTGGGGCCAGGGCTGTTCTGGTGAAACCTGCACTGGACTGTTCTCCTCCCTCATCCAGGTCCAACAGACCTTTCCTGTCAACTTTCCAGACTGTTTAGGGCTGGAAATTTGTTTCAGTCTCTTTGTGGTTTCTGCTGCTCTACAATTTATTTATTCATCTTTAAAGGAATTTGAAGGGGTTTGGGAGAGAGTTTAAGAGAGTCCATGCCTTTATTCTGCCCTCTTGACTTAGCCCTCTCATGTGTCTCTTTATTTTTAAGTACTTAATAAAGGTTTACTTATTGATTGATTGATTGGAAGCATATGGACAAGATTTGCAACTATTAATGAACAGCTATCTTTGCTAATTTTATGAACAAAACCCTAAAGATGGTAGTTGAGCATTTTTCACCTTAATTATTGGATCATTCCCCTGGTGGATATTAAATGATGGTTCCTTCTGAGTAGGGCCTGGTTAATTTCCAGGATTCAGGTCACAGTATCCCAAAGCTCAGACTATTACAACTCTCAACCCCTCAAAAAGGAAGGGGCAGATTCCCACTCCCTCTTCCCAGTAGTTTAAAGGGGCTAGGAGGCAAGAGAACCTGAGAGAAAGGTTGTAAAATGTGAAAAGAGAGCCCTCCAAATATGGTCCTATCGTGTTGTAAAGCCCAAGGATCAGTAGAGACCATGTGTCTCTTTCTCAACTCTTTTGGAGACAGAAAAATGTGGAGGGTGACTTTGGGTTCTTACACAGAAAGATAGATGTCTGGAAACAATATGGTAGATAATGTTGATCATAAAACCATGCAGTGAATGTGTGAATGATTTTCTACTTAAAGTTTCTTAGTTCATCCATCAACATGGACCTTCACAGGATTTACCTATGGAATGAAACTTAGTGGTCATGTGGTTAAATCTTGTAATTTGACAGACAAGGAAATAGATAGTCAAAAAGTTTTATTTGTTTGCCAAAGGTCACATGTATACTAAATAATAGAGCTGAGAGTCAGACCAAAGCCTCTTCATTCCAAATCCATAAATCTTTCAAAAATATCATACTGCCCTCATCTTTTCTATTGTAGCAGTAACCAATTTCACAAATGGGAAAAATAGTTTTTACTTATATTCAGTGGAATTATCTCTATCCTTCCTCCTGTATACCTAGCTATCCCAATTTGCCACATATAGGAGGTAGGTAGCATGAAGAGGGAAACGACTTAGGCCTGTTTCAATAGAAGCATCATTTGCTCATCTCTTAAGTCTTACCTTTCATCATCACCAACACTGCTTTCTAAGCAACATAATCTAGTAGTAAGAGTCCTGTAATTGTAATCACTAAAAGTATAAATTAAAATTCCAGCCCCAGTATTGACTAGCTATAATATCTTGGAGTAAGTCATTTAAGTAATCTCTGTGAATTTCTTTTTCATATCTGCAAAACTGAAAATGATGCTACTTTTACTACTTAGCTCACAGGGTAATTGTGAGGAATGTACTTTGTAAAACTTAGTGCCACAGAAAGAAGAGCTGATGTTTTTTCATAAAAATTCTATGATGGAGGCAATGCTAATATTAAAGTCCCCATTTCCCAGACTGGGAAACAGACTTGGAGTTGTTAAAAGACTTGTCTATAGTCAAAACGATGAGTATATGTTGACAGCCAGAACCCTCCAACACAAATTTCCTAACTATAAATCTACTGCTTCTTTTTCTATCCAATTCAGTCAATCCATAAATACTTATCGATTGCCTCCCATATGCATTCACTGTCTGATTCTGATGCCTCATTGTGGTATGAAAATATTATAGTAAAGCTGGGTACTCAAAGGCTATTACTGCAAAACAAAAGCTTGAGCAGTTCCCGCCCAGCTGAGGAGACTTCAAGGGTGGGCCTACTGAATTGAATTGTCTGAAATTTGAACCTGTCTCAGAGAAGTTCATCTCCAGAAGTTCATCATCTACTGATGAATTGTTTTCAGGCACAACTCGCAGAGACCAACTCCCTATGCAAATGATTTGTATTGGTTGTCTCCCTCCTCCCGCTGATGAAATAACAAATCCTGTTAGTGATGAAATCACATCCATCAAGCAGTCAAAACACATTTAATAAGTAGCTACCATATGCCTGGATATATGCTAGCATTGGGGACACAAAGAAATAAACCTCTATATACTACACTGTGCTAAACTGTACATGATTTCTTCTATTTATTCACCACAATCAACCTTCTTCCAGCATTTAGGCCTCCAATCTCAACCTAAATCAGAGGAGCATATAGGTAGAACTGGAAGGGAATTTAAAGTCATCTAATCCAACCTCTTCACTTTAGAAGTAAGGAAACTGAGGACTAGATGGATTAAAGGACTTTCTCAGATTTATAATACCACTGGCCTAATTCCATTTTTTTTTCACCATTTCTAAATAGCTCTCCCAAAATTATCTTTTTGATTTCCTACTTTGGTGATTCCTACATGGCTACACAAGACTCTCCAGTCTTGGAAAGCTCCTCATTAGCCAAACTGCTAAGCACTCTCTCCATTGTTCATTTTCACAGTCATCTTGTCCTTATCCCAACTTTTCTTCCCTCTCTGTGATGTTTGTAAGCACTTTATAGTTTACAGATAAGTTTTGCACCCACAACAATGCAGTGAAATAGGTAGAGTGTTATTATACCATTGTGTTTTTTTTCCAGTTGCTCAAACTGAAATTCAGAGAGGTTAATTGATTTGCTCAAACTCAGATGATCAGCAAATGATGGCTCTGGGATCTCAATGACAGCTCCTAATTCATTTCATTAAACCATACTTCCTCTCCATAGGGTGCTTTATGGATGAAGAAACTCATAGTTATGATGTGGCTTTTCCCAAAGCTGTATACTATAGCTGAGATTAGAACCCAAGTTTCCTATTTTCAGATTCAGTATTTTTACCTTCTGGGGAGCTAGGTGGTATGGTGGATAGAGTGCTGAACCTGAAATCAGGGAGACTTATCTGAGTTTCAATATGGTCTCCAATATTTACTAACTGTATTACCCAGGTCCATCCCATTTGCCTCAGTTCCTCATCTGTAAGAAGAACTGGAGAAAGAAATCACAAGCTATTCTAGTATCTTTGCCAAGAAAATTCAAATGGGGTCATGAAGAACTGGACATGAATGAACAACAACAAGAAATTCTTTTCTGCTATGCCAGGGAAATTTCACATCCTGTTAAATATTGGGAAAAAATGAGTAAATGAAAAGTTAGGGAGCAGTACAGCAGGAGACCTTTAAATGTACTTAGGTGAAAATTTGCTTATTACAAAATGGCCAGAGGAAGAAAGGAAATAGCAGGATCCCACCGAGATGAAATTTTACAGAGGCATTCTAGACCAGATGGAGCATTTATTACCACTTAGGATTAACTGGCTAGCAGTTTTGGAGCAGTCAGCACTAATTAGAAGGGCTGCATGAAAATGCCACCATTGATGGGAGATGCTGTATTTTGCTACTTGACTTTACGAAAAGCTTTAAAATCCTCCTTCCAAGCAGTGACGGTTACATGCCATATATCCAGACTGTCGCCAGTCCCTTCCTTCTTCCTCTCCGTTATCAGTCCAAATACTCATCAATTCCTTCCTACATGAATTTTAATATTTCATTGTTCTCTTGAAAAAGGGAAGCATAGTGTTTTGTTTATGCATTTTCTTTTGAATCGATTTACCACGCCAATTACCATTTGCTTAGGAGGATGCTGAGGAGACGGCTGTTTCTTGCAAAGGTAGATTTTTTAGAAATATCTGCAATGTAACTCTCTCCCCTAAAGCACCTCTCCAGTAATGTGTGCCTGGCAGATCTTCTGAAATTGCAGAATTCTCTCATGGAGATAATTAGTTTCCATGGTCCAGCATCCTTACTATTCAGTGGGTCACACAAGCAGATACAACTGCAAACCATTTCTCTTTCCTTTTGGAAAAAGAATTTCTTTGGCAGATTGCTAATTTACCAAACACTTACTAAGTACTTATTATATACTGAAGATTATGTGAGGTGTCTTGAAAGGTTCACAGTTCGGATAAACTATAATGCTCCCTTCTCTAATACTTACAGTTTATTAAGATCATAAGAAAAGAAAATACACACATTGCTACGATACTGAATAATATATAGATTGGCATGATAAAGGCCCAGTGTAAATCACTATAGGAGATCCCTGGTTTCCTTCAAGGAAAGACTCCATGGAACCCACAAGTATAATGGATACCAACTATTGTCATTATTTGGTTCCCAATAGCAGTTTGTGGTTTCTTTAAGCGGGGCAGAAACTGGACTCAACTCACTCCACTCTTTATCTACTGCCCCACCTGGTTTCAACCATATGGAACAAGACACCCCTTCTAACATAAGTTCACCACTTCTAAACTCACCACCATGCTGCTAACTCAAGCTTCGACTGACACCTTCTACTTCAGCCTCCTTTACCTTCTGACTGGGGGGCTGGAAAGCAAAGTACCAAACTCCTTCCAATGCTTCCTTAACAGAGGGGAGAAATTAGACTCAATTCACTTTACCTTGGATCTCCTGCCCTGATTGATTTGAACATGGAACAAGATGCCAACGTTGGGTGATCCCTCCTACTGCACCCCCATCCTGCCTCCTTTGTGTGCTATTTACCTGTTCAGACTTTAAGACCCCTAAGGACAGGGATAGTCTTTATATTAATTGTATGTCCACCACTTAGCACAGTGCCTGAGACATAGCAAGTACGTAATGAATGTTACTTGAATTGGATTCAATTGGATAAAGAGCCTACTAAGGAATCAGGTGTGGTAGCCACCAGGGGATTTTGGTTTCAGTTTTGAAAAGAGTTTTCTGGAGGTCTTGTTACTTATTTTAAACACTTGAAATGGGAGCCTTCGGATATTCATTGGACAAACAACATATAAAGTCTAATTATTGTAATAGCTAGAAATATCAAGAAAACTTACCCCAGCCAGACTATTAGATCTTTCTCTTCTTAAATACCATTTACTGTGTGTCATAGTCAATGACAAGATATAGTAACATCAAACAGATTCAAACAGCAGCAGCTCAGCAAGAATACTGATTCTGAAAACCTAGTCTTGATTAACGTGAATGCTCATGGAGAGGAATTCATTCATTATCCAGCAAGCATTCATATTAAACATTTACTATGTGCTAGACACAGTGCTAACTACTGATGATACAAAGAAAGACCAAAACAATACTGTCCTCAAGGATCATACATATTCTAGTAGGAGGTGCAAATATAAATAACTAGATATATACAAGATATTTATAGAACAGATACAAAACAATCTCAGAGGTGTCTGTAGCATCCTGATGGAGTAGGAAAATAGGATTTGAGTTAAATCTTGAAAGAAGCCATGAAAGCCAAGAAGTAGGGGTGAGAAGGAAGAGTGGAACACTCTAGGCTCGGGGGATATCAAATGTAAAGGTTTTGAAATGGAAGAGAGCTTATTGGATTTGAGGTTACATGTTGGCTAGTATCCTTGGATCATAGAGTATGTAAATGACAGTAAAGTGTAAGAAGATTATAGTGGTAAGAAGGAGTCAATTTACAAAAAGCTTTCCATGTTGGAGGAGTTTGATTCTAGAGATAATAGGGATCCACTGAAACTTAATTGAACTAGGAGATGCAATATAATTATACTACATAAGCTTTAGAAAAATCACTTTGATAACTAAATGGAAGATGAAGTGGAGGAGGGAGGAATTGGAGGCAGAGATAAATTAGGTTAACTGAGCATAGAAACTGAGGGTTTTAATCATGAAACTATTTTCATTTGTACCATTTTATTAAGAATCTTTCTAAAATGTTTTGGTTCATTTTCCTGTCTTAGTAAAATAGTCCACTGATTTACAAGTAGTCCTTACATAATTATACCTAATCTAGAAACATTAAAAAATCTTACAAAAATCACAGTTATTTGGAATAGTTCATTTTAGCTACTTATGTTAGATCAAAGTGAATGAAAACCTCCTATTATCCAGACTATGACATAAAGTCAGTTGACTTTTTGTTTTTGTGTTCATCTTTTATTGCTGAAGAAGACAATGACATCAGAGAAACAATGACAAGACTTGCACTTGACTTTGTTTGGCAAGAGGGAGGGCTGTGCAGGTCACCAGTCTCACTTCTCCAGAGCCATCAGAATGACTGGAGATGGCCCATTATGTCTCATGTAGACAATGGCTGGACACAAAACTGAGAATTAAGAAATTGTGTTATGCTTTCAATTATCCCAAAATATTTAGCACTACAAGTCTCTCCTTTTAAATAAATATTCCCTCAGTGATATTTTGTGACTTTGAATCTCAGATATGATCAACAATGGCTTATATTAGAGAACACTAAATATTTCTTAAGTGCCTATTGTAGTCAAAGGTTCTGCATTAGAACTGGAGATACAAAGACAAAAAAAAAACCTATTCCTGTCCTCAATGAGCTTATATTTTCCTAGGGGATAGAACCCATATGCTAAGATAAGAAAAATAGGATAATTTGTGGATTAATTAAGGGAGAGGACTCTACCATCTGAGAAAAGGGAGTGGTAGTAGATCAGGAACAGTTTTCAAGAGGAGTGATCCTTGACTTGAAACTTATACCCCTCAAGCATGATAGGAATGCCCATAGGAAGCAAGATAGTATAGTAGAAAAAGTCACATTCTGGGTGTAGTATGGGCAATATCCTAGCCCATCCTAGCATGCAGGTAAGGCTATTTTTTTTTCTTCAAATGTCTTAAGACCATCCTTGAATGGTTCTTTGCCAGGGGAGTCAAAGGTTCATGTTGTTATCACTTCCTTGTTGCCCAAATACAACATAGCTACTAGGAGTTCCAGATGTTCTCTGATTCTTGGTTGGTGAATCATGTTGAATTACTCAGTGAAATCAACAAGAGATATCTTTAGTCTCTATCCTTTTTGAATATTCTTTTCCTGCTATGGCCAAATAAATCTCTTTCTGTTACTTATTGGATGATAAATTGCCTCATTTTATTCCAATATTGAACCTAAATTATTAGGGGACTAACCAGAGATGGGCATTCAACACTAGTATTCAAGTCCCAGATCCATCATTTACTAGTCATTTAATTCTCAGTAATGGGAGATGGAATGTGAAGTTCTGGAAACAGTTAACAAGTTAATTTGGCTGGAACATAGCTTTGCTAAAGGGAGTAATGTCAAATAAATCTAGAATGGTAAACTGGAGACAGATTGTGAAGACCTTTAAATGCCAGGCTGAGGTATTTGCATTTTATCCCTTAGGCAGTAGGGAAAAATTTATGATATCTGAGAGGGAAAAAGAGGTATAGTCATTTCTGAGCTTTAGGAAGATTAATTTGGCAGCTGCGTGGAGGATACATGGAGACAGGAAAAACTGGAACCAAGGAGATCCATTAGAAGACTATAGCAAAAGTCCAGATGGTAGGTGATAAGAAATAGAACTAAAGAAGAGGACATGTGAAGAGTGAAGAGAGGAGAATGAATATGAAGGTGTTTTGGGGAGAGAGTTGAAGACTTGGCAACTGTGTGTGTGTGTGTGTGTGTGTGCGTGTGTGTATGTATGTGTGGAAGGGAGTAAAGGAAAGGAAGTAATTGTAGGTGAGAGTATAAAGAGAGGAGATGTCCTGGGACAGAGTTTGAGATAGCAAGGAATAGGAGATCTATAATTATCAGGGAAAGGAAGAAGACATTTGTCTGGAAATGGGAGAAGAAAGGTAGGATCATTGCTTGAGGGTCTGACAGAATTTATAAAGCTGGAAAATGCCCAGGCTTATTTATAGACAGCAAGAAAAGAAATTGTAGACAAAGAGAATAAGGAGATGAAAATGAGATGGGAATGATTAAAGAAACAAGCTGACAGAGGCAGTCAGTAGTGGAGAGGCTCAAAAGCACAAGTAAAGGTGATATATTTGGTTAGATGAAAGACTGCCTTTTCCTCAGAGCCTGGATTTTTAGATTACAATCACAGACATAAAAGGAATCCATGATGAATAGCCCTCATCTTCTCAATAAAGTTGGAGCTGAGGTCTTCCATTGAGTAAGGAAAGAATAGATATTCTAAAAGGCTTGTTCTGGGAGGATGACAGTCAGTCAGGAAAGACTACAAGAATTACCTGTAGACCTGGTTATTATTAGATTGCAAATTTGTAATAAATCAAGGAGATCTGTACATATCTTCCTCCAAATGGCCTTCACATCCTTCAAATAAGAGCAGATATGCAGGAGATGGAGAGTGGGGAAGTGAGTAGACAGTAACCCAAGGTGGTCAAGTTCAGTGATCCATAGTACTATGTACTATGTACAAAGGATAAAATGATAGAAATTAGTGCATTGTTGAACTTGTTAAACTGCAAAACTGAACTTTATAGAAACTGAGAAGGAGGGAAATGATAACAGAGCACAGCAGGTAGACTAGTGGGGTATGGAAAGATGATGGACTAGATACTGCAATGAGGATTAACAATAGATTAAAGGAGAGTAAAAAACAGATAAAGATGGAATAATAGGATGTCATCAGGGACAGTAGTTTCATAGTTCGGAATCACAGAAGCAGTAGAAATTTATGTGATATTGGTGTCTAGGGTATTCCAGTGGATGACTGACATTTAGGGGAGACATAGATGATGGAAGCTGAGAACACTTGACAGACCAGGGTGTTTTCTGGTAAATGAACATTTATATCAAAATATCCAAGTATAAAACAAAATTTTGGTTAGAGAGAAATGAATAAATAGATGGAAGGATGAAAGGTTAAACATTATTAAGTACCTACTATATACTAGCCACTGTGTTAAACTTTGAGAATCCAAACACAAAAAGCGATATACTCCCTGATCTCAAGGAGCTCACATTCCAAATAGTCATAGCAATCTATATAGGGGAGGAAAAGCCAAGAAAGGGTGATTGATCTAAAAAACTTAAAGAGATGGTGAGTATACCCTTAGGGACATTGATTTATAGACCTTTCCAGCAATGGGAATGTTGCTTTAATTATTGTTCCCGGAGTTGGAGGAGAAAAAGCAAGGGGAGGAAGGAGGACTGGGGCCATGGTGGGAAGGTAGCCGGAGAGCAAAGAGTTAGGTATGGAATGATCCATATATGATAAATTCTCATTAATCAGAAGCCCATGGCATGGGATTGGAAGGGAAGTGGGGATGTTGAGCAGGAGTGCTAAGTCCTAGACAAAGACAGATGGTGAAAGCAGGGCAAGATATCCAGAAAGCATCATGGTGAATCTGTAGCAGACTACTGACTTTGAACCAAGAACTGAACTCCTTAAGAAATTGTGAAGATTGATCTAAAGACCAGTATATGATGATAAGGTTATGAATGAGATGATACAGACAGATTAACAAAATGTCAAAGAAAAAGAGATCAAGAGGGATAGAAGCAGAAGGGTGATTTTACACTTGCAAAGAAGAATTAAGAGTACCTTTTCTTCTTCTGACCCAATGTATATTATTAAAAAAATATGGGAGACTCCAACTGTATCTCAATGGTTATCAACTTTCTCACTAGTCTGCCTTTATTTACCTCCACTGACTCATATAAGTTATCTTAGGCTGTTTCCTATGATATACTAGTAAAATAAAGTTGCACCCCTGGCAGGAATTTTAAAAATACAGCCCTAACATACTTCACAGTATAGTATTTCCCAGAACTCTTTTTATTTTAATAATTTAGTTTCACTAGAGAATACTATCTGTTGCTGGAAGCATTTTAAGTGTTTTTTTTTCCCAAGAGATTAAGTTGCTTCTTTCCTCTTGTTTGAAATCTCTCACAACAGGCAAGTTCTCACTGGCCTGGTATAGCAAAATAATGTTCCTGACATAAGGGTCAGATGGCCTAGCTCCTGCCAAGCACTTTGTCTTTAAAGTTATAGTTGAGGAGAGATTATGTGACTAGCGAACTTGTTGCCTGTACTATATGAAAGGTAATAGGAAATATATTGGGGCCAAATGGTGAGTAATTTCAATGAACTGTCAGTTCCTCCTCACTTCATGTCAAGAGACTAGGTCACTTGCACTGAGGATATACACAGATGTGCATACTGCTGTTTAGTAGTCTTCAGTTGTGCCTAACTCTTTGTGACCCTATTTGGGGCTTACTTGGCAAAGATACTGGAGTGATTTGCATTTCCTTCTCCAGGTCATTTTACAGATGAGGAAACTGAGGTAGCAGAGTTAAGTGACTTACCCAGGATCACACAGTTAGTAAATATCTGAGTCCAGCTTTGAAATCAGGTCTTCCTGATTCTAGGTTCAGCTCTCTAGCCACTGTACCACCAATATGTATGTATGTATGTAGCTAGATACATAGATAAATAGACATCTATCTCTCTGCATATACATATCTTAAATATATATACATATGTGTGTATATATACATAATACATACATTTTGATATTAGTTCCATGCATCAAGAGAACACAAAATTAATTTTTTTCTGATATAATACTTCCTACCACTCCACAATCATTAGAGAGAAACACTGTCCTCTGCTGAGAGCAGAATGAGAGACAGGTATTACTAGCATGTATGACAAGTAACCTGGAAAACAACCGGCTCCTTCTCAGCCTTTTCCTTTGACGACTTGAAAACATTAAATCAAATAAGATCAGACCACAGAATTTAGAGCTTTAAGGGATCTTAAAGCACATCTAGCTCAATCTTATCATTTTACCCATGAGGAAATTGATTTCCAAGAGTGTGTAAGTAATAATTAGCAAAGCTCCAGAATTAAAATTCAGTTCTGTGATCATCATCTTTGGCCACATCTATGTCAACGTTGATGATCCTTATAACACTTTATCTTCTCAGGTCATCAAATTTCCTGACTCTTTTGACCCCCTCTATAGTCTATGTCAGCCATTCATGCGATGATCTCACTTTGCATCTTAGCAGCATCCAGAATTGGTCTATTTTCAAGGCTTTCCACTCTGAAATGCTTACTCTCTGATAACATTTTTCATCTTCCTTACTGCTTCCCTTTACTCTTAAACCTCTTCTTTACCCTGTAATCTCATGCAATCTGTTTTAGGGTCATGAAGAGTCAGGCAGAACTGAAGACTACTAAATGGCTGTGTGCATATCTGTGTGTATCCTCAGTGCAAGTGACCTAGTCTCTTGACATGAAGTTAGGAGGAACTGACAGTTCATTGAAATTACTCACCATTCATTTGGCCCCAATATATTTCTATTACCTTTCACATAGTATAGGCAACAACTTCCCTAGTCACATCATCTCTCCTCAACTATAAGGGCTAAGAAGCCCTCCTTCATAGCTTTAATTTTTATTCCTGTATCTCTTCATGCATTTATTTAAAAAGGCATTTATGAAGTATCTTCTATGTATCAGGTGCTGTGCTAGACATGGAGAATACAACCTGAAACAAAGCTGAAACAGTCTCTACCCCCAAGAATTTTAAATTCCACTGGAAAAAAACAACATGTACAGCCAAAAAGTATATAAAAAATAAATATAAAGTAAATGAAAAAGTGATTTTATGGGGTTGAGGAGGGTGCTAGTTTCTGACTGGATATTAGGAATGAAGTCCTTAGGAAATGGTACATGAGCTGTCCCTTGAAGGAAGCTAAGGATTCTCAGAGATGGAAAGGAGGGATTATATTTCAGGTCTAGGGAAGAGTCTGTCCAGTCACAGGTCACAGATGATAGAGATGGAATATTTTGTTTGTTCAACAATCGAAAGGCCAAACTCTAAGTCAACTCCATTATCCACCTTCTCTACTCCTACCACTTAATCACTGATAGAGGAAATAATGGAAGTGTGAAAGGTGGTTCAACTACAAATTTATATATTCTAATCTCAACTTTACGTTAACTTCTTTAAGATAATTTTAAAAACAATTTTAATACCTGCCTATCATCTTATTCATGTGGCTCTTCTTAAATTCCTTCTTTTCTCCAAAACTTCCTATTCCCTCTTTATTTTCTCTTTCTCAGCTAATGCTCCTGCCTGCTACTCTACTAAAGTCAAGGCAGATCATAATGAGTTCCCTCATTTCCTCATCCTTTCACCTCAAAACTTGTCTTTTGATCAACCCATTTTTCCTCCTTTTTCTCCATTCCCAAAAAAACACCCCGTCGTTGGCAAGGCAAAGGGTTGTCTTAGTGCTACATAGCCCAGCCCTCCAGTTTGCCCAGAATATTGCTGAAACATTCTGTCTTTGTGTGACCCTTGGTTGCAGATTTTCCTCTAACATATGCTAACTTTGTGAGCACAGAGAAGTCATTTAGCTACTTAATGCCCCTAGGCTCTCTCTGGGATCTCAAGTTATGGAGGAGTTGGAGTCTGCATTTGCAAAGAAAATGTCCATAATGGAAGTGTCTTACAGTTAAATCAGAGGGCAGAGGAAAAAAACGTGCAAGGCACTAAAGATACAAAGATGAAAGAAATAACATCTATCTTATAAAGTTCAAGAAATTTTAAGTCTTAGTAGAATATGATATAAATATAAAAGTGAATATTATAAAGATTAGAAAGAGAAAGCTGTATTGTAGGAGTGAAAAAAAGTCTAAGTCTTCTATAACAGTAAGGAGACTCAACTCTTCCTGAGTCCATAAAGGAAGACTTTATGAGGCAGCACTTACGTAGTGCCTTCAAGGAAAGAAAAGATTTGGGTAGAAAGAGATGTAAAAGCAGTCTTTTCTAGAGATGGGTACATTGTAAAAGTGTGCAGAAGTGGGAAGGGACAAGGCAACCAAAAATCATAGATTTTGATCTTAAAGGGATCATCCATTACAACCCCCACATTTTACAAATAATTCGAATTAGATCAGAGAAATTACATGATTAACACAAGTCCACATAGGTAGTTAATAGAGATAACATCATCTGAAGTGTGATCATGTGACTATAAAATCCATTTCTTTTTCTACTGTACCATACTACTTCTACCAAAAAAAAAAAGAGTACAAGGTCAATGGATTGTTAGTATTCTAGTTATTTCAGAATACAGAATGTGGTAGTTAGGCCCTGGTTGAAATTAGATAGTGGAAAGCCATAAGAAAAAGTCACCGGTTTTGTGTGTGTGTATGTGTGTGTGTGTGTGTGTGTGTGTGTGTGTGTGTATGAGTGTGTGAAACATAATTTCAATATGCAAAAAAAATGTGATATGGGATCCCATCACCCAATTAGTATTTTCTCAGGTTTTGCTTTTATTTTTTAAAATTAAACTTTCATTTTCTCCCTCTCTCCTATTACCCAAAGCTGAGGGCAGGGAGTGGGGGGCGGGGGAGAGAACTTCTGTAACAAATAGATATAGACAAGCAAAACAAATATCCATGTTGGCCATGTTCAAAAACATTAATTGTGCTTCCTAAATTTATTAGCTTTCTGCAAAGTGATGGGTATCATATATCAACACCATCAACATCATCATTGTCCAGAAGTTGTCACTGGTCAATATATTGAAGAGAGTTAAGTTTTTTTTAAAAAAATTATTCATCTTCTCAATATTTTTGTTATTGTAAAATTGTTCCTGTTTTTGCTCAATTCATTCTGTATCACTTCATAAAATCTTCCTAGATTTCTTTGAGACCACCCATTTCATCATTTTTTGGACCAATAATATTCAAATGCACTGATATTCTTCAATCATTCCCCAATTGATGAAAATCCTCATGGTAATCAGTTCTTGGTCACTACAAAAAGAACTGTGATGAATATTTTGTATTATAAGGGTTCTTTCCATCTTTTTTTTAGAATCTTGTTATTCCCAGGACAAAACATGTAGAAAGGTTAGCAACCTTTGGGGCACAGTTTCCAATTGCATTTAAGAATGACAGGACCAACTCACATTTCCACCAACCATCGCCCCAACAACATTTGTCATATACCCATTTTGGTCACCTTTTCTATTCTGATGAACATCCAAATTGCTTTAATTTGCATTTGTCAGTTCTTTTTATGACAGTACTTTTTTATATATGACTATGAACCTGGATTTCATCATTTGGTAAACATCTGTTCTATACTTTGATTATCAACTGTGAAATGACTCTTGGTCCCAAAAATCTGAATCAGTTCTTTAAGTATGAAAATTTGAATCAAGTTATTTTTTGTTTGTTTGGTTGGTTGGTTGGATTTTTTTTTTGTAAATTAGACCTTAATCAAAGAAACTTGCTGAAAGTATCTTTTCCTCTTTCCCTTCTAAATTTATCTACATTGGTTTTCAGTGCAAAATAAAATTTTTAAATTCTATTTAATCAAAATTGTTCACATTATCTTCTTTGGTCCATTCAATTTCTAATTTGGTCAAAAACTCTTCCCATATTCACAGGCCTGAAAAATAATTTTCTTTCATGCTCCTCTAATTTGCTTATGATATAATCTCATATATCTTAGTCAAATAACCACCTGGGGTTTATTATGGCATATGGTGTGAAGTATTGTTCTAAACTTAATTTCTGACTGACTACTTTCTGATTTCCCCATTAGTTTTTGTCAAATACTGAATCCTTTCCCCAACAGATGAGATCTTTTGGTTTGTCCAGCATTAGGCTACTAGATCTGTTTTGGCATATTTGACTAATGTTTGGCTAATCAGACTCTATTTCTTAAGTAGTTACCAAATCATTTCAAGAGTTACTACTTTGTAGTATAGTTTGAAATCTGTTGTTACTAGACCCTCCTTCTTTCCTACTTTTTTCATTAATTTCCCTTAAGATGCTTGACCTATTGTTCCTCCAGATGAATTTTATTTTTTTTCTAGCTCTCTAAAATAATTTTTTGTTGTTTGACTCCTCTAGTAATGAGTAAGGAAATATAATCAGCATTGAAATTTGTATTATATTGTCTAGGTCTAACCATGTGCAATTAATAGTTATCTAATTACTTGTCTGTCTTTATTTGTATAAATAATTTTGTTTATACAATACATAAAATACAAATTTTGTTTATACAATACATACAATACATAATACAATTTGTTATACAATACAATACAATTGTTTACACAATACAATACATATAATACAATACAATACAATAAGTTATACATAACTTATTCATACAGTTCTGCATGTGGTTCTGTAGGCAAACTCTCAAATGTTTATATATTTTATAGTTATTTTAAATGGGATTTTTCTTTCTCTGTTTTCCTGGTAGGATTGTTTTTTGGTGGAGGTATAATATATAGAAATGCTGGTGGATTATGTTGTTTTATTTTATATCCTGTAGTTTTCCTGAAGTTCCTAATTATTTCAATTAATTTCAGTTGTCTCTCTAGGGCACTCCAAATAAACCATCATATCAACTACAAAAAGTGATGATTTTGTTTCCTCTTTGTCTAGGCTCATTTATTCCATTTCTTTTTCTTATCTTGTAGCTATATGTAGCAGATTTTCTAGCACTATATACAATAGTATTGGTAACAATGAACTTCATTGTTTTAACCTTCATATTATGATAATATCTCGATTACATTCCCACTGCATCCTTATATGTAATTCTGGCTTTTGATTATAGAAAACTACTACTTATCATGCTAAAGAAATGTCCATTTATTTTGGTTTTAAAGTGTGCATGCACATGTTTGTGTGCATGTGTATATGTGTGTGTGTGTGTGTGTGTGTGTACATGGGTCTGTGTCTCCCTGAATTCCTGGTATAAATCTAACTTATTTGTGGTGTTTGATCTTTTATATTTCTACAACCACTTTGCTAATCTTACATTCAAACTTTCTCATCAGTGTTCCATATGGATATTGATCTATAGTTTTCTTTCATCTGTTTACACTCTTTACTTGTTCTTAACTTAGGTAACATTAATGCAAATGTTGTGGTCAGATTGTGAGAGGGTATACCCCTAATTTCTCCTCCTTAATGAGATGATTGTAAAGTATCTAGGACAAGGGTAGGGAACCTGTCGCCTCGAGGCCACATATTCCTGACTCCTGATCTAGGGTATTGTTTTCATTTCTATGAATTCACATTATTAACAAGCATTAGCAAGGCCCTCAAAATTGTTGCTGTGAAGTTGAAGTAACTCATCCTGATATTTAAGTCCAGTCTTTGCCTCTTTTTCATAACTCTTCTATAACTATATAACTGTTGGAGTGTCGCCAAAGGCTCTTTCCTAGTTCCCCTACTCTTTTCTCTCTATACTCTCACAATGTATGATCTTATGAGCTCTCATCATAAAACACCTATTGTGTGCCAAGCTCTGTGCTAAGTACCTTACAAATATTATCTCATTTGAATCATAAGATCATATTGCCTCTTGATAAAGTGACTCTAGATCTGTTTAACATATTCAAATGTCTCTCCTACATTCCTGTCCTGCATCACTAATGGCCTATTGGTCATTTCAAACTAGAAATCTCATTGGCATCTCAAACTCCACACAACTAAAACAGAACTTATTTCCCCCCAAAACTTACTTCTCTCATACACTTTTCTATTCCTGTCCTGGATATCAGGTAGGTAAACAGATTCACAATCTTAGTGTCATACTTAATTACTTTCTCTCTGTCTCTATCTTTCCTTGGTATATATCTCTGTATCCAACTCTGTCTCTTTGTCTCTCTCTGTCTCTATATTCCTGTATCTGTCTGTCTCTGTCTCTCTCTCCAGATATACATAGAGAGAGACATATTCAATCAGTTGCCAAATCTTGAAATTTGGCATTTTTCATATATATTTCTTTCTCCCTGGTTTCAGCCCTTATTTCTTCTCATCTGCATTATTCAATTAGCTTCCTATTTGGACTCTGTCTCAAGTCTCTCCTCATTCTAATCCATCCTTCATGTTCCTGCTGATGTAATTTTCCTGAAATACAGGTCTGATCATATCACCCCTTCCTCAATAAACTAAGGGTTCAGCTATGCTTTGGGAACCTAACACGAGTAGAAGTTAGAGAGGGTTACATGTATATTATCCAAAATGCAATACATGAATATTCTCTACTCTTTACTTCTTAAAGGACTGATATTTCATTATTTAATTGAATGATCTTTGAATAAGGAGGTTGCACAGGACAGTAAAGATAGTAGTATCTCTGGATTCAGAAAATACAAGTTTAGGTCCTGCCTCTGATGTTTGCTCCCTCTCTGACCTGGGCAAGTCAATCAATCTCCCTGGGCCTCAGCTTCCACACCTTCAACATGAGGTGGATGAACTATGTGACCTTTGAGAGCTCTTCTAACCCTAGATCTATGATCAGTAAAATATTTCTAGAAAATAACTTTTAAAATCACCATTGTCCTCTAAGAAATATAGCTCTAGAGAAAGATCAACTACCTTGGAAGCTGCTCTACAGTCAGTCAGAAATTTGGTTATTTCAACTAGTTGGAAATATAAAGCCACATCAATTTTTCCAATAACTTTTCCAAGAAGAAAATACAAAATGAAAAAGTTTAACCTGGTTCAAATCAATTGTTTCTTTCCAATTTATAGAAGGCTACACTCACACATTGTGAATTTGGAGAAAACACTTCCAAGAAAGAAGGTTGGATTTTTAAACCTCTTCTCTTGGTTTTACTTCCAATGCAGCTGCCAACTTATAAACTTCAGCTGTTCAAAGGGACTCCAAAAAGATGCTTTAATTAAAAACTGATCTTTCTCTTTTTTATTTATATAGGTCTGAATCACACAAGATTTAATTCAAACAAGTGATTATATGAAGTGTTTACAATCCCAACCAAAAAAAGGGGCAAGTCCTCCTCCTTCCCTCTTTTTTCTCCCATTATAAACAAATACCTATTTAGACTATAGGGACAAAAAGTTGAGAATCTCTACATTTTTCCCCACTTACCTCCTAGTTCCCACTGATCAAGCCAAACATCATCTTTCTTCTGTTTGTCTATTGTTTTAGTTTCTTGAAACTGACACTGAAATGTGAACAAACTGAAAGATTTTAAAAGCTGCTACTCAGAGAGCTGCCCAACCCCTTTACATTTAGAACAAAAATCATTCACAAATAAGCAGTATCAGTTAACCTCCAAACTTGTCACTAAATTCCTATAAATGAGCATTGCTAAGATCCAAAGTAGAAACAAAACATATTGGCTCAGGCATTTCTCAAGTCTGCTCTTCTAACCAGCTTTATCAGTCTCTGATACAGATACATTTTCGTTATAAACTGTTTATAATATTCTGTTATTTGAGACACAGATTTGTTATTATCTTTCCTTTCCCTCTTCCCACCCCTAGCCAAGTAGTACTCCTAAATCAGCACGTTAGATAATCTACTCCCATTAATTTAGATAGTAGAACTGGATTTACTAATGTTTACCCAGAATTTATCCAGCTAAGGTTATGTTTGTGGAGAAGCCAACTGGGGATGAAATTTTCTGATGATGAGTTGGAAATTCCAAGTAACTAAAGTTCAAGAAGTTCAGACTCTCAAATTAAAAGGGATGATAGAGGACATTTCCATTCTGGTTGGCAATCCAACAAGCTACAGCATCCTGTCTCACAGCATTTGAAGAGCTCCCCAACCCCCCAGCTCCTGGAGAGCTAGCCCACTGTGTACTCCTATGCCTTCACACACCCACATAGCTAATGACAACTTGCATTTACAGCTTTGGGCTTTTAGAAGAGTTTTCATATCTGTTTAATTTACATGATACCTGTATAAGGAAGGGCTTTCTTATCCCCAGGAGACAGAGAAGCACAGAAAGATCAAGTAATGGCTAATGCCACATAGCTAGCATAAAACAAAACTGAAACTTGAACCCAGGTCTCCTGATTCCAGCTACGTGTGATGCTCCCCACAAGAAAATGCCACTTAGTCCTACCTCATTTAGAAGCACTGAATTTTACAGATGGAAGAGACCTTATAGAATTTCTGTCATGATAAGTGGAATGTGTTCTGTACTATCCAGAAACAGAGAACAAAGACAGAGTAGTATGGTATAGTATAGTATAGTATAGTATAGTATAGTATAGTATGATATGGTACGGGATGGTATGGTACGGTATGGTATGGTATAGTATAGTATAGTGTCATATAGTATAGTATGAAATAACATAACGATATATATTTCTATACAAAGAGTAATGAGCTTTAAAACTAAAGGGTACAAAAAGTCTCAGATATTTTCACAATATGAAAAGAAGATTCAATTCAAAGTGATAAGAACCTAGTGAAGGCAGAGTGGCATAGAGAAATATATTAGCCCTTTGCTCAAGTACCACTTTTGAAATAAAATAGAGCACTGGGAGCAACTATTCTCAGTGAACTTGATACAGATGAACATTCAGCAAAGAATATTATGATGGAGTGATCAGACTGAAAGAAAATCAGGAAATAACAGAATTGTAATAATCCACTGAGTGGAGACTATTTAGGAAAAGAAACATCATCAAGAAAAATATGAATGAAAAAGAGACCATTAGATTTGGCAATTGGTAATTGAAAGATAATTCATAACTTTGGATACTATGACTTCAGTTGAATGATGAGTTGGGAAGCCAGATTGCAGAGGGGATGAGAGGAAGTGAAGGTACCAGTTGTGGATGACTTCCTCAAGGATCTTACTACAAAATGTACAGAGAGAAAAGAGGGCATGATGAAAATGGAGAATGGTGAATAATCTTTTTTTTTGCTTGGAATTTAGAATATGTTATAGAGAGAATAGGTAAGTTAGAGGTTTGTGGAGCACTCAGTTTATCCCCCTTCTTTATGCACTAACTAAAGAATTCTCCCCTTCCCCTAAAAATCAAAATTAATGTAGGAAAGATTTACAAAAAACATGGATTCAGTCTTCACTTCCAGGTTTATAGTTTCCATTCCTAATTGCTTTAAGCTCTACAGCAATGCTAGCAACTTCTCAGGGTTCCACATCATTTAAGCTCAAACAGTCTGATTACTCTTAAGTTTAAAACAAAAGCCTAGGGGCAAAGCCAAGATGGCGGAGTAGAAAGACTCACCTATGCTAGGTCCAAACCCACAGCCCATGGATTTCCTCTAAAAAGAACTCCCAACAAATTCTGGAACAGTGGAAGCCAAGCAGCAACACAGTGAAGGAGATTTCTGTTCCAGAGAGCCCTAAAAAACTGATCCCAAAGCTCCATCATGCCCCAGACCAGAATGGAGTCTTGCCCCACCCCGGCCACGTGGCACTGAGAGGAGCAAGCAGATCCCAGCAAGCTTCAGGGACACAATCTCCAGTGGCCACGAAGGTCCCTCCACCCACAGATTCACAGGTCAGTGAGAGAGATGAACTGAGAGGGGAGTGAGGTGTCTCCAGGACTCAGACACCCTCGGGAGGCAGCAGCAGTGGGAGCGGCAGCGGCAGCAGGTGGCCAGAGTCTCCCGGAGGAGGCAGCCAGAGGCTCCCAGAGCAGGCAGGAGCTCAGCAGCAGCTCTATTACAAAAGGTATCTGCATAAACCACCTGAGGGAACTGAGCCTGGGAGGTGGCCCTGCCCCCACCTGAGCACCAGCAGATAAGCTCCCATTGAATAGCAGCCAGGCCTGCCGCCAAAAGCCCTGAGGCTGGGGAGCAGCATTTGAATCTCAGACCCCAAGCACTAGATGGGCAGACCTAGGCCAGGGGTGGAGAGGACTCTCAGAAGTCAAGTAACTGGCTGGGAAAATGCCCAGAAAAGGGAAAAAAAATAAGACCATAGAAGGTTATTTTCTTGAAAAAATGATTCCAACCTTCATTTCTGAAGATGAAGAAGAAGAAAACTGCTTACCATCAGGTAAAGACTTAGGAGTCA
>CM053773.1:66090224-66124534 GCA_028658325.1 Potorous gilbertii
GAAGGAATAAAATGCACACTAATTTTGGTATGAAAACCTATCTTACAATACAGGAAAGTGGGGGAGAAGGAGATAAGCAAGGTGGGGGGGATGATGGAAGGGAGGGCAATGGGAGGAGGGAAAATTTGACGTCAACATTCAGAGAGGGACAGGATCAAAAGAGAGAATAGCAACAATGGGGGGCAGGATAGGATGGAGGGAAATATAGTTAGTCTTACACAACACGACTATTGTGGAAGTCATTTGCAAAACTGCACAGATATAGCCTATATTGAATTGCCTGCCCTCCCAAAGGGAACAGGTGGGGAGGGAGGGATGGGGAGAAGCTGGAACTTAAAGTTTTAGGAATATCTGTTGAATATTGTTCTTGCTACTAGGAAATAAGAAATAGAGGTAATGGGAATAGAAAGTTATCTGGCCCTACAGGACAAAAGAGAAGATGGGGTAAGGGAAGGGAGGGATGAAAGAAGAGAGGGCAGATTGGTGATATGGGTAATTAGAATGTTCAGTGTATTGGGGAGGGGGGAGGGGACAGATGGGGAGAAAATTTTGGAACCCAAAATCTTGTGAAAATGAATGTAAAAAGTTAAATAAATTTATTTTTAAAAATGCCTATTGCTGTATGAAATATGAACTTTTCCCATTTTTCAGGGCCAGACTTTCTGTCAGTTACTAAGGGTATGCTTGATGTCCAGATATATGAGAAATCCATTTAAATGCTTCCTTCAATTAGAAAATAGGACCTGTATGAGTAGAGGTGAAGTTGACATGGATTTAGAATCTTCCTCTACTATGCTTGAGTATTTCCCTTCAAAGCTTGTTTTGTTATTTGTTTGTTTCAGAGTTCTACAGTCAAAATCAATCAAGGCCTCTTTAACTATGCTTCTGATGACATTCTGAATGTTATTTTCCGGGGGAAAGGGATCTAAAACCATAATTGGCAGCCCTAAAATTAGGGTTTTAAAGTCCCTTGATACATATTCAAGTTTCTTTTAAAATGTTGTTCTTTTTGCTTCATTAGCATTGGTAAAGGTGAAAAGTTCCTGTAATACTCTTTTTGTTGGAAAAACTGTCTTCTTTACTCTTGTAACATCTGTTAAAAGCAATTGACTTGTGAAGGAATTATGAATTCTCCTTTATTTTTTCTGCTTATTTTTGAAAATTCCCTCTGAAGTTACTTATTTACCAGGGTTCATATTTAAACTGACTTTTAGTAAACATAAAATAGTTCTTTAAGTTTTGGAAGGGAGGGAATTGGGAGTGAGATAGGGGGAGGGGAAACTAGCAGATATATAACAAGAAAACACTGGAGAGAAGCTTCTGGGTTGATAAACTTATTGAATGAGAAGCCAACAAAGAGAAAGTCATCAAGAGACCAAAAGATGAAGAGTTGGACTGAGAATCTGAGAATGAAGCCAACATGGAATGGCCTGAATCCGACAGCTAGTGCCATGTTAAGAGGTACATATTGCTGTCAAGAAACTCTTATCTATCTGCTCATGCAGACCCACCAGAAGCTAAGGAAGCTCACCAGACAAGCATGCTGCAGCAGTTTGGAGAAATGTGATTCATTTAGGAGCTTCACTAAGTGATTTGACTCTTGCATTTTCTACAACTGAACCAATCCAATAGAGAAGGATAGAAAACTCACCAGGAGTGACTTTCCCAATTGTTTTGCTAAGCTCTTAGATAAAAGTCCATTCTGGGTTCATTATAAATTAAACTATTCTCTATCTAATATCTCTGTTAACTTTGTACTCACAAGACTTGAGGACTCTTTGAGAGACATGAGTCAGATTCCAGTGTACCTAGGAAAATTCCTCGGTGTCAGAACAAGTTATCAAAATGATTATCATTGAGAAAATTGAACCTGGTCTAGTGTGTCAGATAGGTTTTAATACATAGGTTTTAGAATACTCTTAAGATGCCCCCAATGATACCATTACCTCTACTAGTTATTTATTTCCAGGAGATCAGAGTAAAAGGTAAGGTCTCATGTCAAAAATTTTAATAGCAATTTTTGTGGCAATCAATAGGACATCAATTTATTTTGAGAATGAGTGAATAAATTGTGATATTTGGATGTAGTGCTATATTGTTTTACATAAGAAATGACAAACATAGCTATGTTAGAGAATCATAAGAAGATTGTTATGAACCGACACATATTAAGGTAAGCAGAACCAGAAGAATACTTTATATAATGATCACAAGCTAAAGGAAACAACATAAAAATACAGCAGAATTTTGAGCTGCCTCACCTCTCTTGGACTCAGAATATACCTTTAAACTAAGGTGGTTAGAATAAATTATTTCTGAAGGTTTTTTCAGTTATAAATATATGATCTTATGTTTATTGAAATGACCAATCTTGATTTCAGTGCCTAAGGGTAAAGTACGGCTTATGAAATGGGACAGAGGTTTTTATACTTAGATGATATTTTGATTTTCTTTTCTGTTTTACTGCTCTCCTTTATTACACGATCAATACTATTAGGGAAAATGGGGCTGACTGGAAATTTACTGTAATGCTTTTAAAATGTTTAGTGCTTTAATAAAGAAAGGGGAAGAAAAGAATTTACCCTCAGGCATATTCTTTTGATGGAGAGGCCAATGGAGAAATGACCTGTAATTAAAAGCCAAGAAACTGAGAAGTCACCAGGTGTAAAGCAAAATGTTTGTGCCCCCCTTCAACTGAGGAGGCAAAGATTGGTGTATCCCTTGAGCTCAGAAGTTCAGAGCTACAGTAGGGCTAATGCCATAGGTGTTTACATTAGGACTGCATCCTGAGAAGAGAGGGCCACCAGGCTTTCTGAAGGATGAACTGACTCAGGCAAAAACAAGGCAGGTTAAGCTTATGAGCCTATAAGCAAGGGGATCTGGCCCATGAATGATCATTGCATTTGTAGCCTGTACAAGATGAGGAAACCTAGCAGAAACAAAACGAAATAATAAAAATTCCCTGAGAAAGTATCAGACCTTCTTTACCATATCATCTATTTTTAATGTTTTCATTTTAATGACATAATTTTAATATCACCATTATTTCTAAAGATGCCCCACCCTCCTCTACCTATCAAATTATCCTTATAAGAAAACTTTTTAAAAAAATAAGTAAAACAAATCAATAATTAATCATTTCTAATAGTATAGGTGCCAACTTTGGTTATTATGATTTCAAAATAAAAGGTACATTGTTACTTAAAAATGTTTGTCATGAGGGGCAGAGCCAAGATGGCAGAGTAGAAAGACACACATACACTAGCTCTTCCCCCACAACCCATAAAATACCTGTAAAGAATGACTCTCAACAAATTCTAGAGCAGCAAAAGCCACAGAATAATGGAGTGGAGGAGAATTCCAGCCCAGGGTGACCTGAAAGGCTGACAGGAAAGGTCTGTTGCAGGAGTTTGCAGATCCCTTAACCCACAGGTGCCAAAGGTCAGTGAGAGGGATTTTTGAGCAGGCCAAGTAGGGAGGAGGGTCTTCCTATAGCTCTGGCCTCAGGCGGCAGTCTATTGAAAGAGATCCAAAAAGAAAGACTCCTGGGAACATTGTAGCCAAATTCCAGAGTTACCAGGTCAAGGAGAAAATATTGCAAGCAGCTAGAAAGAAACAATTTGAGTATTGTGGAAATACCATCAGGATAACACAAGATCTAGCAGTTTCAACATTAAAGGATCACAGGGCTTGGAATATGATATTCCAGAAGTCAAAGGAACTAGGACTAAAACCAAGAATCACCTACCCAACAAAACTGAGTATAATACTTCATGGGGAGAAATGGTCTTTCAATGAAATAGAGGACTTTCAAGAATTCTTGATGAAAAGACCGAAGCTGAGAAGAAAATTTGATTTTCAGACACAAGAATCAAGAGAAGCATGAAAAGGTAAACAGGAAAGAAAAGTCATAAGGGACTTACTAAAGTTGAACTGTTTACATTCCTATATGGAAAGACAATATTTGTAACTCTTGAAACTTTTTTCTGTATCTGGGTAGTTGATGGGATCACACACACACACACACACACACACACACACACACACAAACACACAAACAGACAGAGACAGAGAGAGAGACAGAGAGCACAGGGTGAGTTGAATAGGAAGGGATGATACCTAAAAAAATAAAATTAAGGGGTGAGACAGGAATATATTGGGAGTAGAAAGGGAGAAATGGAATAGGGCAAATTATCTCTCATAAAAGAGGGAAGAAAAAGACTTTAATTGAGGGAAAAAGTGGGGAGGTCAGAGGCAAAACATGAAGCTTGCTCTCACATTTGACTCAAGGAAGGAATAAAATACGCATTCATTTTGGTATGAAAACCTACCTTACAATACAAGAAAGTGGGGGAGAAGGGGATAAGCAGGGTAGGAGGGATAATGAAAGGGAGGGCAATGGGAGGAGGGCAATTAGAAGTCAACACTCTTGGAGAGGGACAAGGTCAAAACAGAGAACAGAAGAAATGGGGGCCAGGATAGGATGGAGGGTAACATAGTTAGTCTTACACAACATGACTATTACAGAAGAAATTTGCAAAACTACACATATATAGCCTGTATTGAATTGTTTGAATTCCCAGTGGGGATGGGTGGGGAGGGAGGAAGGAAGAGAAGTTGGAATTCAAAGTTTTAGGAACAATTGTTAAGTATTGTTCTTGCATACAATTGGGAAATAAGAAATACAGGTAGTGGGGTTATAGAAATTTATCATGCCCTACAGGACAAAAGAGAAGATGGGGATAAGGTAGGAAGGGATGTTAGAAGGAAGGGCAGATTGGTGGTAGTGGTAATTAGAATGCTCAGCATTTTGGGGTGGGGAGAGAGGAGAGATGGGGAGAAAATTTGGAACTCAAAATTTTGTGGAAATGAATGTTGAAAACTTAAATAAATAGATTTTAAAAATGTTTCTCAAATAGCAATTTAATGAGGGAAAGTTATTTGAGTGTGAAAACAAGGATTTTTAGGTAATTAAAGGATATGAGATATTTCTCCTGTTTTAGGCCATTTTGTTAACTAAAAGAAATAGGAAAATAAATTTATTTTAATGTTTATGTTAACTAAAAGAAATAGGAAAATAAATTTATTTTAATAAAAACTCTTAGTGTATGTATATGTGAGGCAATGTTAAGGTTACAAATGAGTAGTTTTACACATAAAATTAACTATGAGATAAATATGAAAATTAACTATGATATGATATAAAAATGTATCTTACCTTGTAAAAATTGTGCCTCATTTGTATGTGAATAGTATGATTTTTAACCTAGAGATATAATACACCTTAATGATGGGTTATTTTTTAAAAATTGGAGAAATGTGAAAATAAAGAAACATAGTTTCATTATAGTCCATAGTATCTTTATATCCCACCAAAATGACTAGAATGGTTAATAGGGAAATCTATTTCCCCTCAAAAGAGAGCTTGAGATTAATTATGTCATAATGCTCTATGTATGGAAATTTAGATCTAGCAGAGTGAGAGCAAGTTGTACTGAGCAAGCCAGTCCAGAGAGTTTTGGGTTTCTACTTGTCTAGGTGAGAGGTTTGGGGCCCAAATACAATGTAAGTGGTTACTCAATACTACCAAATGATGAAACTATCTCCTTACAAAAGCATTCAGTAGGGTTCTGTTTTGCTCTTTTTTATTTTCTTTGTTGTCATTTTGCATATTGTTTTTCCGACAACTGAACACCATTTTGCATCATTTCCTATATCTTTCAATACTTTTCTATATACTTTGTATTCACTGTTTCCTACAGCCCAGAATTATTCCATTGTATTCATGTACTCCCGTTTACTTAGCCATTTCCCAGTCAATGTAACTCATCTATCTTGAAAACTGTGCACAAAATAGAGATACTATGAAACCAAAGAAAGTATTCCTTCCCTGTCTTTGGGTTTTCTAGAAAATTCAATTTTAAAAATCATAATTATGTAGTCAACTTGCATAGACTAAGATCTCTGGGAGTCTGAGGAAAGTATAGTTTCATATCATAGGTCAGATCTCTCATATCAAGAAAGTAAGGATTAAGAGGAGAGAAAAAAAGCCAGAAGTCAAAAGATTCCCTTCACAAGGTCCAGACTTCCTAAGTTCATGGTAAATCCAATTTATGCCTGGGGAATTTAGTCTATTATGGGAAATTACTGCTCCCAATGCCTTGCAGGAAGACACTAATAATTAGCTCAACCACAAGCAAATTCCTGTAAGAATTCCCTTTTATGACTATGAAGTATCATAGCCAAATAAATATAGCAAAATAAAATCACAGAGGTATTCAACTTCCCATGAGTCAATCTCTATTCCTTCACCATTTTCCCATTCAGATTAGTAAAAATCTGCCCATTACTCCTGGAAAAGTAGGGGCAATATCTGCAATTAAAAATTATCACAGTTGATAATCATGAAGATTCTAGCTACCTTGAAGCTGGAGGGAATAATAGATTATCCATGAGTATTGGGGAAAGGGTACAGAGAAGTGCTTTGTGAATACTCTGTAATGTGACAGTATAGGTTTCCAGATGACTTAATGTAAAAAAGCATACTGGACTTGGAGTCAGGAGATCTGAGTTCAAATCTAAGCTTTTACATTTAGTAGTTGTGTAAGTGTAGGATATTCACCAAACCTCTTTGAATCTCAATTTCCTTATCAGTAAAATGAAGGTGATTCAAATGTTA
This sequence comes from Potorous gilbertii, assembly GCA_028658325.1. NCBI lineage: Eukaryota > Metazoa > Chordata > Mammalia > Diprotodontia > Potoroidae > Potorous > Potorous gilbertii. Next base: position 66,096,904 of record CM053773.1, read on the forward strand.
CCATTTCTGTCTCACAAATTATTATGAGGAAAGAGCTTTGTAAAATACTATAGACATGTGAATCACCAAGTTTATTATTATGCAATATTTGCCAGGTTCTGATATTAACATTCAGTCTCTTCTTAACCCTTTGCTTTATTTCTTATGGGGAAAAAAGTAGATACAGGGACCATTAGGCTGATATGTTCTTAATTTTAAAAATGAGTATTTTTTAAAAATTACTTTTCTTCTGAGAGTTTGCAAAATTCCTTATATTTTTACCATCTTTCTTGACTTGTCATCTATATGATTGGGACCTGTTGGTTTTGAGCAAGAGGAAAGATATACCTTGTCACAGTTTCTGACACTGGAGGTAACGGGGTTTATTACTCCAATATCAGTCATCTCCTTTCTCCTAGTTGATCATCATGTTTTCAGTTAGTTTGATATACTACACCTAAAGTCATCTTATCCTCAATTAAATATGTCTTGGACATTTTCCCTTGCCATTGACAGCTTTAGCCCAGTCTCTTGGAAAAAGAAGATAGGAAATTCTAGAGAATTAGCTGCTGTTCTCACTTTCTACTCCATTTTATACTGTAACACTTGGTTCAAGTCAAAACACTTGGGTTTGATGCCTGATTCTAACTCTCTCTGATCTTCCATTTCTTTATCTATCAAATAGAAATCATTAGGATCATCAGCATCATTTTTCCAAATATACATGCATCTGCATATACATATATAGATGCATAGATATGTATACACATCTAGATACATGTACATATACATATATACACACAGATAGCTATACATACATGCAAATGTATGTGTATATGTATATATATATATATACATATACACATATGTATGTATGTATCTGTAAGCACCCCAACATATACGGGGGGGGCTGTTGTTACAGGTTCTTAGATCTGAATTCATAAAAGGAAAGGAAACTTTTGAGGGGTTAACAATCACTTTAATCAAACACATTTATCATTCCTTTAAACAAGCACACATATCATTCAGTTAGTTCAGGGGGAAAAGTCAGCATCCTGAACGTCAGAAAAAATACAAAGAAAGCAAAAGTCAACAGACATGGTTTCCACTGCCTGAGCATAAGGATTCAACAGACATAATTCCACTGTCTGACCATAGTTACCAGAAGGGGGAAGCACAACATCTTGGTTCTCAAAGCCAGGGGCTACTTTAGTGGCTTCCCAAAGTCCTTGTCTGGCCAAACAAACACTTCCAATCAAAATAAAACTGCACCTCAGAGTCTTTATATACTTTTTAGAGCCAGAGGGCATCACCTCCCTTGAGAACCAATGCCTCATTAACAAAAAGCATGGCCCTTCATACAAATCTTTCCAGGCCCGACAATGGGTGGGAAAGATCCTTCTTAGTCATATTCAAATACAGGCATTATACTTCTTGATTATACTAAAACAAATACAGCAAAAGATCCTATTTTACTTGCCATTACATCAATGCAAAACACAGGTATGCAATGTACATATATACACATATACATTCACATATAGCCACTCAGAGTTCATAGGTCATTTTCTTTGCAACAGTGTTGTGTAATACAGAGTATAAGTTGCTATTTAAATGATGGTAAAGTAGCTTGCCTCCAGTTACACAGCTAATAAAAGACAGTTAGACCTTACACTTAGGTCTTCTGACTCTAAGGCAGGGGTTCTTTTTGCTCCCCTACATGTCTCTTATCTTTTCTATCTGGGAAGATTGCTTTCAGAATTACATGAAATGATGCATATGAATGTGTTTAGTAAATTGTTAAGCACAATGGCCATGTAAATTAGGATTGTTATGTCATGTAGGGAAACTGGCCCAAAGGAAGGAAGACATCTATGACCAAACTTTCAGTTGATTCACTCTTCCTACAAAATTCTGAACAGGATCAGAATGGGTAGGTAAAAGAAACTATCTAAAGCCCAAGAGAGACATTGGAAGCTCAGGAGCAGCACAAGAATCATTCCAAACAGAAGGGTATCATGGAAGATAAATTTAAAATGATAAATTTAAAATGACAGAGTCAAGGTAGTCAAACAGCGTTTCCTGGAGCGGAGTATTAAGACAAACCGAAAAGGATGCATTATGGTAAGAGTAAGCAAGCAATCAAGGACTCATGTTAAGGCTTTAGGGAAGTGAGTTTCCAAAGGAATACGAACATTATAAACAGTTAAAATTAAAAATTAGAATTAGAATTTTATACTTTAAAATTTAAAAATTTGATAACTTTAAAAATTTAATTCAATTTAAACTTTATGGCATAAAATTTTATAGTGTCAAAATTATAATAAAAATGAAAATATGAACAGATTTTTAAAAGAAATTTTATAGAGAAATAGATGTTTAAATTCTATTTACCTATAGGGGCTAAAGTTTTCATTCTATACCTCAGGGAAGAAATTTCAAAATGAGCTTTATTGCCTGCCAATGAAAAACATGAAGAATTCCCCTGAATAGGACCTGATCTTTTCCCCTAGCCTCTGAAAATATTAATATTTGTTCAACAATATCCAGACCTGCCACTATTCGTGATGTCTTTTCATTCCTTGAACACTGATGTTCCTGACAGTGGACATGAGCATAGGATCAAACATTTAAATCTAGAAGGAAGATGTAAACAGACCCGTGAGTTCAAACCCCATTCCCCTATTTTATAGAAGATGAAAGTGAGGCTCAGAATGTTTAAATGAGGAACTCAGTGTCACAAAGCTAACAAATGTCCAAGGCAGTGGCAGAACCCAGGTCATGCTGTCTCCAAGTAGAGCGATCTGTCCCCTTACAACATTTTTTCTCTCAAGTATCCTGTCTTCTCTGAATTTGTGTTTCTTTTGCTTCATGGAATACATTGTTCTTATGTCACAGTGCTCTTGTTCAAAATAAGCTATAGCTTAGAATAGAATAAGAATAAGAGCAACTCTGAACAAAATTTCTAGTAAAATTACAAGGCCAACAATCAGAGAATTATGAATTTATATAGAAGAGATGGAACTCAGGACTGAAGCCCATTTGGAGAAACTAGCCCAATCACCTCATTTTATAGATGAGGATATTGAAGCCCAGAGTGGTTGTGATTTAACCTAAGGTCACATAGATAGGAAATGAGAGAGCTGGAATTTGAACTAAGATCTTTCAGCTCCAAATCCAATGATTATCCACTATACTCACAGAGACCAGGACTAAAGTAGGTGCAGGGACTGACTTAAAGATTCTTTGATTTGAGTGCCAGTGACATCACTGTGACTGAGAGCCAAGCCTAATTCTCTTTCTTGGACTCCTTTAATATTTGGGGATAGCCTCCTCCTTAAGTCTTCAAAAGACTGAGTCTTGATTGCTGAAAGGAGTGGGAGGCTCTACTGAATGAGTTTTTGGTTCATGATTCCTGGCCTATCTTGGAGAAGATGCTGTCTGAATTCCTTGGACTTTCTCCAGTTTCCAGGGAAATCAGACAGCACTATCCCTGGAGACACTACTGAGGAATTTATTGAGCTTTGTCAGTCACCTACTCTTTCCCCAACAAGATTAAATTGGCAGTTTGATGTGGGGAGAAGGAAACAGTGAGGATGATATCAGCAATTATGTTTGAGAAAACACGCTGAGCTAAGCAAGAATGAGCCCAATTTGAATATTTGTGCACTTTACAGTCATCCATTTCCCTGAATGCGGTTCTGTATTTCTCATTGGCAGAGGATTGTGATCTGAGAGGGGATAAGGAAAAGTAGTCACCTAGTTCTGACCTACAGGAGTAGAGTAGGATGAGAGCTACTCCACAGCAAATTTTCCCTCACGTTTTCTTCCCCTATAACGGGCTTTGCTCTGTCTACATTGCTTCTCCTGAAATGAACTGGAATCAGTTAAAAACAGTTTTTTTTTTCCTAATTGCAACTCACTGACTTTCTCAGGACTTTCCTTTAGTCTAAGGTTATATTTGGAAAACATCTAATATGGAATGAGAACTTGTCCTCATCACTGGAGAATACCAGTGGAAGCCAGTCAACCACTTCTCTGGACCTTTGTGAAGGAAATACAATCTAGAGCAGAAGTTTCCAAATTTATTTGGCCCACTTCTCCCTTTTCAAAAAGAAAATCATTCAGCACTCCCCTGGAAATCTATTTTCTTTAACTTTTTTTAAAAATTTGCATCATTTCAAAAAATATAAAATATTTTTAAAAACAAAAACATAGCTTAAATTTAATAATTTATTGTGAATTTGTAGGGGTTTTCTTGCATTGAAATTTTGATGATGTAATATTGTGTCATGTATTGTATTCCAGACAAGTTATTACATGCACAAATTCCCGTAGATACATGCTGAACTTCCCAACAATGAAGGACACCCTCACTTGCCAACACTTGTTTGTTAATACCTGTCAGTTGACTTGACCACTGATCAGTCATATTGTAACTACCCCCCAGGAAGCAGTATCATCCACTTTGGGAACCTACGATTAATCAAGATGATGATACTGTTAGATATTTTGAAATAAATGCCCATAAACATCACAAACTCTGTATGTCCACAATGGTTCTTATTATGTCTATCCACTCCCCCGAACTGAACCATCTCTCTTACACACTTCGCAATTTCTATTAAGGGAACAACAATTCCTCCAGTCACCCAGATTCACCACTACTACCACTGTTGTCCTCAACAATTTTCTATGTTAGAAATTGAAGAAAAAACAATACAGAAGTAGGTCCAAAATTGAGTTATAATGTGTACTTACACATTTGAAGGCTGATTGGCAGCAGGATGTTTTAATTAGAATTCCTTACTTTCATTAACCCCATCAGTAAAACCAGTTGTCAAATCATTTTCATTTCTACCTGCATGACATCTCTTGTGTCTGACTCCTCTACTCACACAATTCCCAACCCGGTTCATCACCTCTGACTTGTACTCTTAAAATGCTCTTAATTGGTCGACCTGCCTTAAGCCTCATCCCTGCCATTCACCTTCAATAGAGATGGTAAAATGATCTTCCTAAAGTAGACGTTACTCTTCCCCTCAATAAACTCTAGTGTCTCCCTTTTATCTTTAGTATCAAATATATCCTCTGTTTGGTATTGAAAACTTACAAATTGGTCCCAACCTCATTTTCAAGCCTTTTTGCACATCAAGGCTTTTCTCACATTCTATAGGTCAGTCAAATTAACCTTTGTTTCTCTTACATGACATTTCATCCCTCACTCCATGTATTTGCATTGATAGTATGTGTTGCATGGAGTAGTCTCTCCTCACCTTCATTTCCAAGAATCCTTAAAAGATTTAGTTCAATTGACTATTTTTATATGAAGTCTTTCCTGATCTCCCCAAATAATAGTGCCTTTCTCTCTCCCTAAAAATTATCTTGTATCCACTATGTATTTATTTTGTACATACATGTTACCACTGATAGAACATTAGCTTCTTGAGGGCAGGGACTTTATCCCAGCCCCTACCACAGTGCCTGGCAAATACCAAGAACTTGATAAATGCTTGTTGGTTGATTGATTGATCTCTAGGGTCTCTCTCAGATCAGGAATTATGGTTCTGTAGTTCAAGAAAAGCCAGGATATTGATTGGATATGACTGATAGTACACTAGAGAGACAGTAGAAGTGGTAGAAGTAGCTTTAGGCAAAACTAAGGATTTAAAATTGGATGAGATCCTATAGATCATATAATCTAAGCCTTTCACTTGATTTAGCACTACTCTTTTTCTGGAGTATTTTCCTTCCACTCCCCAGGATCCAGGAATGGTACTCTCTGACTGACCTAGAGGGCCCCATTAGGGCCTTCCACCTATGCCTTACCCTTCACTGTCAGAGATCACAAAAGATAAGAACTGAGAATTATCTCTATTTTGCTTGTATAAATCTGTATCTGAATAGTAATTCTCTCTACAATGCTCCAGAACAATAATTATGCATTCAGACTTTAACTAAAAGTCTTCATTTGAGAGGTGTAGGGTTGTGGAGGGGAAAGGTTTCCTCCCAAGAATTCCCATTCTACTCTCTAGAGGGCTAATTACAAGGAATTTATTTCATCTTATTTTCTCCCTTTTCTATTTCCACTAGTTGCCTGCAAGTTACTCAATCGTGCATAACTTTTGATACAGTAAGTCACTACAAGCCTTAAGTATCAAAGAGGTCAAAGAAAAAGAAACCATATAAAATATTCTTTTTAATGGGAAAAAGCTGAAAAATAAGGGAGTTTTCATCAATTAGTGAACAGTTGAACAAATTATGGTGTATAAAAAATTATAATACAATTATGACAAGAAAATTATGTAAGAGATGGGTGGCTTCAGAGAAACCTGTGAATGTTTGAACTGAAGCAGAGTGAAGTGAGCATATGCAGGAGAACAATATATACAATAGCAACATTTGCTTTCATATACATATATATGTATATATATATATATATATAAAACAATTGTATATAACACATAATATATAAGAACAATTATTATAAGGACAAATAATTTTGTAAGTTTAAGAACACTGACTAACAAAATGTCTAATAATGACTTCCAAACAAAAAGGACAAAAGTTCTAGCCACCTACTGACCGAGAGGTGGTAGACTGACGATACTGAGCAAGACATATAGTTTTGAACGTGGCTAGTATCCAAGATTGTTTTTGCTTGACTATGTATATTTCTTACAAGCATTTTATTTTTCTTTCTTATTTTTTTCAGTGAGGAAGGAAGAGGTAAAAATGAGGTGAAAGAAACACTTATTAATTTAAAGAAATTTTAAAGACAAATATATTAATACTGATGACTTAAGAGTTTTCACAAGTTTAGATTTAGTCTATTTTACAGTATAATGCTTTGCTGACAAAAGGCACTCAATAAATAGAGTTTGCTTTTCCTTTTAAAATTACCTGACCAATTTCTCATTTCCTGTGAACCTAACCAATGACAAAGAACATTCATTAAACAAACACTTCTTGGGAGAATATTGGATGTAATATACTGTCTGTTGCTGGTTGGGGGGGAGTGAAGTGTTATAAAGTTTAAATAAAACACAGGCCCATTCTTTTTTTGTAGTTTTCAGGAACAAATATATAAAATATAATACTACATAATTGCCTTAGAGATGTGATGGCCAAGAATAAAACCATTTGGTGATAACTAACAAATATAATAAACATTTTAACATGATCAGAACTTTAAAATTAGAAGAGATCTTGAAGGGAACCTAAGAAAACTCCTTCATCTTACTGATGAAGCAACTGAGGTCCTAAGAGGTAAATTGGCTTCCCAAAGCAGGACAGAGACTAACAGAGTTTTGTGAAAATAACTCACTGGTTATAGGAAACTTTTTTCAAAAATCTGAATAGTAACTCTACACATGGACCTCACTAGATACACATTGATTACAGACTTTGTAGCCAAAGGTGGAAAAGTTCTATAGTCAGTTAAAACAATACCTGGAGCTGACTGTGGTTCAAATGATGAGCTTCTTATTTTACATTCAGACAAATTGAAGACAGTAGGGAAAACTATCAGACTATATAGGTATGTTCTAAACAATAATCCTTATGAATATGAAGTGGGATTGATGAATAGAATTAAGGATTAGATGGTGTCGATAGAGTGCCTGATGAACTATGGACAGAGGTTTACAGTATTGTACAGGGGGCAGTAGCAACAAAATAATTCCAAAGTGAAAGAAGGCAAAATGCCCATCTGATGAGCTGAGGAAAGGAAGAAAGCAAAAGGAAAAGAAGAAAGAGAACCATATACCAACTTCCAATGACAGCAAGAAGAGACCAAATTGCCAACATTAGCTGAATTATTGACAAAACAAAGGAGTTCCAGAAAACATCAACTTCTGCTTCATTGACTACACTAAAACCTTTGACATTGTGGGTCACAACAAAATGCATCAAGTCCTCAAAGAGATGGGAATACTAGATTATCTATTTGTCTTGTGGGTGGGTAAGGGTTTGGTTAGAGCCAAACATGGAACAAGTGATTGGTTTAAGATTGGAAAAGGAGTAAGACAAGGCTATATATTGTCATCTTGGTTGTTTAACTTATATGCAGAGTATATCATGTGAAATGCCAGGTTGGAAGAATCAAAAGCCAAAATTAAGGTTACCAAGAGAAATACCAGCAATCTCAGAAATGTAGAAGATACTACTCTGATGGAAAAAAGTGAAAAAGAATTAAGAAGTCACTTGGTGGGGAAGAAAAAGGAGAATCATCAAAGCTGGCTTGAAGCTTAACGTAAAGCAAACAAATAAAAAACACAAAGATTTTGGCAACTAGTCCCATCATTTCTTGACAAATAGAGTGAGAAGAAATGGGCTCAAATATCATTGCAAACACTTACTTTACTGATGAAATTAAAAGATGCTCGCTCCTCAGAAGGACAGCTATGGCAGATCTAGACAGTATAATAAAAAGCAGAAAAAGCAACTTGCTGACAAAGGTCCGTATAGTCAAAGCTATGTTTTTTTGCAATAACAATGTATACTTGAAAGATGAAACTTAAATACTTTGGCCACATAATGAAAAGAAGGGACTTATTGGAAAAGACTCTTATATTGGGAAAAATTGAAGGCAGAAGTAGAAGGGAATGGCTGAGGATGAAATGACTAGATAGCGTCATGGAAGTAATGAACATGAATTCAGACAGATTGAGCAGCAGCAGAGGATAGAAGTCCTTAGCATACTGTGCTCCATGGGGTTATGAACAGTCTGACATGACTGAACAACAACAACCAAGCTACACAATTAGAAGTGACAGAGAAAAGTGACACAATTAGAAGTGACAGAGAAAATGCCTGGGCATTTGATTCCCAAGTCAGTGTTCTTTCTGTGATATGTATTTACTTTACCTTATATTAATATGTTAATGTGCAATTCATTCTAGGAAACACTGCTATATTTTAATAGTGCCTTTGGAAACCAATTATTTATTCTCAATGGAGAATTTGATGGCTGAGACAGAGCTATGATTTAGATATTCTAGGACTGAAGGCACTCTGCTGGAAACCTGAAAATACTCTGAATAAGTTTACTCTGAATTTAAGGGACTGTCTTTTCAAGACTTATCTTTGTTTTCATTGTTAGAACCCGTGCTCTAACATAACCATGATGTGATGCATGTGAGCCCCAAAATACAACATTTAGTTCCTTGAGGGCCCTTTACAAACAAAAGTACATGGGTCTTCATTTCTATTCAGATTAACAAAGACTGAATAAGAGCCCAGCATCTTCTTAAATCTGAATAAGTATCAAAGTGCTTGGAAGCAGGGGCACGGAGCCTTGACTGCTGGATTGAAAAAAAAAACAACTGGAAACACAGAGATAGCACTAGAGTTGCCTACCTTACCTTGGTAAAATGTCGAATCTTTCTGTGTACAATTGCAAATGCCCTTATTACCAGGGAGGGAATTCATACTGAAGCCTTAAGGTGTCCTTTGAGTCTCATTTTTTGCCACCTAATAAAGGCTGAAGCACTTTGGATTTCCTTTGTTTAAACATTTATTCACAAATATTTACTAAGTGTCTCATTGTAGAGCACTGTACAAGGAGTAGGAGGATGCAAACATGAGAAAAAACAGTCCCCTGTACTCACAGAGATTATAATCTAGAAAGATAAAATTTAAACCAAAATAACTCAGAAAGTGGACTGGAAACTCCTTCAGGGCAATGATTGTTACTTCCTTCCTCTCAATCTCTGATTTTGTCCAGAAGTATTTTTTTTTTATTGAATTGGATGACTACAAAGTAGAGACTGACAATGGTGCAAGCAGAGGATTGGAGAACTAATTGTTAAATTATAAGCCTGAGGATTTATATCTTGGAAACTTGGAAACTGAGAAATGCTACAAATCAGGGCTTGATTTAAGGTCTTGCTTTAGGGTTTCATTGATGGAGAAAATATGAATAATGCAGATTAAACTTAAAACTGTTTCTTGCTACATTTTAGGAGAGCTTGTTGTTAAACATTTACCAGCAAAACATTGAGATGAGAGAGTTTAACTAATGCCAATGCAAATTATAAAGAAAGAATGTTCATTCCTAATTAGAGGATGCCTTATGCCATCAGTGATCTTGGATTTGGAGGATGGGTAGAACAGATGATAAGATCATAGGTTCAGAAATTTAATTTGGAAGGGGCCTCAAAGGCCATCTAGTACAACGACTTCATTTTGCGGATGAGGACAAAATTAAATCATTTTCCCGAGGTGGTACAGACAATATACATCTAAAGTGGGATTTAACCCAGGTCCTCTCACTCCAAAGACAATACCGTTTCTTCTGTACCAAAGGGTGTTGTAGGGGGAAGGGGGAAGGGCAAACACTAGTGATGGAGAAACAGTAAAAAATGAAGGTGAGAGACATAAACACCCGAAGTCAGATGTTAACTGAAAAGAAGTCATGGGTATGTATGTGTGTACGTTGGTTTGCACATGTCTGTTTGTGTATCCATAATAAGCCTCTTTTTTTGGAAAATATTAGATTCTGATATAAAGATGATAAATGCTTTGCATTTCTCTAGAGGAAACAGCTTGGTACATCCCTGCCCCAAAATAATACATTGTTCTTTGCGTCCCTTGTAGTGTCCTCCTGGCTTTGCTGTGAGAGCCAGAGAAGGTTTGGTGTAATACTTTCTTTGTTGTCTCATGAAGGTTTGCAGCTTGAAGACTCACTTTGTTTGGGAGTGGAAATCATGTGAAACTGTCATGTTCTTTATTGTTTCTATTCCAAACTATAAATTCATCGATCTCCTTCAAAACTAAACTTCAGCCTTGATTTCCTCGATGTTTGGCCCAGAATCCCAAACCTCAAAGGACTTGTTGGTGAACCTGAGTTGGATCCTGTGATCTCTTACCCTTGTCTCACATGGCCCTGCTTTTGAATAGTATGCCTGCTCGTCCTTCTCAAGATGTCCTGGCATTGTGCTTTTAGGTCACCTCCATTGGCTTTGTTTTAACAAATGGAGTATTTAGAGGCCTTCATCCCAACTGAAAAGACATGCGTCTTATGATGAGCAATTAGCCAGAAGCAGACTTACATAATATCAGATTAAAATTTACCACACAGGAAGTTTGATATACAATCAGAAAGGTTAGCACTTCTCAGCTCTGCCCTTAATTGTTTGAGGGAGGAAAAGAGGGAGAGAGAGAGAGAGAGAGAGAGAGAGAGAGAGAGAGAGAGAGAGAGAGAGAGAGAGAGAGAGAGAAAAGGAGAGAGAAAGAGATCAAGGGAAAGAGAAAAAAGGAGGGAGGAAGAGATAGAGAGATAGAAAAGGAGGAAAGGAAAAAGAAAAATAGAGAGACAGGGGGATATCATTAAGCTTTGCTTATGTCAAGTACTGTATCAATCACATGGGATAGAAATATAGAAGAAAAAGCAGTCTCTGTCCTCAAACAATAACAACATGTATAGGGTGGGGACTTTCTTTAGTCCAGAATGTAACAGAGATAGTAAGTAAGGTTATAGAGGGATAGTATTTGCAAACCCTTTTCATTATCAATGGCAGAGTCAATTTGACTGTGGTCAAAGCCAGAGAGGGTGGAGGAAAGGCACTGTGCCAAGGTTAATGGTTAGGATGTTGAGAAGGGGACCAAGGAGTAGGGAAGAAAGCAAAGCAAGGCTGAAACAGTGGATCAGCTGAGGTATTGACCTACCAAGAGAGCAGAGCTCCAAGACACAAGCTCCAGAGAAGGGTGAACACATTCAGGGCATGGCTTCTTGTCCTGATAGAAAGGCCACTAGCATTATTATAAAATAAAAAAGATGACTGGAGAGTAGTGAGTGAAATGAGTTGTGGAAAAGTAGGTCACAAGAAGCAGTTATCAATCAACACAAAAGTTCCAAGAAGAAAGGATAAAACCTCCAGGGCATGGCTTCTGGTGACAAATGCAATCAGGAAGATGAATATAAATACCATATAGGATTCTGGAGCCCAGGGATTAGGAGAAGGTAAGAGCCAATCCATGTTAGCAAAATGAAGTGGCAAGACACATCATCCATACTGAGGGTAACTCCCTTCTCTTGCTTTGGTCAGACCACATCTGTCGTTCTGGGCACCACCATTTAGGAAGTAAATTGACAAACCAGAGCACATTCAGATAAAGAAAGTCAGCCCAGAGCAGGCTGGAGATGTGGTGAAGAAAGAATCTTTAGGCTATGCAAAAAGAATAGGGGATGCAGACAGAGGACAGGAGATGACATGGTTTCTCCGTCAAATGTCTGAAGGGCATTCATGTGGGAGAAAGTATTAGACGTGTTTCGCTTGAACTTTTCTGAAAGAACTAGGAGGAATGAGTGTTGCTGCGAGGCAGAGTTATACTCAATGAAAAGGGAAACTCCTTAGGGGGAGGGGGTGTGGTATAAAATGTTACACCAGAAAGAGGCAGCCTGTATAGAGTTGTCTTCCCCTTTTGATTTACTTTCATTAAGAGGATTGGTTATTTTAAGTCTGGAACAAGTATCTAGGCACAGAGTTGTAGACAACAGGTAGTAAGCTAGAGTAGTAAGTCCCTGAGACTGGGAATTAGGAAACACAGGCTCCAGTCTATATGCATTGGTGAACTTGCTGTTTTACCTTTTGCAAATCATTCTATAAATCTGTTTCCTCATTTATAAAAGGAAGGAGCTGGACTAGATGATTTCCTAGGTCCCTTGTTTTTTTTAATTTTTGCGTGGTTATAGATTTTAGGGACAACATATCACAGTGAGCCCCAAAAACATACAGAGTACTATAGTTTAAAAGTTCAGTGTTTCTGAACTGAAACCACCTGTGAAAGACTTGGCAGTGAAAGACCTGAATGTATATTCATGACTGTATATACTATGAGTACAGTATGAATATATTACTTGTATTACATCTCATAAATGCCATAGAAGAAATTAGCATAATGGTATTTGCAAAGTAAAAGATAATTTCCCCCTCTAACTTCCAAAGGTTCTCTAAAGTAATTTTCTGGCAAGTAATTCTGTTCAGTGACTGTTTTAAATCTTGAATTTACTTCCCCTTCAGTCATGAAAAAGGGTTATTTTTGTAGGCATATTAGGAGAGAAATACTTGCTGGTGTTTACCTACCTAATCTTTACTCCAAAACCCATAAAACTGGTAGCCTTGCCATGGAAACCAATTTTAAAATCTAGGCATGGAAACTGAAAGGAGATTTATGTGTGTCAAGTGTATAAGAAATCTGTGCTTTCTAATCACTCCTATGACTGAGACTGGTTTCAAGAGATCAGTGGATTGAATGGCTTTCCACAGCCAAGATGAATGATTTCATTGCATATATTTTGCAAGGAGAGCAAAGTTATGACAACAGAGGCTATCAACCTATGACCCATCCATCTTATGCTACTAGTATCATATTGAGAGTTATTAAAACTTTGGGAAACTTGTACAGGTGGATGCTATGTATAAAAGCAGTTTAAAAAGGCAAATGAAAAATAGATATAGAGCACGAGTGGGGAACCTGTGGCCTCAAGGCCACATATGGCCCTCTAGATCCTCAAGTGTGACCCTTTGAGTGAATCAAAACTTCACAGAACAAATCTCCTTAATAAAAGTGTTAGTTCTGTAAAACTTGGATTCAGTCAAAAGGCTGCACCCAAGGACCTAGGAGGCCACATGTGGTCTTAAGGCCATAGGTTGCCCACCCCTGTTATAGAGTACTTCCCCCATCTTCAGAAAGAGGTGACGATGACTATGCTGAATACTGGATCTGAGGAAGGGAAGAGGTAAATATAATTCACTAATTTAGCTAAGAGTGAGAATTTGTAACTTTCTAATCAGTCTTAGAGCTACCGCTGCAGATCAGGTAGGACAGAACTTCGAGGCAAGCAACAGAATTGAGAATGTGGTGAGACACCATGAGTCATGTTAATCAAGATGGATTTATTCTAAGAGAATAGATAGACATAATTTTTGTACATAAATATCAATAGACTGGTCCCTTTTCATAAAAATAAAAATGTTCAGCTTCATAGTGCAATATCTTGTGAGAAAAAAATAGAAAACTGCATGCTGAGGTGTCAGTTTTGATCTCTGAAGCAAGAAAGGGTTGAAAAATATATGGCTCATGACCTCCATATTTTGGTAACCTTTTCAGGTTCAAACTTTTTATAATGTTCTTAAGTTTATTTATTTCTTTTGCCTTTTAAAAATTGCCCAGTTTCTCAGTCGGGATGCGTAAGGTATCAACTCTATTGAATATCCATCTTTTTATATTTTGCCCCAAATGATCAACCATGAAGGATTGCTTTTACCTTGGATTCATAATTTTCTCTGTTTTCTTTTTTTTGATACATAAAAGTTCATTTTTCTTTATTTTCTCATAGCTGACATATTTTCCTTTTTGGATCGAAGTAGAGTTCCTCAACATGTGATCTGGTCTCTTCCTAGCAGCTTATCATATTTTTTTTGTTTGTTTTTGATCTAGAAATTTTGCATGTTGGAAACAACTTTTTTGTGCATTTAAAGATGCAAAAGTTCCTGAAGTTGGTCTGTAAGGGCTATTTCGCTGCACTTTGCCCCTCTGGTTGTGATATTTCTGAGGATTTTTTATGGCATTTAAAATATATCATACATTTTTGTGTCTCTTTAACTTTGCTTCACTGTCATCTTCTAGGAACCACATGATTCTCAATTTGTCTGTTTGAACCATATTTTCCGGGTCAATTTTTTGGATAGTTGATATCTCCTATGTTCTTCCAAGTTTTTTGATTTTGCTCTGGTAATACTTACATCTTTTGATGACTATTTTGCCCTCTGAGTCTAGGACTTCTGGGCAATTTTTTTTGATGATTTCTTGAATGATCTTGTCCTGGCTCTTTTTTTCTTCATGGCTTTCTAGTAGATTAACTATCTTTAAATTTTCTATCCTGGTTTTCCAGGTCAGTTGTTTTTCCAATGAGATATTTTACATTTTCTTCTATCTTTTCATTTTTTAGATTCTGTTTGACTGATTCTTGATGTCTCATAGATTCATTACCTTCTACTTGCCTGATTCTATTTTTATCAAATTGTTTTCTTCAGTTAACATTTGCATCTCCTTTTCCATCTGTCCAATTGTTCCTTTTAAGGAGTTATTTTCTCCAGTTAGTCTTTATACTTCCTTTTCCATTTGTCCAATTTTCCCAGTTAGATTTTGTGCTTTCATTTCCATTTGCCCAAGCATCCTTTTAAATTCTTATTTTATTTCTTTTTTCATATTTTTAAAGTCATTGGTCAGTTTTTCTTCTATTTCTCTAATTTGGTTTTTCAAATCCTTCCTGAGCTCTTCCAAGAAGGCTTTTTGTGCTTCAGACAAGTTCATATTCCTTTCTGAAGTTTCAGATGGGAGTACAGTCTCAGTGCTGAGCTGTTTGGTATTTGTATTTTTGGTCCTTGTCCCCACAGAAAGATTCTATAATCTTTTCTTTTCTGCTTTGCTTCTTACTCACGATAATAAACCTTTTCTTCACTTTTAAAGTAGATCTCTGCATCTGTGGGACAGGGAGCTCTGTCCCACAGTTCTTGTGCCTAAAACTTGAGGTTTTGTGTGTTGTAGCCTCTGGTTCTTTCAGTCAGAAGCTAAAATGCTGCAGTTTACCTGGTGCTGAGGTGGCTGGTGTTGGAAAGTAGAGGTCAGGTGAGGTCTTTTTGGGTTTCCCCACAATTACCCTAGAGCTACCTCACTAAGTATGAGGGATGGGTCTTCTGGACACCAAAGGTCTCCTCTGTTGAGCTAGAGCATTGGCAAGATCAGTGGTTGGTAAGCCCATCTGCACTAATGTCTTCTTGATTCTCCTGGGGTGCTGAGGCACACCTGGGGTCCTACTGTTGGCAGTTGCTGGCTTTACCCCACCTAGGGTTCAGGATCTTCTCCAAGTTTGTTGAAATGGGATTGTCTGGGACAGCTCTGATCCTGCACTGGTCCCTTTGGTTACAGCAAGAGAAATCCTTCTTAGTCATCTTTCTAGCCTCACAGGCTAAGAGTCATTTCCTTCCATTCTTTATGTGAAGTGCTATCTTTCTAATCCTTTTCAACTTCAGTCGTACAATATGACTTATTCTTCTGAGTATTTCATTTTAAATTCAAATTTCTTTATACTTTATTTTTTAAAATTATACCTTACAAATAAATACTCAGAGTCCTTGTGGTCTGTTCATATCCCTTGACAATTTATAAATTGGGAATGGCTCTCATTTTTACAAATTTGACTCATTTCCTTATATGTCTGAAAAATGAGGCATTCATCAAAGAAACTTGTCACAAAAATTTTTGATATAACCTCATTGTCAATGTTATTGTTTATAAAAATGTAGTTTCCTTGATTATCTCTTTTAATTAGGTCTGTTTTACTTTTGCTTTGTCTGAGATCATGATTGCTACCTCTGTCTTTTTTTACTTCAAGTGAAGAATAATAGATTCTCCTTTATTTCATAATTTTAACTCTGTATGTGTTTCCTATTTCAAGTGTGTCTCTTGTCAACAGCATATTGTTGAATTCAGGTTTCTGTCCTTTCTTCAACTACTTCTATTTTATTAGACGAGCTCATCACATTCACATTCATTCATATGATTAGTAACTGGGTATGTTCCCCTATCCTATTTTCTTTTGTTCTTTCTCTTTTTATCTTGTCACTCCTCAAATGTCTGTTTTGCTTTTGACCATTACATCTCTTAATCTGCCTTTCCTTTTATTGTTCCATTTTTTTTTGTATTCTCTTCCCATCCTATTTCCTTGTTGGGCAAGATAAATTTTTATATCTAGCTGATGGAGATTAGACAGGTAGAACAATAGACAGACAGATAGATAGATTCTTCCCTGTTAAAACCAATTCTGATAATCTTGGGGTTCAATCACTGGCTGCCACCCATCCTCATTTTCCCCTCTACCATAAAAGCTCATCCTAGAGTGTAATAATTTCATCCATTCTACCACTGTCTTCTCCTTCTTCCCAGTTCATCCCTCTTTCTCAGCCCTCCATTTTTTTAGATCCTCCTAACATAATCAACTTACTCCCATGTCCAATGTGGATTGCTTTTTACTTCCCCAATAATCATATCATTTTCCCATAAAGGATTGTAAACATTTTAACCTTTCTGAGTTCTTATCATTTCTTTCTCATATTTAGCTTTTTATGCTTCTCCTGAGTATGGTGTTTGGATGTCAGATTTTCTGTGCAGCTATGATTTTTCATCAGCAATACTTGAAAGCCCTCTATTTCATTAAATATGTATTTTTCCATGGAAGTATTGTACTCAATTTTGCTGGGTAAGTTATTATAGGTTGTAATCTCAGCTCTCTTGCCTTCCAGAATATCATATTCTAAGCCATCTGCTTCTATAACATCAAGTGACTTTACTACTTAGAATATTTACACATCTCCAATAAATGCCCATCTCCAACAAGTCAAAGCGGTTCACTACGGAAGCACAAGCATACTCAGATGTTTGTGTAAAATTTCACCTAAAAAAATTCCTACCATTTCCCTTCCCACAAGACATGGCAAACACTTATTCTGCCCAGCCACATGTAGCGTAGGAGGAATCAAGTACATTAACAAAAAGATTCTTTTTTTTTTTTGACTAGAGACAATGCCTAGGTAAATAAGACCTTCCTTTTCCCTGTCATGTTAAGACTGCAGCAACAACTGGAATACTCCCTCTGGCTTCTTCCTAAGCCATAAGAAACTGTAAATGCTGATTCAATCACCCAGGCAAAGGAAATGAGTAGAGTTAAGAGAAGGACTGGGTACATGCTGATGCTGCATGCTTTGCAGGTCTGGTGTAAAAGGGACAGACCCTCAGCAGAGATGCAGTCTGACTCCAGTGATTATTCAGGGGAGAGACTTATGCAGAAAAATCCTTTATCCTCCTAATGCAAAAAGGCTAAGAAAGCCTTTCAACTTAGCCAGATCTGTGTGGAGAGAGACTTTGCATAACTCATCAAAGGGTCTTAGATGAGAAAGGATGAAAAATAAAAGTGAAACATTAAATGTATGAAGAGAAAAACTTCAATAAAAACCCACTGAAAAGCAATTAAATCAACAGAGAGGATGCTAAAACAAAGAACAAATTAAACTTTGAAGAGAATATAAGCTATTTTAAATGTTATAATATGAAGGAAATTGCCTGATGAAAACAGAATCCTATGAACTATCCTAAATGCATAGAACAAGAGGATGAAACTCCAACATAGTCCTAAAGAGAAATGAATCCAAATGGAAAGAAAATGGGATTATATATAGTTCATAAGTTGGAGAATAACACTAAAGAAATTAAATATCAACATATTTGAAACACAAAAAATACTAAAATGGGAGGAAAATTTACCAGGAAAGATGTGAAAAACAATAATACAAGGAACATGAATTACACGTAAGACAAGTCACCTAACATAGGAGGCATGATAAAATAAGAATTAGAGGTCTACCAGGAACTCTTTTTCAGAGTCTAGCTTCACTACACATCAGTTCAAACCATCATCCACCTTTCTGTACTTGAAGAACCCTTTCACTGGAAAGAGACACAACTCCAAGTGCCTGATGGCTACCACATACAGAAATAAAGTAGCAGGGGGACCTGTACAATTTTCCTGGCCACTATTTGTTCAAAATATCTTTCCTTAATCTTCTAGCTCAATATGTCTAACCTGCATCTAGTATCAGTCTTCTCCATTTGGCTTCAGATTCCTCTAGTCACCTTACACTCCAGGAAACAAAAGAATAAAATAGCTACTAGCATGTCAGAGTACTGACAATGGCTCTGGTGTTTCTCTTACTTAAATCTGCAATATCCCTCTGATCCACTAGTCTAGGAAGCTTGCCAAAAAAAAGGGGGGGGGGGGTAATCTGGTTGTTCTGGCATATACTGTTCTAGATAAGGTTTTGCTCACTCTTTGTGATCACTGTTTCCTTTTCTAGTTCTTCAGAAAACATTTGAGCATATGTTTTAGAAACTTGCCTGAAACCAAAGTTAAACTCATTTGCCTATCGTCTGCAGACTCTATTTTCTTCTCTTTAAAAAGAAAAAATGGGTTATTTGCTCTTCCTTAGCTTTGTAGAATCTGTCCTGTTCACCATAATCTTTCAAAAATCACTAAGGATTATAAAAATTATGTCTGCTAATTTTTTCAGTGCCATAAAATGCAGTTCTGGACTAGAAGAGATTCTAATTCATCAAGAGCTGCCAACTTTGGTCTTACTATCTCCTTTTTATCTTCAGTATCACCCCTTTATTTTCCATGTTTATTCTTCCTTTTACAGTCTGATAATCACTATCTTCAGCAGAGAAAACAGATAAAAATATTAATTAAACAGCTCTTTTTTTCTCTCTGTTATTACTTTCTAACATGTCATTCATTCCAAATATTGTTCCTATCTCTCCTTTCAACATCCTCTTTGCCCATCCGACATTTTTCGTCAAAAACTCCCTTTTCTCACAAACCTAACAGAGCTAAAGTCTTCTTAACAATGTTCTTGTAGGACCATGCCACATTTGTGGACACATCCACCTGTTCTTCCATCATCAGGAAATTGTTGACCACGTCCACCTCAAATTCACATCATTTAACTTCAATTGTTTCCTTTCTGCTTTATAGCAATCTGTTCATCTATAATTGACTCTGTTTTCCTTCAAACAACAATTGCACCATATTTCTTTCTCTCTTCTACCCTAATTCTATCTCTTTCAACAGATAGTCATGCCTTCAACATTACTGAGAAAAGTGAAATCATTCTTCATTGAGCTTCCTTATCTAGTGCATAACACACATCAGATGCATCCAAATATCTCTGTATTTTCTACTCATTTTCTCAAGGCTTACCTTTGCTATCATCCTCACCCCACTCCAAATCTTTTGAGGAAGATCTCTGTCACAAACACACACACACACACACACACACACACACACACACACACACACACACACACAAAACGAACCCTGATCATAGCACCAAATACTTAGGACTGGAAGTAATGTCAGAAGCCATATAATTTACCCTTTAATTTTACAGCTAATGAAATTGTGGGCCACAGAAATAAAGTCACTTGCCCTGAATCACACAGACAATAAGGGGTCGAGTAAACATTTGAGCCAGTCATAGGACAGTAACTCTTTTCATCCCTTTCTCCTCTCCTTTCTTCCCTTCCCTTCCCTTTTCTTCTTCTGTCTTTCTGTAATTAGTCTCCACACTTATTTCATGTAAGTATACTTTACATATTCTTTGTTTGAGATAAACCAGTCTATTAGCTTTTACTTGAATTTAAAATTTTCTCTCTCTTCCCTGTGTATTTCTGCAGACTTTTACCATGACTAAAATGCACTCTCTTAGCAGCCCAGTTTCTTAAAATTCCTACTGCTCTAAGTCATTTTATGCAAAGTCATTCACTCATAGAGTAGTAAGGTTGAGAGGGACCTCAATGGTCATCTAATCCAAATTGTAATTGAAAATGAATTTCTCCTACAATATAACTGACAAGTGGTCACCCACCCTTGGCACAAACACCTCCAATGAGGAAGAAACCAATTATTCCAGAGGCTGCCCAATTCCTTCCCACCAACCTTCTCCCACCATTCCACTACTATGCAGCAACCACTGTTAGAAAGTTTTTCTCTATAGTCAAGTATACACTTCTCTCCTTGAAACTTCTACCCATTGTTCTTAGCTCTGCCCATGGAATTCAAAAGGTTCAAATTTAATTCTTCCTGGATGACAACCCTTCACATAGTGGAAGACAACATGTAATGGCAAAAGCTTTTTATTCTCCAGAGGAAACATCATTAGTTTCTTTAATCTTCATAGAGTACAAACTCTAGTCCCTTTCCTGATAGTACTCCTTGGAATGTTCTCTGGCTTATCATGAAATTTGGTACTCAGAACAAAACACCATAGTGCAGACGCTGTCCTTATTAGGACCGTATTTATGATAGTTGGCTTGTTGTTGTTTAGTCATTTCAGTTACAACAAACTCTTGGTGACCCCATTTGGGTTTTTTTTGGCAGAGATACTAATGTGGTTTGCCATTTACTTCTCCAGCTCATTTTACAGGTGGAAAACTGAGACAAAAAGGATTAAGTGACTTTCCCAGGGTCACACAGTTAGTAAGTGGCTGAGGACAGATTTGAACTCATGAAGATGAGTCTTCCTAATTCCAAGCCCAATGTTCTATCCACTGTGTCACATAGCTTCTCAAGATGGTTGGTAGCAGCAACAATACTGAATTCCATTTTTTTTTAACCTTTGAGGGCAAAGTATGTACACACAAAATTATAGATTTAAAGTCGGAGGCACTTTAAATTTAATCTAGTTCAACCCACTCATTTTACAAATGATGACACTGTGGACTAGAGATATGTGTTCAAGATACATTGAATGGTAGAGTTGAGACACCAAAGAGCCAACTATCCTAATTCCTAGAGTCCTAGAACTGAAAGCAGTCGAAAAACTGATCTGTGCACAATCATCTATAAAGTTAAGAAAGAAAAGAAAAGAAATTATAGAAGAAAAATAGAAAGTAGGAACTAGAAGGAACTTGGGAGTCCACTTCAGTTAGGCAGCTATGGGGCACAGTATATAGCCCAGTATTTAGAAATACCTAAGTACAAATACAGCCTCAGAAACTTGTTAACTTTGTGACCCCATGCAATTTGCTTAACCTCTCTGCCCTGTTTCCACATATATGAAATGGGGATGGTGATAGTATCTAGCTCCCAGGGTTTTTGTGAACATCAAATGAAATATTTGAAAAGGGCTTTGACAACCACAGAAAGCAGTATATAGAGGCTAGATATTATTGCCATTTAATTTTCTGACTCTTCCGATTGGATTGAGGTGAAATATCAAAATTAGAAATACTACCCAGTTGTTGTTGTAAGAAAGCTAGAATAAAATAGAAGGCATGTGTGTATACCTGAAACTACTCTGCTGATCCTTGGGTTTAATATTAGGGCAGAGATCGGGCACAGTCTTGAGAAACATGCTGGGGGTGGGGTGGGATTCTTGTGTGTGTGTGTGTGTGTGTGTGTGATCGACCTCTAAGAGCTTAGACCTGGACTTTCTCTCCCACAAGTTGAGTATCTGAGCCCCTGGGAGGGAGGAAGGGAGGGAGAGACACAGGGATGTGGGGTGGGGTGGGGGGTGAAGGATGGTAAGGAGGGGGAAAGGGAGAGAGAGAGAGAGAGAGTCCAGCAAACAGCATTGACTCCCTCATCAAAGGCTGCTTACTGACCATTTACAAACCCCCAGAAAGGTAGCATTCACATTCATTTCTATGTTCATAGACTACATGAGATTTAACTGATATTTTTAACTTCTACGCTGACCAGAATTTGGTCTCTTTTTATTATAAAAAAGCTAATATTGATAGTAAATCTGACTAAATTGAACAGATTACTTATATTTTTTTGGAAATTATTATAATCTCTATGAGTAGCAGAACATGAAACTTCCTGTGATATTTAATTTTTACATATAGATTTATGGGTTTTTTAAAGCTAAATCTAATTGCAATGTCACCTCGATGGATGATTTTGACTTCTGAGAGGTGAGGCATTATTTTTGGAATGTCTGCTTGGCAAACGATGGACTTTGTTCCATTCATGCTACAAATGTGTGCATTTTCATTCACTTGTAGTGGGAGGAGACTGGCCAAGTCTTCATAAGATTTGTGGGACTGAAACCTGAAACAAAATTGGAATGCAATTTGCACACAGTGGTTCCCATTATGCTTATTTGAGACCTTGGTCAGTACTACAAACAGTTCATAAGTCTTTGTGGGCACAGAACAACACAAAGCCAGATTGGAATAATTTTGAAATATCTGCTGAAGAAGATAAGAGAGTGGAGGATTAGAGGAGTGAAAGCATAAATAGAAGACCTTTGGATATTCTGGTGTCAGGGTACTAGGGTAGCAAGGAGTCAGTCAGCTGTAATAGTGACATAAGAAACTGGCTTTGCAGATGTTTGACCTTTCTGTGAAATCCACCTGTACAGAAAATACTTGTCAACAGGGGGATGTCAGGTGGAAAACATGCTTCACTGGGGTGCAATAATTCAGACCTAGGTATGTTATAAGACAGAAAATGTTTTAAAATGGGATAAAAATGGAAACATTCTGAGATCTGCACTCTGTCTTCAATATCCAGCCATTTGGAAACCTTACAATTATATTTGGGGAATTGTATGAATATAGGTAAAGGGACTATCTGTAATAAATGTACTCTCCATGACAGAGGAAGGAAAGTTCTTTAGTACTAGTGAAAGATATGAGCTACCATTACATTGAATGGAAAGAGACAGGAAGACTGTTCTATAGGCCAAGATTTCTTAAAGTGAGTTTTAAAGGGGCATATGGACAGATTTCAAGGAGTCCATGAATTTGGAATGGGAAAATATTGCACCTTTGTTTTTAATAACCTATAAGTGCGATTTAGCATATCATTTAATTATTTACATAAGAAACAAAAATTCTGAAAAGGAATACATAAGCTTCCTCAGAAAGTCAAAAAGGTCTATCTCTCTCTCTCTCTCTCTCTCTCTCTCTCTCTCTCTCTTTCTCTCTCTGTCTCTCTCACACACACACACACACACACACTCACACACACACAATTAAGAACTCTCCTAACCTAGCTTAAGATTAAGATTGATTTTTTTTTAAATCCCTACTCCTGCTAGGAGGATTCGCATCCTTGCCTTGAAATTTTACTTAACAAGAGTTAGAAAGTCTGTATAAATTCTGATCAGTTCTCTTATGGAGATCAGATGCCTCAAAGTCCATTGCAGGTACTGTTCCCAAGGAATCTCACAGAGTCTCATGGATCTCATTATAGTTTTGTTTGTTTGTTTTCCAGTGTCCTTAAAGTTCTCTGGTTCTGATTATTCTACTTTCCAACATCTTGGAATGGCAGGGGCTCTTGTTCTGACTTTGGAGAAGTATGGACCTTGAAGGGCAAAGGTTTAAGTCCAGTGTGAATAGCCCAGTGATAACGTTGGGTTGCCTGAGAGCAGGTAGCAGCTCTGTTTTTATTGGAGGCCCAGACACCCTGAAGTAGAGGAGGAGAAAGCAAAAATATCTACACAGGGCGGAGGGGTTCCACAATTGGAAAACAGAGGATCTAAGAACTCACTGTTTGTTTGAGACTTGGATACATGTGATTCCTGGTCGAAGGGTTGGACGGGCAATCAGGATTTCCTGCCCATTCCATATCTAGCACTACTTCTCTCTAAATGAAGTCAGAAGGACAATATAACCTTTTCATCAGAAATGTGTGAGAGTAAAACTTGACACAGAATTCACATATATTCTGATGAGGTTTATTAAAGGATAAAAGTCATTGTGGAAGATTGTGGACAATGGACCTGAGTGAATACTGGGGATTTGAAAACTATTAATATTTCCTTCACCAGATGAAAGACATGTTCTTTCTAGTCTACAGAGTATCTTCTAGTTTTTTTGCCCCTTGTGTCTAATACCAATACAACATCTAGGAGTAAAAGAACGTCTTCAGAAACAATGAGGTTTGAGGCTAGATTGTTCCAATTTATATTAGTTTTTAAAAGTCTTGTCTTCAATATCATTCTTTACCAGCATAGGCCTCTGCTTTTCAAGTTTTCTTGTATATTTGAGACCACTAATATGTCAGTCAAATTGTGCTTAAGTGCATGGACAGTGTTTTTTGTCTTTTTTTTTTTTACTTTTCATTGGCTAGGATACACAAACCAAGAATATTTTCTATACTCATGATTGGTTGTTGGGGAAAATGGCCTTAGCAAATGTTTAAGACTCTCAATAGCTTTAGATATAGTCTTCTATTATATGAGTATAGAGAGAGCTGCAGTAACAGGCTTTTCTAGTTGTCAGTTAGCCTACAGGTGATATATATATATATATATAGTCAAATATACCTTTAGAGGTGATGGTTACCTCAGAATGAGAAATCTACTTAGCGTGGGTACTCAGAAATATCTTAGGAATGGTTTTGACAGAAATCATTAATAATTTATGGGAGTAGGTGGGGTGAGGATGCCAGAGGTAAAACTTTTTGAAAAATTATAAGAAAAGGAGTTTGTTAAACATGTAGCAAGAAAATTTTATGCTTCGCAGAAAATTGTAAATCAACAGGTAAGCAAAAATGATTGCAGTAATTTGTACTTAGCACGTTATGATGTAAATAGCCAAAAGAGTTGCAACTATTAAAAACAGAGAAATCCACATACAAAAATTATTTAGCTGCCAACAAAACTTAAGAGGGGTCCCAGAATCTTTATCCTAAAACATTCACACAGTATCATAACCAGCACAAAGTGCTTTCTGTTCTTCATCGCCTCTGTGTTAGGCAGGTTGAGGGATTTCAACGGATAGAATTACATCTACATTTACTTAATTATATGGTTTATTAAATAATATACAAAAAACAAGAATATTGTAATACATCAAAGAAAGACATAATAATTCTATGCCCCATGGCCTATCTCACTTACATCCTGACCTAATAAAGGTTTATTTGAGTGAGTGACAGATTGAGGAGTAGCACGAAGATAAGTTTAGCTGAATTAGAAAATTCATAGAAGGGGATTATGATAAGTCTAGAAAAGTAGGCTGTTGGTAGTTTGTAAAAAGTCTTACTAGTTCTAAGTACAGTCTATAAAATCTTGTTCTCAAGAAAGGATCTGATAACCTCTTTTTATAAGATGTAAATAACTAACAAAGTTGAATGAGTTGTGATCCCTTCTAGCATCATGCCTTGTTTAATACAGGCAGGCAATTTGGGGTCAAAAGACCTTCTCCTAGGTCCCTAAAAACACAAATCACAACTAAGTAATGAAATAATCTATGTGTCACAGGGTCAGCTCTATATATAACTTATGAATATGCAAAGTACTTCATAATCCTTAGGGTCTATGTACATCTGAGTCACAATTACTCTAAGTAGATATCAGTTCATACCCTAGCTCATTAGAAGTCCTTTGGTTTCTGTGTTAATTTCAGTCAGCAACTCAATCAAGCAACATTCTTCTATGACACATCTGGATGCTGAACCATTCTAGAGGCAGCCTAGAGCCTGCTGTTCTCTAAAGTTCAGACTCAGCTATCCAAGGATGGCAACAAGCAAGACCAGCCCTTGCTCCTTGGATGCTGAATAAATTAGGGTGATAAAAAAGAGCTATTACATAGCCAACACAAACTTAGAAGATTTTGCTTGGTGGTACCAACTATGTTTATCAAACCTTTGCCAAAATAATCTGTTTCTCTGTGTCCCCAGGCAGACGGAAGGAATTCAAGTTCAGCAATGATTCCGAGTCAGAAGATGGTTGTACAGCTGTGGTTTTGGCAGAAGCAAACACTTAGCCAAAGGGCCTGGATGGTGAGTTTGATGACTGGATAAGGAATCTTTTACATCTGAAAACCTTGGGTCCATTAAGGACTAGGTAAGAAGTAGATGAAAAGCCACTTCTAGCTGATGGCTACTTTTAGCATCTATGAAAAGACTGATTGTCCTCAGGAAGTTCAGAATATGCCCAATGCTCAAACCACCATCTGATCCCATAGATTACCATACAAACTAAAGATAATCACACTAAAAACATAACTGTGTTGTCAGGTTTCTGCATCAGAAACACATTATAATAGAAGGAACCTTGGACTTGGAATATGAAAATACAAGGTTTCCTGCAGACTTCTGATACTTGTATGACCTTGGGTCAATCAATCAATCTCTCTGGGGCCCAATTTCCTCATCTATATAATGGAGATAATGATACCTGCATTGTTTGCCTCACATAGTTATTGTGAGGAAACCTGAAATCTCCACATAAATATGGAATTGAAGTGTCAAATATAGGTCTGTATATAAATCGTATTATCAGTATTTAAGTAAGTGCAGTAACATCTTTGAGAAGAGCATCACAACTCTAATAATGTCCTCTAGTCATGCACTTATTTTTCTAAGACTTCATTTCCAGAAGTAGAAATCATATCATGTAATAGATTTAAAGGTGAAACAGACTTTCAATATCACCCAGTCCCATATTCACATTTTAAAGCTGAAATTGAGACCCATGAAATTTAGGTGACTACTTGCCCAAGGTCACATAGATAGCAAGTGTCAGAGGTAGAACTAGGAATCTTGGGCCTCTGACTCTCAAGTCAAACATGAATAATACTGTGCCACATTGCCTTAGAGTGGGGATACTTGTTTCTACCATCAGATCAGGCAAAGGGGAAAGGATAGCAAGAATATGTATGAAAATATAATTAGCCATAACTGGAAATAGCATTAAATTTACAACCTATATAAGGGTCTTCGAGGCAGAAAAATAAGATTGAATAGGTAAGAGAGTAGAATGACTTTTTCTTTTGAAATGAGTATCACAAATTAATGTATGTGTGTGTGTGTGTGTGTGTGTGTGTGTGTGTGTGTAAACACATATTAGAAGAGATAGGGGAGGGGAGGCTTAGGCACCTCATTATTGTATGAGCTGGAAAAGAGAGAGTATGATAATTAAAAGTAACTCGGGGGGCGGAGCCAAGATGGCGGAGTAGAAAGACTCACCTATGCTAGATCCGAACCCACAGCCCATAGATTTCCTGTAAAAAGAACTCCTGACAAAGTCTGGAACAGTGGAAGCCGCGCAGCAACACAGTGAAGGAGATTTCC
>CM053773.1:66125034-66179806 GCA_028658325.1 Potorous gilbertii
AAGGGAAGGGAGGGATGATAGAAGAGAGGGCAGATTGGTGATATGGGGAATTAGAATGTGCAGTGTATCGGGGAGGGGGGAGGGGACAAAGGGGGAGAAAATTTTGGAACCCAAAATCTTGTGAAAATGAATGTAAAAACTTAAATAAATTTATTTAATAAAAAAAAAAGTAACTCAAGGGACTTGGGATTGGGCATGTTAATGGGAGAGAGAAAAAACTATGAGGTAGATATCAGGTTGATATAAGCGTAAACAATATGAACAGTAGAGTTAAGTGATTACTTAAAATATGAGGAGACACACACAAGCATATATGTACGTGTATTTAATGAAAAAAACCTAAATGTAAATGAGCTAAAACATGAGATACCTATAGAGCAAAAATAAGGGGGCAGAATAAATGAAACAGATGATAAGCATTTATTAACAATTTACAATATTCCAGGCACTATGCTAACGTAGTCTGCTAAGCTCCCAGGATGCAAAGCAAAAAAACCAAAACAAAACCCTCCCTTTCCTCAAGGAGTTTATGTTCTAACAAGGAAAACAGCATATCTACATATAAATATGCATATAATATGTGTGTATATGCATATATATATATATATATATATGTGTTTGTATGGGTGCACACACACAATGAATATAAAGTAACTTGGAAAAGTAAAGACCTACCATCCTGTGGGGAACAGTGTGGCAGGGAGATCAAGAAAGACCTCATGTAGAATATGGCTTTGATGCCGAGTATAGAAGTAGTTCAAGGTTTCTGGGAGGCAAAGTTGAGGGAGTTAGGTGGCACAGTGGATAGAGTGCTGGACATAGGACCGGGAACGCCCAATTTCAGATCCAATCTCAGACTCTTACTCGTTAGGTGACCCTGGACAAGTCTGCCTCAGTTTCCTCATCTGAAAAATAAGAATAATGATATCTACAAGGTTGTTCTGAGGATCAAATGAGATAACATTTGTATTTTGATTTGCAAAACTTTACAATACTATATATGCTACAATACTAGGAATTATTAGTTTGCCTTTAGTTAAGTGGAGACAAATAGAAATATTTTTATCACAAAAGGTTGTGAATGCCCATGAATGCTCTATTCCTCTGATTTCTGAAATTCTTGTTTATTTATTTTTTCTGACATGCCCAACCGTATAACAAAGTAACTTGATTTCCAGAGCATCAATGGCGTATTACCATAAGGCATGCAAATACTAGAGGGTAAGTCAAAAACAAAACTTTCTCTTTGAGAACTTCCATTTATTTTCTAGAATAAATGTTATTCTATAGACTTCATCCAAATCAGTTTCTGACATGTAAGATTCATTCTAATTTTGAGTGTGGTGACATATAAAGCACACTGAGTTTTCAAAGTACCCTTTGCAAATGTCCTTACTTGTGTAAGCTTATAGATGCAGAATTTAATGCTTAGAAAGTTCATTCAAACTGATTGCTTGTTGATAAGTAAATTGAAATTTTCTGGGAATATGTGAATTAATAGTATTTGTAGACTCAGTCCCACATGAGAAAGTAGCCTACTATTTAGTGGGTTTTGAGTCAGAAAAATCTAGATTTATATCATTATTTAAATATAAACTTTAAATAAACTCTAAGGAAGACACTGATCATGGGATCTCAGTTGTAGCTTCAGAGATCATCTTATGCTATTCATATCTGACCAAAAATTCCCTCCATGACATTATAAGTTTTTTGACTCAAGGCCTTTAGTTTGAAGGATCCCATTAACTCTTGAGACAACCCATTCCACATTGGGGTAAATCCAAATACTGGAAAGATTTTCTGTAAATCAGGCTTACAATTACTTGATACTTTGAAACAACCATCCGTTGTTACTGATTTTTCCCTCCATTGACATATAGCACAAGATAGATACATAGATATATAGAAACATAGATAGATATAGATGTGAGATGGCTATGGAGGAGAAGTAAGGCTGGTGACCTGCACAGCCCTCCCTCACTCAAAACAAAGTCAAGTACAAGTCATGTCATTATTTCTCTGAAGGCATGGTCATCTTCAGCAATGAAGGATGAACACAAGATATAGATGTAGACATATAGATATATGTATATATACATTTATATGTATATATTGTTATTCCATGTGACATTCCTTCATATATATGAAAACAGCTGTTGTGCCTCTGCCTAGTCAGATCTCAAGGCAAAGTGCTCAGTTCCTTCAGATGAACCTAATATAGTATGACCTTGAAGTGTTTCATCATCCTATTCACTATCTTTTAGATACACTATAACTCATCAGTGTCTTCCCTTAAGAGTGGGGCCCTGAATTGAGCCTCATATTTTGGATGTGGTATGTCTAGGGCAGAGCAGATTGATAATATCATTCTGTCTTTCTTAGTATACTCTAAAATTATACTAGTTTGTTGTGGAACTGTTATATCACACTGTTGAGCTTAAAAGTGAATCTAACATTCAATTCTGTAATAGAATTGTCCCAACCTCCTGGTGCTTCAGTTTTCTTATCTGCAGAAAGGGAATAAATAATGCTGGTACTACCAACTTCATAAAGCTACTGTGGGCATCGAAGGAGACAGAATGAGCAAAGGGCTTTTTAATCCCTTAGAAATGCAGATGTTAGAGGCATGTCTGTCTAAATACCCAACCTTCACTTGAAGCAAGTTCATTTGGAGGAGTGGTGGAGATGAGGATTGATGTAGTAGTCATGATCCAGAGGACTTTTGGCTCTGGAGTACAGTTCCCTGGGAGCATCCAACCTTCACCCCCAAGAAGATGGAAGGGAAGAGTAGGGAGTAGGGAAGGTATCCCTAAGAAAGACTCCCTAATGCAATTTCTTGGGAGTGACTCTCCAGGGTCAGTTTTAATCACACCTTTGGTTAACCATGAGGTAAAAAGTAAGAATCAGGTGAGAAAAAAAATCCCCCAGTCCTATGGGTGCCCTGGATCAAACCTTGTTTACCTTTCCCTAATTAGGACTTTGATAACTATTATATTATTGTACCATTTAGTACATGAGCTCTTTTTCGCTGTTTAATTTTGAGTACTAGTATTACAAATTCTAATTAAATTTAGACTCTTCTCATATGGAATTTTAAAATATATGTTATTTCCTTAAATATTTCCAATTATATGTAAAAAATAAAAATTCATATTTAAAAAAATTGAGTTCCAAATTATCTTCTTTCCTCTAATGTTTCTTTCCTCCTTGAGAAGGCATACAATTAGATATCAATTATGTACGTATCATGCAAAAAAATTCCCATATTATAAAAGAAAATGCAGTCAAAAAAAAGAAAAATAAAGTAGAAGAAGTATGCTTCAATCGTCATTCTGAGTTTATCAGTTCTTTCTCTGAAGGTGAATAGCATTTTTCATCAGGGGTTCTTTGGAATTATCTTCAATTATTGTCTTGAAAGGGTCTTTTATAGTTGATTACGCTTACAATATGGTGGTTACTATGTAGGGCATTTTCCTAGTTCTGCTCGATTCACTTTGCATGAGTCTGTAACAAGTCTGTCCAGATTGTGCTGAAGCCATCCTGCTCATTATTTCTTTTCTTTCCTATTTTTGGTCTTTGAAAATTCTGAACTTAAGAAATAAAACAAGTATTTCCATAACATGGTAGAATAGAAAAAAAAAAGATGATTGCCCAGAATCCTGTAAATCTATTATGTACAGGTTGCTATTCCTTTTAAATACATAATAAAGTTATCATGTAACTTTCTTTTCTTTTCTTCCCTCACCTTCCTTTGATATGGCTATCATTAAGCACAAATACATATACACACATATGCATATATATTATATACATATATATATATGCAAAACCATTCCACATGTACATCCATTTATCAGGTCTTTCTGTGGATGTAAATAGGGTCTTCCTTAATAGGTCATTTGTAGTTAGTCAAAATGACTTAGTCACTCAAAGTTGCTCTAAAAACAATATTGCTATTACTATATACAATGTTTTCTTGCCTCTATTTATTTTGTGGTTCATTATTTTGTGCAAGTCTATCCATGTTTTTTTTCCTAAGATCATCAAACCCACCTTTTCTTACCACATAGTAGTGTTCCATTACAATTATATACCACAACTTGTTCAGCCATTCCACAATTGATGGGCATCCCTACAATTTCCAGTTCCTTAGCATCAAAAAGAGAGCTGTTATAAATATTTTAGAACATATAGGTTCTTGTCTATTTCCCCTAATTATCTTGTGAAACAGACCCAGTTGTTTTTTGTCCTTCATTCTCAAAGAGTATCATGACATCAGGAGGTGATGCCATGACATGCAAGAGAATTGGATTTATGACATGGAGGGCTGTGCAAAGTCACCAGCCTCACTTTCTCCTTGCGAGCTATCTGGGTCCAGTGGTAAGACATAGATCAAGACAACTGGAGATGGCCCAGAATGCAGTGGGAGACCTTGGCCTTTTTAAGCTAAGGTCTTTAATAGGTCTCAGTATGACTGAGGCAACACCCTTTCAGTATATTGCTGGGTCAAAGGGTATAGACAGTTTAATAATGCACAATAACATTCTATCACAATCATATGCCACAACTTGTTCAGCATTCCCAAACTGAGAGACATTCCCTCAGTTTACATTTCTTTGACACCACAAAAAAGAGCTGCTAGAAATAATTTTGTATAAATAGGTCATATTCCCTCTTCTTTGATCTTTTTGTCATACATTTAGCAGTGGTATTGTTAGATCAAATTGTATGAATAGTTTTATATTACTTTCAGTATCATTCCAAATTGTTCTCCAGAGTAGTTTGACTAGTTCACAACTCCACCAACAGTGTATTAATATCTCAATTTTTACATATCCCCTCCAGCATTTGTAATTTTCTCTCATATTAGGGCCAAACTTAATTGAGTTAGGTGTGAAGTGGTATTTTAGAATTTCTTTAATTTGTATTTCTCTAATTAATATTGATTTAGGGCATGTTTTTTCTTGTGATTATTGATAGCTTAGGACAGCTGGGTAACACAGAGGTTAGAGAACTGAGTTTGGAATAAGGAAGACTCATCTTCATGAGTTCAAATCCGGTCTCAGACATTTACCAGCAGTGTGACCCTGAGCAAGACACTTAACCCTGTTTGCTTCAGTTTCCTCATCTGTAAAATGAGCTGGATGACGGAATGGCAAACTATTCTAGTATCTTTGCCAAGAAAACCAAATGTGGCCACCAAGACTCAGACATGGCTGAAAGAACTCAACAACAACAACAAAATTGATAACTTTGATTTCTTCTTTTGAAAACTGCTTGTTTATATCCTTTGACCTCATATCAACTGGAGAATGGCTTTTATTTTTAGAACTTTGACTCACTTTTCTATATATTTGAGAAGTAAGGCCTTTATCAGAAAAAAACTTGCTGTAAAAGTTTTCCCACAATTTCTTGTTTTTTTCTTGTAAGTTTGTATTGATTTTGTTTGTGCAAAAGCTTTTTGATATGACATAATCAAAACTATCCATTTCACTTACTATGATCCTCTCTTGTTTGGTTATTAAACTCTTCTAGTTATCCATAGATCCAACAGGTACATTTTCCCTTTGCTCTTCCAATTTACTTATGATATCATTCTTTATATCTAAGTAATTTTTCGATATTGACTTTATTTTGGTATATGATGTGAGATGTTGATCTATGCCTAGTTTTTGCTAAACTGCTTTCCAGTTTTCTCAGTAATTCTCATAAAATGGTGAGACCCCAAAAGCTTGGATCTTTGGGTTTTTCAAACACTAGATTACTATGGTTATTTATTACTATGTATTATGTACCTATCTATTCCACTGATGTATGATTCCTTTTCTTAGCCAGTCCCATATTATTTTCATCATTACCACTATGTAACGTATTTTTAAATCTGGTACTGCTAGGATGCCTTCCTTCACATCCTTTTTTATTGATTCCCTTGATATGCTTTATATTTTGTTTTTTAAGATGAATTTTATTATTATTTTTCTAGCTCCATAAAATTCTTTGGTTATTTTGAATGGCATGGCACTGAATGAGCAAATTAAGTAGAATTGCATTTTTATTAATTTTTTCATCTGGAATTTCTGGTCAGTATGGTAGCAACTAAACTTGTTTATTTACCATCTATGAAAAAAGAATTTAATAAATAAGCATTGTAAATAAGATCACAGAAATATGCTTCACTCACTGTGAGAGGCTCCACAACCTGGAGCCTAAGGGTTGAGATCTAAAGATCTGAGGGTAGCTGCCTCTATTCTGCACACCACACATGCTCCTCTTATTGCCATTTTCTGGAGGTTTTCAGGTTCCTTGTTGGTCTCCACCAATTCTGTGCTAATTAGTCCTAAGCATGTCTCTGCTTAGGATATCAGAGATAAGAAACTAACCAGATATACCTGAGCTAGAAACTTCTGCCTTCCCCACAAACCTCGGGACTTTCTGTTGTTTCAGCTTGCTGCCCCTGTGGGATAGGTAATTCGGGGTTAGGGGTTCTAAGTGACTTAATTGATAGAACACTGGCCCTGGAGTTCAGGAAGTCTTGAAATAAGTTTACCCTCAGATTTTTACTAGCTGTGTGACCCTGGACAAGTCACTTAAACTCAGTTCCATCATCTGTAAAATGGGGGAAATAATAGAATCTGACTCCTAGGGTTGTGAATAATATTATATCTTGGGTTGACACTGAAAACAGAAGAGCTAAAACTGAATGTGACATCTCCAAAGAACTATTACTAGTATGCCTCCTAACTTCTCCTGCCTTAGCATGAAGTCATCATACCTGAGGTTGCAGAAATATCCCCGGATGTATTCCCTTGTTTGCCCTACACCACATATTCTTCCCCCAAAGATATTTATTTTTAGCTGTGAGCTTTCCTTTTTGTGGGATAAAAATCAATAATAAATGTTCCTTTGGCTTTGAATAGTATCAGTCTGTCTAATTCTTTTTGTGAAACTTGTCTTATAGCTACTCCTAAGGATTTGTGAAGAAATATTTTTTCAAGCACTTCAGACATGTAGCAGTCGATAGGCTAATTGAGAATCATATTTATGTGTTCCTGACAACAGGTTGTAACAGCAAGCACCCCAAAATACACAAAGGGGCCTGCTATCACAGGTTCTTAGATCCACATTCATAAAAGAAAAGGCAACTTTTGAGGGGTTAAGACTTTAATCAAGCATAAGCATCATTCCTTTAAAAAAGCACATATATCATTCACCTCATCCAGGAGAGTCAATGTGTAAACATATATATATAAATTATATATAATACATAAACAGATGTTCATAATTTCTTACACAATCATCTGTCTTATTCTCTGTAGAATGAAATGTGTATCAATTATATTTGCAAAAAAGGGAAAAATTAAACTGCATCTCTTTTCTTTTTAATCTATAATATAGACTTTGCTTCTCTTAGAGACTTTCCTCTTAAGTTGAATTTGTAGTGTCTTTGTTTATATTTTTGTTTTTTTTGGTTTGAACTATAAAAGCAATCCTCAGGGAAGGCACAGGCTGGAGAAATCTGAGAAGAGAGGCCCAAGAGGTTTCCTCTCTGTGAGTCCCAGGCAAGAGCCCTGAGAATAAATTGATTTTTAGAACCTCAAAAACTATAACAAATTCTGGGTAAACTGAGAAATGTGGGATCTTAAAAGACACTACAGGCTGCTTGAGAATAACTGGGCCACAAGAACATGGAGATTGTTCTTTGTCCATTGGAAAAATGGATCCCGCCTTCAAAAGGAATGCAAACCTTGAAGTTTAGCCTTTGTATCTGCCCTACTCTGGGATTCAAAAATGCTGCCAACATTTATTTCAAATATCTGGCCCTGTGTTACCATTCTGTCAAATCTAAAATTATTCCTAATAGTTTATATTCCATTCTATTTTCCATAGAAAAGCATCACTAACCATTAGCCAGACTCATGTCTGTAATGGTATAAATTAAGCTCAGTAGCCATTGTCTTAAGTTCTGAGGAGCTGCTGATGAGTCCTCAAATAGCCAAGAAATCTTCTCTCATCAGGATTTACTAAACTCAAGCCAGATTTTTCATGGTTCACATGTCAGGCAGGTATGTGAGAGGGCCAAGCATCAAACATCCTACAAACTCCTGCAGACAACTCCAAAAACACTTACAATTTTTGCTGCAACTTGGGATGTATGATGAATAGATGAAAAGCAGGTTGTTTTTTCTTTTGTCTGCTTTTGAAATGATGGACTGACTTCTGAAGTGAGGCTCAGTGAGCTAGAAGATACTACATGGAGTTCAAGATATAAACAAGTCATAGAGTAAAATCATAGCCTAAGCCCTCCTGGTGAAATACTCTCTTGTGTATTTGAAACTCTTCAAGAATTCAAGATTACAGCCATGAGGGTATTCCCCCTACTGGTGTTCATTCCTCCTCTTTATTGCAGGAGTTGATCTTCATGAGTCAATGAAAAAGAAATGATGGCTGGATGGCTAACTTTCTGTGTTGAATTTAGCTAGGCCAGTCCTTACATGACAGGCCCAGAATCTATGGCAGACTCACATACTTGAAGCTTTTTCAGCTTGATATGACCTGTCAGAAGTTGGCCTCCTCTGGCATAATCTTAAAGAATCTAGGATCACCTCTGCGTAGTGGGAAGCAACAGAGTGAGATTTTAGGGGAGGATACAGGGAAAGTATAAAATAGCAAATAGATGGTGAACTTCATTCAGATATAACCTGACAGGAAAATTTTTCAATGTAGCTTGTTTATTTCACCAAACACTGAATTAAGAACAAGTAGAATTTCATTTAAAAAGTTTTGTTCAATTTTTTTCCCTAATAACTTTTATTTTTATGCTACCTTCATTTCCGAGGGAAAAAAAAAAAGTTCAGCAAAGCAGACCAACATGGAAACTATTGTCTGACAATATACACTGTCCTCCATTCCATCGTCCTCCCACACACCTTTACAAAGGAGATAGGGGATTTTGTAAAAAGCCATTTAACTTAACTTGACAAGATAACAGCATTACCATTCTATAGTCAAAACTAGTGATCATAGAAGTCAAATGCTGCAGAGTATAGATGCTGGGTTATATATAGTCAGAAATTGTTATTGCTTCCTTGTACAGTCCTTTTATTGCATCTCTATGCCTTGATCATGTTTTCATTTGCTCTATCCTCATCTATGTATTGCTATAGCTTACCCACTGGGCCGTAAGTTCCCTGAGGACAGAAAGCTTATCTTATTTATTTTTAATTTTTCCTAATACTTTGCATGGTACTCTATACATAGTAGATATTTAATAATTCTATGTTGAGATGAACAAAATTGTTGTTTATTAGTTGTTCTGACATTTTTAAGGAAAATATTCCTAAGTACTATATATTGTAGTATACAGCTACAACTTCAGTTGTTATCATTTTAGTCATGTCCAATTCTTTATGACTTATTTGGGGTTTTCTTAGCAATGATATTGGAGAGGTTTTCCATTTCCTTCTCCTGATCTTTTTACAGATGAGGAAACTGAGGCAAATAAAGTTAAGTGATTTGATCAGGGGTCATATAACTGGTAGGTATTCTGAGATCAGATTTGAAGTCAGGAAGATAACTCCTCCTGATTCTAAGCCCAGTGCTCTATCCATTGTGCCACCCGGCTGCCTTGTCCTTCATTCTCAGAGAGGCCAAATGACATCAGGAGTGTGATGTCTTTAACTTGCAGGTGAATTGGGTTTAACTGATACAGAGCTGTGCAGATTCATCACCTTCACTCCCTCTTCCAGAGTCATCAGACTAGGGGCAAGACCTAGGTCAAGATGACTAGAGATGACCCTGTTGCAGCGGGAACCTTGGCCTTTTTAAGTCAAGGTCTTTCCTAGGTCTCAGTTTGTCTGAGCAATGCCCATTCAGTATTTAAAGGCTAAGTAAGAATTAAGGTAAAAGTTGGCCTAGTTTGCCTTCATAAAAGATTCAGTCTGTGAGGGGAAAGACCTCAGAGATTCTGGCCAGAACAGAAATAATTGATATTTACACTCACTCTGAGGCATCAAAACCCAAACAATGAGCACATGAGACTTGGTGGGGGACCAAGTCACTATTGGCCAGTCACTGAAAATCAGAATGATTTGGTTTAAAGGCATAGTCAAGTAGCTCCATTTGAATCATAATGAGCTTTATCAAAGCCTGGTTTTCCAGAGCTATTTTTCAAGAAATCATGGATGAAAACTATATGAAGTAAAAGAACTAACTGTCCCAATTTTTAAAAAAACACCAATGATAAAATAGGGGAAAAAATCTGGCAAGATACATTACAAAATATTATAGTTTCAGTAGTCAGAAGTTGCAAAGCCATGGGGGCTGGAGGACAGTTGCTACTTGTACCTGCATTTTTCCTTCTGATATTGCAATGTTTTAATTGGGATGTTCTTAGAATAATTTAACCATTTCCCCAAAAAATGATTGAAATTTGCTTTCTTTAAAGTTCTAAGAAAAAAATATTAAAGATCAACATCATGATGTTGGCTGGAAGGGAACTCCTGTCCACATTGCTTTTCCTTGTGAAATGTAGGAGAGGTAGGGACATTACAGAAGCATCTTGGGTTGAAGTTCCAGACATTAAAAACAAACAGAACCTGGATCTACATGACCTGGGACACCTGAGAAAGGAAGAGAGGGCAGTAGCTTTGTAGCAGCTGCAACGTGCCAGGTGCTGTACTAAGTATTTACGAATATTTTCTCATTTGATCACCTGTCACACCTCTTTGCCCTAATTCCCCTCCTCTCATATGTCTTGGCTCTTTCTTCTCAATCTTGGCTCCTTTTCTCAAACCTACAGTAGGTATTACAGCTGATGATGGAGCAGAGGTTCTTTGAGAAGGGTGAAAGCAAATCCACCACATTCACATAGGACAGAAAAGACTCAATGGGAATTTGAAAGCTGGTCCTCTGACAAATCCAGCACTTTGTCTTGATATCAGAGGGGCACTACTCAAAAAGGATACACTATAATTTATTGATTTCTTGGAAACATTACCAGAGCACTCTCTGTTTTCATAGGAGAACATTCTCAAAGAGGAAATTGAAATAAAATGCTTTTTGTAGTTTTCCTTTGCATTTGAAAGAGTCTGTTTTCAAGTAGGTCCACCATGATAGTCTAATGTAACTCCCAGATCCACCAATCTCCAAAACACCAGTTAAAAGATTAAAAATGATTTCCTGAAAGAAGTACAGGTAGAAATGGGCATACTTTAGAACTTGTTAAAATGTGAGAAGCTTTACTAAAGAGCTATTTACTGTAAACTCCAGCTTGGTTGTTTTTTTGTTTTTGTTTTTTTAAATTCTAGTCTAGCCAATGTCCCAGGTTTAAAATATCCTATTTTCTGTTTCTGATACCTTCCTGTACAAGCAAATGAAACAAACACCTAAATATTAATAAATTCAATTGTAACATTTTAATGTAGGTTTCAGACCAATAAAAAGGATATTCCTGCTGTTTTCTGTCTGAAACTGTGGAGTATATTATACTTTAAACCAAGCAAAGTGGATGGAACAAAGGAAGACTGGTGAAAAGTCTGGGCAGAATGTCAGGAGAGTAGCTAGATGAGACTGGAACTGTATTAGAGGTTTCTTTGGTATGGCTCAGCTTGCTTTTAAAATAAACTTTATATTAGGGACATGTGGATTACTTTAAAACTATACAAAGCAAGTAAGAAAAAAAATCCTCGATTTCTAACATACTCTTGGATTATCAGTGGTGTGCATTTTTTACTTTAAGCTATACATTGGATATAACTTTTCTGGTCATATAAAGCCAGAAGCTAGTATCTGAAATGAAATAAAGTCATACTTAGAGTTTCTTAAAAATCAAAATTTTCTAGAGTTGTGGGTACAATATAATTCCTAAATTAATTGAAGCTGTACCTAATCCTATAAATTATTTAAAGCATTTTGACTAAAAGTTATTTTTAAGTTAAAGAAATAAACATGACCACAATAACTAAAAAAAAGGACACTAATTATGGTTTTCTTAAAACCATAGAATTATTACTGATGCAACCCAACTCATTTTAGTTAAATTTTTCAGTGGTCAGAATTTTTTTTTTAAAGTTTAGTTTTGGAAATGTTTTCCCTGAGCTCTAAGAGATAAACAATGACTCCATCACTCTCCAAACAGAGAGACAATATGGCATAGTGGGGAGAGAGCTACCCTTGGAGGCAGGAGGACATCAATACAGGTTTCACCTCTGATATATACATGTTATTATGCATGTCATTCAACCTTTCAATGATCTAGAAAGTTTTCTAACACCATAAGTTAAATAAAAAGTGCCAGTCTACAACGATGCAGTTTCCTCACCTAGACCAAGGCAGTCACAAGTACAGTCCAAATCCTTATCTGAATATCCAACAACAAGAAAAATGGAAGGTATTCTCCGGTTGATGAAACAATAAAAACTGGTTGCACTTGACATCTTATCTGAAGAAGCAGTCAGCTTATGGCTACTGGACTTCTTCCTCAGTGGTTTCCTCCTTTTCCTGGAACTTGGAGATGAACTATCTCTTTGGAAATTACTCTTCCCTCCCCATTTTAGACCTTTCTTGAGCCAGACTCATGACACCTCTGTTAAGGGCAAAGGCAAAGACTTTCAGATATTTACTTTGTAGTCACTAAGTCTTAGGTAACTAAGTAGACAGTGAACATAACTAATTCTTTTACAATGTAATGAATTGGCTTCACTAACATTTTTGATCTGCCTTTTTCCAGTATTAAAAATAACATTACAATGTCATTAGTTTAGCTTTAAAGGAAGTTTCTTT
This sequence comes from Potorous gilbertii, assembly GCA_028658325.1. Lineage (NCBI taxonomy): Eukaryota > Metazoa > Chordata > Mammalia > Diprotodontia > Potoroidae > Potorous > Potorous gilbertii. Next base: position 66,137,815 of record CM053773.1, read on the forward strand.
TCCTCATTCATTATTATATAGTCATTCAAATTTCATTCATTCAACAGAATCCAATCAAATGGAGTTACCCCTACATTGCCATTAGTTTATTTCTTCCTATGTTATTGGATGAGGAGCAGCTAGGTGGTCCGATGTTGGGGTAAGGAAGACTCATTTCCTGAGTATAAACCTGGCCTCAAAAACTTACTAACTATGTGACCCTGGGCGAGTCCCTTAGCCCTGTTTGCCTCAGTTCTTTATTTGTAAAAGTGAGCTGGAGAAGGGAATGGGAAACCACTTCAGCATCTTTGCCAAGAAAGCCCCAGATGGGGTCATGAAGAGTAAAACATGACTGAAATCCCTGAACAAAGGAAGATCATTGTTGAACCACTAATATAGAGCACTAGACCTGGAAACACAAAGACCTGAGCTTGAAGTGAATCTCGGATAGTCACTAGCTGTGTGAGCCTGATCAAGTCACTTAATCTCTCTCTGCCTCGGTTCTCTAAATATAAAATGGGATAATATTGGTATCAACACTTAAAAAGTTGTTATAAAAACCAAATAAGGTTATTTTTTTTAAAAAGCACATAGTGCAATTCCTAGTACATAGTAGGTACCACATAAATGTTTTTTCTCTTTCCTTTTAATTTTGTTATATATAAAATATACTAAACATATGCTTAGTGGACTGTGGAAATATTCACTCTTTTCTCTGAAATCAATTAAATTTGTAAAAAGAAATTTCTTAAGAAACATTTACCTCCCATTACATCAATATTCTCACTAGCTTCCATCTGTTTGGTACTTTTCTCCAAAGGTCTTATAGAACTTTGTATATGTGAAATCATTGTGGAGATTTCTCCTTTTCTGACAAATAGCATTTTCAGTCTAACTGCGAAAGGAGGAGACTGAGCCATCTGAATAAAGTGGATCATGGTATGACTGACCCCTCACTTGTTTGAAAAAAAAAGAAATCTGTCACTTTTACAGTACGATTTCAATCACTGGAAAAGCCTAAATGGGTGAGAGTTCCTTTGAACAATACAATGATCTCCTACGTAAGGGCAAAGTTAGGTCGGAAAATCAATCTGCTTAGTATTATCAATGTAGTACAGAAGGATGAATTAAAATTAGGGGATCTGTTCACTTTATCTCTGTATACTCCATTTTTCTTTAATCCTTTAATTTTAAAGATCCTTTTGTCTTAGTCTTAAAGTAGATATAAAAGAAATTGCGGAGTCTTCACAGTACCTGTAACTTATTTGTTTATTTGTATCCAATCTCATATAAGAAAACATACTTTGGAAATCTTCAAGTGCTATGTGAATGCTAGCTATTATTATTCAATTAAACAATGTGTGCATGTTTGTGTGTATGTGTGCATATGTATGTATGTTTTTAAGAAAAATGTAAGAAGATGTAAAAGGAGATTATGGGATGAGGCATTTTAATGAAAGCAATAAAAGGAAAAATGTTTGGAAAGTTTACTGATAATTATGGTTTTGTGCATCTGAGTATATTTTGGTACCCTCCTGCCTCAGAAAGCTGGCAAAGAATAGAGAAGAGTCAGGCGTACTGACAAACTCTACTCAGTGCTTAGAATGGTTTCAAAGGTTTGAGACCAACTTCAAGGATGCCATCAACCTTTTGGCCACTTCACAATGGGCAGAAGAGAATCACTAGCCCTTGTTGTTCAGTGACGTCCAACACTTAGGGATGCCATTTGAGGTTTTCTTGGTAAATGGCATTTCCTTCTCTACTTCATTTTAGAGATAAGATAACTGAGGCAAACAGGGTTGAGTGACTTGCCCAGGGTCAACCAGCTAGTAAATATCTGAGGTAGATTTGAACTCAAATTTTCCTGATTCTAGGCCCAGAGCTTTACCCACTGTGTCACCTAACTCCCCTGAATGACTAGTAAACTTATCCAAATGTGACTTAATGATAAGTTACTAGCAAATCTCCTTACTTTTATCTTACCCATTTGCTCTTAAAAGTGGACTTATGGTATTTTAAGTATTTTATTCCATATTATAATCTTTGGTTGTCTTAATAATGAGAATTTGTCAGGAAGCTTGGGAATTAAGGATCTGTTCTGTTCAGGGGACTGCATTGTAGAGTGGGAAGAGCACTGGATTGACAATCTCTTCAGTCACTAGCTAGTTATACTGTGCTTGGTCAAGCCACTTAAACTTCCGCAAGCCACTGTTTACTCACCTATAAAATGAAAACGAGAACCAAAATGGATGGGGTAGAAAGAGAATCATCCTGGGAGCTCTGAATACTCAGCTAGATTTAAATCCTAACTCCACCGCCTTACTAACTACTTGATCCTGGCGTGTTACTCAATTTCTCAATGCTCTAGGTCAGTGGTGACAAACTCAAAAAGAAGCAGAGGTCCCAAAATATACATGGCAGTTGAATGGTTCAGTGGATAAAGTTCTAGGCCTAGAGTAAGGAGAAACTAAGTACAAATTCAGCCTCAGTTATTATCTGTGTGACCCAGGACAAATCATCTAACACTGTTTGCCTCAGTTTCCTCATCTGCAAAATGAGCTATATAAGGAAATGGCAAACCACTCCTATGTCTTTGCCAAGAGAGGGCTATCTCCAGTTGTCCTGATCTATATCTTGTCACTGAACCCAGAAGGCTCTGTATTTGCTGTAATCCATGGTTCCACATATGGATGGTATGGTGGTGGCTAATGGAGCACCTGTGTTTTCTTGGTGTTAATTATTAGTCCAAAATTAACACAGGCAGCAGACAATTGATCCATACTTTGTTGCATCTCAATTTCAGAGGCTGCATTGAGTGCACAATCATCTGTAAACAGAAAATCATGCACCAACACTCCCTCCACTTTGGTCTTGGCTTGAAGCCTTTTTCAAATTGAAGAACTTACCATCAGTGTGGTAGCTGACCTTGAAGCCATGTTCATTCTCATTGAAAGCATTTGACAACATGATTGAAAACATCATGCTAAAAAGCATGGGAGTAAGCACACAACCCTGTTTCACTTCACTGGTGACTGAGAAGGCATGAGAGCATTGTCCATTATCCAGAACCTGGGCAAACATGCCACCTTAATATATAATATTGATGAACTTCTCTGGGAATCCAAATTTTGACATACTTTTCTGTAAGCCCTCATGAGTAACAGTGTCAAAAGCCTTGGTCAGATCTACAAACGTTGTGTACCGACCTCTGTTCTGCTCCTAGCATTTCTCCTGGAGCTGTCGGGCAGCAAACACCATATCAACTGTTCCTTGGCCCTTTCTGAAGCCATACTGGCTCTCAGGTACATGACCATCCTCCAGGTGAAGGATCAGTCTATTAAGGAGGACTCTAGCAAGAGCTTTGCCAGCAATGACTAAGAGAGAGATCCCCCTGTGATTGTTGCAAGACAATTTATTTCCTTTACCCTTATAGAGATGGACAATGGAGGCATCCTTGAACTCCTAAGGGATTACCTCCTCTTGCCATATAACCTGAAAAATTTCAGTCACTTTTTGTATGAGCAATGGTCTCCTTACTTTGTAAATCTCAGTTGGTATAGAATCAGCTCCAGGTGCTTTGCCACACGAAAGGAGCCTAATGGCCCTCAAAACCTTTTCTTCAGTTGAAACTTCAGCTAAGGAGGGATTGACTTTAAGTTGAGGTAAATGGTCGATGACCTCAGCATTGATTGATGATGGTCTGTTGAAAACACTATAGAAGTGTTCAGCCCATCTCCCTAGGATCATGTCCTTATCACTAATCAATGTGGCTCCATCAGCACTGAGTAGTTGTGATGCACTGTAGGTTTTTGGTCCATAAATAGCTTTCAGTGAATCATAAAAGTGCTTTGGATCTTGATCTGTAGAGCTTATAGGAATAACTTTATATTTCTCAAGTTTATAATCCAGCAATTCACTTCTTCTTGGCTTTCCCATATTCTCACCATCGTTTGGCTCACCTGGTAATGACTCCAAAGAAGGTGAAAAGTGATAACATTGTTCACTTCAAGAAATCCAATTCAACAAATATTTATTTGTTACTGTTACGGATGACACTGAATATATATATCATATATTGTTATAATGGTTATTCATATTTGTGGATGTTACCTCCAAATTCTCTTATCACATGAGATAGAAATTTAGATCTTAACCATACCTATACAAATTCACGTCAAATGTTAGATATGATTTTTAGGCATAAAAGCTTCATCTTTCCACTCATGGCCTGCCATGTTTTTTTTTTTTCATTAAAAAAGACACATAGAAAAACACTCAAGCATTTGCAATTTTTTTTAAATCAAATTTGAGTTTCGTAAAAGGAAGGCCCCAAAACTTGGAAAAATATACAATCAATTGAAAAAAACTGAGTAGGCCTTCTATTCTAGTTCCATGAGACCTAACCATTTTAAAAGACTGAAAAACCATCATCAGCACACAGAAACCTTAATGGTTTAACTTGCTGCATAAGGAAGGTACAACTAAATGAGCCTTCTGTTACATGTTTTCAACTAAGAAGTCTGTATTTTTCTAAGTAATTAAAATTTTTGTGACTCTGGATACTTGATAGCACTAAGCCAATGATCTCTTTACCCTTATTTTCCTAATTCTCTCATTCAAAAATTCAATTTTTTCACTGAGGAGCTTAAAATTTCATTTTATTGGAGCATATACTTCCATAAATGTTTAACATAAAACACATGTTAACCTCTGGACCCCAAAAATTCAGAATGTACTGTATTCACTGGGCAGGAAAGGTACCAGAAGCATGAAAATGCCACACCCATATAAAAACATTTTTCAATGAGTATCTTTTCCTGAATTCAATTCATTATGAACATTTACCTTGTAATAGGTTTCTTACAAGTTAGTGTAAACAAAGTCGGATAACAATGGAATATTTGGCTATAATATTCCTAGAATCTATATAAACTCCTAGTAGTTAATTAGCAAGAGTATTAGCTGTGGCAGACCATTAGAAGATCCATATGTATTACTAGTGTGGCCTTTTTAAGGGGCAGGAATGCCACTGGGGTGTTCAATAGCTCCAATAACACAATAAATTCATAAAATCACCAGGTTGGAAGAGCTATAGGGTTCAACCCATACTTGAAGAGATTAGCATTCTACAATATATCTGACAATTAGTCATCCAGTTTTGCTTGAAGAGCTCTAGTGAGGGAGAACTCTATGCCTTTCAAAACTTTTTTTCCATTTTTTGAGGAGCTCTACTTGGTAGGATAAGTTTTGTTTTTTTTTTAACATTAAGTCCAACTGCCCAGTGTTTCCAATTCTGGCTCTGATCTTCCACCAGACAGCCCTTCAAACTCTTCAGGACAGCTAATGTGAATTCCTAAGTATTTTCCTCTCTAGATTCATCCCCACATTTCTTCAAATTTTCCATGTCATATTCTCTCCTCAGTGCATCATCCTGACTGTTGTCTTTCAGACATTCTCCAGCTTGCCCTGAAATGTAGTGCCCAGAACAGCATAGGAGACTCCAGATCTAGTCTGACCAAGAAAATTACAGTGGACCTGTCATGTCTGAATCTGTTCTGAACGGGAAGGCTCTCTCTTAGTGGAACTTTTGTTGACCTCCATATTGCATTATTGGCCCATGTAAAGAGCACTAAGATCCACACTTTTGTTCCCAAATAAGCTGCCAACTAGCCATGCTTTCACTATCTAAGCATCATGAAGCTCAATTTTTGAACCCAACTATAGGATTTCACACTTATTCATAATATAAAAACCCATGTTAGAGGCATATATATGGCATGGTGGAGCCGGTGTTAAAATCCAGCCTCAGGTACTTACTAGATAGTAACCCAGGGCAAGCCACTTACCTCCTCTCTGCCTCTTGTTCCCAGATGGATACAATGGGGTTACCAACAGCACCTGCCTCTAAGGATTGTTGTGAAGATCAAAAGAGACAGTGCTGGTAAAAAAAAAAAAGCACTTAGCACAGTGCCTAGCACATAGTAGGTGCTTAACAGATGCATGTTAGTTGATTAATTGTAACAGTTTGGTTGTTATTTTCATCTGTTACTTGATGAGTTCTGTGTACATTCATATATCCCTTTCAATCTCTTTCCATTCTTTCCCCACTTAAATTGTGTTTTCCAAATTTAATTATTGAAGGCTTCCTATTTAGACTTTTTCTCTCTTCTCTCCCCAGGCTCAAATTTGAAATCAAGTTAGGCAGGGGGGAGAAGGAGTTTTTAATGCAGAGAGATCTTTAATGACTTCAGAACTCAAGCTTTATCTAGAGCAATTAACTCCAAAGTAGGGACCAGAGGTCCCTTATGGCCAACCCAGTCTATGACTTGACACTAACTGTATCTCATCCTCTTCCCAGGCTAATAGCACTGATTGTCTTCAACACAATTACACCATTTCTATAGCTTCTCCATCTGACCAGTTACTTATAAGCTCCCTGAATCCTCCCTTCTGATCCCAGTTGCAGCCCCTCAGGGCAGTAAAAACACAAACTACCCACAACAAATAACAAAGTGCCATTGGAAAAATTATATTTCCCTCTCCTGGTTCAGATTATTTCATAGCTCTGTTGCCTTTACTGTCTATGGCATCAACTGTTGAATAAGAACCTTCTCCTACCTTTTTATCATTAGTGGGACCGAGGTACACAGGATGAATAGGCATGGATGGATTGTGATGTGGATCTCAAATATCATTGCATTGTTTTTCTTTAAAATAGAAACAAGAACAACAGCATCCATCTCCTGAACTTTCCTGTTATTGTCAAGGTCATCACCATCCTCCTTGCGATATAGGATTACTATCCTGGTAGTATCCTCAAATCTTCACTACCCCTCACTTCACATATTCAAGCAGTTGCCAAATCTTGTCAGTTCTGCCTCTAAATCTGTCATTACTGTCCTCTTCTTTCCATTCACAAAGCCATCACTCTAGGTCAGGGCCTCATTTTCTCTCACCTGGACTATTGAAAACCTATCCTCTACTCCAAACCATCTTCCCCCACCTGCCAAAATTATTTTCCCAAAGGTAATTCTGACAATGTCACTCTCTGACTCAATACAATTCAAACTCTAGTGGCTTCCTTTTACCTTTGGGGTCAAATAGTTCATCTTTATTTCACTTCACTTTAATTTCTATTATTGTACAAGTTGTATAACATATATATGTATGTGTATATATATATATATATATATATATATATATATATATATATAATAGTATCATAGCACATTAACTATAATTTATAAATAATAAGTGTACATAGGAAAGAGATGGGTCCTCAAATTTTCTGACTCTTCAAGATTAGAGACCGCTGACCTAGAGGATGATTGAGTAGATCATTCAACTTGACTTCCAGAAAAGAATAGACTTTTTTAAACTGTATAATAAACAAAAGCTACAGAAATGGAGAGCTACCATGAATAATCTTTCCAAAGACTCATTCTTTTCATCCCATACTCAATGTTCCACAGTAGCACTGTGATGCCTAACAGGCATCATGGTGAAATCAGTTCCATAAACCACAATCTTCCCAATAAAACAGAGTGTGAAATCACTGACTTGGACAACAAAGGGCACAAGAAAACCCACATGATCTCTGTCTTCTTACAAAAAAAGGAAACCAAATTTGGATGAGGCCTCGAAAATATGGTTCAATCTTCAATAATATGTCCCCCCACCAAGGAGATAAGTCCAAATTTTAGCTATGTAAACAATGCATTCTCAGGCCATCAGATGATATGACAACAAGCTAAAGTTTCACTAAAGTAGATAGTAACCACTTAGTCATATCTCCTGTTATGGTGCAATCTTACACCGAAGATACTTCTCAAAAAATGTAGTAGACCTATAAAGCAAGAGTTCACTACTGTAAACCCTCTAAATACTCCTCCATTTATAGTGTTTTTTCTCCTCAGCTTTAGCAAGTCTGTGGACTTTCAGAAGCATTGTGACTAAATGGCCCGGCTTAGCTGGGATATCCTGTCAAAGGTCTTAGATAAATAAATAACGAGATGAATTAATAAACGTAAGACAGCTTTAATCCTCCCTCAATACTATATTAACTCAGGAAGAGGAAAAACAGCTGAAGCCAAAGAAAAGAGATCACTGCGAAGTCAGCTTGTGTTTATTGGCTTTATGAGAACCGATTACAGGGTAATGAATGCAGCCTTGAATACAGGTCACCTACAGGTCTTCTTTTCAAGAGCCATTCACTTCAGTCTCCCGTCTTCTCAATACACAGTTACATATTAGAATCTTGGAGCCTCATGGTGCCTAATAGTACCACTAAGAAGAGTATCACAAAACCCACTTCGCCTCAATTTAAGCATAAACTATAGCTCTCCTCCTTAAGTCTTACAGATATTTCAGTGTAACTGCTCCTATGGGGGAACAGAAGACTAGTTAGTGAGTACTTTTTTTTTCTTTTTAGCACAAAGTCTCAGAATCACAGACTCTCAGAGCTGGAGTTCTAAAATCTTGGTAGCCATCTATTCTATTCTAATCTATCCATGGCCAAGAACATCCTCTAAAACATAGCTGAACAATTGTCATTTACTTAAAAACTTTCCGTGAAAGAAAACACAACAGCTCCCAAGGTTACCCATTCCGCTCTGGGAAAGTTTCATTTTTAAGGATTTTCTTCCTTACGTCCTATACAGGAGGAGGCAAGGTGCAAACATAGAAGGAGATAGCCTTAGATGTTCACATCTTGCCTTTGATGTGTAATAACTCTGACCAAGAGAAAGTTATTTAACTGCTCAATATGGTCAGACAACTCTGAGAGTATTAATTACAAAGGAGCTGCTTGTATGCATCAATGAAGGGAGTTTCCCTACTAGTATAATCACAGATTCATGCCCCACTTCCACCAGCAGGCAAGATTCTCTTATGACTAAATTGGCTTCTTTGCAATTTCCACCCATTATAAAATTACTGCCAAGACTTATCAATGCTACCTCCTGCACCTCTGGCTGAACGGAAAAAGTTAGTCAATAAATATTTATTAAGAGTCTACCATGTGCCAAATACTGTACAATGCACTGAGTTGAAAGAGAACATGCTCTGGAGTCAAAAGTTCAAAACCTGCCTCTGATCCGTAATAACTGAATTACCTTGGGTAAGTCACTTTACTTTGCTATCCCTCAATTTCCTTATCTACAAAATGAGGAGAGTGGACTAGATTACCTCACAAGTCCCTTCTAGCCCTCCATATATGATCTCATGTATCCATCCTATTACCTCTACCTCATCAAAATCTTCATCAAAATCTTTATCAATTCTTACCTAGATGAATAAAATTTCTCCAGAATTATTTTTTTCTTGAATTCTGTTTTTCCTCTGTGCAATCAATTATCCATAAAGCTTCTAAATTGAAATTGCCAAAGCATAGGTCTGACCATGCTACTCCTCTGCTCAAGAAGGTTCAATGACTCTTCATGACTTCCAGGACAAATTGCAAACTCCTCTGTCATTTAAAGTCTGGTTAAACTATAATCTGGTTTAATCTCCCTTTACACACTGATTGTTCCTTCTGCTTTTCATGTTTCAGCCAAAATGGCCAACTTTCTCTTTCCCACATATGACATTCCATTTCTCTCCCATTTATACATGTTATCTCCCTTGAACCCATCCTTGACTCAAATGTTTTCCCTCCTTACATCAACCTCTTGGACATCTTGCATTCTTTCAAGATTCTTACCTCAAGTTTTATCTCTTTCAAGAGAACTTTCTTGGTTACTTAAATTGTTTCTCCTACCAAAAAAATCATTTTTAAAAGCCCAAACAAAAGATTCACTGTATATTTATTTTGTATGTATTCTCTATTTACTTATCTGTTATCATGCTGTAAACTTCCTTATACCACTATGAGAATGTAAATTCCTGGAGGGCAAAGACTATCTTTCTTTTGTATTTTTTTATTCTGTGTCTATCATTAAGCCTAGCATATTAAGTAGGTTCTTAATAAATGTTCATTTATTGGTTGGAATGTTAATATAGGAATGTTTTAAGTTTCAAGATATCTAGAGTGCTAAATGTGGCTTCACAGGACCTTGAGTTTGAATCACATCCCTGCTATTTTCCTTTATTGATGTAAAGTCATTTCAGTCATATCCAACTTTTCATCACCCCATTTGGAGTTTTACTGGCAAAAGGTACTAGCGAGGTTTGCCATTTCCTTCTCCAAAAACAGGGTTAAATGATTTACCCAGGGTCACGCAGCTAGTTTCTGATACCAGATTTGAACTCATGAAGAGTTATTTTCTATTTGTGAGACTTTGGACTTCATTTTCTTCATCTGAAAATGAAAGAGACTACATGATTTCTAAGATCCCTTCAGGGTGTTGGTCCTAATATCCCCACTGTTAAAGTTTATCCCAATACTAAAATCTCCTCCCAGATCCCCTTTCTATTCTACAGAGAGAACCTTTCTGAAAAGACCTCTTAATTACTGCAGATATTACACATGTGCTGTGGAATGTCTGTTGTTTGCTTATTTTGGAAGTCCTATTGCTCAGGTAATGCACATGTTAGGGCTGTGAGTAAATGATACAGTTTGTATTGTGTAGGATAAATGTATAGGCATTTCCTGAAAACTTGGGTTTGGAATTTTTTTAACACCATACATTATGAACCTGGCTTAAAGATTATGTGTTTTGTTATTTTCCTATTAATGGTGCTGTGAAATTGGGAAGCTTGAAAAGTACAAGGAGAGGGGGCAGAAATCTGGTGATTAGTTGTCTTATTAATGTGTAAAAGAAGAGTTTCTATCCATTATTCATGGATAAAATATGAACTGGGATTTTTAATATCACATTCCAGGCAGAATCTTCCCTGGCACAGTGGTTTCATCTTCAGGCCAAGCTATAAACAGATGTCCCTAGTGCTAGCATGGGGGCTTTGAAGATTGGTGAACCTGCCAGTTTTAACTTATCTTTTAAAGATAAAACAAACCCTGTGAGTCAGTTATATGAAATGAAAAAGTTCTCAGCTTTCCCTGACTGAAACGCAACAGGCATAAAAAGTCTAGCATTTATAATCCAGTATCAAATGGAATTAGTTTATGTAAAGCTGCAGTCTTGAAGGTGCCTCATTCTGGGTCTTCATTCAAGATGATTTGTGTTTTTTCTAGATAGAAGCTCTCGTGGTGTTAAGTTTACTTCTGAACAAAAGATCTGGTCAATATTTTCCTTAAAAATATAAATTTTATTGATTTTTTTTAACTTTATGATCTTCCCTAATATACTGTACCTCTAAGCAATGAGTAGCCCCTTGTAACAAAGAAAACACTATTATGCAAAACCAATTAGCAGAATAACTTATGAGAGTACTTGTAACATTCTGTGCCTGTAGTGTCCCACCTGCCTACTGATAGGAGAGAGATGTGCATCATCATCAGTTCTCAGGGGCCACGATTGCTCATTATAATCATTCAGGGTTTAAGTTTATTTTAGTTTTCTTTTCATTTACAATTTGGTGACCATCAATGTTGTTTCCCTTCTGCCCCCTCAATTATCCCCATTTTCTCACTTATCTTTAATCTTTCACTATCTATGGACTCCCTCTTTACTGCTTACTAATAGGGTCATGTCTGCCATCCACAAAAACCCTCATTTGATTTGTCTATGCTCACTAGCTCTCATCCCATATCTCTTCTCCCTTGTGTAGCTAAATTGCCTGAGAAAGTCATCTATAATAGATGCTTCCACTTTCATTCCTTTCACTATTTTCTTAACTCTTTATGGCTTGGTTCTGATCTCATTATTCAACCAAAACTACTCTTTACAGAGATCTGTTATTTGCCGAATCTATGTTTGGTTTTCTAATCCTTAGCCTTTTGTACCTCTATACAGTATTTGACACTGTAAATCACCCTCTTCTCTTTGATGCCCTTTTCTCTCTAGGTTTCCATGATGCTGCTGTGTCCTGGTTCTTTCTCCTCCTACCTGTCTGACTACACTTTCTCTGTGTCTGATAGATCTTTGTTCAGGTCACACCTACTAAAAATGAGTGTCCCCTGGGACTGTATTCTGGGCTCCTATTCTCCCTCTACACTATTTCACTTGATGACCTCATCAGTTTCCATGCCTTCAATATCATCTCTATACTGATTTTCTACTTACCTAATCCAAATCTCTCAAAACTTCTCTACTTCTGAAACTTATTGAAAGCACCACCATCTTTCTAGACACCCAGGCTCACAATCAGTAATCCTCAACTCCTCACTCTCTTTCCTGATGTCTAATCCATTACTAGATCTTGTCAGTTTTACCTGTGTAACTTCTCTCATCTATGCCTCCTTCTCACTTCTGACACTTCTATTACGTGGATCTAGTCCCGCATCACTCACAAATGGACTATGGTAATAAACTGCTGTTGGTCTCCCCATCACAAATCTTTCTCTGCTCCAACTCATCCTCCACCCAGCCACCAAGTTGACTTTCCTAAAGCATAGGTCTATCTGTGATATACTACATCCTCACTCAATCTATTAAATACCAATGTTTGCTGCGAGGGTGTATTCATGAATTTTTATTGTGTTTAAGTAAACAGAAGTCAGTGTTGGTGATATGAAGGTCATGAGATGCACAAGTCTTCAATAGCAAGTGACCATTCATTTCATCCAACTCCATTTCTCCCAAGGACTCGCTGCCATGTCTGGTAGTCTGAGCCTACTTTAGCATTAAAGTCACCCAGAATTGTAAGTTTATCCTCTTTTGGCACATTGATGATAAAGGGTCTCCAGATTTTTCTAGAGTGTCCACAATGAACAGGAACTCCATGAAACTGGTGTAAGTTTTGCAATTAAAACTAATCTAAGGGGCAACTAAGTGGTACAATGAATAGAGAACTGGCCCGGAATAAGGAGGGTCTGAGATCAAATCCAGCCTCAGACACTTGACACTGACCAGTGGTATGATCTTGGGCAAGTCCCTTAACCCCAATTGTTTGCCTTCCACACCTCCAGAACAAAACAAAACAAAACAAACTTAATCTAGTCAACAAGCCTATATGCCTGCCAAAAGGAATGAATGATAAATTCATGACAATGTGATTGCCATTTTCAAGAAAACACCACGCCATCATCATCAATGCCTATGTTCCCACCATGATGAACTCTGATGATGTCAAAGATAATCCCCACTTGATAAACTTCAGTGGCTCCTTATTACCTATACCAGAGGTTTCAAAATCACTACCATCCTACTGCAAACTCTAGTAAAACTGTAGAGTGAGACTGGAGCCAGATGAAAATGTAGTTGGGAAATGTTTAACAAAATAAATTAAAATACAATACAACACAATGCTAATTTGTAATTCTTAAGTCAATATGTGATCCGAAGGTATGCATTTCTATTTGACTTTAAAATCACTGACCTACAGGATTAAACATAAAATCCTGTTTGACATTCAAAGTCTTTCACAGCCTGACCCCTTTCTATTTATCCAATCTTCATACAACTTACTTTTCACCACATACATTGTGATGCACTAGCCTTATTTCTGTTGAAAAAGACACTCCATCTTTAGATTCCAGGCATTTTAACTGGCTGTCCCTCACACCTGGATATTCTCTCTTCATCCTGTTACCTTCTTTCTTCCCTGGATTTCTTCAAGCTCCTATTAAAATCCTATCTTCTAAGAGAAGCCTTTCCAGGTCCTTCTTAATCTAAAAACCTTCTCTCTGAGATTACCCTCAAGTTATGAGATACATATTTCAATTGTTTATACATGGTTGTTTTCATGTTTATTTCCTCCACTAGAAAGTGATCTTCTTGAGAGCAAGGAATGTATTTTGCCTCTCTTTGTATTTCTAGCCTGGCACATTATAGGTTCTTAATAAGTGTTTACTAACTGTTTAGTCATGAAATATTCTCCTATGAATAGATCTTCAAAGTAACTTCTTTCTCAATCTTCTAATTTGTTATATCACCTTTCATATTTAAGTCATGAATCCATTTGGATTTTATGTTAGTATGCAGTATAAGATATTAATCTATACATAAAATTTCTTCCAGGCTTCTCTGAAGGTTTTCCTCAGCAGTTTTTGACAGTAGCTGAAGTCTTTTGGTTTATCTTTCATATTTGGACACCACAATAGATCCACAGTCCGTGAGTACTCCCTCTAACAGTACAGATCAAAATCTTCCCATACCTTCTTATTTTCCATAATTCTTATCTACGTCTTATCTTGTCTCCTGGATGTTCCATGATTAAGATACTCCATCCCTCAGCTTCAGACACTTCTCCATGCCTGGAATGTTCTCCCTTATCTGGTCTATAACTGCCTTGACTTTCTTTATGTCCCAACTACAATCTCATCTTCTATAGGAAGCTTTCCCTAAACCCTCTTAATTCTAGTGCTTTCCCTCTGTTCATTGTTTTCCATTTAGCTTGCATATAGCTTGTTATGTATAATTTTGTTTGCATGCTGTCTCCCCCATTAGATTGTAAGCTTTCTAAGGACAGAGACAATCTCATCTCTTTTTGTATCCCAAGTGCTTAGTGCAGTGTTGATCACATAAATTTTCACTGATTGATGTCTTTCCTCTATAGAGACACCACCCAGTTTCAGTCAGTCAGCAAGCATTTAAGTGCTTGCTATATTCTAGCCACTTCAATAAATGCTGAGAAAACAAAGAAAGGCAAAAATAATAGTACCTCATAATCTTGTGGGGGAGATAACATGCAAATAATGTGTATACAAAATCTGTATGTATAAAGGGCCTTATTTCAAGTGCTTCTATATCACCTGAGAAACAATGCAGAACTCAAGATTTTTATCTGTTTTCCAAAACTCTTGCTTCTTGACTGGCCCATATCTTTTCTGATGATACACATCTTTTATTCATAGAATTACAGTAACAGGACCCCAGAATCTTATAATTAGAAGAGATTATGGAATCCATCTAGATTAAAACATGTCTTAACAAGAATTCTCCTAAAACATGTACAAAAAGTAATACTCTAGGTTTCACTTTAAAAGTAACAATCACAGAATCACTGAGTCACAGGGACCTCAGGCATCATCCAGTCCATCATGTAAGTGAAAGAGTCTCCCATTCAAATCAGTCAAAGTGCTTCTCTAACCTTTGTTTGAAGACTTCCAATAACAAACAACTCACTACCCACTGAAGTAGCCAGTTCCTCTTTTAAATAACTCTGACTTTGTTTTTTTAGTTAATTTTTTTAAAATAATGAAAATTAAATTTTTCTTCTAATACCCTAACCATAGGAAAATAAATAAATCCTTATAACAAATATATATAGTCAGGCAAATAAATTTCTGTTTTTTCTATGTTCAAAAAAGTTCATCCTGCACTCTGGGTCCCATCATCTCTGTCAGTAAGTGGGTGACATACTTCCTCATTTTTTTCTGTGAAATCAGTTAGTCATTGAATTGATCAGAGTTCTTAAGGTTTTCAAAGATTTTACAGCACTGGCTAGATGAAATCTTATGTTTTCTTCTACCACCGGAGTATAGTATCCATACTCTACCAGGAATCTGTTAGGCTGAAGAAGCTAATTTTCAAGGTGGAAGCTGATGGTCACCCATTCAGGTAACTATTTCTGCTATGCTGCTCTCCATGCTTGCCATTAATTGTGGGTAATGTGCAACTGTTCCCAAAGTTTCCATTGTCTCCTTGATTCTTTGAGTTTATTTCCACCATTGTCTAAACAGAGGAAAGAGCACTGTCAAGTCTTTAACAGCCTGAAAATATACAGCTCATGTCCTAACTGGTGCCCCCATCTCCAGCCTTTCAGTCCTTGGGGGCATAGCTAGCACACTGAATAATAAAGTAAGAATCAAAAAAATGTTAGAGAATTGGACTGAATCTAATCAGATGAAATTCAATGTAGATAAATGGAAAGTTTCACACATTGTTAGAAAAATGAGGGAGGAACAGCTAGACATTGGTTGTTCTGAAAAAGATCTGAGGTACTAAGGGACTGCAAGCTCCTTCTGAGTCAGTAGTGTGATGCAGAAGTCAACAAAGTTGATGCTATCTTGGGCTGCATTAAGTGACACCAAGTTTCCTTGGATAGAGAGGTGATATCCCACTGTACCTTGTCCTCATCAGACCTCATCTGGAGTAGAGACATCAATTCTTGGTGCCAAGTTAAAGAAGAATATGAATAAGCAGAAGAATCCCAGAGAAGGACAACCAATGAGATTAAGTGTCTTAAGTTAGTGTCATGTAAAGATAGGTTGAAGGAACTTTCACATTTAAGAAAAGAGGATTCAAAAGCAGTGATCAGGAAAGGGGAGAGGCTATCATGAGGAGGGGACTTGTTCTTGTTTGGAACCAGATTGGAAAATCAGAGGCTGCATAAATAGAAGCTATAAAGAGGTGGATTTAGGCTCGGTATCAGTAAAAACTTCCCAACAATGAGAATTACACCAAACTAGAATAGGCTCTCTCAAAAGGTGATGGGCTGCCTCTCCTTGGGAGACTTTAAACAAAAGTTGAATGACTGCTTGTTGAGTGTCATAATTGGAGTTCCTGTCATGTTTGAATTGCACTAAGTGATCTCTGAGTTTCCTTCCATCTCTCAATTCAATGATTCTGTGATTCTTTTTTTGCAATCACACTCCTTGCTGCTTCTCAAAGTGTCTTCAAATACATTGCTTTCATAATGTCATCCATTTGATCAAAAACCTTTCAAGCTTCCCCACCACCTACATTTCTTAGCCTGCTATTCAAGGCTTTAAGATATGACTGTGATCACTTACCCTTAACCTGAATCAACCTTGCACTCTAGTCAAACTGGCCTTCTTATTCCCCTCCCAAACTCAGCCTGCTCTTTTCCTACCTCTCTGCCTTAGGTTACACCATTTCCACAACCCAGAATTACCTTCTACTTCTGTTCTGTCTAGACAAACTACCTGTCATTCAGAGCCTAATGCAATGCTGCCCAACCCATGAAGCCTTTGTCCCAACACAGTCAGAAGTAACCACAGATAAAGTAGGCAACTATGTAGCACACAAAACATGCAGAAAGGGAAAATGGGGAGGATAGGAATGAAAGCAACTTTGTAATATTGCAATAAATTATTTCATAATTTATATTTGGCATAATTATTTAATCCAATTTTATACTTAATAATAATAAATACAAAGTGTCAAACACTTTTGATACAATTCCACGCTCCATGGCTTGCATGTATGTAAAGGTGAAGTCAGTGAAAAATTAAAGGGAAGTAATTAGAAAATTTTATCTTTCAATGCTTACTTAGAGAGCAGATAAATGCCCATTGTTTTCTCATGTCAATCCAGCTCATTATATTCTTCTACTCCTCTGAACTCATCATGCTTATTTTTTATATGGTCAATTAATCATAGAAACCAGTCATTGTAAATGACCTAGGGAATGTACATCAACATGGTTACTTTTCAGATGAGAAAACTAGGGCCTAGAGATTTGAAATTTATCTAAGACCACATAATCAAGAGTGATACCTTACCATACTCTCTGATTACCTTATCTGTAGATGAAAGATCAAACTAACTTCTAGGGCTCATTCAATTTAAGTTTCCATGCTTTTAGCAGATGCCCAATAATTTTTTTGATGGACTGACTCAAACATACTCTCTAGGAATAGTCACTAAGTAATAATATTGACATTTCTCAAATATTTGAAAAATTACAAAAAGCTATCCTGAAAATATGTCTATTAGTCAGGAAGGGTAAGTAGGGATATCTGTATTTTGTTGATTAGGAAATTGAGACCAGATATATCTGCTTATTTGTCCAAAGTCACAGGAGTAGTGGGACTTAAATACAGATCCTTTGACTCAGCTTCATGTTGAGTTCTCTTCTACCTTCAGTGCCAACAAAAATTCATTGCATTCTTTTTTTTCTTTCTAGCTAAGTACTTTGCTGCTGCTCTGGGCCATGCTCCAACCACACTTCACTCATTCAGTCAAGAAGAATTTATTAAATGCCTACTATGTGCCAGGCACTGAGCTAAATGGATACTGGTGTTCTTTGGTTTTCAAAGAAGACCAGTGACATAGTAAATGAGTCATGTCGACTTAATGATAAATTGGATTCAAGTGACGTGAAGTTGTGCAAATCATCAACCTCATGCTGGTGATAGAAAGGTGAAAAACATGTTTCATGCTCACAGGGAGTTCACATTGAACTAGGTGAGACAATGTCTTTATGTAAATACAAGATTTGAGGATCACAGCAACCACTTCCTCACCAAGCTATCTTCCCTGTACCCTTGTGTCACTGCTCCTAGGAAGGATGCACCCATTTACTACCCTATGGAGCTCTACTCTTCATCTTTGCAACTTCCCAAACCATAGTAGCGCTCCCTAACCACTCGCCCCCTATAAAAAGGTAGGTTCTGGGAGGACAGGGAAGAGCTTCCCCTGTGTATTATGTGTATTCTCACAGTTTAGCACAGGGTTTGGCCCACAGTAAAATTATAAAAGGTCTCTTTCTTTTTTCCTTCCTTCCTTCCCTCTTTCCTTCCTTTCATTCCTTCCTTTCCTTCCTTCCTTCCCTTCTTTCCTTCCTTCCTTCCTTCCTCCTTCCTTCCATCTCTCCCTCCCTGCCTCCTTTCTTTACCTCTTTCTTCCTTGCTTCCTTTCTCTCTCTCTCTCTCTCTCTCTCTCTCTCTCTCTCTCTCTCTCTCTCTCTCTCTTTTTCTCTTCCTTTCTTGATTTCTTTTTCTCTCTTTCCTGGACCACCAAGGTGGTGGACTATGTATCTTGTGATTGTGATTGTTTACTGGTTTCTTCAGAGGTACAGTACATAGGACAATATATTTTTATGGAAAGACTGTTCAGCCAGGGTCTGAGTAGTGATTCTGCCATCTGGTGAAAGACAGGTGTGGAAGTAAGCTCTTCTCCACAGAGGAATGAGAACTTGGGAAAAACAAGTTGTGAACTTCTGCTCTGAGAACAGGAGGCTGTTCCCATTTGTCTTTATGCTATATGTATTTAACTGAGTAGGGTCAGCACTGAGGCCTGAAACCAATTAACTCATGGTTAGAATTTACTTGTAATATCTGGAATTTTTAAAAGCAGCTTTGAGTATCATGAGGTGGATAAGGGTTAACAAAAGTTGGAGAACAAAGGCAGATGTTCATTTGATCCAAGGCCCTATGAGTCAGTGATGTGTTCCCTTCTCTGGTTTGCCAGCCAGTTTTCATTTGAGTGATATACAGGATACCCTTCCTCCAAGTAGCTATGAGTCACTCTCACTGGCTGTAGAAGGCCTTGTGAGACCTGACTTCTCTTCTCCCCCAAATATGCAATGTTTTCAATCCCTTAAATAGCTCCAACTGGCTCTCTCACAGATGACTCTCAAAGGATGGTCTGAGCTACACTCCTTGTGATCTTAATATTAAACAAAAACAATGGTGATGTTCATTCACTGAGCATCATTTTATTTTTAAAAGCATTCTGCCCTTCACCAAGAAATCGCCTACACAATATCCCCAAGAGGCATGGAAGAAGCTGATCTTGGGATTTTGATGGAATTAGAGCACAAGGGTCAAGTTGGATGTTTAGCAAGTGAGCCCTCCTGAGGGAGGCCTATGAATGATCATGCATCTCTGATTAGGAAATTAAAGGATCCCAGATTGAAAGCTGGAAGGAATCTTGTAGATCATTGATTCCACTCCTTTCATTTTGCAAATGAGAAACTAAGGCCAAAGAGGAAAAGCTTGGTTAGCTTGAAGCAGACTAATCCTGAAGCAGGGAAAGGGAGAATGGAAATTACAAAAATGCACTGGGCACCAGTTTTCTTATTTTCATCTACATCACCATATTATGCTTTATGTGTTGTTTTACAATGTGTTCTCTCTTGCATTCTTATCTACCCTCTATCAAATGAAACTGACCAAAGGGAAAGGACTGTTTGCTATGGCCTTCTAAAATTCAATGTATTGTAGTCTGAAAATTCTTTGCCATTAGTATTAAATAAATCCAACAATCCCCAAAACATAGAAAGATGTCTTCTCCTGCCTTTCCCTTTTAAAACTGTATTTCCATTTTTTCACTTCCCTTTTCCCTATTGCCTCTTAAATAGGATTTTTCAAATAACTTCCCATTCCCTGTCTTAATACTCTCTCCCCTTCCTTTCAATAAATGGATTGTTTATCCCTTTGAATGCTCTGCATATTTTTACATATCTCTGGGTCTAATCAGATATATTTCCTTTTAGGATCTTTATCGGCTTTCTTGATACTTTACTCTTTTTTCAAAGACTTCCCCAAAGATTATAGAGTTCTGAATTTCTGCATCTACTCCATGGTATAAAATAACATACAATATTGTTTTTATTCTCTAAGGATAAACTTCCCTTTTGTAAATTTGGTGAAGTAAAATCTGTGAGGTGCAAGACGTTCATTCTTGACTTCTCCATCTTTCTGGTGCCCTTCTCTCCCTCAAGTGCTCCTTCACCTGAGAAATCATCTGATGTCTCACTCAATAGACCTAATAATAATGTTAATGACTAAGAGTACTTTGCAAGTCTATCTCCTATAAAAAAAGATATGCATATTCTAAAAGGAGGGCATGGATGTCCAAGAAGCTTTTGAAACTCAAAATGGTCCATTTTTAATAGTAGACCTATCTACCATATATCCTATATATAAAAATACTTTTACATTCTACCTTCTATTTTAGTTATTTGTATATGGGTTACTTTTTCACTATAATACTTCATTAGGGTATAGAGGTGACTATAGATTCTTGAAACAAAAACTATAAAATGTTGGGTTTTTTTTAACTAACAGGGCAGCTACTGCTTCTCTGTAAGAGAAATAGGTAGGTTCTAGTTCTATCACTCATGAACCCCATCAATGTGAGTCAATAACTGACATTTTAGCTCCATTAACTTTCAGAAAGGGGATTTATTTAAAAAGTATGTCAAAAATCGTGCAAAATTCTCCCCCCTTTCCCCCCCCCGGAAATCCTGGGGCATACTCTTTGTAGGTACAAAAAGGCCCATCAGAATAGTGTGCTCAAACGGAATGTATGATGGTAGTGAGACACACCTATACTATATGTAGGTACCAAAAAATAACTCACAAATTCCTTTATTTTGTGGCTTAGAGGTCCCCTTTTCAGTGCTGATCTGGTATTCTCACTGGTGCAAGACATCATACTTCTCCTCCTTCTCTTTCTCCTTGTCTTCTTCTTAACTGACTTGCTCACTTACTACAGCTAGTAAATATCTGAATTTAAGTCCTCTTGATTCCAGGACCAGTTCTCTATTCACTATACCACTTAACTGCCCATGGACATCATGCTTCTTAAAATTGTTTCCCTTGGCTTCCAATCTTTTTGCATCTGTTTCCCATATTTTCCTTGAATATGTCCTTAATTTGTATCTATTTCTGCTACCCTATCATCTTTCCCTCCTAGTTTCCCTGGCTTCCATAAAAACTTAGCTTGATTTCCACCTTCTTCAAAGGACCTATACTGGGCACTATGCTGCTACCCTCCACCCCCTAGCTAGTAACTACCCTCTAAAATTAGCTTCTATTTATACTAGATATATCTTGTATATACTTTTTTGCATGTTGTCTCCTCCTTTACAATGTGAGCTCCTTGAAAGCAGGAGCCGAGTTACAGTCATTCTTTTGCTTTCTTAGTTCCTAGCATTGTGAGTGGCATATAGTAAGCATTTAATAAATGCTTGATGGCTATTGTTAAGTCCTGTTTCTATACTCATATATTGGTCCAAACTTCCTAGCAACAGTCAACACAGGAGAGATAAATGGAAAGATGAAGAAGAAAGACAGAGACACACACAGAGAAAGACAGTGAGTGACTTTTTTCTCAAAAGTACTCTATCTCAGGGATGGTTCTGGAATCATCAGAAAAAAAGAGCTTTTCAATTATAAATCAGAATCCTTACTGTACCCAGAGGTATTTTTATATAGGCCAAGAAGTGACAAGGAACAATGCATTGGGCGGATGGAAAATGATAACAGAATAGAAAGAAGATTGAGGAACTTAATTCTCATTTTGCTTCCATTTTTCTCTCTCATGGAAAATGGCCTTTGCCATGGAAAGGACAAAACAAAAATGGCTACAGTAAAGTTGCTACCCAGTATAATTAAGGAGATAGTCTAAGATCAGTTAGCCAACCTTGATAAAATCATTACCCAAAAGAACTATAGCTTCAGGTCTTCAATGGTAAATAGTTAGCACTGCTAATGAAATTTTTAAAAGAAGGGCATATGTTTTAATTTTCCATAAAAGTTAAGGACATGAAGACTGAAAACTAAAGGTCAGTGAACTCATTAATTACTTGGAAAAATCTAGAACAGATCTTTAAAAAAATAACGATCATCTGGGAAGAAAAGTGTTGATTGTAAAGGGTATGGTTACATCAAGAACAGCTCTTGCAAAAGTAAACCTATTCTCTTTTTTGAAGGAGTCATAAAATTGGTATACGGAGGTAATTTTAAAAATGCAATGTATGTAGAATGTATTAAAATATTTTCTAAAATATCCCATACTATTTTTTTGTGGAAGAGATGTAGCAATATTGTCTAGACCATAATGCTATAAGATGGATGTGGAAGTTTACCGGAGTGTCTAGACTAGAAGACTAGTCATTAATGGTTCAATGACAATTTGATACAAAGTCTCCAAGGGAGCCCCAGGGAATCTGCCCTTGGCTCATGCTGTTTAACACTTCTAGCAATCATTAGGGTAAGGGAAGATATGAAAAGGCAGTCACATAAGCAGAGAAAGCGATACTGGGAGAAATACCTAATATTATATGATAGAGTTAGTGTTCAAAAATATTTGGCTAAAACACAAGTTTAAATCTAGTAAAGTGAAATTGACAAAGGATAAGTGTAAAGTCTTGTTCTTGGTTTAAAAAAAAAAAACAATTCCCCAAGTACATGATTAAGGAAATGAGTTATAGCAGCTTATCTAAAAATGATATCAGTGTTTCTGCAGATTTCAAGCTCAGTTTGTGTTAAGTAGTATGCTGAAATATCCTACAAAAACTAATGCAATCTTGGGCTACATTAAAGAGGCATAACTTATATGAATAGGGAAGTGACAATCCCACTCTATTCTGTTCTAGTCAGTTCTACAGTTTAGGGAAGACATTGACAGGTGATCAAATAAGGGCAGCAAAGATGGTAAAGGGCCTGTAGTTCATGTCATATGAAGATCAGTTGAAGGACACAAGAATTTATATCCTGGAGAAGAATCAAGAGGATACATAATACCTCTCCTCAAATATCTGAAGAGCTGCCATATGGAGTAAAGACTAAGACTTTCTTATTTGCAATCAGCAGAATAGGTAGAAGTTACTAAAAGGAAAAATTTTGTCTTGGTTTCTGGAAATTATCCATGTAATAAGATCTATTAAAAAGTAGAATGGATTGCTTCAAGAGATGCTTCATTAGAAGCCCTAAAAAAACCTAGATGACCACTTTGGGGGTACCTTATAATGGAGATTTCTTCTGTAGTGTGGGTTGGTCCAAATGACTTCTCTAGTCTTTTCCAACAATAAAACACTGTGATTCGGTGATTGAGAAATGGTAGTAAAGTGTGAGGATTTATCCTCAAATCCCACATTTCATTTCATTGATCATATCATCAGGACAGAGCCAATGGTAGGGAAGAATTCTTATTCAAAAGCTTCCAATTTTATTTTACCCAGATGGGGGTACCATTTGTTCAAATTCAAGTTCTTTGGTCTCAATATGGGTCATTTTGCTTTTACTTTATTATTCAGTTATAGGCATATTAGCATCACCCAAAATGAAAGCAAAGTCAAGACTTCTTTAGAAAAATTTAAAGTTAAAGGCAGGGTAAAATGTGAAAAATTATCTTGCTCCAATCAAAAGTAAATTATTTTGCCTTCAAACCCCCAAATAACCTTTTTTAAAGATATTCTTTGGTGTAACACAGGGAATTATTTATCCTCTTAATATTGTGATAGGAAGAGAAACAAGTGAAACAGGTTAGACTCTCACTAGATGGGCTAACTTTGGTAGAAAAAAAAATACAAGCATTATATAAAAGAGACAGGACCAAGGT
The DNA here is from genome assembly GCA_028658325.1 of Potorous gilbertii. NCBI lineage: Eukaryota > Metazoa > Chordata > Mammalia > Diprotodontia > Potoroidae > Potorous > Potorous gilbertii. Next base: position 66,161,832 of record CM053773.1, read on the forward strand.
ACTGCTCAATAACACCTTTTTGAAGGGGAGACCACAATCCTGAACATGATAGAATTAATCCAGGCACAGTAAATGGCATAATATGAATGGAAGGAATATGGAGCTAGTCACAGAAATGAACTTTTCACTGGAAACAAAAGAACAAAAGCAACTTTCCCAGGAAATACAAATAGTATCATCCTAGTCAGGTCCAGCTTGCAGGCTATCTTAAGAAGAATTCAATTTATCAAGCATACAGCAATGTAGTCGTTAAATGTAAGACTGTGCTAGGCGTTAGGTAAGATACCAAGTTCAAATAAGGTCAATCAATAAGCATTTACTAAGTCCTTACATTGTGTAAATGAGTGCTGGGGAAACAAAGAAAGGCAAAAACAGTCTGCACTCTCAAGGAACTCACATTTTAATCAGATATGGTTCCTGCCTCCAAGGAGCTTATAATGTAATAAGGAAGACAAAGCATGGATGCAAATAAGTTTAACACAAATCAATGAATAATTCCATAATAGAACTTCATAAAATGTGATATGAAAAATATTCATGTAGAAAAGATCCCTTCCAGTTGGGAATATCAAGGAAGATTTAGGGAAGGGATGGGTCTTGAAGAAAATGAGGCATAGTCCATTTCACATATGAGAACAAAGGCCGAAGAGATAAGAGAAGGAATCATGAGAATAGAGAATGGCAATTAGTCCAGTTTAGCCGAAATATAAGGTACGTGCAGAAGGGAGTTGAAAAAAGATGGGAAAAGAAGAGTGAGGCTAACCTGTGGAGGTCCTTGAATGCCAGGGTAGAGTTCATATATTATTCGATGGGCAAAGGCAGATCACAGGATGTTTTTAAACAGTCTATATTAGGAAGATTGCTTTGTTGACTGTGTTAATGATGAAATCGAATGAGTGTAGGTAGAGAGGGAAAGAGAAGTTAGGAAGTTATTACAATAATAAAGAGAGGTGGAGATGCAGGTCTATTTGAACAATGGCAGCTTGAATGGGGGAAAAAAGGACAGATTAAAGTGATTTCAGAGTTGAAATAGACAAGTCTTGACGATTGACTGTGGCAGGTGAGGGAGAAAAAATATCAAGGATGATTCTGAAATTTGAAGCAGGGGTGACTAGAACAATGGTATCCTTCAATAAAATTAGAGATATTATCAGGAGGAGCAGAAATTTGTGAGTGAAAGATAATGAATTCACTTCTTAAACATAATGAGTTTAAGTTATCGACATTATATCCAAGTGGAGATGTTCAGTGGGGAGCTGGAGCCAGGGAAAGAGAAAGGAATAGGCATTAATATAGTACCCATTATGTACCAGGAACTGTGGGAGGCAATTTTACAATTATATCTCTCCCAACACAGGTGCTATTATTATTCACATTTTACAGTTCAAGCAAATAGAGGTTAAGTGACTTGCCCAGGGCCATACAACTTGTAAGTAGATACCATTGAATCTGAACGCAGGTCTTCCTTACTTGAGGCCCAGAATTCTATCAACTATGAAATGAGTGGCCTGAGAGCTAGAGCTCTTAGCTAACACTATTGAATAATCATTCCCATGGAAGGGATGATTGGATCTTCAGGGCTGATAAGAAGAAAAAACAATTTAAACCTTAAAGAAATGTAAAAATATTGGAGAAAGATAATGTAATGTATTAACCTTTTAATACACTCATTTGTAAAGAGCAATTTAGTGCTATATGGGAACAAAAAGTATTTTTAATGCAAAGAAAAAAGCTCTATCAAGGATATAAGAAATTGCCACTATTAGACAAGTTTTTGATGTGCAAAAGGAGTAGAGTAAAAAAATTTGTTTTAAAAAAATTATTAAATAATATATGATAAAGCAACTTTCAGATGAGATCTGAGTAGTTTTGGAAACTACTTGCATTTCAAGATAAATCTAAAGATTCAACTCACCTTCTAAAAGATGTAGGATAATACCCTGTTTGTAAATAAAATTTGGTGATTTGTAGGGTGGAAAGATGAACTTTTTATTTGTTAAAAACTTATTTGTTAATTTGCTAAAAACTATTTGGTTTTTTTGGCACAAAGAAACAGAGCTCAAAGACTATACATGTTCTGTGACGTAAGAGGATACAACTAAAAATGAGAAATATAAAAGTTGGAAACATTTTATTATTTTGGGGAATTTTTGCTTTTTAAATGAAAAAACAAATCACAAAGAGTCCAAAGATTCTGATTTATGCAATCAAGACATAGAGATATAGATATGTGGGGTAGAAGAGAAGGGGGTGATATTAAAAAAAATGACAGAAGTTCAAGAAATAGCAGGGCATTTGGTATAATTGCTTCCTACTAGACTAATTTGATACATTAGACTGATGACAGCTACATAGAACAAACGAAATACTCAGGTAAGGAAAGCAAGAGTAAAGGGCACCAACAACATTGCCAATAATCCAAGGCTGTAAAATCCCTGAATTTTAGGACTAGAAAGGCCCTTCAGGTCACAAAGTGTAACTCCTCATTCTGCAAATGAGGAAACTGAGGCCCCGAGGCTTTAAGTGATTGGACACAGGTTATACAGTATGTTAGTAGCACAGACAAGATTTGAGATCCCCACATGCTCAGTCTAACTCTGTTTTCTCTATATCATGCATCTTAATGTTGCTAAATATTACTTCATTTTGTTTCTCATAGTCCCAGTACTCAGCAAAAAGCTTGATATATAATAGATATATAATAAATTGTTGTTAATTAATTCTAAGCACCTTTTCAATGTCAAATATCAAGAAGGTTTTTATAGGAGAAAAAGGTGCTTTCAACAAGTTGAAAGTCTTTATCTGTCTGTATTTGTCCTTTGTTTTCAAAGAAGTCCATGACATCAGAGAAATGACGACATGACTTGAACTTGACTTTGTTTTGAGTGAGGGAAGGCTGTGCAAGGTCATCAGCCTCACTTTCCCCTCCTGAGTCATTTGGATCCAGTGACCAGATATTCATCAAGAAGACTGGAGAAGGCCCAGGATGCAATGGGAGACCTTAGTTCAGGTACTCACTTAGAATGAGGTAATGGTCATTCAGTGAATAGACCTCTTTAAGAAGTAGCCAGGACATGGTCCCTTTAGTGACCAAAAGAAAAGGTGTTTGGTGTCATCAGACTATTTCAGACCATCATATGACTATCACCAGAACAGGGGCAGACTGCTGGAAATCCTAAAAATCAAATCCTGAGAAAAATAGCCTTCATATCTGAGCTGTTAGCATCATTATATGTTTACTGGCACCATCACAGGATTGGAATCTAAAGTAAGAACTGGGTATAAATATAGATATCTGCTTCTAAGAGAAATCCAAAATTAAGAAATTTTTTTCAGACAAAAGACAAATTCATGCTATAAGGACTCAGTTTCTATACTCTTGTGTGGACTTGACTTCCCCTAACTCTAATGAAGATTTTACTGAGAAAGGGAAGTATATGTGACGGAAATTTAAGTTTATTTTCCCATCAGTTTGTTGGGGATTTCACTCTTGTATCCTTTAGTATTAAACAGTCAGATTTTTTATGTACTGAACCACTTAAGTGGTGGCTATAATGAGCATTTTACTGCAAAAAAGGTTGAGTATTTCAAGTTCAGATAATATCTATCTTTTTTTTTCCTCATGCAAGATTTCCTGTAGACATAGACTCATTCAGAACATTTAAACCTGGAAATACAAAAGACATTTCTTATATATAGATAAATATTACCCTTTACTTGCACATTTTCAGAGGTGTTATAAGGCTACATTTCAGTATATTAAAGACCAAGAAACATCTTTCTCAGGAAGACATTTTTTTTCTTCACGGAATACGCTCACTCATTCAACTGCCATATACCTAAGTCACACGTCCAACAAAATGTGGGATAAATCCCTTTCTCCCAACCTCTTCAACTATCCTACAACCTCCTTTTGCTACACCTAAAGGAATTCTGTTGCAGGTGTAGAATAATTACAGTTAAACCTATAGAAAATAACAGAATAGCAAAAAAAGTAAAATCATTTAAAAATTAGTACCCAAAACAACTCTAATACTTAAGCGTACACTCAGTGCCCCTCCCTCACTATTATCCACATATTCTATCAGTAGCAGCAGCAAGAAAGAAGCTTGCGCTTGGATCCTCTGTTCCAGTAACTCTACCCCAAAACCTCCTGCCATTCTTACACATCCTCTAAGAAATGCCAGACAATAATTTTACCCAATGACATAAAAGAAAAGGGGAAAGTAAAGGGAGGAATTGAAAAGGGTGTCAGTTCTAGGGTCTAACCATATCTTAAGGGAAGGTGATTAAAATCCAGCAGGGCCCCCCCTAAATATTACTTAGGGCAGGGATCTGGATTGGCAAGCTATACATTCTCCAGCACAAAGAGATTAAGGAAGTCTTGAAACTTGGCTAAAGTTTTCCGTATCTGCTTATCAGCAAATAAGTGATGGCGAGAAACAAAAGATGAGATATCAATGTAGCAAGAGAAAAGGCCTCAATAAAAGTCCAGCATATGAGGATATAAATCAACAAAGACTATCCTAAAACCATAATAATAAATAAAAATTCTAAGAGGATATGATGATCTATTAACAAATATCATATGAAGAAAAGTAAACTAGTAATACCTGTGAAAGACAGAGTCTGTGAGGTTCCTAGAGTGTAGAATAGCAACAAGAAATTCCAGAATGTTTTGAAAGAGAAATAAATACATAAGAGAAAAAAAATTGGAATAAATGTAGGTTAGAGAGAAGAATGTTCCTTGCAGATTTTATTTTAATAATAGAATAGAAAAAGTGAATCAAGAATATAGAATTTCACCATGAAAATGAGAGATTCATAGATTTAGAACAAAAAAAATACTGAAATAGAGGAAAATTTGCCAGAAGAGAAGCAAAATGCAATAATGTAAAACTAAATCTTGAATTCATTAGAAGCCAAAGTGTACTGACCTAGAAGTCAGGATAAGCAGAGACAATTTGGGCATCATAGATCTTCCAGAAATAAATACAATTTTTTTAAAGTACTGAAGACAATAATATAGTAAATAAGACAAGAACATTGCTCAAAATTTCTGAAGATAGACCAAAAAAAAATTATCAAAACGATCCACAGATCAGATTTTTAAAACATTCCCCATATTTCCCTAAGCATTTACTAAAAGTCTGTAAGATGCATAATATCTAGGGAGGGTGTTGTCTAGAAAATGAATAAAAAACATGGTACTTCCTTTGCAAAGGACTTATAATTGAGAAATGAGATGCATACAAATACAACAGTTGAAGAATAATTCATTCTAGGGTTTGGCACCATCTGTTGGTGCAATAGGAATAAACGTGTTTTCCCTTTCCTCACCACCACCACAAATGTGGGAATCTTCTGAACAATACATTTGGGGGAAGAAAGGAAAACCGTAATTAGTGCTTTGAACAGATCTTGTGACCCAAGTGGCTTTGGCTAAGGGTTTGATCTGGAATTTTTTCTATTTAAAAAATATTGTGTGGTGTGTGTGTGTGTGTGTGTGTGTGTGTGTGTGTGTGTGTGTGATATGTGACTAAAAAGGCAATTAGTCAAAAATATATATGAAGCTCAATTCTGACCAGTGATTTAGTGGCAAGAGATCTATTTGCTCAAGAAGCATACCTGTCTCTTATATTTTATTGAAAAATTTTGTAAATATGTTCCAAAAATCAAAACTTTCATTTTAATTTCATTTCTAGTCAAGCATAGAAGACTGTCACTGATATATTTTTTTCTTGATTGGTGTGTAGAGAGAGGTGGTCAGTAACACTCAAATATCACTGTCTCATAAATATAATCTATATGCACACACACGTATATATACATATATATGTATACATATATATATATAAAATTAAAAGGGATGTACTCCAGTAAGTTTGGTTCCTGCTCAAGTTTTGCTTTAAACCATTACTCTGTATCCAATGGAAACAAAAACAGAGGTATGTTATTTTAGCTGATTTTCGTTACTAGATTTAGTCAGCCCACTGCTTTACATCACTGCAAATATCCAGAACTTGAATCAAGAGACCAGAAGGAGAGGAAGCAATATATCCAAGCATCGTCACTGCTGCCAATACTGTTTATCCAAACACTCTTTTAGCCAAACTTACTTAATGTTTGTTTTGAGAAAACTAAAGCCTAGAATTTCTAGAGAGCAAAAGGAATAAGCATTAAAGGAAAAGAATCAGTTTAGCCGGCGTTCCCCAAACCCTCCTGATATTAGTACCTTCCCTTCGTTAATTATTTCATAATTATTCTGGATATACACACACACACGTATATACACATGCACACATACATATATACATATACATATACACACATATGTATATACACACACATACAGACATATACATATACACATATACATACACACACATACATATACATGTATTTATATATATTTGCATTTTTTCTCCTTCATTAGATTGTAAACTCCTTGAGGGCAGGGACTGTCTTTTGCCCCTTTTTCCATCCCCAGTACTCAGCACAGTACCTGGCACATTGTAAGTGCTCATTAATTTATTGAGTGAAATGTAACAGGATGTGAATTATTTGTTGACTGGGGCTGGATATCTCACCTGCCTCCAAAAAAGAGACAGTTTACAAGTTTAAACATATTGTGATTAAGGATAAAAAAGAAACAGACTATTTAAAGGTAACAAGAGTAGATTCTAACAAGCACATCAGGTGAGCTAATTATTTTAACAGGACACTGAATTTAGTTCTCAGTACCTGGAATATAAAGAGAATGAAAAGAAAAATACTGAGTAATGTATTTTTTCTCTATTGTTAAAAAAATTTATATAAATGTAGTTCCAAAATATATTTTCCCTTAAAATTAAACTCAAGAAGGAATTGTGTGTGTGTATGTGTGTGTGTATGAGTTTGTACAGCACAAGGAATTTTTGCTGAGGGTCTTTATGTAAGCAACACAGAGTAGTATGCTGGAATGTCTTCAACTATAGTTTTGCAAAAGCCACAGAAATAAGATTGAAATGGATAATTCTTGTATTGATCCTTCATAAAAGCTGAGAGCATAACATTAAATTGCAAGTTAGCAAAAGCATTTCTTCTGCTAGGGGCCAAAAGAATATGCTTCCAGTATTTCATTTTCTGTTAGCCCATTGGTACAGAGTAGAACACAGAGAAGGTAGGTTAACATGAATTGCATGTATTGATTATTTTGTGGCCATGGTTCAATTTAATTTTATAAATAATTATTTCACTCTTCTGGGCAGTTAAGTGGCTAAGTGTATGAAGAACCCAGCTTAGAGTCAGGAAGACCTAAGCTCAAATTCTGTCTTAGATACTTACTAGCTGTGTGACCCTGTATAACTCTGTTTGCCTCAGTTTCTTCATCTGTAAAATGAGTTGTAGAAAGAAATAGCAAAGCACTATAGTATCAGTTTGCCAAAACACACACATACATACATAAACATACACATACTTACACACACACACATACAAAACAAACAAACAACCAATGAGGCCATGAAGAGTCAGGCTTGCCTGAAACAACTGAAAAACATTGTCTTCTTACTATCTACAAAGTATCATCACTTTCATATCTCAGTGACTAGCCCTATCTAATGGAAGATTTTCTTAATAGATTCTATCTCTTGTTTGGAAGGTAGGGTAAGGGGAGAAGAAAAAAGATGCACTTCACACAATATCAAAATTCTCCCACATAGATCATATCATCTAGGTTATATAGTTTCTTATGATAGTTCATTGAGACTAGAGTTAGACAATTGTTTTTTCCTTGAGTCACCTATATACAGACACAGACACACACACATGCAGAAAAACACTCCATTCTCATAACATCCAAGATGAATACTTTCTTTTCTCACCCATACAAAGCAAGAAATGAGGTGGTTATGTTGGCTCTTACGTTCACTCAGTGGTGGAATCTCAGACCTACATCCTGCAAAATAATACCCTCTGGAAAGCATGGCAGTATAAAGTTCATTGATTCCCATGGATGTTTCTTCAATGTGGAATTAAGGAACTCACACTGTCTGTTACCAGTGTAGCGCACATAGCTTACTCAAAGAATGCTTTCTCCCCCACAGGATCTATTAGTTCTCTCTAAACTTGACATCATTCTAAAGTCTTCTGTAGCCAGTTTTTAATAACCCCTCCCAGTTCTATTACTACATAGTTAAATCCCTGTTTGATTTATGGGATATTCAAGAGTGTAGCAATTCTAGTCCAAACTATAAATCTTCAGAAAAGACACTAGAATAAAGTGGGCGACCCTCTCTTTTCCAGTTCTGGAATATCTATCTCAAATACTCAAACTCTAATGATCTCTTCAATTTGGGAGGTCTCTCCAACTCTGCAAATTGCAATTCATTCCTGCTGGCACTTTAAGTCTTTTAGATCTTGTCTCTCACTAATTTGCCATAGGGGCTCAGGCAATGAGTTAAATGTTTTACATTCTTTCTCTTGGCATCACTAGGATACAGGGGCACTCAGTGACTATCCCCGCTTCCCCCCATTCTTAGTCATTGCTGTGTGACCAAGCCTTCCCTTATTATTATTGCACAGTGTCCTCTATCCCTATTCTTCTTCAGGGTTCCTCATTGGTTCCATGGTGAACCTTGCTCCTACACACTATGAGCCTTTCCTTTGACCTCTGTATGATACTTCTTTCTAATTCTTCAGAAACAGGCGCACTCCATGTCTTGCTGCCATGTACAACAATTGCAAAACATCAGTTGTAAAAATGTATGCATTTGCTTCCATTAATGCTTGGGGTCAGTAAAGGAGTTATGTAATTTCTTGAAACAATCCAGGCTACTCTCTTCCTCTCATTGAACTGAGTCCACAGAATGTCACTAATCACCAGCGAGTAGATTATTGATTCATGACCAGTTTGAAGGAAGGTTCTAAGACTATTGAGGCCATGGTATTATTTCTCAAAGCAATTACATACAAAATGGTACTGTGGGCCTATGGTGGGAAGGGATAAGGTCAGTGAGGAAAATACTTTAGGTTGTGAAAAATGTAATTTATTGTTATAATCCCATACTGGTAATCAATATGATGACAGAGCACTTTGTAGCCAGACTGGATTCCCCTTCCCCCCAGGACGTTGATTAATGAGGTGCTTTCCCAAGTGTACTAAACAGCATTCTGCAGACATGAAGGAATTTAAATATCACTTTGCAACAAAAGTCATTCTGTCTTCCCAACAATCTATAAGAACAAACATGGAAAAATAAAAATAATTTAAATATTCAGCAAATATATGCAACAGATCTGAAGGTAAGCTACTGGATTCATTTGGTGGTCCTCACATAGTGAAATTGTGGAAGGTCAGAGAAAAAAGGGTCCCAGGATAGGCAGACATGACTAGATCATCATCCACTGAAGGGAGAATTTACATCAATTAGATCACACACACTTCAAAGCTTGGAAGTGTGATTTGTGAAACAGGGATGCTATTGAATAGACTTGTATTAGAACAGGGCTGGCTTCTGGGAAAGATGAACAAAAGTAGGACTGAATAGTCAATTTATAAGTTTATATTTAGAAAAGACCTTAGAGGCCATTAACTCGAACCCTCTCCTTTTATATGTGAGGAATTCAGAACCCAGAGGGTTAAAGGAGTTGCCCAAGGTCACAGAGCTAGTAAATGTCTAAGGCAGAATTCAAACTCAGGTTGTCCTGGGCAGCTAGGTGATATACCAGAGTACTAGGTCTGGAGTGAGGAGCACTTGAATTCAAATGTGACACTGAGCAAATTGCTTACCCCTGTTTGCCTCAGTCTCCTCATATGTAAAATGAGCTGGAGAAAGAAATGCAAAACCACTCCAGTATCTTTGCCAAGAAATCTCCAAAGAGAATCTCAAAGAGCTGAATATGACTGAAAGAACTGAACAACAACTTCTTGACTTTTGTATACTATCTATTACACCACCTAAGTATCTCAGTTGGGGAAAGCATAAATGTAACATAAGGAGTCTATGAACTTGAACTACGTAAGTACAAGGCAAAAAAAAAAAATAGGTTAGGTCATTTAAATCAACAAGATAGTCTTTGTCCATTACCAGAATACAATCAATTGGTTGGGTAGTGGAAGGGAGGGGATTTTTGGCAGGAGGGAGGCAATGAGAAAAACAAAAGCTTTTAACCAAAATACCTTTTTGAAGAAAATATATTACTTTGGCCATTTGAATTTTAATACGATTTTAAAACAAGTTTCTTTCAGAATAGTGCAACTCTTTGAGGCAAGAGGAAGCCATTTGTGATTCTCTGTGGTTTCTACCATTGATCACACCTCTGAGACCGGCAGCTCTCTGAGCCATTAACTTGTTTCTCTGGCTGCACAGTTAATTGAAACAAAGAACTGATGGAGTAGATAATAAAAGTTTATCTTCAATAAGGAAACAAGATTTCATTTTATTACTATAATTATTATAGCTCATTTCTAACTTTACCATGCTAATAGGCATTCAGGAGCCTACTGTGTTCTCTCCAAACCTAGAGGAAGTACTCAGTACGAGAGGAGTCCATCAGCAATCAGAAAAAGGGCTGCTCCAAGTTTCTCCTTCCTGCACACAGGGAGTTGCAAAGTATGTTTGATAGCAGCTTCTTAATCTGTAATATATTTTACAGCACAACCATATCTAGTAGTACTTTGTTTCATTAGGATTTCTCAAAAACCTAACCAAAGTTACTGACAGATGCTAGGAAGAAAAAGTAGACAGCACTTCAGTAGGAAAAACACTGACTTTTGAACCAATTGTATTTGGGTTCAAATCAGCAACGTGCTAGTATTTAACAATCAGCTCTTTGGGTGGGGGGAATTATAGATGACATTCTTTTAAATGTGCATTATTAACATTTTTCCATCAATTTTTTAAGGCTGGACGATGTTCAAAATGATAAATCAAGTCCTGATTTTTAGCTTGCTGATTTCCAAAAGTATACATGTTCACAGTGAAAATGTAATAATAAGCTTTTCTATAAGAGGTGTGAGCTGGCTCCAATACAGCCCTAGTTAACATTCTGACTGATTATTTACTACCTGGGTGACCTTGGTTGAGATAGTCATCAATTTCCCTGGGTTTTGGTATCCTCTTCAGTAAAATGAGGGATTTAGACAAGATACACTCTAAAATCCCTTCTGGATCAGGATTGGGGATTCTCAAAGAGAGTCAGTTATCGTAGTAACATTCATAGGTCCTTATAGAGAAAAGAAGACTGTTTCCTTACTATTACTTTCTCTTGGGAGAATAGATGAGAAGAGACTTACATCAGTAGCTTGTTGATCTACATGGTCAGACTGTCATATGAACTGATTCTGCTAAGTCTCACCTGATGGCTTTCTTGCAATATGAATGTCACAAAACTTAATTTAAGTTTCTTTCAGTTCTTTTGCTGTAAATGATAATAACTAACATATATTGACATATGTATATAATATATAGAGAGAGACATATATAGTATTTAAGGTTTGCTAGGTACATCTAGTTAAACAAACATAACAGATCAATGGTATTTGCAAGACCTACTTCTATTCAACTATGATTTAACCTCAAAATTCTTACCACCCAGATGCTATCTTGACAATTCCTTAATCTTCATCATGCTCCCTCTATTAAATATTGACTATAATAAGCAAGCAACATTATAGTTCATTCTTAGTCCAATTAGGTTAAACATTGGCAGAATATTCAATAGAAATAAAAATGATTCACTAGATAAGAAAAAATTCTAAATGGAGAGAAGAGTAAATGACTATAGATGTAGCTGGGCTTTTTAAAAAATCTGCACAGCAAAAAAATTAATGATATTTCAAATATGGAGAAGAAAAAACTGAGATGAGCACAAGGTTTCTCATAAAAAGCAAATGTCTTCACTTTTTTTCAGACCATTAAATAGAATAATCCAAGACAATTCTGAAGGACTTAAGATGAAAAATGCAATCCATCCCCATAACGAACTGATGGTGACTAAATACAGATTAAAGCATACTTTCCTTTTACTTTATTTTTCTTGAGATTTTTTTTTGGTCTATGTTTTCTTTCACAACATGACTAATATGGAAATCTGTTTTGCATGACTACACATGTATAACCTAGATCAAATTGCTTGCCTCCTCAACAACTGGTGTGGGGAAGGAGAAAGGGAAATAATTTGGAATGCAAAGCTTTAAAATGAATATTAAAAATGTTTTACATGTAATAAAATAAATACTGAATAAATTTAAAACACATACACACACAAAGAAAAGAAATAGTGGCCATTTTTCCAAACAAGGCCCAAAGCAATGAGAAGTACTCATTTTCAAAGGAAAAAATGACTTCAAGAACTTAAATATTACGTCCTATAGATGAAAGTCAAAGATTAAAAAAAGTTATAAAACTTAAGGAAATTCTGGCAATTCTCCTCTCCTCCCCCAGTGTTGTCCTCTAGATGCCTTGAGCTGAATCATGAACTGGAAGAACTTAAGAGTCCAAATAACACCTTCGCCGTTATCCTCCTGGATAAGTCCAGCTAAATCTGTTCTCTTCCTGATTCTCTGTGTCCCAGGTCTGACAGGGGAGAATGAATGATTCTAAGAAATAACTTTTCTTTAAGGGACATATTCATTAGGTTGCTGAAAACATTAAAGCCTATATAAAGATTAATTACTATTAAGAATAATGGTGGAAGAAAAAAATAAGAAAATCTATCTAAAATGCAGATCATGTATGAGAAAATCCCTATGATGCAGGGATTTGCAGGAGAGAATATTTGTGAAATACAGACAAAATATCTGAGGAATTTGCTAGAGTGCAATTGTATATAAATCATCAGTGTGATATAGTAATCAAGTCATGTCAAAAAGAAAATTTGATTTTAGGTTTCACTGAGAGCTATGACATTCACAATATGGGAAAAGTTTTATAGTCCCACCCTACCATTGTCAGAGTACATGTGGAATACAGTGTTCCTTTATGGGAATCAGTTTTTAAAAGACTGGTTGTTGTGTTTATCCTTCATTTTTGAAGAAGACCATGACATCAGAGAAGTGATGACATGACTTGCACTTGATTTTGTTTGGAATGAGGGAGGGTTGTGCAAGGTCACCAGCTTTACTTTCTCCTCCTGAGCCATCTGGATCCAGTGAACAGATATTCATCAGGATGATTGGAGAAGGCCCAGGATGCAACGGGAGATCTTGACCTTTATAGGCTAAGGCCTTTTCAAGTACTTACTTAGAGTGAGGTGACATCCATTCAGTGAATAGACTTCTTTAAGAAGTAGTCAGAGAATGGCCACTTTAATGAGAGAAAAGAAAAAAATAGCTAAATCAAGGAGGGAGGGAAAGAGAAACAACTACTCTTGATAATCACTCTAAGCCATACAGTGGCAAGCTGGACAGCACCCAGAGAATAGTGACCAGAATGGCCTAGAGATCATTCCATAGGAGGACTACTTGAAGGGAATGAATTTTCCTACTTTCTTCCATTCTAAAGATGTTATTTTATCTTTTCAGTTATTTTAGGTTAATCTGCTTTAAGGTAACCTTATTACCACCAGCTCTCTTCCCCTTATCCTCCAGTCCCTGTCCTTATTTTGCTTTCCATAGTTTTAGAGTTCTGTTTAATTTATTGTCTTTAATTTTTTCTTATTTTTATCTAGTTATCTAATTCTTCCCTTTTTTTCTTTTCTCTCAATAGTCAAGTAAAATCCCTCTTGCTCTCTTCCCCAACCATTTGTTTAGTTTGTTGAATATTTCATTTTCTGCAACTTTTTCTAGAAAGGATTTCTTTTCCTTATTCTTTTCATTATTTTTCTTTCATCTCTGTCTATTCCAAACTTTCATACTTATTCCTTATTTAGTCTTTGTGTCCCTCATGGAATAAAAGCTTCAAAGGCACATATTTTGAGTTCCCTCTTCATAATAATTTTGATGTTATCATCTCATAGATCTTGCCCCCTTACCTCTTTTTGCTGTTGTTTCTCACTCTTAGAAATACCACTTCTTGCTGTTGATAGAAAGGATAGAAATATTGACCCATGGAAAGACTTTTCCTATGTCCCTAATTGTGCAGTTCATTACGATACTTTGATCATTGCTGTTTGTTTTTCATTTGCTATGAAATCTCTCTAAATCCATGACCTCCCACTCTTTTGGGTGTCAATTGCCCCTAGGAATTCTGATTCTACTTCTTCTTAGATAGGTTTTCTATGTACTCTGAAGATTTTATCCATCTAAGGTCCCCATCTTTCATCAGATAACATCTCCAATCCTCAATGGAACATTCTTCTTTGGGACCCTCACTTATAACTAAAATAAGCCTGTACCTTTTCCTCCTGGTTTCAATCTACTTCTTCATCTCCTTACATATTCTTCTGTAGTCTCTCTTCTTTCTGAGAGACTATAGGAATTATTTTTCCTTCATTGTTACTCTTGACTTGTTTAGAGTACATCACACATTCTCCTCTATTTTCTTCCTTCTTTCTCCTGTATTATACAATTTAGTCTCAGAGAAAAGCATTAATTCACCTGTAGGAAAGGTGTTGTGAAGTTTAGTCCATGATGTTTCAAACCTGCTTCTCCACCATCATTTATTTTTACTTCCCATTTAATGTTTGGTTCTAATTGCATTTTTAGAAAGAAATCTCTTAATTTGTCTCTCTCCTGTTGTGTGTTGTTGTTAACCCCAGAGATATCTTTCATTATGTTTTCATTATTAGGCAAACAGAATTTTAGTAAAGTAAAATATGGATACTGTTGAATGGAAATAGGAAGGAATATACACTTTCTCAGCTGTATATGGCACCTTCACAAAATTTGAGATTTTATTAGGACATTAAAAACCTCACAAATAAACGCAGAAAAGCAGAAATAGTAAATATACCCTTTCCTGACCATAATACAATAAAAGTTGTACTCAATAAAAAGCAATAGAATGATAGATTAAAAACTAATTAGAAACTCAATAATCTAATCCAAAAGAATGATTAGGCCAAAGAACAAATCATAGAAACAAGCAATATTGCCATTAAAGAGAATAACAACAATGAGGCAACATAACAAAATTTGTGGGATGCAGTCAAAGCAATATTCAGGAGATAATTTATACCTCTAAACATTTACAGAAATAAAAGAGAAAAAAAGAAATAAAAGAGTGATAGAAAAGATCCATGATTTGGACATAAAACTGAATCAATGAAAAAACAACTAATTAAATTAAATTTTTTAATTATTAAAATTAATTAATTAAAATTATTTCATTAAATAGCAAAATAGCAATCATAAAAATTAAAGAAGAGATTACTAAAATTTGAACTAATAAATTAAAATAATAAATAAAACTAGGAGCTGGTTTTATCAGCAAAAAAGTTGATGAAATAAATGATTGGTTAATTTTATTTGAAGAAAAAGAAGAAAAACAAATGACCACTATTAGAAATTAACAGAGTGACTGAACAACCAATGAAAGTGAAATTAAAGAAATTATTTGAAGTTACTTTGTCCAATTGGATAAATATTTACAAAAATAAAAATTGCCCAGATTAACAGAAGAGGACATAGAATACTCAAATAACCGTATCTTAGAAAAAGATCCTCAATTGATAAATGGTCAAAGGATATGAACAGGCAATTTTCAGGGGAAAAAATTAAAGATATCTATAATCATATGAAAAAATGCTCTAAATCACTTTTGATTAGAGAGATACAAATCAAAACAACTCTGAGGTACCACATCACACCTATGAGATTGGTAAATATGACAGAACAAGAAAATGATAAATACTGGATAGGATGTGGGAGAGTTGGAACACTAATTTATTGTTGGTGGAGCTGTGAGCTCATCCAACCATTCTGGAGAACGGTTTGGAACTATGCCCAAAGGGCTACAAAAATGTTCATACCCTTTGACCCAGCAATATTGCTACTAGGACTGTATCCCCAAGAGATCATAAAAATGGGAAACGGTCCCACATGTACAAAAACATTTATAGCAGCACTCCTTGTGGTTGCCAAAAAGTGGAAGTCAAGGGGATGCCCATCAATTGGGGAATGGCTGAATAAATTATGGTATATGAATGTAATGGAGTACTATCGAGCCATAAGAAATGATGAACAAGAAGACTTCAGGGAGGCCTGGAAGGACATATATGATCTGATGCTGAGTGACAGGAGCAGAACCAGGAGAACTTTGTGCACAGCAACAACCACAGCGTGTGAAAGTTTTTTCTGGTAGACTTGGAATTTTGTAATAATGCAAGAACTTAAAAAAAAAAATCCCAATGGTTTTATAAGGCAAAATGCCTTCCATACTCAGAGAAAGAACTATAGAATTCATTCACAGAATGTAGCAGATCATGTTTGTGTGTGTGTTTGTGTATTATGTTTTGATTTCTTATATGATTTCTTCCATTTATTTTAGTTCATTTACATAGCATGACTATAGTGAAAACGTATTCAATAGGAAAGTGTAAGTAGATCCTATATAGAATTGTATGCCGTCTTGGGGAGGGAGGGGGGTTGTGAGGGATAGGTGTGTGTGTGGGGGGGTTAAAATCTAAATTTTATGGTAGTGATTGTAAAACATTAAAAAAAATTTAATTTAATTTAAAAGAAAAGAAAAAGAAATTAAATCAGCTATAAATTAGTTCCCTAAGGGAAAAAAAGACTACATAGATTTAGAAATGAATTAAATCAAACATTTAAAAAACCAATTAATTCATATACAATATAGTCTGTTTGACAAAATAGGTAAAGAAGTCTTACAAAATTCCTTCTGTGATACAAATAGAGTTTTGATACCTAAATCAAGGACTGGAAAATCAGAGAAAGAATATCATAGATCAAGTTCCTTAATAAACATTGTTGCAGGGTGGAGCCAAGATGACAGAGTAGAAAGACTCACATATGCTAGCTCCGAGTCCACAGCCCATGGATTTCCTCTAAAAAGAACTCCCAACAAATTCTGGAACAGTGGAAGCCACGCAGCAACATAGTGAAGGAGATTTCCGTTCAGAGAGCCCTGAAAAACTGACCCCAAAAGTCCATCATGCACGGGACTGGAGCAGAGCCCTCCCCTGCCCTGGCCACCCGGCACTGAGAGGAGGGAGAAGATCCAAGCAGGCTTCAGGGATGGAATCTCCAGTGGCCGTGAAGGTTCCTCTACCCACAGACTCACAGGTCAGTGAGAGAGACAGGCTGAGAGGGGAGCAGGGTGTCTCCGGGACTCAGGCCCCCTCAGGAGGCAGTGGCAGAGGCAGCAGGTGGCCAGAGGCTCCTGGAGCAGGCAGGACCTCAGCAGGAGCTCCATTACAGAAGGTTTCTGCATAAACTCCCTGAAGGAACTGAGCCTGGGAGGCAGCCCTGCCCCTACGTGAGCACCAGAAATTAAGCTCCCATTGAATAGCAGCCAGACCTGCTGCCAAAAGCCCTGAGATTGGGGAGCAGCATTTTAATCTCAGACCCCAAGCACCAGCTGGGCAGACCTAGGCCAGGGGTGGAGAGGACTCTCAGAAGTCAAATAACTGGCTGGGAAAATGCCCAAAAGAGGGAAAAAAACAAGACCATAGAAGGTTTTTTTCTTGGGGACCAGATGATTGTGCCATTCCTCTCTGACAAAGAAGAAAACTGCTTACCATCAGGTAAAGACATAGGAGTCAAGGCCTCTGTATTCCAAACATCTGAAATAGATATCCAATGGGCTCAGGCCATGGAAGAGCTCAAAAAGGATTTTGAAATTCAAGTTAGACAGGTGGAGGAAAAACTGGGAAAAGAAATGAGAGAGATGCAAGAAAAGCATGAAAAACAGGTCAATACCTTAATAAAGGAGACCCAAAAAAAATGCTGAAGAAAATAACACCTTGAAAAATAAGCTAACTGAATTGGCAAAAGAGGTTCAAAAAGCCAATGAGGAGAAGAATGCTTTCAAAAGCAGAATTAGCCAAGTGGAAAAAGAGGTGCAAAAACTCACTGAAGAAAATAGTTC
>CM053773.1:66180306-66226721 GCA_028658325.1 Potorous gilbertii
TCTTTGGGAGGGACAGGATCAAAAGAGAGAATAGCAACAATGGGGGGCAGGATAGGATGGACGAAATATAGTTAGTCTTACACAACACGACTATTATGGAAGTCATTTGCAAAACTACACAGATATGGCCTATATTGAATTGCCTGCCTTCCCAAAGGGAATGTATGGGGAGGGAGGGATGGGGAGAAGTTGGAACTCAAAGTTTTAGGAACATCTGTTGAATATTGTTCTTGCTACTAGGAAATAAGAAATACAGGTCATGGGGAATAGAAAGCTATCTGGCTCTACAGGACAAAAGAAGGGAGGGATGAAAGAAGAGAGGGCAGATTGGTGATAGGGGAAATTAGAATGCTCAGTGTATTGGGGTGGGGGAGGGGACAAATGGGGAGTAAATTTTGGAACCCAAAATCTTGTGAAAATGAATGTAAAATTTAAATAAATAAATTTATAAAAAAATAAAAAATAAATTAACATAAATAAATAAATATTGTGGCAAAAATTTTAAGTAGAATTCCTAACAGGGAGACTACACAAAAATATTACAAAGATCCTATACTATGACTAGGTTGAATTTATACCAGGAATTCAGGGCTATTTCAATAGGAAAACTATAAGCATAATTTGTCATATCAGTAACAAAAACAGCAAAAATCATATTATATCAATAGAGGTAGATAAAACTTTTGACAAAATATTATTATTAGCTATTACCATTATTAACCATTCATATTAAAGACACTAGAAAGCAAAGCATAAATTGTTTTTCTTAAATGACAAGCAGTATCTGTCTAAAAGCAAGAGCAGGAGTTATCTGTACTTGGGATAAAATACAAGCCTTTCCAGTAGGATCAGAACTGAATCAAAAATGTTCATTATCGTCCTTATTATTCAATATTGTACAAAAAATTGTTCTAAAATGTACTGGCTATGGCAGTTAGATAAGAAAAATAAATTTAAAAATAAGCATAGGCAATCACAGTTTTAGGCCCTCCAAAGGGAAAAAAATAACTAAAAAGTAGAATTATCCAAAAGCAGGATCAGCTTCCTTTTTAGAGCACAGCCCCTTCAAAGGAGATCCTAATTGGTTTTCAACTATCAAATATATATTTTTCACTCCTTACCTATCATCCTCTAGACCACTAAAAAAGAAAAAAAGTCCCACCATTTTAACAATATTTATAGCTAAGCAAAATAAATATGGGAATATTGTCCAAAAATTTTTATCTTATTAAGTATAATCAATTCATCATATCTCTTTTAGGAGATGGATAGTTTTCTCCATGTTGACTCAGAATTGATTATTGTGTTGATCAGTACTTAAAACTTTCAAATTGTGCTTTAATAGTGTTGTTATTAAATAAATTGATCTAGTCCTACTAATATCACTCTGCATCAATTCATACAAATCTTCCCAGGTTACTCAGGAAACAATCCCTTACTTTTTTCTTACAGTACAAAAATATCACATTGTATATTGACAGGCTTCAAGCATAAACTAGATGATCACTCATCAGGAGCATTCTGTGAGGGGTTTTATTCACATTTGGGTTGGATTAAATGACCTTACATGAAATGTTTTTTTTTATCCATTCATTTAATTTATTCAAAAAGCTTTTTATTAAGTGCCTCATATGTTCCAGTGTTTTGGAGATACAAAATAGAAAACAAAACCAAAATATTCCCTGGAGTTTTTTAGGTGTCCTAAGTTTGTGACTCATGGAGTCAGGAGCTTATGGAGGAAAAAATACCATGAATACAGATAAGTAACCATAAAATATATGGAGAGAACGTAGAAAGAAAGTTCTGTTGAGATAGAGGGATTAAATAGAAGAAAGAGGACTATCATGGTGAGGAAAGGGTGGGGATCAGAAAGGTTTTTCTAATATAGGAGGTAACACTTCAAACTAGGCTTTAAGGAATTAAATTATTTTATAGTTTATTTATTCTGAGGCAGGGCAAGAAGTTCATTTTCACTACTAAAGATCAGAATAATTTTTTAATTTCTTAGTTGAGAATAAAAGGTACAAAAAGGGAATGCACCAATTTTTGCCTCTAGACTAGGGGTTCTTAAACTTGAAGTCCTGTGGCGTTGCCTTTGTTTGTGTATATGCATATGTGTGTGTGTGTTTTCTTTAAAGGAAAAAAAAATTGGAGAAATGCTGAGAAAAAAAGGAAAGTGAAAGCTGTTGTTCTCCCTTTCTCCCCTCCTTCCTTTCAGCTTTTTCTTTCTATTTGCTGTGATCTTTTCCACTCTGACCAAATAAGCGGGATTCTTATATTTATACCACCAGTCCATCTCTCCTCATGGGGAAATAGAGAGTAGACTAAGAAGCTTTGGAAGGAAAAAATACTGATTCTTTTGGAATGAGCAGGAGAAAAATGAAAATCCAAAACCAAGTCTGGAATTACACTTAATTCTAATTCATTTCCCATGTGCCACATAGAGGATAATAAGTTCTTCTGTTAAGTAAAGATTATTTAACTGTTCCGTCTCCTCCTAGCATGAAAGAAATGCTCTTCTTACCTGATAAAAATTTCAAACTCTGGAAATCTACCAAGAATGTGAAAAAGCACCACAAATTTCTTCTGGGCGAAAGGGACCTGGGACCCACAGACTCCAGGTGTCCACGAAATTGGATAGCATGAAATAGGCAACAAATATACTGAGAAAGAGTCTGTAGGTTTTCACTAGACTGTCAAAGGGGTCTATGACATACAAAAGGTTAAGAACACCTATTCTAAGGTAAATGTAGTAATTTTGAATGATATTAGAAAGTGTAGATTTTTAAGACCAAGACATAAGTAACAATTGTGTAATGCTTTATTTTTAATCAGATGGAAGAAGAATGTAGAGAATATAATGAGCAAACTACTATTGCATTTCACTTTTTCAATTTCATCTGGGCCTCTGATGAGAGGTTTTAAATCAGTCCAATTAGTTGGCCCTGAATAAAACCAGGATCTCGTCCTCTAAGAGGTTGAAGGGAAAAGGTAAAAAAAAAAAATCTTTCTTTTGAACTATTGTTATTAATTGGTTTGTAAAATTTTTTTTTGTGACTCAAAAGGCTAAAAGCTTGGTTATACCAAAAGGAATATTTTTTCGTATCAAGGAGAGTCCCCATCAACTTTAATGGTGCTCATGATGGCAAAAGAATAACCACCTCCTTACTTCCCCACTTCAGTTAGATTACAGGCTAAAACCTAAGGGAAAGAAGAAAAAAGGTCTTTACTCTTTTTTTTCCCCTTCATTCCTTTATTCATTTTTTTCTCCCCTTCAAAATGGGTAGTCTTTTTTTATGGTCCTTAACAAAGATGGGGAGGAGGGGCAGTGTCCTGAATTTTCCCATTTTTTTCTGGTGTTTCATTTCTCTCAGTTTTCTGGACTCATAGGGAGATAAGGAACCAACACTATTTAAAAATGTTACGGATGTCCCTAACAATAGCCCTTTCAGATATTGAAAATTTCATATTACTAAGAACATCAGTAACAATAACTCATGATAATTATGCTAAATGTTGGCATTTATACAGTACTTTTAAGTTTGCAAAGTGCTTTCTAAATATTATCTGACTTTGTCCTCACAACATCTCTGGGAGGTAGGTACCATCATTATCATTCCCCATTTTACAGATGAGGAAACTGAGGCAAAGAACAGTTAAGTGACATCTCTGCAGTCAGCTAAAAAATGTCTAGTGCTGAGTTTGAACTCAGGTCTTTCTTATTCCATGTTAAGTGCGGTATCTAATTTGTAACAAGGGTGATCAGGAGTACCCTTTGATCTCTTAGACATGGACACTCTGCTTGCATATAGCTGGGGAATCAATAATATGCCAAAACAATATAATGAACCAATGCTTCAAACAATCAGTACTTAGCAAATAAAACAAAATACCAAGTGTGCAAATAAATAACAATGTTACACAGCATTGTATCAGCAAGGACCCAAACATACACAGGAGAGCCAGTACAGGTTCTTCGATTTGCTTTTCTAAAAGGATTAGCAACTTTTGACAGGTCAACAATCACTTTAATCAAGCATATATACCATTCACTTAATTCAGGGTAAGAAGTCAGCATTCTGAGCTTCAGAGAAAATACAAACAGAGAAACAAAGATCAACCAACAGACAGTGCTTCCAACTGTCTGACTAAGCAAAACATATATCACAGATCAACGCACGGATTTGACTGTGTGACCATACATACATAGTTACCAGAGAGAAGCGCTAACATCTGGGTTTTCAAAGCCGGGGGGCTCCTTAACAGCTACCCAGAGTCTCATCTGGCCAAACAAATACTTCCAAAGAGTAAGCCCCAAAGTAAAACCTCACCCCAGAGTATTTATATACTTTTCAGAGCCAGAGGGCATCACAACCCTTGAGAACCAGTGCCTTATCAGAAAATTAATAAAAGATATGGACCTCTCCTAATGAAGCTTCCCCTAATGGGCAGGTCCATCAATGGATGGGGAAGATCTGTAACTCTCATTAGCATTACAGGCATTTCCTACTGTATGATACTTGTCCTATTCTAGAACATGAGAGAATTAGCCTGATGACCCTTCTTATAAATTTAAGACACTTGAAAGCCTATGTTAATGTTGTCTGTTACAGGGAACACAGCAAGTTTTTAACAGTTGTTAACTACAGGTGAATTATGAGATCACCCTGCCCAAGAAGCTGAACACTGCAGGGAGGGGGAAGGGAAATGTGATACAAGACAGATAAGTTTTGTTGAAAGAGACAAAAAAGAAAGGGACAAAATACAGGGTGTTGCCTGGGAGAGTTATTACCATGAAAAACTTTGATAAAACAGTGACAGGGAAAGAATAGCAAGGAAAGAGGTACTAAAATGGTGCTGAACATCATCTTTGCCTGTGCCATCATCACTTGACCTAGGAATCCTGTAAGGGACAGTACCAGACACTAAAAGAATCAGTCTCAATATATTTAAACATCAATTCACAGAATCCTAACGCTAAAAGAATTTCAGAAATGAACTGGCATTACTCCTTTATTTTATGGATCAGGAAACTGAAGCACAAGATCACATAACCTAGAGTATAATGACTTGATTTAAAGGTCTAGTACTTTTTCTCATTACCTGTATTTGATCACATGAAAGTTCACTGGATCTTTTGATAGACAATATCATGTGATGGAAAGAGTTTAGGTTTGCAGTCAAAAGATCTGAGATCAAGCACTTTCATTAACGCTTATTACCTGTGAAACCTAGGGGAAGTGACTTTCCCTACCTGGGACTCAATTTCTATAACTAAAAAATGAAGGAGTTGTGGCAGATAATCCTCAAAAATCCCTCTAAATTAGGTGACACAGTGGATAGAGTACTAGGCCTGAAATCAAGAAACCCTGAGTTCAAATCTGTCTTCAGATACTTAATAGCTGGATGATGCTAGACAAGTCACTTAATCTCTGCTTGCCTCAGTTTCCTCATTTGTAAAATTGGGGTAATAGTAACACTTACCTCCCAGGGTTCAAAGGATCAAATGAGGCAATAACTGTAAAGTGCTTTATTGTACCTGTCATGTATAAAGGGCTATATAAATGTTAGCTATTGTCATATTATGTATGATCCTAGGACTCAAGGCCCTGGTCCTCCTCTGTTATCTCTAACTCTGGTCTCTACATCACCTTCAGTCATACATTTTTTTCCAAACCTAATCCATCCATTGTAAAAGAGAGAGCTTAAAGCAGTCTAGGCACTCTTTACTTTTTTTTGTAGCAGACCCTTGACAATTTAATGAAACCTACAGACTACATAGAATGTTTTTAAATGTATAGAAAAAATATATTGGTTTAAAAAGGAAACAAATTATATAGAAATATAGCTGTCTACATATGTATGCATGTATGTATGTATATTAAATTGCATGGACACCAGGCTAAGAAACTCTATGGAAGATTACTACTGTCCTTCTCCCATTATAAGTTTAAGGCAATTAGAACTCTAAAACATGTGAACTCATGATAGATGACTAAAGAATCAGAGCATTGTTACAATGGAGGCAGCATGGTCCAGATTAAGGAGCCTGACTACAGAATCAGAGGACATTGGTTTAAATCTCATCTTTGAAGTTTTCTACCTATGTGTCCTTGGAAAAATCACTTAACTTCCTTAGCTTTCGTCAAACTGACTAAATGAAGAAGTTGAACTACATGACTTCTGAAGCTCCTCCCAGCTTCAGGTGTGACAATTGTAATTATCCAAGACATTGTTCAAGGAAAACAGCCAAACTGTAGAGTAAATAGGATGTAAAGATGGTTCCACTGGCTTCAATTCACAGTTGAGTTATCTGAAGAGGAGAGAAGATAGCTGTCCAATGCCAATGTCTCATAAGACTTTAGCAGAGTTGAGATGAGAAATTGCATTGTTAAGTTACTAGGCCACTAAGCAAAAGTAAGTTTTCATTGCAATCAATTTCTCTGAAGAGATGAGGTCACTGCAGTTTAAATTCTCTGTAGTACCTGAACTCATGAGAAAATAATTGTAAAATACATGTCTTTGGAGCATAGGGCTCCTCACCTACCCTGTCACCCATCTCTCAAGATATTTATTTCTTTCCTTTTCCCTACTGATAGTGGAGTTTATTAGGGGAATTATTCTTCATCAGTCAATGAAGAAATTAAAGTTATTTTCTTCCATAAAGTCATACCCCAAATCATTCATGGGGGTACACAGCCTATCCTGGATTCTCAAAGGTTATAGACTGTGGGATCTAGGTTATAGTAAGTGACTGAGTTCAGCAACAATCAACTTTCCAAGGATCAAAGTTAAGAAAACTTGTACCTAGAATACTAGCCATCTGCAGACACATTATCTAATTATTCTGTATGTATCTTTCTGTCACTCACTGTTCCTCTCTATCTCTTTTCAAACAGTCAGTCAATACATATTTATTAAGCCTCTATTATATGCCAGACATTGTGCTAAGCTCTGAGGATACAAATAAAAAACATAAAGACAGCCCCTTTTCTCAAGGAGTTTATTATATGATGGGAAAAGATTTCTCTCTCTCTCTCTCTCTCTCTCTCTCTCTCTCTCTCTCTCTCTCTCTCTCTCTCTCTCCATATATATATATATATATATATATATATATATATACGTATATATATATATGCCCCCTCATTCTGAAGCTGGAGAAATTAAAGTCAAAAGAGATTAAGTTACTTGTCCAAGATCCCAGAACTAGTAAGCATTAGAGATGGGGTTTAAATGTCCACTCACTCCAGAACACTAAAACTCATACCATCATACACGCAGATATAGGAAAAGCAACTTATTATCATTGTGGGTTGCATTGTGGTCCTGTGTTAATTGCTTAGCTTTTAAGTAGCAAGAGAAACAATGCAAGGAAACTATCACTGGTGAGAAAAGGCCCAAGGATCAGGAAGTAAGTTCTAAGACCCACACTAGCCTTCTTGACATTTGTTTACATGTGCATTAGCACAAACCATCAATACCATATGTTACTTGGAGTACAAAAGAAGCACCCATTAAATCTCTTCTGTGAACTGCACTGAGTCGT
This sequence comes from Potorous gilbertii, assembly GCA_028658325.1. NCBI lineage: Eukaryota > Metazoa > Chordata > Mammalia > Diprotodontia > Potoroidae > Potorous > Potorous gilbertii. Next base: position 66,187,853 of record CM053773.1, read on the forward strand.
GTGCCTAATGTTTTCAGTTAACAACCTAAGAGATTCCTCCTTTTCATGAGTCTTCTTTAGTGTCTCATAGAATGATGTACTTGAGAGAGCTAGAGACTTCCGTTAGCATAATAAAAACATAAATAATTTATATTATTTAGTTTCCTTCTTCATTTAATATTTCCTATCCAAGAGGACTATAAATCATTTTAATAAGGATGCTTTTTTGTTTGTTTTTGGTAAAATCAGAAGCATGTACATTTAGATGTATGTGCCCTACCAGTTGCAAGTATTGTCCCCTAACTACTCAACATCATACTGTCACTCATTGCACTATTCAGTAATATTGAAGAATGAACACAGTTTTCTCACTTTTCCATGAGGCAGCATGGTATGATAAATAGAGATCCAGCCTCAGATCCATGAGAACATGGGTTCAAGTTTTGACTGGGATACATATAGATTAATTATATGCTCCTGGGCAAGGTATCAGAATGAAAGTAGCCAGGACTCAGAAACTACATGAACCCATTCATATCTTGTAACTTCTTTTTCAGATTGTGGACTTTACCTACCAATCCAAAGTCAAGTAATAGCATGGTCAATGCCATTCTTTCTTCTGCAGTGACATATCATAGTTTAATGCATACCTACTATGACCTTCTCCAGTGACAACCTTCAGTGACACTGAAACATTCCCTGAAGTTAGAGGCAAAGGAGCTGTGTCTAAATCTTAACTCTACTACTTCCTTAAGTCTTTTAATATCTACTGGCATCAGTTTCTTAATTTGACAAATGAAGGAGTTGAAATAGGTAACCTACAATGTTAATTCCAGTTCTAAATTTATGATCCTATGAGGAAATATTCCTTTGGCCTTCTCTGTATTGACTTCCCAACTCGGAACATTACTATGGAACACTTATTTCTCTCTATTCCTTTGGATTTGGTTTCCCCTGTGATCTTTGTCTTAGCCCTTCCTAGCATTCTGTTTGCTGGTCTAGTTATGACTTGAATCACTTCTACTTTCCTCATACAACTGCTCTTCCTCAGTCCTTATTAACTGACATTAATAATCAACATCAATTGAAGTCATGGGAATAAGACAATGCTCACATGTTTTTAGCATAGATATGGAGAACATAATGCAAAATGTAGCAAATGAATGGATATGTAGGGTGAAGGGAGGAAAGAGAAGTTCAGTTGTAAACCTCTGGGAGATGGGGAAAAAAGTAATACCTTGGACAAAAGGAGGGAAGTTTAGAAGAGGACAAATTTCAGGGAAAAAATAAATTCAACTGTGGACATATTGAGTTTAAGATTTCTTCAGGATATCCAGTTTAATACGTATACTAGGCAATTAATGATATTTGGCCTAAAGTTCAGAGGAAAGAGTAAGCTGAATACAGAGTTCTGAGAGTCATCTAAGTAAGGATGATAATTGAATCTGTAATTAAATCATGAGATTATCCAAAAAAAGTGTAGAAGAAGTGAATACCCATAGTCAGAGAGTATGATAAAGATGGTGAGCAAGAAAAATGAGATAGAGAAAGAATAATAAGATAAAAAGTAAAAGAACCAACAAAGAGTTCTAACATATAAATCCAAAAAGGAAAGAGTATCCAGGAAGAAGGGATGGTCAACAAAGTCAAATGTAGCACAAGACATTGTAGAGCAGTTTCAGATGATTAATAAGGCCAGAAGCCAGGTTGCAAAGAGTCAAAGACTGAACAAGATAGGAAGTGAAGGCAAAGCATAGGCAAAGTTTTTAAGAATTTGAAGAACTATAGCAGTGCTTCAGTGGAAGGCAGGGTCTATCATCCACTAATGGATAGAAGTGATGGGTTTTTTTAAAAAATTAAATTTGCAATGCTTGAATGAATTTGAAAGTAGCAAGGAAAGAATCAGTAGACAGGAAAAATAGTTGAAGATTCAAGGGAGTGGGGAAGATTGAAGCTATAATTTCATGGAGAAATGGAAGGAGATGGGATCAAATATAAATATCTAAGTTAGCTCTGTCAAGAAAAATAGCCATTTCATGGTCAGAGAACATGGGAAAGAATGAGAGAGTAGAAAATGGTGTCAAGGGGGTCAGAGATAAAGGGTATGAGAAAATATAGCTCTTAGATCCAATGATCTCACTTTTCTTGGAGGCAAGATCCTTAGATGATACTAAGAGATAGTGGAACATGTGCAAGATATGAAGATGAAAGAAAGTTTGCAATAGCTTCTGTGAGGAGCGAGAAAAGAAATTAATTTTGAAATAATATTTGTAAAGTGCTCAGCTATATAAATGCTGTTAGGGAGGAAAGAAATATTGCCTTATTTTATTGAGGACCCAGATGAAACTGGATAGCATTTATATTAAAAGTACCCAGGCAGCAAAGTCTTGTTTCTTCCTCCAACTCAAATCAGCAGCCCATTAGTAGGATCAGAAGAGGTAAATGATGGGAATAGTCTAGAGGTGAGGTTTAGTGAGAGATAAGCAGTGAAAAGATAAGGGGATGAGGAATTGGAGAGCAGAGAACCACACAGAATTGAAATGAGAACCTATAGGGATGAGATTAGAAAGGGAGGAACATGAAGTCAGATGAAGGTTAATGATCTGAGACAGGATTGAAGGCAAAAAATATATTAAAGAAACCTGAAGAATAGGAAGAGATGGAATGATAGCAGTCAGATAATGGGAATACAGTGTTTCTAAATAAAGAAGTGGAATATTTCTGGGTAATGATGAGTTATAATATGTGCCCATCTCTGTATGTGGCTGAGGTGAAGTGGAGTTAAGTTGTGGGATTTAAAGTTATAAGAATCAACACAGGGTCATAGGATCATAGATGTCCAGTCTAAACTAACTCCTTCATTTAACAGGTGAAGAAAATTAACCCTATAATCCTTAGGATCAAATATAAAATCCTCTGTTTGGGTTTTAAAGTCTTTCATAACCTATTCCACCCTCCCCCAGCCACATTTCCAGTCTTCTTATTTCTTACCCTCCCACCCCCACTTCACTGTCAAAATACTCTGAGATCCGATGACACTGAATATTCCATCTCCAGACTCTGGGAATTTTCACTGGCTGACCCCCATGCCTGGAATTCTCTCGCTCCTCCTCCCTCCTGACTTCCCTTATTTTCCTTAGGTATCAGCCAAAATCAAACATTTTACAATTACCTGCTGCTGATACCCCTCAAGGCTGGTGCCTTCCTCTATTGGTTATCTCCAAATCATTGTATATTATATGTATATAATATATCTTTCTTATACATAATCATTTACATATTACTTCCTAAATTATACCTTGAGTTCAGGGAGAGCAGGGACTGATTTGTTTTTTGATTGTTTGTTTGGTTGGTTGGTTTTTTTGCTTAGCATAGTGCTTAGAGGTTAAAGGACTTGTCAAAAGTCACAGAGGTAGAAGGAAGAGGTGAAGAAAAAAAGTGAGGATGGAGGGGGTGGGGGAGGAAGGGGGTGGGGAGGTGGAAGAGGAAAGGAGAAAAAGAGGAAGGAAAAGTAGAACAAAAACAACCATAAAAATAAGAACAAGAGGGATTTATATAGGACTTGAAATTTTGCAGATTGATATATACATATATATATATAAATATGTATATAAAATCTCATTTGAGCTTCACAACAAACTTGTGGAATAGATGCTATTGTTAGCCCCATTTTACAGATAGAAAAACTGAGGCTGAGAGATCAAGTGATCTCTATGATCCTACAGCTAAGCATCAGGGCTAGGATTTGAAAATAGATCTTTTGACCTAAAATTCACAAGTCTTTCACCATAATACACATCTCCTTTTCATTCACATTCCAACTTTGTTCTACGTTCATGAGAATCTATGTTTGAAGGCAAAAAACATTTAGTCAATTCCCTACAATTATACATGGATATTTACCTTGTACTCTCTAGTTGGGGCAGTAGATAGAGTGCTGCATCTGGAGTCAGGAAAACTCATCTTCCTGAGTTCAAATATGCCCTCAGACACTTACTAAGTATGACCCTGGGAAAGTCACCTTACTACAGCAGACAGTAGTTTTCTGAACTGTAAAATGTGTATAATAATAGAACCTACCTCACAGGTTGGTTGCAAGGATCACATGTAAAAAGCACCCAGTATATATAGTGCCTGTCACATATTAGGCAATATATAAATACTTATCCCCTTCCTCTCAATGACATGGGTTTTTTTTTTAATAAATTGGATTTTTCAGGCTTGCTGGCTTTTCAAAGTTATTTTCTTTTTTAAAAATTGATTTTTGTCTTTAATTTATGGAATAAAACAAGCATTTCCATAACATAGTATAATAAAAATGATAATTACACATGAAACTGCAAATCTATCATGAGCAACAACTTGGTGTTCCTTTTAAAAAATTATTTTCAAACCTGCTTCTATAGTGAGCTCTTCATAAAGAAGCATCACTGTGGTCACTCAATTCCATGTCCCCAACCCTCATATTAGTCAATTGCCATCCTAGCAAGACTGTCTAAGCTAAAAAGGTGTAGCAAAGTCAGGATTTCTTCATACATTGCTATAAAGATGAGAAATAAGTGGAAACATTAATGACAAGCTCTTACAATGACTAATCAAGGCAGAAGAACCTTCCTATACAGAACTTTGTCTCCATCAATAAAATGTTTTACCAAACAATCTTGAATTGTATAATGTAGCAGTCCTGAAGAGTTTAATAGACTTCTCTCTGCGCCAACACTGCCACTCCCAAGTACCAGTCATTTACCAGGATTTATAGCAGTGCAATAATACTGAGGGACAGAATAATTTTGAAATCATTAAAGAGACCAAAACCTAGAGGGAGAGGAAATTGTAGAAAGATTGCATTATTTATGGAGTTAAACCATTTCCTGGAATACTTCCAAGATAGCCGTTATTGAGCAGTGAGACCTTGACTGCTATGAACAAGCCACTCTGTTCTATCTCAAGTAAATACTCTAACAGCTGGTTCTAGTCAATGCTTATGATAATGAATTGCAAAAAATGTGCAATTATGTATTTGGTGGAATTTGTTATTCTGTAATCACTATCCTTTAATATACAAAACCGTTATTTGCAACAAAAAAAAAAATGTCAGTAGGTTTTCTAACAGGATTTTTGCCCAAGTTTAATTAGGTCACAAAGCTAAATCTGAACTCAGAACTTCTGAACTCCAAGATCAGCAGTATGCTAATAAGTGTGTGTGCTACTGGTGCATGTCCCTACTGTCACTTTTCCTCTTGTCTTTGTTTCTCCTAAACCATCTGATTTATATGTGCACCTTCCCAAAGAATTATGGTTAAGATGATGTGAACAGCAATAATTATGTGAATTAAGATGAAGATGATAGAAATAATATCTAGCATTAATATAGTGTCTTAAGATTTTCAAAGAGTTCTACAAATATCTCACTCTGGCACATAGGGTTTTACAGATAAAGAAACTGAAGCAGATCCGGGGCTCATGATTTGCCCAGGTTCATATAGCTAGTAAGTACCTGACAGTGTATTTGAAGTGAAATTTTGCCAGATAGTCTTCCTGACTTGAGGTCCAGAGCTCTATGCCACTTAGTTTTTTTTTACTACTGCTACTACTCCTGTCAACACTAAATAATTATAATATGTCTACCTTTCTCCTAACAAACAAAACCAGGCATCAATTTTAAGCTTTAATTTTCTTAAACATTTCTTGAAATAATTTGGTCAACTATTTTTCTCCTCAGAGCTCTCTCCAACTTCAATTTCCAAAGCATTGTCTTTAATGGATTCCCTTTTCCTCTCCAGTCAAAACCAGAAAACTATATATCATCTATAGAGCAACTTCCTGAGTACTGTGCAAGTACATCCAGAAAAAGACCTTTTCCACCTGGACCATGCATGTGCAGCCTTTGCAATCTGAAGGCTTCCCTTCAGGCCAACACAGCCCAGTCTATTCCTTCAAAGACTCCTATTAACCCCCTCTGTGATCCAATTTAAAAAGCCTTCAGGCTTCCTAAGGCATCTGATTCTTCTCTGACTTGGCTACAACTTGAAAGAGGAGGAAAATACAGCTATAGGGAACAGGAAAGGAAGGTTAAATTGGTGAAAACAATGAAAAGAACTAACAAAGATCCCCACAACCTTTGGAATAAAGAGTTTGAACCATCATTTCCCTTCTTAAATTGGCAACCATTCAATTGACTCACTCTCAGAAAGGGTCCAGCAAGAACTGTTCGATAGAAATCCTGAGCAAAAGGAAACTTAGGGCAAAAGAAAACCAATTCCTTTCACAATCCAGGGAATATGCCAAACAAAGATCCAGAGAATATTCTTCTTTTTCCCCAAAATTTATTAATTTATTTCTTTTCAGTTTTCAACAATCACTTCCATAAGTTCCAAATTTTCTCCCTGCCCCCCAAGATAGCATGCAATCTTATATGGGTGCTACATATACATTCCTTTTATTTCCTATTATTTCTATATATCCTATTATATTGAACAGAAGAAATAAAATGAATGGGAGACATCACAAGAAAAATAAAACAAACTAGAAAATAATCTGCTTCATTCTGCATTCCAACGCCAGAGAAATCTAGTTCCAGAAAATATTCTTGAGTTGAACTCTTAGGTTCCTAAGTTACACCAGGGGGCATGATTTTAATGTGATTTATTAGTCCAGCTTTTAAAAATTAAAGATTTGCCTTTAAGAGAAATATTCATTTCATCATAAAGAGGAGACACACATCCTTGGCTCAGTTGTCCTTCAGCTTGGCTAGCTTTTTTAATGGACTGTTTGCTTAGCATATAGTAAAAAGACCTTTCAGCAAATTTATTTTAAGCATGAAAGACTGGAAGCATACAGACATACAGTTAGAGACATGAAAAATTCAATCCTGAATTCCAAGGAACTAAGTATCATAAAATAAAAGCTCTCAGAAATGACTTAACTTTCATAATGTAAACAAGGCTGTCTTGTTTTCTGATTAAAATTTGCTAAATTGGTAACCTTTGGTCACAATTGTATATACATTTTTTTTGGTCATATAGAAGTATATCTTAAGTTCAAAGTCCCGGAAGATTTCTCAGACAAAGTGTTTAAGTGGTTGTTTGTCTTTCCTTTTCCAAGAAGACCAATGACAGCACAGAGTGATGTCTTGATTTGCACGTGAATTACATTTAATAGAGGCAGAGTTGCACAAAGTCTTCCTGAGTTAAGTCTAGTGCCAAGACAAAATTCAGGACAACTGCTGTTATCACTGGATGCAGAAGAGGACTTTGGCACCCTCAGTGTTTGACCAAACTCTGAGCACCCACAGTACCTGCTTCAGCCACCCTCATGGCTATTGGAACAAGTTGTTTTCATCTGTCCATTCCTTTGAGGAAAGTCTTCACATGCTTGGGGTAGACATCATCCTAACTCACCAACACATTTGTGGCCCATCCGTTATCCTTAGCCTAGTTTAGGCCATCTGCTGGGATGGTTTGCTGCTTGCACTATAGCTTCTTGTAGCCACAGTTGAAAGTTTGGGTGAATCAGGTGGACATCAAAGGTGAACCTTCTCAGCAAGCTCTTCCACCAAATGTGCTAGTCCTCCTGAACACCCCATATACCCCTGTGTTTTAAATAGTTTGGTAATGTACTTCCTAGAGAAGAGGTACAGGTAAGAGAAATGATATGAAAGCAATTTCAGAAATACTAAAGACATGGGGGATTTTAAAAACAAACAAAAACCCTCTAAATCATGCTAAAGGCTAATTTGATTGGGACACAGGAGCTGAAACACAATATTGAACCCAATGGAATTGATCTGAAGAACGTCCTACAATGTCAACAACCAATAAGCATTTATTATGAACTTACCATATTCCAATCAGGCAGCCAGGTAGGTACCTTAGTGGATAAAGCACTGGGCCTGGAGTCAAGAAGACCTGAGTTCAAATGTGGCCTCAGATACTCACTAGTGACATGACCCTGGACAAATCACTTAGCCACTGGTTGCCTTAATTCACTGGAGAAGGAAATGACAAACCATTTCATCATCTTTGCCAAGAAAATCCCACACAGAGTGACAAAGTGTTGAACATGTCTGAATGACTGAACAATAACACATATTCCAATCATCCTGATAAATGCTGGGAATATAAAGAAAGGGGAAAAAATTATCTCTGCCCTCAAGGAGTTCACATTCTAATTAGAGACACAGCATGTAAATAACTACATACAAAATATATACAGTGAGAATGCAAGCTAATCCCAGAGGAAAAGAGCAGAAGTGAGGGTAGACACAGGGAAAGACCTCAGGCAGCTGAGTATTAAGGAAACCAGGTGGAAGAGATGAGAAAGGTAGGGTTTAAGGCATGAAGGAAAGCCAATGAAAAATTAAGTAATAAGGAGACAGAATGTCTTGTAGAAATAAAAGTAAGGTGGCCTTTATCATAGATTATAGGGTATATAAGGGGATTAAGTGTAAGAAGACTGGAAAAGTAGGAAGGAGTCAAGTAGTGAAGTGATTTAAAAGCCAAACAGCTTTTATATTTGATTCTGGAGGTGAAAAGGAGACTGGAGTTTATTGAGTAGGAGAGTGGGGTAGGGAGGATGATGTCGTCAGACTTGAGGTTTTAGAAAATCACTTTGGCAGCTAAATGAAAGATAGATTAGGTAAGGGAAAGGCTTGAAGCAAAGAAACCAACTAGCAGGCTACTGTAATAGTCCTAATGTGAGGTGATGAGGGCCTGCATCAGAGGAGGTAACTGTAAATACTATGAATAACTGTGTGAATGGTAAGCATGTAAGAAATGTGGTGAAGCAAAACTGACATGCCAGGGCAATAGATTTCATATGAGGAATGAATGCAAATGAAGATCCAAGGTTGTAAACTTGGGTAACTGGGAGGATAGTGGTCAATTCAACAGTAACAGAGACATTGCAAACAGGGGGAAAGATCATGAGTCCCCTTTTAGATATATTGAGTGTGAGATGTCTACAGGACATCCACTTCAAAATGTCCCATAGGCTGTTAGCGATTCAAGACTGAAGGTTGAGAAATAGGATAGGCTGGATAAATAGATCTGAGAATTATCTGCATAGAGATGAAATTTGAACCTGAGAGGTGATGAGAGATCACCAAAGCTTGTACAAGAGTAAGGTAATCAGGCCTTTGCCTCAGGATGCCAAATTTAGTGATTATTAAATTTAGAGGGTCCTGGCAACACTTGTCTATGTTTCAGTACTATGAAAACAACAGGGCTTAGCACCTAGTTACCAAAAATAAATAATCAAGTCGGAGGCTACGAGATGGCAGGTTGAGGTGAGCTCCTTTCCCCACAGCCCTGGTATATGGGAACCTTCCCAGGAGGGACTTCACTGGTGCCCTGGGGTACCTGTCTCCTTCATGGGTCAGTGTTCTTCACCTCACCAAAATCACCACCTTAACCTGAGTACAATCTGGTGTACTTTCCCCAGATGTAAGAATTTCTAGTTTTAGCTTTAATGTGACACCAAGAAAATCTGGACTTTGCTAAATAGGGAATAATGAGACACTAATGATTTTGAGTCAGAAAAGTGATACGATCACATTCATATAAGAACAATTATTCACTGTGAAGTCAGTGTGAGGAGAACGGTGGAGGTGGATAAAGACTTGACTGCTATGAGCCTTTGGTAAACTATCAGGTAATGAGGCAGCTAGGGGGCAGGTGGATAGAGTACTGGGCCTGGAATCTGGGAAACAAGTTCAAATCCTGCCTCAGATGTCTGTTAGCTGTGTGACCCTGCAAAGTCGCTTTACCTCTCTCTGCCTCAGTTTCCTCATCTATAGAATGGGAATAACAATACCACCTACCATATAGGGTTGTTATAAGGATAAAATAAGGTTATTATTATAAAGGCCTTTGCTTTATGTGTGTTGCAATGGCAGTGGAAAAAAAGGTAAGCAGACAAAAGAAAGAATTATTGAGGAAGTCCAATCAGAAGGACCCAGTAATTCATCAGCTAACAATGACGATGATAACAACATATTAACATAGCACTAAGTGGTTTAGAGCTTTCCTCACAAAACTCCATCCTGTGCTAGTATCACTATCTTCATTGTACAAATGAGGAAGCTGAGGTCCCAAGATGTTAAAAGTCTTCAATGGTCTTTGAATGTGGATCAATAGATTTCAAGTCTAGTATGAGTTCCATGCTGCCAGTTTCTTCAGAGAAGAAAGGATCATCAGTGACCCTGAGGTTAAGGAACTTATGTGCAGGGAAAGAGAAACTGTTCTCACACCCAACTGTGGTTCCCACGTAGCAGTCACAAAGGAAAGTCAGGGAAAATTAAGGACAGGGGGATGGAGAGTCTTGTAAAAGAAGAACAGTAGCTCAGTATTTAAAGGAAGTTAAGTATAAGAAGACTGGAAAAGCAGGAAGGGTCAAGTTGTGAAGGGATTTAAAGTCCGAACAGAGGATTTTACATAACTAGGTAGCTAGGTGTCCTCTTATGGGGAATAGGTTGATAATAGTCTCTCAAATGATGGAAAGAGAGATAGACATAGTGAAACCACCAGCTTATATGCCATCTTTGGGACACATGCTATATGTAGTAAACCAGTCACAGTAAGAATAATTATGTGTGGAAATATATTTAATATGATTGTACATAGATAGCCTATGTCAGATTGCATGCAGTCTTGGGGACGGGGAAGAAGAAGGAAGGGGAAATTTGGAACTGAATCAATCTTATAAAAGTGAATGTTGAAAAATAAATAAATCAATTTAATTTAAAAAAGCATCATTATGACTTAATCTTAGACTCTTAGGCTTTATTTTACGGATCTCTGAACTCCTGTGGATTCAACATTTTATCTCTATGCAGAAGGATGAGTCTTTCTTGACTCTTTAGTCACAGCTGCCTCACACATCCAGTCAGTCTTGGTTCTGTCTCCAAAATATCTCTTGCATCCATCCTCATCTCTCCACTCACATGATCAGTGCACTAGTTCAGACCTTCGTCATGTCTTGCCCACACTATTGCAAAAACTTCCTAAGTGGTCCTCTCGTCTTGTCTCTCTCTCAATTCATCCCGCACAACTGATATTGCTTAAGCACGTGTCTGTTCATATCACTTCCCCTGTTCAAGAAACTTCACTGGTCCCATTTCAATTCAACTATTAACTCATTAATTTGGTATTTAAAGCCCTTCCAAATTTGGCTCTAAACTAGCATTAGTATCAAGTCTTTTTATTCTGTCATAGTGTCTCCAGAGAAGAAAGTACCAGAGATAACAAGGCTAATGAACTTACAAATAGTAAAACAAATTTTAAAATTCTTCTCTCTTTCCCAGGCAAATTATCTTTCTAATTCCATATTGCTCTGCTTCATTCACTCTCTACTCCAGCCAATTCATCATGCTTGTGGTATCTCATACCTCACATTCCATTTCTTGACCCTGTGCTTCTTCGCAGTCAGTCCCCTAAGCCTGGAATGTTTTCCTGCCTTATCTCTGTCCCCTCCCCCATCTCCTAGGGCTCATCTGTCCCTCTACTTCTAGCATCTCAAAAGGTCTGGGGGACATTTCCTCCTCCCTGTTCCCGAAACCAGCACTTCAAATTCAATAGATCCAAAACCAAGCTCAGCATCTTCTCTCCTAAATAGATGCTCACTCCTAACTAATAAACTAACCATCCTCACAGTGATCCAGGCTTAGAGCTTCAGTATTTACTCTGGGCTTCAAACTTGAGTCTTCCTGACATCAAATTCAGCTCTATTAATTATGCTGAAGCCTTCCTCAAAGGACCTCTCATCTCCTTTGCCTTCTGGAGCCAATTAGTTGCCCAAACTAACTTATAGAGAAATGTAGGAAAAGAACAAGCATCTATTAAGCACCTACTATGTGCCAGATATGGTGCTAAGCACGTTATCAATATTATTTTTCACATCCATCCCCTGTTCTCCCCTCCCAATACTATTACAAGATTTCATAGCCAAAGCTTCTGACTTTCCCAGCCCTTGTTTCTCAGGGCTTCTAATAAAGCTTTCAGAATGCTATCAGAGTACTCATTTGAAAGCGTAGTAGGTGGGACCATGTCACTGCTTCTGCTCAAAAGTCTTTGGTGTCTCCCTATTGCAAGGCAAGACATTGTCCTCCTGACATCATTGGCCCTCCTCTAGGATGGAGGACAAACAGCAGGATCAAATACAAATACCTAGGTTTATTATTCAAGGCCCTGATAATCAGTTTCCAATCTATCTTTCTGGCTTATTTTATTTACTCTCTTTCAAGTATTTTATATTCCAATAAAATTAGATGGCCAGTTCTTCCCTGGTTTTGTCCTGTCTTCAATATATTTGCAAATACTAGTACAGACTCCCTCCACATCTCTTCCTGTGGATTTCCTCCCATCTCTTCCTTGAAATAGGCAGTGTGACATCCCTATCCAAGCTCCACTTAATGACTATGTTTTGGGCCCTCCTGACTCAATGGTAATTCAATAATATTGTCAATGTCAATGGTAACTATTTCTCTTTTGACCAGCAACTCTGAGGGTCTTCCCCTCCCAGTTTGATTTTTTTTAATTAAAGGGGTCATCCCTTGACTCACTACTTAAAGAGGGCTATCACTGAATGAACTTTACTCCATTCAAAATAAGAACCTGAAAAGACTTTAGGCCCAGAAATTCCCACTTTAAGGCTAACAAATTCCAAAATAATCAATTTAAAAATCCACTCAAATCCATAGAACCAAGAGGGATGGGAAGTTTGTTTATTGAATACAACTTTTTCTTTTGCTAAAACACAAACTAGTCACACATAATAATAACTCATATTTTTTCCTCCAAATTTATTTACTAGTTTTCAATTTTAAACAATCACTTTTATAAGTTTTAAATTTTATCCCTCTCCCTCTATCCTCCCTCCCCAAGATGGCATGTCATCTTATATGGGCTCTACACATACACTGTTATTAAACACATTTTCGTCTTAGTCATGTTGCATAGGAGAATGGGAGAAGGTATGAGAAAAACAAAACATAATCAAACATAACAAAAGAGAAAATAGTCTGTTTCATTCTGAGTTCTGATTCCATAGTTCTTTCTCTGGATGTGGATGGCATTTTGCATCATGAGCCCTTTGGAAATGTTTTAGGTGCTTGCATTGTTATGAAGAGCTAAGTCTGTGAAAAGCAATCCTCTCACACTGTGGTTGTTACTGTGCATAACGTTCTCCTGGAATAACTCATGTTTATATTGGACTTTAAAGTATCTTTCAAATTATTTTCCTCGCAACAAGTCTACCAGGTATGAAGTACAAGGGTGATATTTTCCATGGAAAAAAATGAGACTTGAGATAAGTGATTTGTTACCTGACTGTGGCCACTTCAATGACAGGGCCATGCAACTAATAAGTATCAGAACTTGGATTTGAAACTAGGTTTCTCCTGACCCCAAGTCTAACACCATTTTCATGACTTCATGATGTCTCTTTAAAGGACATCCCTATATTTCTCTGGGTAGGAGCCACCAGGCCATGTTATGTATGCCAGAATCATGACTAGTAGATTTCTCCCATCCCTGAACAATTTTTCTCCTAAGCCTGACCCAGGACCACACTTAATTTACCTTGCTTTGCAATATGCATCCTGCAAAGACACTATGTAGACTCAATATAGAAAAGAGCAGTGGAGAATGACTCACTTGCCCTATGGAATTTTATGCTAGTTTTGAATATCACCCTATAGGGATTTTCCCTCAGACCACAGTGCCAAGAAAAAAGCAAACAAGGCAGAAGTTCAGGAATAAAATATTTTTGTTCTCTTCTCTCCCAACTTGTAAATATCTTAGTCTCTTTTCATCTTGACAACCACAATGCTATGGGGAAAATATACATAAAATGAATACATTTTATGCCATGTGGAACATAATAGCACTGCACTTCCAGAAGTTTCATGACAAGTTTCATAACAAGCCCAAACACGTGCTATGCATTTCTCTCTGTAATTTACAATTTTGGATGCACATCTGGGTTTAATCCTAAAACATGCAATCATTAGGTGGTACAATGAATTTCAAGTCAAAATGAAATCTACAAAATCGCAGTCTATCATTACTTGGTATATGTTTCACTTATTCTTTTGCATTTATATTTCCCAGCAGCTAGCACAGCATCTGGTATGTAGTAGTTACCTAATTAATACTTGTTAATTTTTTGCTTGATGAGTAATTAAGCCACTATGTCCAACTTCCTTTTTTGTTTACTATCCTTTAAGAGATACCTAAATAGCAAAGTACTTTTAGATTTTCTAGATGGATATGAAAAGGCAAAATGTCACATACACATGCACATTTGGTAAGGTCTTCAAAGATCACTACAGATGATTCAGAAAAGCAGCAAAAAGAGAGACTCCTAAGGGGAGAGACAGACACACATACACAGAGAGACAGAGAGAGAGACAGACACACGCACACACACAGACACAGAAGCAGAGAGACAAAGAGGAGACAGAGACAGAGATGGAGAGACAGAGAGAGATAGAGACACAGAGAGGAGACAGAGACCTGGAGACAGTCACAGTAACAGAGAAAAAGAGACAAAAAGACAGGGATAGAGAGAGGAGAGATAGGCATTAAAACAGAAATCAGAGAGACAAAGAGAAAGACAGAAACAAAGAAAAGAACAAGTTCTTAACCCAAGATAAAAGCTTGAGTCTTTCCTGGAATCAACTTCTCTGAAAGGAGAGGTAGAACAGTAAGGGGAAAAAAGGATTTATCCTTTAGATTTTAGGGTAAGAAGACTTGTGTTCAAATTTTATTTCTGTCATATCACAATCTCCCTGCTTTTCAGTTTCTTCATATGTAGAATGAGGAGATAGGGCTAAATGATCTCTAACATTCCTTCTAGTTCTACACCTTCACTCTCTGAATATTTTCAAAGAACCTACATGGAATATCTGAAACTACTTACCAGAAGACAAAGAAATTTTTCAATTCCTCAAGGACCTTTTACACTGTATTCTACCTTTATTAAGAAGGGAATTCTTTTCCCTTCTTTCTTAGATGAATTTTTAAATTAGTTTGGCATTCCTATGGCTATCATTTTGAACCACCCTACATCTTATAGGGGAAAAATAGCCATTTGTAGACAAATATAGCTAAATAGACAATATTTATTTTTGTAAATATCACCAATTTCTCATTTCCAAAGGAATTCGTCCATTTATTTGTGATTCAGAACAAAGTTGGAATTTTGCTCTTAGGCGTGGTTCTCCTCCCTTAGAAGGTATGCCAGAAGAAGCAGTAGCAGAAGATCTTTCTGGAGACAATGGAGCCTAGAATTAAAACTTTTGAAGACTTGTAAATATGTTGGAGTAGACAGTCTTCTACATTCAAACTGTAGAAATTTTACAAAGCAAACTAAAGAGCGACAGTTCTTTGCTTCTCTTCCCAAACTTGGCTATAGTTCTACATAATTTATAGAGAATTGATTAGAAAATATTTCAAAATGTCCAATCTATCCATGTTGTTCAGTCATTTCAGGTGTTTCAGTCTCTTCATGACTTCATTCATGGCAAAGATGCTGGCAGAGTTCATCATTTTCTCTTCCAGCTCATTTTACAGAGGAGGAAACTGAAGCAAGCAGAACTAAGTGACTTGCCCAGTGAAACACAATTGGTAAGTGTCTGAGGCCAGGTTTGAACTCAAGTATCCCTGAATCCAGGCCTGGAACTTTACCCACTGTGCCACTTATCGGTCCCATTTTGGTTTTGTTTCAGCCTTTTTTCAGCTGTGTCCAATTCTTTGTGATGCCATTTTGAATTTTCTTGGCAAAGAGACTAAAGTGGTTTACTATTTTCTTCTCCAGCTCCTTTTACAGATGAGGAAACTGAGGCAAGCAGGGTTTTGCCCTGTGATTTGCCCAGGGTCACGTAGCTAGTAAATGTCTGAGGCCCGATTTGAACTCAGGAAGATGAATCTTTCTGGCCCCAGGCCAGTGTAGAGGGCTCTGTTTGAGATAGTGTTACTTTTCCTACCCATTTCACTGAGTTTAGTGAGGATCAAGTGAGATAATACATACAGACATCAGAGTTAGCTCTGAAGTGTGGTAGAAATGGACAATGTCATTACCATTGGCGGTGATGGTTGCTGTTGTTGTATACAACCTTCATGAGGTTGTGTTTGCAAAATTCAATTATAAATTAGTTGTTTGTATCATAGAATGTATTTTTCAAAGAATGAAAGCTTGTGTGACACTTGTTCCAGCTCACAAAGGCTGATTAAGAAGATAAAGGGGTCAAAGTCATATCAATATTTACTACATGTATTGATTGAATCCTGGTTTTCTGTGGGCTCTGAATCACTTTGAACTTCTTAATCTAAGAGTTCCTGATTCCCCAAATTCCCGAGCCCAGAGGGTCATGGAAAATGGAGAAAGAGAGAAGCGATAGAAGCTTCAAGTTCTGGGCAGTCTTGGGAAGAATTCATCAGCTCCAACTGGGTGTGTAATGGATCTAAATCTAAAGGGATATAATAAATCATAAATCACAGTCAAGAATTGAAATTGACTTCAGAGGTCATGCTTTATTCTCCATATATGGGGAAATTGAGGCCCAGGGAAGGTAGCCCATTAGCCCAAGTTCACCAAAATAGTAAAAATGGTAGGAAAGATTTGAACTCAGAGTCAGTGCTCTTTCCACTGCATCAGGCTGTAGGAGTATGTCAAGAATTTGATAGCATAATATTCCTCTTGATGGTGATAATGAAGGTTTGCAGAATAATGGGCAATGATATGGATGAATTCTTCATAAATTCAGCATCTTTGCCAGGTAACAATACTAGTGACAGCTCCCATTTACAAATCTTTGTTCATAGTTTTCAAAGGAACAAAGCTGTTAGCTAGTTTGAGCACTTACATATAGAGCATATAAAACACTGAGAAAATGATTTTAAAAGATTGTGCAATTTTTAAATTTGTCACACCCCATGTTGGAAACATATGGACTTCTTTAGAAACAATTGAGCCTAGCCCTTAGGTAGCAAGAATAATTTATTAAAATTAGAAGCTGCCAGATGACTTGAATCACTATTAGCACCCATCAATGAACTAGTACTTTAATAACTAAGCCACCCCTCCCACTTGACCAATATGCTTTTTGCATTATGAGTGACAAAGCTGATTGGAGGAAATGTTTCTTTCTTGCTGCCGGCCCCAGGAGGCAAAGTTTAGCTCTTCTCCAAAACTCTCAAACCCAGTAAAAGGAATGTGACTTCCATATCCTCATACTCCACAGAAGGAAGTTGAGAATTTGAGAGGACACATGACTTGTCTCCTGTCACACAGCTAGCTGTGCTAGGATCAGAATTTGAACATAGATCTCCTGGCTCTTTATGTAATATTCCAATAACTCTCCATGCCAGATCAACCAGAATCTCAGAGCTGTCCAGGGTCTGGTTTTGTTGTCTTCAGCATACTTAGGTAGCCCAAGTTCCTCCTGCGTATCAGAACTCACGAACCTCTCCTTAGAAACCCATGCCATGACTTTGTACCTGCTCTCGAGTCCACTTTCCGGTTGTGGCATGTTTAAAATATAAGTTGGGCAATGAGCTGAAATAAAAAGCTCGTTACCAGATGTCATCCTCCTAACCAGCTGTCCACTTTCCAAACTTGCCTCTATTTTTCAATGTTTCTACCTTCAGTCAGGAGCAGTAATGAAAATTCTACCTGTGCTCTTAAGGTCTTTAGTTTGCTTGTCCCAAACTTTATAATGTCAGATTCTTCATAAGTCATGCCATACAAAGTGCATTTGATGGAATTGAGGTTATTTATCCTCAAGAGTTGACATGTATTCCTTTCTAACTATGTCAGGTACTATGCTAAATGGCAAGGATGCAAGAAGGGCAAAAATCTCATTTGCCCTTGAGGAGTTTACAGTCTACTGAGGGAGGAGGAAAAGAAAGACTGAAAAGAGACATGATACTGTCTTCAAATATGTGAAGGGCTGTCAAGTGGTAAAGAATTATATTTGTTAGGGTTGGTCCCAGAGACAAGAACTGGAAACAATGGGTGGATACTACAAAAAGGCAAATAAATGCTTTGTTAAAGAGACTCTTTCTAACCATTAGAGATATCCAAAAGTGACATTTCTCCCTTGAGAAGTAGTAGGACTCTCCTCACTGGAAGTTTTCAAATAGAAGTTGTCTGACCAGTAGGTTGACATTCTAAAAATGAAATGTTCATTTCAATAAGACAGCATTTAAAGAAACTTCTGGTCCTAAGATCCTACAATCTGAGAGTCTGTGAAAATTTCCTAACCAATATGCTACCCTGTAGGTAATAAATTCTCTGTTGCCGTGTATCTACAATCAGAATCTGAGTGACCATCTGTCAAGGAATTTAAAGAGGGGATTCATGCTTCAGGAATGGTTTGGACCAAATGATTGCCCTCTGTATTCTATGAGTTTATGATAACTGAAGAAACTATGGAAAAATTGAATCTGTCCATTGTCTTCTAGACAGCATCACTTTCAAAGTCTCAAGTGAGTAAAAATAACAATGACCTAAAAAGAAATGCATTAAACTAGAGTCAGATAAGTTGGTCTCTCTCCCTCCAAAGGCTGGGTAAATGGATCACAAGGTCTAGCAACTACTACCAGTATGAAATGATTTCTAGTATAGGCCTAGGGATTGACCAATTTATCCAAGGCCCAACTTAGCTAAGTTTAAAGAGATTTACCACTAGTTTAGGCACAGGATGATCGCTTTTTTTAGCCACAGACACTCTTGAGTACCATTTCTTAAGTCATAGAAAGATTTCAACACCAAAGAAATTACAGAGCATTGTAGTAGAAAAATATGAAGAACATTATCTCTGTGGATCGTGGAGCTTCAACCATCTTGATAGGAATCAAGTTTGTTTCAGTGATTTGTGCAAATCAGCAAATGGTTAAGATAGACACATTTCAAAAGCAAACACTTACCATTATATAAGCCACAGGTTGGCATCAACCCCTTTTTGTCAGTGTGCCTGAGTTGTGGTTTCATGATTACTCTTACCTGTATCATCAATTTGTATTTACTATACTCCACTCAAGTGAAAACACAGT
This sequence comes from Potorous gilbertii, assembly GCA_028658325.1. Classification (NCBI taxonomy): domain Eukaryota; kingdom Metazoa; phylum Chordata; class Mammalia; order Diprotodontia; family Potoroidae; genus Potorous; species Potorous gilbertii. Next base: position 66,206,887 of record CM053773.1, read on the forward strand.
TTACTGAATAAACCACAAAAGCCTCTTGTTATTCTTTTCAGTTGGGTATTAATAATGTATCACTCTGAAGCCTTGCTCATAATTGCAAATGCATTTACAAATGGCACATTAATCGTTGATGCTTTCATAGCATTTGCTTCTGTCTTGTCAGAGCTAAGAGAGATGGAACATTTCTCCAAGGACTTTAGGCCCGACACCTCCTGGAGCACCCAACTATTCTCATGAGGGTGCTCTGTAGTTGCCTTAAGAGCATTTCTTTTTGCCTGATCTATCTTCTCTGTGCCTCTTTAAATTTTTCTTCTTTAGCCGTTACTCCCCCATTGGTCCCACGTCCTTAATTCTAATCTACTTGCCTCTTTCATTGAAAAAGGAAAGCATTTGAGAAATGTGACATTAGCTTCCATATGAAAAATAAATCCAGCATTTACATGGCAAGAGATATACAACCAAAGTGAGTGATAATAGCAACAACAATTTCTTCCAGGCACTTTAAACATATGATGTCATTTGATTCTCTCAATATGGGATGTAGGTGCCAGTATTCTGGAAAACTGTTACAGACAGAGGTTAAGTGACTTGCCCAGGATTTCACAGCTAGCAAGGGTCTGAGATTGAATTAGAACTCAGATCTCCTTGACTCTGGGTCCAGTAGTTTATCTACTACATAACCTAGCTGCTTCTGGAGGTTATCAAGTCAAATTTTCTCATCATATCAATAAGGATGTCATTCTAGAGAGGTTAAATGATTGCCCTGGGTATCATAGTTAGGAAGTAATCTGAAGTGGGATAGGAACCTCAGTATTTCTTTATAATGTTCTGTACACTATACTATGAGACTTCTGACCTGAGTTTGAATCTCAGTTATGTTAGTTACTATCTGTGTCACTTGGCATATTACCTTGCTTATAAATGTCCTCACCTGCCCAATAAACTTTTGAGTCATTATCTTCAGAGGAAATGCTCTTCGTGATTTCCCTGAAAATTTGATTAAAGACTTTTGGTGTTGTTGCTCAGCCATTTTCAGTCATGTCTAACTCTTCCTGACCCCTTTTGGGGTTTTCTTGGCAAATATACCAGACTGTTCATCATTTCCTTCTCCAGCTCATTTGACAATGAGGAAACTGAGGCAAACAGGGTTAAGTGACTTGCTCAGGGTCTCACAGCTAGTAAGTGTCTGAGGCTGGATTTGAACAGGGAGATGAGTCTTCCTGACTCTAGGCTCAACACTCTCTACATTGTGTCACATAGCTCTTCATTAAATGGTCAGCACAGTTTTCTCAACAGAACATGTTAGTGGCCATTGATGTTTTTGACTTTGGATTTTTCCAACAATTTGTTCAAAACTGAACTCATCCCCCCCAGAAAAAATCTGCCCTTCACCTAATTTCCTTATTATTGTTTATTAAAACACTATCTTCTCCCTCCTCCAGGCTTATAACCATGTAAGTCATCCTTGAATTCTCACTCTCACCTTCCACAGCTAATCAATCTGTTGCCAAAGCTTGCTAATTTTACCTTTGTAGAATCCCTTGAACACACTCCCTTCTGTACCTTGGTACCTCTTGTACCACTGCTCTGATTTAGGCCCTCAACCACTCATTCTTGCATTTTTGTAATAGCCTATAGATGGATTTTCCTACCACAAGTCTTTCTGCACTCTAATGCACTCTCCATTCAGTCACCAAAGTACTTTTCCTAAAGTGAAGGTTCTACCATGCCATTCCCCTATACAGTAAAGTCCAATGGTTCCGTATCACTTCCAATTTCAAATACAAAATTCTCTATTTGGCATTCAAAGTCCTTCATAATCTAGCCCTACCCCACCCCATACTTTCTAGTCTTCTTCCACCTTTTTCCCTTTAATTTGTCAATGTCTCACCTAAATAATAATACCCAGAATTGATTGTGGTATTTCAAATGAAAACTGAATAACAATCATTGAATTCAGGAGGATTATTATTGCCCTGTGATCCAGACACTGCATTTCAATTCAAGAAAGCTCTCATTGCTGCATGTTAAGTTTGGGGAGAACTATAAGCCCGAGACCATTTTTTAAATCACAGATTGCTCCCAAGCCAGGCTTTCTCCATTGTATGCTAGTATGTATCTGGGTGTGTTTCACTTCAGCCTAGGAATCTAGTTTTATCCTGGACCTTTACAATTAGCCCCTTTCTACCTTTTCAATCTTCTTGTATTTTACTCTCCTCCATGCACTGTACTATCCAGTTATACTGGCCTGTTCACGATTTCTCATGAATGACATGCTATCACTCAATTCCATTTCTTTGTATGAGGTTGCCTTCACGTCTAGAATTTTCTCTCTCTCCTTGCCTCTAGCCCCTAGCTCCTATGACTTCTTTCAAGACTTACCTGAAATCCAATATTCTTTAAGGTTTTTCTCAATCCCTCACTAAATACTGCCTCCAAGGTTACTTTCCATTTAAACTGCATATTATTTTTATGTCCCTATTTACATTATATCTTCCCCATTAGAATATGACCTCCTTGAGGGCAGGGATCATGTTTTTGCCTTTCTTTGTATCCCCAGCATTTAGCACAGTTTCTGGCACATAATAAGGGTTTGTTGACTAACTGACTTATGACTAATTGCTTTATTAAGTAAGAATTTCTAATCAGCCATCATCAGCACCAATCTCTAGGGCAATCTCTGTGGTGATAAGTGTGAATGAATAAGTGAAATATCAGAGACCCTGAGAGATAAGGCATATTTAAAATGTGCATGAACATTGAAGAGGGAGTGTACATGAAATCTCAAAGTTTGTAGATGATATAAGACATCTGTGGGAAATAGAATACCACACTGATGGAGATAAACCACAGTAAGAGCTCATTAAACTAAGTGAATGGATAGAAAAGTGGCACATGATCTTAAACATGAACAAATGAGGGGGAGAATCACCCTTGGTATGTTCATAATGTGATGTGCTCTAAGCTATCTTTTATAGCCCAAGAATCTTAGTCACTGTCGACTATTCCATAAATATATGGGAGGATCTTATCAGGGCCATTCCCCCATCAATTTGATGAACTCACCTCATTCCCTGTAGAGTTATGGGCATGCCAGTTAGCATCTTGGAAACCCCTAGTTAGACCTCAGAAGCTAAGTAAACAACATGATGGGGGTTTGTAGCCACTCCTTGACCCGTCCTAGGGGATGGGTTTCAGTGCCTAAAGCTTTGTTCAGTGTAGTATAGTCTAAAATACTCAGGAATTTGAACTCTCATCAACAAAACCCTTACTCTGTGGCATCCTATAAAAAGAACCTGTCTGCTTGACAATTATTTCCAATTAATCTTCACCTTTTTTACTCTTTTTTTTGCTAATTTTCTTTTGTGCTTTTTTCTGCTACAGTATTGCCCTTCATTCTTGAAAAGGACAAGTATCATCAGGTGAGTGTCTTGACTTACAGCTGAATTGGATTTAAATGAGGCAGGGCTGTATCAAGTTGCCAGCCTCGTTCTCTCCTCCAGAGCCATCTGGGTTCAATGGCAAGACATAGATAAGAGAGACTGATGATGGCCCTGGGTAGAGAGGAAGACTTTGGCCTTTTTAAGTTAAGGTCTCTCCCAGGTCTCAGTTCATCTGAGGCTACATTCAATCAGTGACTAAAGCTAGGTAAGAAATGAGGCAAAAAAATGATCTCTTTTACCTACAAAAATATGCTCTTGGAGGGGAAGATCCTCAGGGTCTAAAGAAGGGTAGGAGTGAGAATTTTTTTCTTTTGCCTCTGAAAGCAGCAGCTATTGGCTCCTTGGGGACAGAAGCATGAGACTAGCTACAAGTACTTAAGCCCACATGGTCCCCCCCCATAAAAAAAGAGTTCCTTCTTCCCAAGGCCATCCCATTAACCATTCTTGCCTCAGCCACGGAGATGGCAGGGTCTTGACACAGGAAACAGCAGCATCTTAAGTGGTTGCCATAATGTTAGATTCCTACAGAAGCACATGGTAAAGAAACAAACATGCACAGTGCTCACATGACCCAAGAAGGTAACTCATGGACAATGTTCCTAAACCTCAACTTCCTATGAACAATAATATTAATCTTTACGTAGTGCTTACTGTATGCCAGGCACTGTTACATTGTTCCTCGCAACGGCCTTGGAGGGTAGGTGATATCATTGTCCTTACTTTATGGCTGAAGACACTGAGATAAAAAGCAGTTAAGTGATTTGCATAAGGTCACCCAGCTGGTAAGTTTCTGAAGTAGGATTTGACCCCAGGTCTTCCTGACTACTACTACATCATCTAGCTGCCTAGAAGAGGATTTCAAGTTCCTAGAGAGCATGAAATGTAATCTTTGAGAGAAGACTTCTGAGGAAGATCCAACCTTAGACTTTGCCTCAAAAGTAACTCCAAGTTTAAGAGTTTAAGTGATCTGACCTTCTGGAGACATTAAGTGACTTCTAGAACAGCGTGCCTCTTGTGGATTATGGAAGATTGCTGTCATGGCCCTTCAAGTGGAGAAACAGACATGATTTACTCATTATTATAATTAAGTTTTAGTCAGTGGAGGTCTAATTGGAAGGGAGCTGCTGGTCTAGCAGCTGTAAAGAGTGTTATTATGTGAAATATAAAGCACAGAATGCCATCACAAGTTTGAGAAACACTGTATAGCAAGCTGCAGGAGAGATGAATTTCAGTAGAATGTCAAGGGATTATCTTATTGGCAGCCCCAAATTCAGTTTCCTTCAGAAGGAAGCTATTAAAGTATAATGAATGGTTTATGTGTGTTTTCTGCATCTTTTTATGGGTTCCTAGGAGCTTTTTACATCTTCTACACTTTCTAGGAGAAGAAATAAAAGTTGTCCTCTACAGATATCTATTACCTTGAGTGCTTGTATAGAATATTACTCCCCATTCCCCCAGGGAATCCTGGATGGGAACATATCTAGAGATTCCCTAGAATAAGTTCTGGTTTAAAGCAAAATTTGGCTTTTTAGTCAAAATTTTTTTAAGCAACTGTGTTGGGAGAAGCCTCCAAGATCAGATTCAATTCCCATGAGCATGAATCCAGAGTATGGGACACTCTGAGCAACAGGTTTGAAACATGTACACATTTACATCATTTACACAAACACACATAGGGATATCATCAGAAATGATGTACAAAATGTCCAGTATTCTTTTTATTGTACCAAATTCTTACTCATTTGCAAGTGTAATATTTCGCACAGTGAAGATCATTGCATCTCAAGGACATTACCAAACTGGAAGAGAAGAGTATTAGAAAAGAACAATTAAAACCATCTAGAAAATAGAGTATTCATATGCAGACAGATCAAAAAGAATTAGTATTCCAATCAGACAAAGTTTTCATTTCCCACTAGCTATATCCATTGGATTCAACTCTATCATCATCATCACTAAGAAACTCATCATCCCAGAAACTGCATCAGCTTTGGTACTTACATCTCATTAGTATCTTTAGTAGCCTCTGTCCCTCTGATTAGAGGATTTGGAAGCAGAACAAAAAAAATCTCCTCCTAAAGTTCCCATTAAAAGAGGGCTCATCAACCCACTCAAATCTTCCTTTCCTATCAGTTGCACTTCTTGGATTTGACTTCACCATCATCTTGTACCCATGTACTTTCTCTCCTCCTTTTCTGCTTCCATTTGGATATTTTCTTATTCCATTAGATTATAAGCTCTTGAGGGTAAGAAATACTGTCTTTTTCACTTTGCACAATGCCAAACATATGGTGCTTAATGTTTACTGAATTGAATTGCAAGACAAATACAATGCTCAACAGGAAAACATGATTATTTGTCAGAGATTTTCTAACTAGTTGACACAGTTGATAAGAGTCTGGGACTGAGAATCAGGAAAACCTGAGATTGAAACCTGCCTCAGACACTTCCTAGCTCTGTAACCCTGGACAAGTCACTTAATCTCTGTCTCAATTTCCTCAACTGTAAAACAAGGGTAATAAGAGAATCAACCTTCCAAGGTTGCTATCAAAATCAAATGAAATAATAGATGTAAAATGATTTACATAAAGTACTATAAATGCTGGCTATTTTGTAGAAGAGATTTTTAGGAAGGAAGGTTGAGCTATATGATTTTTAAGTATCTATAACATCATTAAAGTTTATTTTATGAAAAACATGGAAAGAATAAATTTGGATTTGTTCATCAAGTCATTTGTTGTTTGGACATTTTCAATAATGTCCACCTCGTCATGAAGAAAATTGGAGTTTTCTTGGCAAAGATCCTAGAATGGTTTACCATTTCCTTCTTCAGTTTATTTTACAGATAAGGAAACTGAGGCAAACAGGGTTAAGTGACTTGCCCAGGGTCATAGAGCTAATGTGTATCTGAGCTTGGATTTGAACTCATGAAGATGAATCTTCCTGATTCCAGGACCAGTGCTCTATTTACAACCATGGTGTACTCTTCAAGGTGTAAAAGAGGTAGTTTTATCATAAATAAAAGTGCCACAATAAACCAGGGATTATAAACATGTGAATATCCCTCTGATCTTGTCAATTTTCTATTCAAAAACCTTCAACCTTTTCTATACACATTTTACATTGAGATCCTTAGGCCTTTTAATTCTAATGCCTACCCTCTTTTAATTATTTCCTATTTACCATGTATATCACTTTGTATATATTTGTATGTTGTTTCTCCCATTCAATCATGAGTTCCTTGAGGGCAAAGATTATGTGATGCCTCTTTATGTATCCCTAGCACTTAACCCAGTGCTTGGCACATACTGGGAGCTTAAATAAATATTTATTGATTGTGATGAGTCCCTTTTAAATACAACTTCATATACCACTTTTACAGGGGCCCTTTCTTGATTTCCTCGACTGTTAATTGCTGAATTCATTAGAATGGGAGGTTCTTCAAGGCCAGGGTCATATTTTTGCCTTTCTTTGTATCCCCGGTACTTAGCACAGAGCCTATGTACTTAATAAATGCGAAATGACTGATTAACGGACGTTGTAATAGAGGAGATAAGATATGGTGGGGAGGAGGATAGAATAGCACACAAAAGATAAATATGGAGAAAATAGAAAGTAGTCTTCCAGAGGGAAGATGAGGAAACTAAGGCCTAGAGCACTGTTCCTGAACTCTCAAACATGCACTTAATCTGATGGGTCACAGTTTGATTGTCAGTGCCTTAGCTGAAGTTGTATAACTGGAGATGGCCCAGAATATAGTGGGGAATGTTGGCTTTTTCAAACTAAAGTCTTTAACAGGTCTTAGCTTGAGTGAGGTGAAAGTATATAGAGTATTCCAGGAATGAGAGACAGTCAATGAAAAGGCATTGGAGATGGAGCATCCTACTCAAGAAACAGATTATAACAGAATGTGAGCTCCTTTCTGGGTTGTTGTTGTGTTTTGTTTTGAGGGGAGGTTGGTCAATGTATCCCCAGCATTTCCCAAAGTAGTTGGCATATAGTAAGTACTTAAATGATAGCTGACTGATTGATAGTAAATAAGGAACATTACACCTCAGTTGGGTGACCTCTTTAAGGAAAGACATCTGGGTTATACAGCTCCTCAAATTCCCAAAGGGCAGGTACATATGAGTGGAGATGCTCTAGTAGATTAGCATCTATCCCATAGATAGAAATCAGTACCCTTAAAGATGAAGAAACAAATGATAAAAGGTTTGAGCCAAGATAACTGAAAATGCTGCTCACAGACTCAGTAAGTGGCTCTAAAATAAATTTATATTCCTGAAAAATGTATGGTTTTCATTTGATTCTACAGGTATTTAAAAAAAGCTTACCCACTTTTATGAGCTGCTGTAAGCAGCCTCTGAATGACAGTAATGCACACAACCTCTTTGGAATGCTCCTTTATTAAACTTCAAATTCATGGCATATCACTGTCAAGTTAGCAAGTCCATTACTGGTAAACAATCAGCAAAAAGTAAGCACTACTTTCACATGTATTATACCTGTGGCAATCTTTATTATGACCTGAAATTTATTCTTGCACTCATGTGAAAATAATATAGTCTGTATCCAGGAGAATAAGAATTTCCAATTGAGTTTGGTATTTTGGAAACACATTTGATCCATAAAGTTGTTTTACTGAACTGAATTTAGAAGAGGTCTGGATGCCCTCTTGTTAAGGATGTTCTCAAGGAGATCTGTAAACTATGTGGCAAATTGGATTAGATTATCTCAATGGCCTTTTCTCAGCTCTAACATTTATGCTTTAATATAATGCCCCATTAATGTAATACCTTATATACTGCTATATGTTAGGTGACTTGGGGATCTCAAAAGGTATGTCAATGAAATGTCAGCTCTAATAGATCCTTCAGAGCTGCAAATACTTCTAGTATTCTCCCAGATGGTGTCTAAAAGCAGCCTATCTAGGCCTAGAGATGCTTATTATAGGTCAGTGATGGATTATTTAGCCATGAACTGCTACTGCGTAGTTTGAGTTTTATGTGGCTCATCAAAAGTGTTGTTACCTTAAATTGTGAGCTCTTAATATGGAAGGATCAGTTCTATTTAGTTCTTTCCCTTCAATGCTTACAAAGCCGAAGTACAAACTAAGGTGTTTGTTGTTGATGACAATGGAGGTGAATCGCATTAGCTTATTAGCTTCTAAAAGTTCAAATTCTGCTAACAAAAACTGTAGCTTTCCAGTCTTCTGTACTCACCTGAATACACCCTATGATCCAGGGACACAGGTCTCCTCACTTCTCCTCACACATGTTCCATCTTTGGGATTTTTCACTTGCTCCACACTTCCACCCCATCTAATACTTGCCTCATCCATTCATCCTGGTTTCCCTGGATGCCTTCAAGTCTCAGTTAAAATTCCATCTTCTTCAAGAAGCCTTTACAGGTCCCCCTTAATGCTTCTGCCTTCCCTTAGATTCCCTTCCATCTACTCTACATATGTCTTTTATAAATATGGTTGCTTAGATGTTGCTTCCTCCATTAGAATTTGAGGTATTTGATGAGAGGGGCTATTTTTGCCTTTATTTTTATCCCCAGAGCTTAGCACAGTGCCTAGTACATAGATAATAAGTGCTGAATAAGTGCTTGCTGACAGATTGATGCTCTATTTGTAAAATCTCAGATACTAGAAATAGGACATGACAGGTTATTATTTTATTTGGTCCCATGAAAACTCCCATCTGATCTTTGTTGGAGCATTTAATTTTGTTGTGCTTCCTCTATAAAATAAGAGGTTTGAACTAGATCCTCTTTAGGAATCATTAAGGAACTTAGGGTCACTTTCCTCTCTATTAAACTCTAAGCTGTAGCTCTCATTAAAAATGCACATGTGAAAAAACAGATAAGTGTGGTTTAATGGATAGGTAGGTTTTAGAAGAGTCCCAAAAGAAACCTGAAAGAAAGAGAAATAAACCATCAGAGGTAAAAATATTATATACCATTATATATAATTATATATTATTACTATGTGTACATGTACAATTGTGTGTGTATATATATATATATATAATATGTATAAAAATATTTACATATTTAATTCTGACACAAATGAATTCAACTACAAAAGGGCAAAAAATAGTAATGGAGAGGATAAGAGAGTGAAATAGAATGAATTCAACAAAATGACCTGAACTTGGCTTTGTATCTTGCACTCAACCCCATTTTTATGAGCTGGTTCCATTTAGGATCAATCCTTATAACAAAGAATTTCTCAAAAACTAAAAATTAGCAAAAGCAATCACATTAAAGCAAACAAACATATAAAGGATGACATCACAGGCAGTGTTCCACATCCGTGAAACCAAACCTCTGCAAAGGCGTATTTTTTTTTTATTGGGTGGGCAAGCTTATTCTTTATTCACAATATTCAGTTGCAATAGTTTTGCGGTTGACTAAAATTAGTGTGATTATTGTGTTATTTTCCTGCATCTGTTTTATTCACTTTCTAGAAGTTCATGCAAGCTTGTCCACGTTTTTCTGAATTCATCAATTTCTTACAGCACAGTAATATTTCATTATCTTCATGTATCACAATTTGTTTAGCTATTCCCCAATGAATGAGCATTTGTTCTGTTTTGAGGGTTTTTTTAATTGTTATTTTTGTGGTCTTACGAGAAATTGTTCTCTGAAAAGAGAAAGGGAGAAAGATTCATAGGAAATTCAGGCAATGTAAAAACAAATACAAAAATTTATTTTTAAAAGAAATAGCCAGAATAAGAAGGTAAGATGTGGCTATGATTCAGTAGTGAAAGGAGTATCCATTTCAATCAGGTCATAGTGCTACATAAGAATCTGAGTGATGTCGCTCAAATGGTCATATGATCTCAATGACTTGTGCTTTATAACTATAATTCCTCATATCTCCGTTTCACTGTCTCCTTGCAATCACCATGATCAAACTGTCACCATTTTCTTTTTTCCCAAAATATTAGCTCATTATTAGATTTCCCAGAAAGATGCTCTTTCCATTTTGAGAGATATTTCTCCAACCCCATTGGCAAAACTATAACGACTGACTTGTCTTGGCTTTTCACTTTTTCAAAAACAAAAATATTTTAATTATATAATGATGATAAAAGACTGTTCTACTAATGATAAGAAACCAATTCTCATCCTGGCACACATACATACATGTTGAAGAATGGCAGAAACTTCTTTGATGGGCCTTTCAGAACAGCCATTAAGAGAATAACTCAAATTTGAAAACAAAAACTAATGCTGGTCCTACGGGGCTAGAGCACTATTTTTGCTCACTTTTTTAGATATTCTCAACTAGGTTCAGTCAGGGAGCATGAACTCTAATTAGAAGGGGTAGATTCTTCTCTTATAATCTTTGGTTGGTAAAGTTCCCTGTCTCAGTTTCCCATAGTAATATTTATTTCTATCTTAGGTTGAGTTTTCATGTCTAGAAATCCCCAAAGTCATATTCAATGTATAATGCCCTCATAAGTAATGAGTCACCCATATATAGTCAGTTGGACATACATTAAACACAAGGGGTGGTATCTAAATCTTTCTGGTTAGAGTCTGACGCATACTTTGGAGAATACAGCCATAACTTCAGTAATAATGGACCATACCCAAGAACAAGATTGTCTTGGTAAAGCAAATTGGTTCTTTAAATTGGAATTTACTTAGAATGATGCTTTATACCACAAAAATGTTCTGAATTCATCCTTGTGATATTCTCTCTTTTTGAGTTTTTGGATATTTAATCTGTGACAATCTATTCATTTCTGTGAAAAGCTTAATTCAGTCCTGTTTTGTCCCATTCCATCAAACAGTTAATAAATTTATTAGTAGAATGCCTCAACACTCACTGTTAATTAATGTTTACTTCCTTGGTAATAATTTTCTGCTATTTAAAGACATTGTAGCATTTTCAGATTTTCTTTTCAGTAACAAGGTTTCAGGAGCATGGTGTGACCCTTTCTGATGAAGATATAGCCTGATGTTAGACTTCTTGAAACTTCTCCCAGAAAGCAGAAATGCTACATCTGTGTGTCATGTATCCAACTCATTGCAATTTCTAACCATCTCAACACATTTTTCAAAATGGAATGTATCAGTAAATCATATTAACAAGACTCCTTCATTCACTTGTGAATCAAAGTTTGATATAGGAAGACATTCATTTTCTTCAATGGTAAATTTGCTCTACTCCATGTTTTTGTTATGAGGCAAAACAAGGATTGTGCTTTTTGTGCTACCAAATGAACAGATTTCATACACATACACAGAACACATTCACATATAGATGTGGGTATTGTATGTGTGTGTGTATATATATATATATATATATATATATATATATATATATATATATATATATATATATATGTGTGTGTGTGTGTGTGTGTGTGTGTGTGTGTGTGTGTGTGTGTGTGAATGTGTGTGTATGTGTGTGTGTACTGAGCTCACCTGGGTATGACCAAAGCTCCTAAGGTTAAAGCTCCCTGAGTCCCCTATCACCTGAATGGGCTTAGCCTCCTTTTTTTTGGCTGCCTAGTTTGAAGGACTATGTCTTTAAAAGTGACAAACTGAGACAGTCATCCTTTTTCCTGTATCCATTCCTGCTGCATCCAGAGGCTGAAAATCACAGTTCATCAACACATGGGCACCATGAATCATAAGGGTGAGAGGGGAAGAAGATTAGTTTCCTAGATTGGCTTGATTCTTATATAGCACAAGCCTAAGCTCCAAATCCAAGCCTCCTCTGGGCTTGAGTCCCAGGTCCTCTGGCTTCTCCAGGTTTCCCTTGTAGGCTGGCTAGCTGGTTTCAGTATCCTGCCTAGAATCCTGGCTCCAAAGTCACGATAGCTCCATTTGCTGGGTGGAGAGTCAAGTGGGGATCATTGCCCATAGATCAAACTGAGGACATGACACAGAACAGAAACAGAAACCTCAGAGCCAAGCAGTAAGAGTGAGAAAAGGGGCAGGAAGCCCTTACCCTCTTAAGAGAAGTTCATGGCACCTGTGATCTGAATGAATTGTCTTCTTTTCCCTGCAGACTAGTAGGAAAGAGTAAAAGCACGAGAGTGACTGTCCATGTCTGGCCAGTTTTAGACACAGCCTTTTTGTCCAGGCTGCTAATTTAAAAGGCTACCCCCACCAACATGGTAGAGTATATAGGAAAACTCCATATTAGGCAATCCGATCATCGATACATTACTTTCAAGGCAACATATGTTTAAACGGAACTAATAAGTCATCCTGATTAATGGTGATTAGTTACAGGTATTTTAGAAAAATTTAAAAAAACAAACAAACCCAACCTTAAAATGATCCTATGAAGAAGCAGAAGATAATGAAGCACAACACAAAGATACACAGAGTTTCAGACACAGAAGGGACATTATCTACAAAGAGAAACTGAGGACTAGACAGATGTAGTGACTTCCCCAAGGCAACACAACTGCCTGATAACAGAGACAGGCTTTAGAAACAGTCTCCTGCCTCTCATCCCAGAAGACCTTACGCCATTCTAGTTCTCTCATTATTTTGTTGTGTGTTAAGTGCACAAGCACAACTCATTGTGTGTTCTGAGGAAAATACTTAAAAACTTTAAATTATATATATGTATAGACATATGTATATGAATTATTATTGTTTTTGTTACCATCATTGTTCTTAGTACAGAGATTTAGACCTAAGTGGTTTGGGTGGGGAAGAGGTCCTAAAAACATATAGAATAAATATTACATAAGTTATGGCCTGCCTAAATAAGATATATATGTCCTCATGAGTTGTCTAAACGTGGCTTACTGGGATGCCTAGATAGTTATCTGTAGAATCTTGCCCCCCTTACTCTCAGGGAGGTTGATTCCTGCCTTTAGAAGTGCTTTTAGAAGAAAAGATATAATGAAGCTGGTCATTCTATTTTCCTCTGAAAAAGGAACACCTAACTAGAATTCAAGCTAAGTCGTGACCCTGAGCAAGTCACTTAATCCAGTTTGATCTGGAGAATGGAATGGCAAAACACTCCATTATCGTTGTTAGAAAAAAACCCTAAATGGGGTCATGAGAGTCAGATATGATGGAAATGACTCAGCAACAACAAACACATGGAACTTAAAATAATGCAAGTTATCAAAGAATTCTAGGTCATATTTAATGTGACCCAAAATTCAACTGATACAACATGTGCAAACTAGTCTAGGGTTTGCAAACACTAGTATACTATAAGACTACACCTATGTATTGTCGCAGGTGGATATGATGTGCCTCTGTATGCACACTTTTAACATTTGTGTTAACTTTTAATAATGACAGTGATGATGAGGATGATGACATTTATGTTTGTTGTTGCTTGCCATTTTGAGAATTTGTAAATGCAGATTTGCTGAGGTGTGGATATGGCTCTCTGAACCTACCAATGTATGCATGAATATTTAAAGAAAGAGAAGAAAGTTCAGTTTGTACTGCTAAAATATGTCAATATTTTTAATTAAATCATCAATGTTTGCTTATCTTTAGGTATCCTTTCAGTAACTTTAATTTTTTAAATTTGCCTTTTTTGTTCTATTTGTAATAAACTTGAATGAGAAACATTTTTACTTATCCTTTGCTATTATATTACATTAATAATTCATTTTAGCAATGTATTTTAAAGTGTGTTACATGTTTAATATGTTGTTATTAATATATTAAGACATTTTATTGAGTATTTCCATTGGGCTAGAACCAATTATAATATTTACATATGATTATAGCCTCTAATAATGTGAATTAAAATAAGGCAGCCACTTCACAAAATTCATTTTTACACACTAATCAGGATCAAGTGGTGCAACTCTCTGCCTCCTCTAAAAATTTCTGGTCTAGGAACACAAATGGTTTGGGGGAAAAATTGCTTCTCTATTTGCTATCCATTAAAGGAGGAGGCTAGCCCTTACCAGTTCGATTTCTTCCCACCAAATTCTATTAACAAATCTATCACAAATGGTGATAGCAAATAAACAACAGAAATCAAAGAAACTATAAAATTTACAATAGAGTGGATTCTTCTACTGAGAGTAACATATCAAATCTCAATCCAAAAGTAAAATGTCCTGATCTCACACAAGAAGAAATTCCCCAAAAAATCTAGGATTAGACAAGCTGCCATATGTTGAGTAGCTGGTTTTTCCTCTACATCTGTAGCTTCCAAAGTCTTTTCCTTTTTCCATCTACTTATCTAGAGATCGTCCTAGGGAAAGTCAAGAATTACATGATTCTTTTCTCAATGAAGAAAAAAAAAGCTTTCCTCTTTAAAGTTCTTGCACCAACTCCTAATAACAACTACATTTACTTAGTATTTTTCATTTATCATCATATTTGACCATCTAAGCTCTATTGTGAAGTAGATAGTACAAAGTATATTGAACATCCCTATTTTATAAGTGAAGAAATTAAGTCTGATTAAGTCTAATTGATCTATTAAAGGATTTGCTTTTGGTTTTTCATGTAGTGAGTGGTAGTACCAGGATTTGAACCCAACAACAATGAATTGACCTTAACAATATATGTGTTAAAGGTAATTAGATTAATAAACCATTGACAACAAGCCCTTCCTAATGCTAATTGAAGGGTGGTATTTCTATTTTAAGTCTTTGAAAAATTATAGTAATATAGAGAACATGTAATGGATAATTAGTAAGGATTTTAATGTATCAAGAAAGATGACTTGTCCTCATGAATAACTACAGGGAGCTTCAATTTCCCAGTTGTGAAGTAAGGTGGCTGGCCCAAATGGACTCTAATGCCCATTCTAGTTCTAAATCACTGGTCCTAGGATTTATGTCCAGGTATTTTGGGAATATCAGTACATATTATATACAATACAATCATAGAGAGTTCAAAATCCATAACTTGTATTCATAAAGAAATTATAGACAAAATCAATGTTACCAGCTTGAACAAACATGATGAAATATGCTAATGAAGGAACAATAACCTACAAGATTATGCTGAAATCTTTTGAAAGTCTTTTTAAAATAAGGGGAATGGCAAGGGACCAAGTTGGAGACATGACAATTCTCTCAGAGGTAAACTGATACCCCAACTCAACATATTCATAAAAAATTGAGTGTTCAAGGAATAAAAGAAAGGACACCTAGATTTACTACCAAACACACCACCACTAATGGCATCCTTTCCTTTTTTGCTTTCTCTCCCTAGATCTTCTCCCTGCTTGGACCACCTAGAGCCCACCCAGGAAAGAAAACTTGCCAGGAAAGAAGACTCTGGTTAATTACTCCCCTCCTCTTTTCCTTTTCCCCATCTCTACTGAAGGCAAATATTTGGTATGGTGTATAGAGCTCTGGACCTGCAGTGAAGAAGACCAATATTCAAATCTGCTCTCAATAATTTGCTGTGTGACCATGGTCAAGTCACTTCACCTCTGTCTCCCTTATTTTCCTCAACTGTAAAATGGGAAAAATAATAGCTACCTCACAGGCTTGTTGTTAGAATCCAATAAAATAATATTTTTAAAGGATTTAGAATAATTCCTAGAATATAGTAGGTACTTAATAAATGCCTATTTCCTTCCTCTTTCCCTAGTCCCAGGCTTCCTAGAATCCATCTCAGCTGTTCGACCACTTGTACAGTATGGATGAAATGGAAGTAACTAATTGTCCTATGAGTGGCATGGAGGACCAACCACCAGGCTTCCTAAGGCGCTTCATTCCTTACTCTGGTTTTCATTCCTGCCTTGCACTATGACCTCCAAAACTCCAGCACTGTAATTTGATGACTGATGTAACCTAAGGACCCCCAAACTTTGATATTTGCCCCACAAATGTATCCTTAGAATTTCCAGACCTTTCTAAATATCCTGCACCTTAATTTCCTATCATATCTCCCCTAATTTGTCTGTGAGTTCCCTGAGAATAAGGGCTGTATAACTTTTGCTATCAGTATCTCCAGTGCTTAGAACCTTTCTTGCCACATAGTAAGTACTTAAACACTTTTCATTCATTCATTCATTCATTCATTCATTCACAGTTTCATTCATATTAGTTTGTTGAATGTAGGTTATCCGCCAAATTGGCAATGCAACTAAAATAAAATCTCTTCAAAAGGAAAAAAATATTAAGACATATGGTTTAAAAAAAATCACCCACTGATCATTCACAAATCAATCTCTAGGACAGCAGCATCCAATGGCAGTGTTTGCATCAGAAGACCACAAGAAACAATACACATATTCATAGATCTATAAAGAGTGCAGCAAAAACGTTTCACCATGTCTAAGAGTAAATTCTTGAGTACTCACATGAAGGCGAGAAAAGGATTTCTATAAATCAGGAACTGAAGCACTATGTCTAGGTACTTCAAATTTGAGAGCCTTCCAGCAGGAATGACAGCTCAAAAGGCACCTTCCAGAGGGAAGAAGTAAGAAAAATTGTAAGAGGTATTGCCAACAAACAAATAGGAAGCTTGAAAAATCTTGACTGGTAGTTTAAAGGCTCCCATTAAAGAATTCAAGTTAAAAGTTTTTCTTTGCTATCCCAACTTCTAAAACATGGAGGGTATTCTGGAAGCAGTACACTTAGCCCTGAAGTTGAAAGATATGCTTGTATACCAGGGAATGACAGAACTATTAGGTGCTTAAGACTCATAGAACATAAAATATAAAGGCTAAAAAAAGCATTGGAACTGGGGAGTGAAGCCAAGACGGCAGATTAGAGGCAACCCAGATGAACTCTCTCAATGCTGTCTTCCAGACAGTCTTAAAATAATATCTCAAGTAAAATTTTGGAATTGCAGAGCTAGCAAAGGTCAGGGTGAAACATTATTCTGGTCTAAGAAAATTTAGAAGGTTGGTGGGAGAAGTTTCTGACACTGGGGTAGAAACCTATTCAGAACCCCAACATGCACTGGCAGCAACAGCCTTCTCAGTAGCAGCAGCAGCAGCAACCATGGGAGCTCTCAGCCCATATTTGACAAAAAGGTCAAATAACTAATTAGTAAGAGATTACAGGGGACTCTTTGCTGCACCGGGCATAGCTGTCATTGATTAGTAACTGTATGGTGCATAAGCAGTTTGAGGGCACAGTTCCAGGCTGAAGAGGAGCACTGGGAGTCAGTCACAAGGGAGCGGGACTTTTGGAGAACACTAACACTTGTGATTACAAGGGATCAGGGGACTTTATTGGCAAATAGAGGGCAGACCAGGAGAGAAGTGACTGCAGTCTTCCAGGATCACACCATCTTGGAGGCACCAAAAACTTGCAAATCTGCCAGAACTAGCTCTAAAAAGACGAGCATGAAAAATTCTGAGACTTGTGGCAGTATCTTCCCACCTCTAGGTGAGTAGAGCACAAATTTAACATAAAATTCAAAATTTAGAAGGAGGCTGTAAAAATGGACAAACAACAACACAAATAATTTGACCATGAAAAAGTTACTGCAGTGACAGGGAAGACCAAGACATAAACTCAAAAAAAGAAAATATTATGAAAATAGTTAGAAACAAATCCTCAAATAAAAATGTTAATTGACTCCAAATCCAATGAGAATTCCTGGAGGAGTTAAAGAATGAAATAAGTGATATAAAGGGAAAAAATGGGAAAAGAAATGATAGCATTGCAAGAAAATCCTGAGAACAGAATTAACAGCTTTGCAAAAGAGGCACAAACATATTAAAGAGAATAACACCTTAAAAACATAATTGCCCTAATGGCAAAATAGGTATACAAATTCACTGAAGAAAATAATTCCTTTAAGCAGAATAGACCAATTGAAAAAGGAGGTGTAAAAATTCATTGAAAGAAAGAAATTCTTAAAAACAGAATTGACCAAATGAGAAATAAAAAGAGGTACAAAATCTCACCTGAGACAATAATTCCTTAGAAATTAAAATTTGGGGGGCAGAGCCAAGATGGCAGAATAGAAAAACTCACATATCCTAGCTCCAAACCCACAACTCATGGATTTCTGCTAAAAAGAACTCCCAACAAATTCTGGAACATTGGAAGCCACGCAGCAAAACAGTGAAGGAGTTTTCCATTCCAGAGAGCCTTGAAAAACCGATCCCAAAGGTCCATCGCTCACCAGATGGGAGTGGAGCCCAGCCTTGCCCCGGCCACGCAGCACTGAGACGAGCGAGCACATCCGAACAGGCTTCAGGAAGGGAATCTCCAGCGGCCGCGAAGGTCCCTCCACCCACAGACGCACAGGTCAGTGAGAGAGACGTCTGGACAGGCTGAGAGGGGAGTGGGGTGTCTCCGGAACTCAGGCCTCCTCAGGAGGCAGTGGCAGAGGCAGCAGGAGGCCAGAGGCTCCTGGATCAGGGAAGAACTCGGCAGGAGCTCCATTCCAAAAGGTCTCTGCATAAATCCCCTGAGGGAACTGAGCCTGAGAGGCTGCCCTGCCCCCACCTGAGCACCAGAAATTAAGCTCCCATTGAATAGTAGCCAGGTCTGCCACCAAAAGCCCTGCGGCTGGGGAGTAGCATTTGAATCTCAGACCCCAAGCACTAGCTGGGCAGACCTAGGCCAGGGGTGGAGAGGAATCTCAGAAGTCAAGTAACTGGCTGGGGAAATGCCCAGAAAAGGGAAAAAAAATAAGACCATAGCAGGTTATTTTCTCGGGGAGCAGATGATTCCAACCTTCCTCTCTGACGAGGAAGAAAAGTGCTTACCATCAGGTAAAGACATAAGAGTAAAGGCCTCTGTATCACAAACATCTGAAATAGATACCAAGAGCTCAAAAAGGATTTTGTAAATCAAGTTAGACAGGTGGAGGAAAAACTGGGAAGAGAAATGAGAGAGATGCAAGAAAAGCATGAAAAATGTGTCAATACCTTGATAAAGGAGACCCAAAAAAATGCTGAAGAAAATAACACCTTGAAAAATAGGCTAACTCAATTGGCAAAAGAGGTGCAAAAAGCCAATGAGGAGAAGAATGCTTTCAAAAGCAGAATTAGCCAAGTGGAAAAAGAGATGCAAAAGCTCACTGGAGAAAATAGATCTCTCAAAATTAGAATGGAACAGGTGGAGGCTAATGACTTTCTGAGACACCAAGAAATCACAAAACAAAACCAAAGGAATGAAAAAAATGGAAGAGAATGTGAAATATCTCATTGGAAAAACAACTGACCTGGAAAATAGATTCAGGAGAGACAATTTAAAAATTATGGGACTACCTGAAAGCCATGATCAAAAAAAGAGCCTAGACATCATCCTTCATGAAATTATCAAGGAAAACTGCCCTGATATTCTAGAACCAGAGGACAAAATAAGTATTCAAGGAATCCACCAATCACCGCCTGAAAGAGATCCAAAAAGAGAAACTCCAAGGAACATTGTGGCCAAATTCCAGAGTTCCCAGGTCAAGGAAAAAATATTGCAAGCAGCTAGAAAGAAACAATTCCAGTATTGTGGAAATACAATC
>CM053773.1:66227221-66297360 GCA_028658325.1 Potorous gilbertii
CCTATTTTTCAAGGTGTTATTTTCTTCAGCATTTTTTGGGTCTCCTTTAGCAAGGTGTTGACCCATTTTTCATGCTTTTCTTGCATCTCTCTCATTTCTCTTCCCAGTTTTTCCTCCACCTGTCTAACTTGATTTTCAAAATCCTTTTTGAGCTCTTCCATGGCCTGAGCCCATTGGATATCTATTTCAGATGTTTGGGGTACAGAGGCCTTGACTTCTATGTCTTTCTCTGATGGTAAGCATTGTTCTTCCTCATCTGAAAGGATGGGAGGAGGAGATATCTGGTCACCAAGAAAGTAACCTTCTATAGTCTTATTTTTTCCCCTTTTTTGGGCATTTTCCCAACCAGTTACTTGACTTTTGGTTCCTTTGTCTAGAGTAGGGCGCACTCTTGGTACCTGTAAGATATCAGTTCCTCCAAGGTGGCACAATCAAGTGTGTGCTGGTCTGGGCACAGGGAAGGATTTTTCTCACCAGCATCTTAGCAGAGTTTCCTCTCCTCAGGCACCTGACCTCCAGTTTTGCCAAGCTAGCACTGGAGGGGTGGGTTTCAGTCAAGTTACAGGGGCAGGGCCTCCATTCAGTGCAAGACAAAGACTAGCTGCCTCAGGTGTCTACACAGGGCTGAGGTAAGACTCAGCTCTTCTCTGCCCCCAGGGGTTTTTACGATCCAGCTATGGTCTCAGGCTGCTGTAGGGACTACCCTGAGAACTCCTGCTGCCTGTCCAGTGTGAAGGCCCTTCTCCCTTTCTGGACAGCTGAATAAACCCGTCCTGACCTTTGGCACCTGTGGGTTGAAGGATCTGTGGACCCCCTGTTGCTGGGCCTGGGGATTCCTCGACTGGAGATTCTGCTCTGGAGGGCTGTTCATGAGCCATGCATGCCGGCAAAGGCTAGGCTAGGCTTCATGCTCTGAGTTCCGCTCTCTGAGCTCCGCTCCGTGTCTGGTGCAACTGATGTTTCCTGTGGGTCTTTCAGGTCACCCTGGACTGGAAATCTCCTCCACTCTGTTGTTCTCCATTTCTGCTACTCCAAAATTTGTTGAGAGTCCCTCTCTACAGGTGTTTTATGGACTGTGTGGGGGCAACCTCCGTATGTGTGTCTTTCTACTCCGCCATCTTGACTCTGCCCCTGCATGTGTGTGTGTGTGTGTGTGTATATGTATATGTATTTAATGACATTCCTTCATTTTGTGGTATGCCTTGTATTTGTGCTTTGAAAGATGCTCGATTTCATCCTGTACACACATCCTCCCCAAATGACATGATATCCCATTTAATAACCTCTAAAGTACCTTCTAGGTAAAAAATATTCTATGATTCTGTTATTTTATTTATAAATTAGGAATAATGGTGACATTAGAGGCATATATTATCTAATTCTCTTAAACTGTAGAATAATTCTGTGAAGTTAATTTGGCAGGTATGAGCATCCCCTTTTAAAGATGAGGAAACTAAGACTCTGAGATGTTAAATGATTTGACCACAGTCCCAGTGTTAGTAAATGGAAGAACTGTGACTTGAACTCAGGTCTTTTGACTCCATGAACAGTAATGCACCATTATACCATGGTATCTCCCTAGAGTGGATATGTAAATTCTATGCACATATATCATATTATTTGTATAATTAGTTAATCTTCCATTTTAAAGACAGTATTAGTTCTGACTTCAATCTAACTCAGTGACATGGCTGAAAAGGCCAATATTTGAATCATATTTGAAGATTCTTGATTATATTATACAGTGGATGGCCATGGGTCATGTCTGGCAAAGCTTCTGGGATGGGTGTCAGTGTAGCATGAGAGTGTGTCACTGGCATCAGATCCTATGTCATATCTTTGTATATCCATAATAGTAACAAATGATTTTCTTTTGTTGGTGTTTGAGTTTTTAAAAGTCAGAAAAGCCTAGTTTGGTGATGAGTGTTGTGATATAATTTGGGGTCCAAATCAAGTTTGACCATTTAATAGTATGATTGATTTTTTCATGTGATTTTTAAAGTGAGTATAAAGGCAGTCCCCCAAAAGCAACTCATACTGTCTTGAACAAGGGTAGCATCATTAGAACAAGTGTGCCCCAGGATGACTACTTGGATGAATGGCATTTGGTTTCAATTGTAGTTCTGAAATTTTGGTTCTTAAAAATTCCAATTTTGGAGTAGACCAAGAAGTCTCTTTATGAACCAGTTACATTTCCTCTCACCTGCAACTTCAATGCCACTTTTTATCATGGTAAAATATTGCATGTCCATTGGCAGCATTGTCTGGTCACTCCCACTCCCAGGGGGCTCCCTCACCACTCTGGGTTCTGGTAATGCAAGTAATTGTTACATTGTGGTCCTAAAATGCACATTGGTAACGAGGCTGTGTGATATGTTGCTGATACATTAGACACCCAAACTGAAGGGCTCTAAGTTATGAATTCCATAAAATTCCTATCTAATTACACCCAGAGTAGAAATATTTATAGTTTGAGGTTTTAATGATGACTAAAATTTATCCCCCAAATTTGCAGATCCTTACTGAATTTAACAGACAGAAGGTGACATTCCCTTAGTGACTTTCTGTGTGACAGAATTA
Organism: Potorous gilbertii; assembly: GCA_028658325.1. NCBI lineage: Eukaryota > Metazoa > Chordata > Mammalia > Diprotodontia > Potoroidae > Potorous > Potorous gilbertii. Next base: position 66,229,802 of record CM053773.1, read on the forward strand.
AATGATCAAGAGGAAAATGAAAATCACTTTCCAATCATTTGTGGGATTGCTGTCAACATTAAAACCACAGAGATTCTTAGAGACTCATTTACAGAGAAAGGTTTAGAGGAAGAGCTATGCTAAAAGGAGAGCCAATGATTCATATTTATGATGCAGAGACAGAACACTTTCACATTGGGCTTTTTTTCTTCAACACCCTTTGCTTTTGTGGATTTTTGACTGCAACAAGGTAGTATGAGAAATACTGGATATTACAGCATCTTTGACCTTTGTTGTTTACCCAATACCAGATTTACCTTGACTTAAAAAATAGTAATTCACTATTTCTTCAAAATAGTACTCTATTCTAAATAAGAAGAGAAAGGAGACTTTTAGGGAAAAACAGTTTTCTTCAACAGGAACCTAGATGTCAACATTACCAAAACTAAAACAACATCAAAGCAAACTTCCAAAAGTGAATTTAATGTAAAACTCACAAAAGCAACTGGCTAGAAGGTGGCAAACTATTAGGAAAAAGTACAACTAAATAATTACTCCAGAAAGATATAGACTCTACACCATCCTGAGACTTGATTGGGAAATCCAGGAAAAAGTCACAATGAGTTACTTCTCCAGCTCAAGTCAGCATAGGAAGATAGTGAAGTTCGTTGACCCAGAATTAGCAGTTTGACAGGAAAGGTACAAAATCATATCCAAGCAAGTCTCTGAAGATTAAAATGGAACAAATAGAAGTAAATAACTCCATGAAAAATCAAAAAATATTGAAACAAATTTAAAAATCTGAAAAAGTAGAACACATTAAAGGTATACACTACCAAAAGCAATTGGTCTGGGAAATGGGTTAAGGAGAGAAAATTTAAGAATCATCAGACTACCTGAAAGTCACAAACAACAACAATAAAAAGAACTTAGGCATCCTATTTCAAGAAATCACAAAAGAAAACTGGCCAGATATCTCAGAAACAGAGGTAACAATAAAAGTGGAACCCACTATGTCACCTCCTAAAGGAAATTCCAAAATGAAAACTCCCAGAAATATTATAGCCATAATATGACTATTTTACTTTGGACATTCCAGGGATTATAGGTTAAGAAATATGATATTAAGTCAGAAAGAATTCAAGTACCAAGGATCAATAATCAGTATCAATCAGTCAGTCAATACACATTTATTAAGTGATTACTGCTAAGTGCTGGAGAAATTAAGAAAGGTCAAGATGGTTTCTGCTCTCAGGAAGTGTATAGTCTAATGGAAGAACTGTATCTGAGTGTAGCAAGTGCAGAAGTGATGGTCTGGGAAAGAACTAGATGACTGCAGTATTGCAGGTCACAGTGCAGACAAAGAATAAGTTTTGGGGTTGTAAAGCGCAGGGAGAGGTATAGTGCAATAGAGAGTGATCAGGTAATTTTAGAGATGATGTGCACAAAAGCAGAGCATTTGTGGTGAAGATATGATCATAATCAACTTTGGATCACACAAGATTTAGCCAGCCATCTCTATAAAGAAGTGGAGAGGTTGTAATATCATATTCCAGAAGGCAAAAGATAAAGACTTAAATCCAAGAATAATTTATGTAGTAAAACTTGGCGTAATCCTACAAGAGAATACATAGATTTTTAATGACATAGAAGAGATCTGAGTGTTCCTGATAAAAGGAAAGGGACTGCATGAAATCTTTGGAAATACAAACATAGGAGTCAACAGAAACATAAAAAGGCAAACAAGTGAACACTTAAAAAGCGACTAAAGAAATATGAACTTTTTACATTCTAAAATGAATAGATGATACTTGTTTCTCCTTACAACTCTGTCATTATAAAGTGAAGTGAACCAAATCAGGAGAACATTGTACATAGTAATAGCAATACTGTCACAAAGATCAATGTGAAATATTTAGGGACTCCAATCAGTACAATAATCTGAGATAATACCAAAGGACTATGCCATCCATATCCAGAGAGAGAATTGAGTGCATATTGAAGTGCTCTTTTTTCACTTCTTTAATCTTGCTTTTGAGGGGAGAAAGAAGCTCAGATTATAAATTAGATAAAAGCTGAGGTGGGTTCCAGTTTGGGTGTGTGAAAGCAGAAAACAGACTGTTTAGAGAGACTGAGAGAAACACGGAAAACAAAAACAGTTAAGAGAGGCAATACAACTTGATGCTTACAGAACCAGTCTTAGAATCAGAAAGACCTGGTTTCAAATGCTGCTTCTATTTAGTGTAATACTGGGAAAATCATATAATCATATAAACATTAATAGAACCTATTGTTTCACTTTATCTTAGTTACACACAAAGATGGTGATACCTTTATTTTCCCATCTCTAACAAAGGCACCATTTATATATTCATGAACTTTGACATTCTCTGATCACAATTTGTCATTCTATGCCTTCCTCTGCCTCACAACTCCAAGTCCTGTCCTTTGCACCACTGTCACCTTCAATCGCTTGATACAGCTACACTTCTTTGCCCATTTGACCCCTTGGTGAACCAGTTCAGCTCTATACCCTCTTGTTCTCTTAATTGAGTCCCTTGTCCTCATATCACCAATGAGAGAGAGAGAGAGAGAGAGAGAGAGAGAGAGAGAGAGAGAGAGAGAGAGAGAGAGAGAGAGAGAAACATAAAAAAGCATAAAAAGCAAGGCTGTCTTGGATCATTCTCACCATCCACTGATTTCACTCCTACTCACATGTTGCTAAACAAAGTGAGAGAAAATAATGAAAATGTGTCAAATGGATCCAATACAAATTTATGTTATATCAACTGGGCCTTCAATTAAACAAGAAAATCTTTTTAAACCTTCCAAATAGCTTATGATCCCACTTACTATCACAGCTTTTCCAAATCTTTTCATCTGTCCTCAAATCTTCCATGACTCTTCCATAAGAACTTTACCTTATATTTTATGGAAAAAATGAAACCATTTACTAAGAGCTCCGTCTTATCCCCTTCTCGCCATCTCATACCACCCAAATGCCTTCTGTCAGTGTTTCCTCCTCTCTTATCTTAGAAACTGAGGTGGCCTTTCTTCATGCCAAAGCACAAGAAATCCTATCCTTCTCTTATCCAGAAAATGGCTTCCTCTATAATTCTCACCCTCACTTATCTTCCGATTCTCTCCATCTACTGCTTCCCTATTACCTACAAACATGCCTGGGTCTTCCCATTCTCAAAATATTCTTACTTGATTCATATGACCCCATTCGATATTTTCCCATTTCTCTCCTTTTTGTAGCTAAACTCCTTAAGAAGACTGTCTACTATATTTTTTCTTAACTTTGTTCTTAACTTTCTATCATCTGGTTTGCCATTCTCATTCAACTCTCTATATTAAAAGTTGCTTTCAAAGTTATTCTTAATTGCCAAATCAAATGGGCTTTTTCCAGTCTTCATCCTTCTTGACCTCTCTGCAGCTGTCAACAACACTGATTAATTTCTCTGTGAATATCTTTACTTTAGATTTTTATGACAGTTTTTCCTGGTTCTCATCCTTACCTGTTTGAATGTTCCTTTTCAATATCTTTTGCTAGATCTCCATCCAGGTCATGCCTATTAACTGACATTGTCCATAGAATTCTTTTCTGAGTCTTTTATCTATATATACTAATTTATTTGATCAGGTACCATGGATTTACTTATAATATTTAGGCTGTTAGTTCTCAAATCTACTGGTGCAACCCTAACTTTTCTGCTAAATTCCAGTCTTGCATCTCCACTTGACTATTAGAAATCTCATGCTAGATGTCCTGTAGACATCTTAAACTCAACATATTTGAGTTTTAGAAATTTTTCCAAGTTTATCCAAAACAATTAAGTTTGGGAAAACAATGTCTAAAAATGAAACAATCAACTTTCCTACCCCCTACCCATCCTCCATTCCTAAATTCCCTTTTACTTTTAAGAGTACCACCATCCTTCTAGTCATGTAAACTTGCAACCTAGATGATAATCTCAAGTACTCAGAATCCAATCCCTCATATATATTCTATTGCCCAAGTGTTTTCATGTTACTTTGGTGATATCTCTTACATATGTGCCTTTATGACCTTTTTATACCACTATTACCCTGGTACATGCCCTTGTTACCTCATATCTGTACTATTGCAATAGCTTTTTGGTTGATATCCCTCCCTCAGGTGTCTTCCTTCTGCAGTCTATCCTCTACTTAGATATTAAAATGATTTTCCTAAGGTACGGGTCTGAAAATGTCACTTCCTTATGCAACAAATTTCATCATCTCCTTATTACCTCGAAATAAAATATAAAAACTTCAAAACCCTTCATAATGAGAAAATCAAAGTGATTATGAATCCATTTTGTAACTGATTCTATTCTGTATCAACCCAATATGATATAAAATTGCCTAAACCACATATCTTTGTCTCTGAGTTAAGTTCAGAAGTTCAGCTTTCCTCTTTGAGCTGGATTCCCATAAATTACCTTAATTCAAAGAAACACATTGTCTCTACACATCTTACTGTCCATGTACAACCTGTTACAAGATGCAGATGGAAGCAAGAATGTTTATTATTTCTGCCATACTTTTTTGTCCCTCAAGATAGTCTAGACTGTTATCCATGCAGGTGGTGGACACTACCAATGAACTTTCCCTAGTAATGAAATGGAAGGAGACATTGTTGCTGGCCTTGCAAGCCAAACTTCCATCCAGTCATATTATTTTCTGTCATCTATGATACATCAGAATTTGTAACCAATTGTATTGTTTTTTGTTTCCTATTCTTCGTTTGCTTGTTTTTCCCTAAATTAAATGAAGGCTTACTAGCCCTACTTTGTGGTATTTTGACTGATGGATGAGTTGAGAAACCACTTTTATTGATAATTACTAGCCTTAGTAATTGAATAAAATTGAATGTGCTTAGAACATTTTGCCTCAGTTAACCTGCATTTCAATCACAACAGTTGGCAGCCTGTATGGGACAGAAAGGGGAAGAAGTTCACTAAAATAGCCCTGCAGGGAAAATATCTAAGAGCTCACTGGAATTTGCCACTAAAGCTTTTTCCATGAAGGCACTTGACCATCTTCTCACCATTCTCTTCTGAGCCAAGTAAATTTCCACATGATTAGAAACATTGTTGTTGTGTTTGTCTTCCTGTCTATGTTTAAGTGTGTCTTACTGGTAATAATTGGTAATAGAAAACCCAGGAAATCTCCCTAGGGAATCATCCTTTTGGGCAATAGTGAACTTTTGGAAATATTTTTTTTTTTAAAGAGGAGCTCTGAAGAGGGTTACTGAACCCTCAAAAGAATATTTCCTTTTTCATGTAGGGGTGATAGTGACTGGCCCAAGCCAGAAGGGGGACCATTTTGTAAGAAATTAGGTAAGCCAGTAACAGAAACTCTTCCCAGCTGTTAATTGAGGCAGACTAAAAGATCAAAGCAAAATTAGTCTGTCTAATTATCTATCTGTATGTATGTATGTACATGTGAATACACATGATTGTGTATTCAATACACATGAATACAGAATTTGACACCATGGTGGGGAGACTTTCCTCGGTGCACACTAATACTAATTGTATTTAGTGTCTTTGTGTCTGTTTTTTCATGTTTGTAACTTAAACTGCTTACTAGACCTTGGTTAACTAATTTTTTTTCCTTAAAAAGGAATGAAATCCCTCTCTCCCCTGATTCTCATCAAGTCAGGGAGGCAGCCAAGAGAAACACAGGTGAGAGGAACAGGGGTAGTTTCCCTAATTAACAGAAATTTATTACATTGTGAACTGACTTGAAACTGAGTTTGAGACTAAAATCTAAATTCTATATTGTGAAAGAAATAATTCCCAATCAATTTAATTTTTATTTGATTTATTTGAGCTTGTAAGGTCCAACTCAGATAGCTTTTAGATTAAGTTATACACACACACACACACACACACACACACACACACACATATATATGTATGCTGTATACACACACACACACACACACACACACACATATATATATATATATATATATATATGTATGTATGTATGCTGCATACACACATATACTATCACTATAGTCAGAGACTAAGTTCCTCATTTTTGTAGAATTGAGCCCCTGAAACTCAGCTAGAATAAACATTTTCTTATTTCTCAAATCTAAGTTGCCCTCTGTTCCAGCTAAGTTACCCTCATGTTTAGCTCTGTGTTCAGCTATGTTAATATTTTGCCCACACTGACCACAGTAACAGGACGTTTCAGTTAGCACAATACTGCCTTGATAGACAGACTGACTGATGTGGTATCTTGACCAATTAAGATAAATAACCTGGTGAGTGTCCCTCCTATGTTCAGAATGTTGGTAATAATGACAAATTACAACTGCACTCTTCCAGGATGTACCTAGACTAACCAGAAGTCAAGCGACCTGTCTCATCCAATCAAAATATATTCAAAACAAGTTTTTCAGGATTCTCTAATTTCCAAGTTCTTGGCTTTACTACTAAAAAAAAAAAGCTCAGACTGCTGAGGAGTCAGATGATGTGATTTGTTGGTAACTACTAACCTTGTGAATAAATGATGTGCTTGGAACTTTGGGCCTCAGTTTCTCATGCTTCAGAATCTACCATCACAATTGTAAATCTCTAAACTGTGGTTCGAATGTTTTTTAAATGCTGAAGTATTCTAATGAGTTTTCAATTAATATTCTTCAGAAGTTGTTTTAAAGAAATTAAAGCACAGATGTGGAAGTTATATGGACTTTTTCTCATTCCCCCACCCCCAAAGTGACACATTTATTGTGTCACAGCTAAGAGAGGAAGGTCATTTCACTGATTAGAAAGAAGCTGGTTTAAAAGTTGTATCAATGAAGTTTCAAAGTGGAAAAAATAGGATTGCAGTTTACATTTTAAGTAGGTTTGACACTTAGAACCACCTACTTATTACTAACTTTTTCTTGATTTTTTAAAAAACAGAAACTTTGTGTAAAGAGTAAAAAAGTTAAAAAAAGTTTAGTTGTAAATAACCAAAAAGTAAATAAGCTTTATTAGAAGAATCTAATTTAGATATTTGGGAGTTTTACAAATTCAAATGAGTTACTAATCAATTTAGAAAGAAATTTTTGAATTGGTGTGTGTTTTTTAGTTAGCAATTTTGTTAGTAATTATCACAGACTCTCTATCTTAATTGGAGATTAATTGGAATAGATTTCTTGACTCCTATGTCTTTACCTGATGGTAAGCATTGTTCTTCCTCATCAGAGAGGAAGGGTGGAATCATCTGGTCACCAAGAAAGTCACCTTCTATGGTCTTATTTTTTTTTCCCTTTTCTGGGCATTTTCCCAGCCAGTTACTTGACTTCTGAGATTCCTCTCCACCCCCGCCCAGATCTGCCCAGCTAGTGCTTGGGGTCTGAGATTCAAATGCTACTCCCCATCCTCAGGGCTTTTGGCCGCAGGCCTGGCTGCTAATCAATGTGAGCTTAAGTTCTGGTGCTCAGGTGGGGGCAGGGCCACCTCCCAGGCTCAGTTCCCTCAGGGGGTTTATGTGGAGACCTTCCATAATGGAGCTCCTGCCAAGCTCCTGCCTGCTCCAGGAGCCTCTGGCTGCCCACTGCCTCTGCTGCTGCCTCCCGAGGGGGCCCGAGTCATGGAGACACCCCACTCCCCTCTCAGTCCATCCAGACATCTTTCTTACTGACCTGTGTGTCTGTGGGTGGAGGGACCTTTGTGGCCACTGGAGATTCCATCCATGAAGCCTGCTTGGATCTGCTGGATCTGTTCCTCTCTGTGCTGCACAGCCAGGGCAGGGCTGGGCTCTGCTGCTGTCTGGTGCACGACGGACCTTTGGGATCGGTTATTCAGGGCTTTCTAGAATGGAAATCTCCTTTACTGTGTTGCTGCGCATCTTCTACTGTTCCCGAATTTGTTGGGAGTTCTTTTTATAGATAATTATGGGCTGTGGGTTCAGAGCTAGCATATGTGAGTCTTTCTACTCCACTATCTTGGCTCCGCCCCCTGGAATAGATTTCCAGCAACTTGTCACAAAGCAAATGAGGCTCCTATTCATTTTTATAATAAACTATATGAAGTTCTAGGTGAGATTTGTGGCTAGATCTACTCAAACCATGTGACATAACAATTAGCTCTGCTTTTGTTAATCAATCCCTGCCAGGAATTAAATGGTATATCTATGTTTTCTGCCCAAGGTGGCATCAGAAGGGTATGGGCAAGTTTAGGAGCATCACTATAGATGTACATGGGAAAAAGAACAAAGGAAGGGAAAATCTAAACGAACATCTCTACCCTGCTGGTACATGGAATTATACTCCTAAGGGTCTTCCTCCCCTACTCAACATCAAAGGTTAAAGAAGGGAAGTCAAGTTCAGCTAAATTTCAAAAGAGGTTCACAATGTAAATTTTAATGAACTGTCTTGCTTCTTTTTCAAAAAAGAGAAGCTTATTTAAGGGAACAACTGGAATAAAAGTTAAATTTAATTTGTAAAAAATGGTTTGTGTTGCTTCTTTGAATAATAGAACTCAATTCTTACTTGGATGGACCAGACTTTTCTAAGCTGTTGAAGGTTTTTTATAATTACTAAGAAGATATTAGTGGATTTTTTGAAGTTTGCACCCAGGATTAGGACCAGGATTGTGAAATATAAGCCTCTCTTCACTTTTAGGAGAGTGAGAGAAAGAAGAGGCATCTTTTGGAAAATAACAAAATTAAAATTGCCTAGAAATAATTTCACAGAGTTTAATTGTTATAGGTAGTTTAATGATAACATAGCCTGAGTTGAAATAAACTATGCCACTTAGGGAGTAAAAGTTTTAGTAAGTCATTGGTTTTCTTTAACAACAATGCATGCTAAAATTATAAAGGAGAAATTCACTGAACCAAAGTTTCTATAGCTTGAGATATAATTGAAATATAGAAAATTTAAGAATTGAGCAATTAAAAGAAAGTTTAGCAGAGGAATATGAAGGAAAGAAGAGGTATATTTTTTAATATCAATGGAGAGGCATATAAAGGAAAAGAAGGAAAAGCAGTTTAAGCACTTTGGAAAGGGAGGTTTTTTATTTCCTTGAAATAAGGATATGAGAAATTTTATGTATATCTTTTTTATGACATGGACATTCTAGTAATAAAAATTGCAGTTTGAAATTCCCAGGCTCTAAAGCAATAGGAGGGGAACTAAAAGTTGTCTCTTGTGCCCACTACCCCCACCTTATCTCTAACTATTAAACCAAGTAAGAGGATGAGGGCAAGAATGTGACCAGGCTCTGTAGGTGATTTAAAGTGAGTGGAGGGAGGCAGAACCAAGATGGCAGAGTAAAGGCAGGGAGTTGCCTGAGCTCTCCCAAATTCACTTTCCAACAACTTTAAAATGATGCCTCAAAATGAATTATGGAGCAGTAGAAATCACAAAAGGGCAGGATGAAACCAATTTTTAGTCCAAGAAGGTTGACAGGAAATTTCTGTCTTAGTAGGGTGACAGTGGAGCACAGTACAGCACAAGTGGCACCCCAGCAAGCCAGCAGCAGGCCAAACCCAGGAAAGCCAGCTCAGGTCTTTGGAGTGATGGAATAGGTGGTGCAGTTTCTGGAACACTCAGCCCACAGATGGTAAGGAGGTCAGACAGAAAGAGAATACTGGAACCTCTGCTCCCACTGAGTTCAGGATTCTGTTGCATTGCTGAAACAGGGATCCAAGTCAAAGGCTTAAGTCACGGTCCTAGAGTGAGGAGGAGCTCTAGCATACTAGAGTTTGTAGCCACAAGTTAAAAGTCAAGAATTAGACTGAAAAATACACAAGCAACAACCTTTCAGAGACAAATCTAACCCCAAAATAAATAGGAAAGAATTTAAAGAGATAAATAGAATTTTACAAAAGTTAGATAGGATAGACTATTGGAGAAAATTTAATGGGGAAAGAAAGGAATATATCTTTTTCTCAGCCATTTATGGCATCTTTTCAAAACTTGACCATGTATTAGGGCATAGAAACCTCACAATCAAATGCAAAAAGACAAATATTAAATGCATCCTTTTCAGATCACGATGCAATAAATTTACATATAATAAAGAGCTATGAAAAGATAAATTAAAAATTGTTGGAAACTAAATAATCTTATGCTAAAGAATTAGATCACAGAACCAATCAAAGAAATAATAAATTTCATTAAAGAGAATGACAGCAATGAGACAACATACCAAAATTTATGGAATGCCACTAAAGCAATACTTAGAGGAAATCATATATCTCTAAAAGTTTATATTACAATGAAATAGAGAAAGAGTAGATCAATGAGTTGGGCACACAACTTAAAATAAACTCAAAAAAGAACAAATTAAAAATCCCCAAATAAACACCAAATTAGAAACTTTGAACATCAAAGGAGAAATTAATAAAATTGAAAATAAGAAAACTATTGAACTGATGGTATGTAAAAAAATCAATAAAATAAACCATTGGTTGATTTGATTAAAAAACAGAAAGAAGAAAACCAAATTACCAGTATCAAAAATGAAAGGGGTGAATGTGCCACCAAAGAAAAAGAAATTAAATAATTGTTAGAAGCTATTTTGCCCAATCATATGCCAATAAATTTTATAATCTGAGCAAAATTGATGTATATTTGCAAACAATTAAACTGCCTAGATTAACAGAAGAGGAAATAGAGCATTCAAATAACCCCATCTTAGGAAAAAGAAATTAAACAAGTCATAAAAACTTCCAGGGCCAGATGGATTAACAAATGAATCTTACTAAATATTTAAAGAACAATTAATTCCTATAAATTATAAACGATTTGAAAAATTGGTGGAGTCCTATCAAACTCCTCTTATGACACAAACATGGTAGTGATACCTAAACCAGTAGAGCAGCAAGCACCCTGACAAATCCAGGATGTCTACTAGCACAGGTTCTTAGATCTGGTTTTCTAATAGGAAACTTTTGAGAGGTCAACCATCTTCTTTAATCACATATATCACCAGAGAAAATACAAGCAGCGAAATAAAATTCAACAGAAAGGGCTTCTAACTATCCACTCTGTCACCTGACCATAAGCAATACATACATCACAGAACAATAGACAGATCCAAATGTCTGACCAATACATGCACACATAGCTACCAGAGAGAGAAGTACCAACCTCTGGGTTTTCAAAGCTTGGAGGTTCCTAAATGGCTACCCAGAGTCTCATCTGGCACATAAACCTTCTTTCAAAGAGTAAGCCTCAAAAACAAAACCTCACCTCAGAGTATGTGTGTGTATGTGCAAGTATATGTACATACACACATACATATATACACATATATGTGTATATGTATACATATATGTGTACACACATATACATATATTTATACTTACTTTTAAGAGCACGAAGGAATCATGCCCCTGGTGCCTCATTAGATATGAACAAAAAGTGTAGGCTTTCCTACAAAAACAAGCTTCCCCTAATGAAACTTCCCTGAATGGGCTTCACCTGAGGCCTATTAATGGTGGGGGAGAGAGAAGAAGCTCTTTAATGCCCACTTATATAAATCCCATTAATATTACAACCAGAAACAGTGAAAACAGAAAAGGAAAACTATAGATCAATTTCCTAAAGAATTTCTATTCAAAAATTTTAATACAATACTAGGAAGGAGATTACAGCAACATCATCACAAGGATCATATACTGAGAGTGTAGAGGGCTCAGGGGAGTGCAAATCCCGTGATCAAGGCCATAGCTGAGGCAAAGCCTGTTCCTGTGGGACTTGTGCTTACTCAAACCCTGGCAGAAGCTCTCTATGACCCTGGAATCTGATGTTCCTGCAGATAGTGGTGTTCTTTGCAGGAAAGTTGCATTGGGGTCTGGGAACTCAGGAACTAGCTTCAGGAACACAATAAGCTTCATTACTTGCTTCAGGTGCAAGGATGTGGGTAAGACATGAGACAGTGAAGTAATGGGATGAGCTCAGCCTGCATGTGATTGTGGTTACAGCCTTTATAAACCCTGATTCTCAGTTGAATAAAGAGAGTTGCCTTACATCCTGCCTTGGCCTCATTCATTGCTTCTGAGAACAGAAGGTCTTTCTGGTCAAGACCCTCTACTCAAGGAATTCCTAGGTGAAAGGAATCCTACAACTGGTGCCGGAACAGGGAACCAAAGAAGATCCCTGTACCTTGTGAGGCCTCTCGTCAATCTGATGGGGGAAGGCAGGTCCGGAGGAGCACAACCGGAAGAATCACAAGAGAAGACATCAGCTCACGGATCGTGAGTCTCCAGAAGCAATCTGAAGGGGTAAGTATCCTTCAGTGAGGTAAGAAAAGTTTTCTTATCATAGGACTGGCAACTTCTGTCACCGGAATATCCAATATGGGTACTTTTGTGGGGATCATATCGGATCCTTAAGACATAAGGCAACTTATGCAGATGAGATAGATGCAGATTTGAGTGGCTTGACTCATTGGGTGTTGAGCGTGGCTCGGGGGAGAGTCACGTCCAGAGACATCCAGAGGCCGAGTACAGGTAAGAACTGGCTGACAGCAGCAGTCAGAGCCGCAACAGCTGAGTGGGATAAAGCCAGTCCTCGGGAAACCGAGAAGACCCTCTGAGTGCCCCGCTACGGGAAGTAGCAGGAAGACATGGGGAGTGAAGTATCTATCCCCGTAATGAAGCCCTTTGTCCAAAGGATATATGTTAGTGAAGGGACAGGGAATAGAAATAACCCTAAAGCAGCCGAGAACATTTCCTGTAGCTTGCCAAACTGAGGAGAACAAATTAGAAGAGAACACTCCTGGCAGACTCTATCCTACCCTGCCCCAATACTTAGAACTCCCCGAAACAACAGAAAGGGGAGCAGCTGCAGCCATATTTCCTCCACAGACATCTAAACAGGAAGCAACACTTCCACAGTCTGTGGCGCAGCAGAAATTCTCAGTGCACCCTGAGATATCGGAAACACCTCTTCTGCTTCATGTGGCACAGCACCAAATTCTAGCAGACATTCAGGCCTTACAACACAGGCTCCAACACCTACAGACTCAAGAGCAGCAGAACGAGCCACCCCCGTGTGCAGTATTTACACTGACTACACCTACAAGAAAGAGCACACCATTGACACTATTGCAACAGGCCATACATCAAGGGGCTTTAGAGGGGGAGGATGTTGATGATTGGGCTGCAGACTTCAACTCTTGGGCATTCCCTATAGAGGTAGCCAATAATGGGAACCGCAGACATATCCCTATTCCATTCAAATTATTAAAAGAGGTAAAAATGGCATGCTCTACGTTTGCTCCGAACAGTCCATATGTTCTTCAATTACTGGAGCAGCTATGCTCCAGAGCAAAGTTTACACCTAATGACTGGAGGTCTTTGAGCACAGCATGCCTCACTCCCAGCCAAGCTGTGATATGGGACGCTGCTTACCTCAAAGCAGCTAGGGCCATAGTGAACTCCAGAGGCTCTGCGGACCCTGAAAACGACTTTCACCTTCTAACAGGCACAGGCCAATACTCCACCACAGAAGCACAGCTGTTATTTGATGGTGAGATTCTTTCTGCCACTGCTCAGTGCGTTGTGAGAGCTTGGAAACAGGTGGAGAAACCTGGAGCAATAAAGCAAAAACTCACCTCTATCAAACAGGGTGCTAACGAGCCCATCCAAATCTTCATAGGACGGCTCAAAGAGGCAGTGGACAAAGCCATAGGAGGGGGTGAGGGAGCAGACCTCATATTTAGGCAATAATTAAGGGACAATGCAAATTCAAGATGCCAGAAGGCAATGCTTGGGTTACCTAAAGAGGTCCCCATCCAAGAAGTCTTAGAGAGGTGTGAGCCGATTGGATCCGATGAAGAAAGGAATGAAGTTATGGCTATAGCTATAGCAAAGGGAGTCAGTGAGGGCCTTCGGCAAAAGAATAATAGAAGGTGTTATAGGTGTGGGAAAAATGGCCATGTAAAACAGCAATGCAGAATGAAACAAGGGGACACCTCCGGGTCCAGGTCAATTAGATGCTTTACCTTTGGGAAGCCTGGGCATATTGCTGCACAATGCAGGCAAAGACGTCAGAAGATACAGGCCCAGGGAAACTCCTGTGGCCCCCGCAGCTCTATACCACCAATGCCCCCACCCTGCAGAATCCCAACAGACCTCAGTATCAACAACTTTCTCAAGCCTGGACGGGAAGCCCTTATGCTTCTTAAGAGCTACCACGTTGAGGCTCATTCAACAGTTCAATTGCCCATACAACCGAGTGAATCAAGCAGACTGCTAATAGGATTAGAATGCTATGCCCCAGGAATAATACACACCATTTTGCAGCCACCCCATGGACAGCTCATCACCTTCACCAATCCAAATCCGTTTTCCATCACAATAGAATCAGGCCAGTCCATAGCTAGGGGCATAAGTATAGAACAAGATGAAGCACAGCAAATCAATTATACTCAGATAATCTCATGGGAAAAGCCCATGTGCACCGTTATGAGAGAAGACAGGCCATTTCAAGGGATGATAGACACTGGAGCAGATTGTTCCCTCATCAGACAACTTGACTGGCCACCCCACTTGCCCCTACGATCTAATCCACTCTTTGTTAATGGAGTCTGGGGTAGCCAAACTCTGACCACCAGTCAGAGAAAATGCTCCGATGGGAATTTGAGGATAAGAAGGGTTTATATCAACCCTTGGTCATACTGGGTCTTAAAACCTCTCTCTGGGGCAGGGATTTATTGAAAGCAGTACAAATGACTCTCCTCAGCTGCCAAGAAAAAAACTTATAGGGGCCATTGATAAGGAGGGACATATCACCATACCCCAGATACGGTGGATTACCACTCAACTGGTATGGGTAGATCAGTGGCCCCTGCCTATAAAAAAGTTAGAAGCCCTCCACACTGTATCAGTCAACAATTAGAAGCAGGCCACATAGAAGAGTCATTTAGCCCTTAAAACTCCCCTGTATTCGTTATAAAGAAAAAGTCAGGAAAGTGGAGATTACTCATAGCCATCATACACCCACAAGGAGCACTCCAACCCGGACTCTCATCTCCCAATATGATTCTGAAAGACATTCATTTAGCTATTTTAGACATCCAAGATTGCTTTTACAGCATCCCTTTACATCAGAAGGACAGGAAGAAATTTGCCTTCTCCATCCCATCTACTACTCCTTGCAGGCCCCGTACACCCGATATCAATGGAAGGTGCTCCCTCAAGGAATGTCCTGTAGCCCACAGACCAAGAGGTACCCCGAAAATCACTATAGGTCACTAAACTAGAGGGGGGAAAAGTGTGTGGAAAGACAAAGAAGGGAAGTGGCATGGTCCACATAGGGTTAACATTTGGGGGCCAGGGTATGTTTCTGTCGTTACAGATGATGGAGAAAGCATCTGGGTTCCAATTTGGAGAATGAGAGGGATGGGGAGTGATCCAGACACCCCCAAGAGAAGAAGAAAAAGAGGAAAAGGAGAAGAAGGAGGAGACAGAGGAGGTGAGGTACTCGTACCCTGAGAATCTCTATCCTGTCGTTTCACCTAGCCACTCGCGAGATGGTGACCCCCTGGAAACAGCTGGTTGCCTGGAAACAGAATGTGACTGATTACTAGGGACACTGGACTTGGGCCTTAGTCCCTCACTCCGATGCTTTTCCTTGTGCTACTTGTGCTATGACCCATATTGCTGCGATGTATCATGTATGCTTATTATTGTCAAGGAAGACCTGCTGCCTCTGGTTTACAACAAGAGAGCATGTGCTTGTTTGGGAGGAGGATATGCCTTTGTATGGGGAACCTATATGAGTTTACTGTTTGAAGATGGTTTGATCAACCTAATATGTTATAATTGTACAGTGTCTGATTATGTAGAGCCAAAAGGGGTATTTCTGGAAACCTACTTTCATTGAGAATGAATTCAAGAAGTAAAAATACATATACATCTAGAAGAGTATAAAAGTCATCTTACTTTAGAAAGAAATAAAACTCTAAAGGGATGGAAGGACCACGCTTTGCTCTTACTGTAATCAATAGAAATTATCAATTTCTTTGAGAAGCTTACCCTGCCTCTTGGGTGGACAGGATACTCTCTTCCATTGTTTCTGGTTTTCTTGCTTTATTGTTACTGTTGTGCCTTTTACCCTTTCTTTTCAAACTGTTTTTCAAGGCTCTGGGCAATGCCTTGGCCAACGTATGTCATGCTGTGTGGAAAGCCCACTTTACCAACAACACGACAGGGAACTTGTAGCGGGCCAGGAACTCTCAGATGCCATTGTAGGACTGCACCTAAGGTGCCTGGAACTGATGGTGCCTGAGGCAGGACTGCCACCCTTGTGTTCTTCCTGACATTTAGGGGAAGTGGGTGACCACTAACCGACACGAGGTCAATGCAGAGCAGAGATTGGAGGGTCTGTTATATCCTTTCAGGGGGTGCCTGCAGACAATGATACTATGAAATGTGGGAGAGAGTACTTGAGAAACATATCCTGTATTCTGTAGTTTCTACAAAGGGGCTGTGGTTTTGGAAGTCGTTGGGAACTTGTTGGAATGATTCTCTCTCTCTTTCTACCTTCTAACCTTGGCCAGGTTGTGAAGGTGGGGAGAAAGACAAGAAATCGGAGTAGACTTTCCTCTCTCTTTCTACCTTCTAACCCTGGCCAGGTTATGAAGGTGGGAGGACAGACAAAAACTAGGAGATGCTTTTCCCCTCATATTTCAGAGGTAGACTGCCTAGCTGACAAATGTGAATATGGTTTGGGGATTGCTTGTGTGTTGGCTCATGTCCATGATGCCCTTCCTTGTAACAGTCCTTTTCTTGCTCTTTTGTGAGCCTCCCATTGTAAGGTTCATCTCTTCCTGGATGACTGCTTTCATACCCACCTTTACCATCCACAAAAAATTAAAGGGGGAGATGCAGAGGGCTCAGGGGATTGCGAGCCCTGTGATCAAGGCCATAGCTGAGGCAAAGCCTGTTCCTGTGGGACTTGTGCTTACTCAAACCCTGGCAGAAGCTCTCCATGACCCTGGAACCTGATGTTCTGGCAGATAGTGATGTTCTTTGCAGGAAAGTTGCATTGGGGTCTGGGAACTCAGGAACTAGCTTCAGGAACACAATAAGCTTCGTTACTTGCTTCAGGTGCAAGGATGTGGGTAAGTCATGAGACAGTGAAGTAATGGGATGATCTCAGCCTGCATGTGATTGTGGTTACAGCCTTTATAAACCCTGATTCTCAGCTGAATAAAGAGAGTTGCCTTACATCCTGCCTTGGCCTCATTCATTGCTTCTGAGAACAGAGGGTCTTGCTGGCCAAGACCCTCTACCCAAGGAGTTCCTAGGTGAAAGGAATCCTACAAGGTGAAAGGAATCCTACAAAGAGCAAGTGAAATGTATACCAGGAATGCAGGATTAGTTCCATATTAGGAAAACTATCAACATAATTGACCATATCAATAAGAAAAAAACCAACAAAAACCATATTAGTATCTCAATAGATGCAGAAAAAGTCTTTAACAAAATACAATACCTATTTCTATTAAGAAAAAAACACTAGAAGGCATAGGAATAAATGGAGTTTTCCTAAAACTACAAATGACATCTACCTAAAACTGTCAGCAAGCATTATCTGTAGTGGGGATAAGCAAGAAGCCTTCCCTGTAAAATCAGAGGTTGAAGCAAGTATGCCCATTTTCACTAGCATTATTTATCATTAAATGAGAAATGCTAATTATAGCAATAAGAGAAGAAAAAGAAATAGAAGGAATTAGAATAGCCAAGGAGGAAACAAAACTATTACTCTTCGCAAATGATTTGATGGTACACTTAGAAAATTCTAGAGAATCAAGTAAAAAACTAGTCAAAATAATTAGCAAATTTACTAAAGTTGTACGATACAGAAGAAACTCATATAAGTCATTAGACTTTCTGTACATTACCAACAAAGTCCATCTGCAAGAAAAAGAAAGAAGATTACTGTTTAGCTGTAGACAATATAAGACACTGGGAGTTTACCTGCCAAGTCAAACCCAGGAACTATATGAACACAATTACAAAACACTTTTCACACAAATAAGGTCAAATCTGAACAACTGGAAAAGTAATTGTTTGTGTGTAGATTGAGCATAAATAAAATATGTAACTAATAAACTTATAAAATATAATAAATAAAAGTACATAAAATAAGTAAACATTTATAAATATATAAATAAAAATCTAAAATAATAGATAAATAAAATTTATAAAATAAAATACCAATTCTAAATAAATTAATTTACTTATTCAGTTCCATACAAATCAAATTACAGAAAAATAATTAGAAAGCTTGAAAAATAATACCAATATTTACCTGGAAGAACAAAATGTCTAGAATATAAGGGAATCAAAGAAAAAAATGAGAAGGAAGGTAGCCTTGTCATAAAACATACCAAACTGCAACATAAACAATTTGGTACTGGCTAAGAAATAGAGTGGTGATAAGTGGAATAGATTAGATATACAATACACAGTAGGTAATAACCATAGCAATGTATTGTTTGATAAATACAAACATTCCAGTTTCTGGTACAATAACTCATCATTTGAAAAAACTGTTGGGAGACTTCAAAAACAGTATGGTATAAACTAGATATTGACCAACATCTTACATTGTATATACTAAGATAAAGTCAAAATGAGTTCATGATTCTTACATACAGGGTGATATCATAAGCAAATTAGGAGAGCATGGCATAGTTTACCTGTCAGATCTATAGATAAGGAAGAATATAGGACCACATAAGGAAGATATAGAGAGTATTACAAAATATAAAATAGGTAGTTCCCACTTTGCATCCAACTTGTTTCTGGTTCTACTTGGTATCTTGCTATCTTGTCATGTTGATACATAAACTTCAGGTTCTCATTTACAGCTTCATTCTTCACACAAAATTGTACAGTTTCAGAGTTGGAAGGTACCTCTGAAGCTATGTAGTCCAATCCATGTTGCAACTAAACTCCTCTCTAGGACAAACCAACAAGTGGAAATGCAGGTTTTTTTTTCCCTTGGAAGGGTGATGTAGAGCTCACTACCTCCATAGGCAGCTCATTCTACTTTTGATGTTTTCCTTGAACAGAACTTAAACTGGCCTCTCTATAGCTTCACCTAAGGTTCTTAGTTCTACCCTCTGAGCCCAAGCAGATGAAGGAAGAGAACAGCAAGAGTGAACGTAAACTTTTACCCAGGAAAGATGGAAAGCAAAGTGTCAGAATTCTAAGTCTAGCATCCTTATCACATAAAAAGTAGAAGTCCAAGGTTTAATATAAATTAAAATGCCCTTTGGGGAAACGTAGCAGTTTCATAGGATATACCTACATATATTTATGTATATCTACATATCTATATGAACATATATATCGTAAACCACAAAACAATTCATTTTTCTTCTATCACCTGATGTTAATGAGGAAAGTATGGAAGAATTCATGATTGCAAGTACATCATGTTCTTATGAAATAATTTTGGTAAAGCAGCTTATACTGCCAGGGTTGTAGCATAGTATTTTTTTTTCTTTTTAAAAAGAGATAAAAGCCTGAGATATGTTTTGGATTGTATTCTATTGGGTGAATTAGATTCCACCCCAAGGTCTTTCATGTCTTTCCAGATTTTGCCTCAACTTTTATGCTCAACTTTTCTTTTTTCAGTTATCAGTGATGAATGTACCCATTGCTAAAACTTTAATAAATTCTGCAAGTGATGTAAGGGGGAGCTTAATATGAGACATTCAAGATAAACATTTCAATTCTAAATATGTGTCAAATAAAATAACATGATAACACTCATTCACTATTGTCTATAACCTCCTTCCCACAAAAACAAGAAATAAAAAAATTTAATTGTTTGGAGAGGTTTTAGTCTCTCTTGAAGCATATAAAGGGAGTATTATTCTTATGGTCTGACAATAAAGGAGGGTAGTGTCAGTCCTTTTACAGGATGAGATATACACAATTAATTTTATTTATGAAATAAAATATTGGTGAAAGTTAAAAAAAGTCTGAATGGACACATAAATTAGATAAACCAAGTACTGGTATGTAGGATGGAGAAAATAAATCTGCTATGATTTTGGAATAACAATGAAATATGCTTCAATGATTTTATTTGGTTCAAATACTATAGTCTAAATGTATGACCTTGGGTAAATTACTTGTCTTTCCCCAGACACAAAAAACAGTGCCACAAATGGCAGCATATGTTCTGCAGATGCACCTTAGGGTTCATTGGGTTCTGCCATCCATTCTTTTGTTTTGCATCTGCCCTACAGCTGAACTTTCTTATATATGTTGTCTTCCCCAACTACTATGTGAGCTGTTGGAAAGTCCAGACTTTTTTTCTTCTATTTGTATTTTCAGCACTTAGCACCCAGCTTGGTAAATAGTACTTACTTAAATGAGTACTTTTCACTTCATTCTCTGGGGTTCACTTTACAAAAATATTAAACTAAGTTTTGAAAAAGATAAACTTTAATGTTTTTCTTTGTTAAGATTCATGTCATACTTTGGTGGCAGCTAGGTAATGTGGTGGATAGAGTGCTGGTCCTAGAATCAGGAAGATCTGAGTTCAAATTCAACCTCAGTCATTTACTACCTTATGACTCTGGACAAGTCTCTTAATTTCTGTCCTCTTTAGTTTCCTCAGCTATAAAATGGAGATGATAACAGCACCTACCTCATATGTTTGTTGTGAAGATCAAATAAGTTAATATTTGTAAGACATTGAATAATGTCTGGCACATATTAGATGTTATATAAGTGCTTATTCCATTCCTTTCCCTCTTCTCATGAAACCTTAACATCAAGTGAATCCTGTTTCCTGTTGGATTTCACAGAGAATTCTGTGTACATCTCTCCATTTCATTTACTATACACCGTTTTTCTATTATTTGTCATTTTAATACAATATCATATTGTCATTTTATAAATATTATATACTACCAAACAGTGAGCTCTATAAAGGTAAGGATCTTTTTATGTAGACGTTCTAATGTTCAGATGCAATAGTCTGCAGATAATAGAAGCTGGAATGAACTTTCAGTTGTTTCTAACTTCTGAATGATCAAGGGAACATATCTTTACCACTGAAATAATAATGAGGTATCAGAGAGAAGGGAAATTGGTATATCTAGAGGAGTGTGTAGTACCCACAACTACTGGAGTCCCTCAAGAAAGGATTCTTGACTCTCCCTAAATGGTAACTGTGCAGACATGTTTTATAATGAAGGGATGGGTAATTTCATCAGTTTAATGAACCCTAGAATGAGAAAACTCTCTCTAGCAACAGAGGTCATCTTCTCTGCAGCTTATAGTCTTAAATAATTGTGTAGTGGACTATGAAGGTAAGTGACTAACCAAGGGTTATGCAGTCACTATCTGTCAGAGGGAGGACCTGAAGTCAGATCTTCCTGACTTTGAGATTGTCTTCAGATTCACCAGTCTACAATAGTGCGGGATTCCCTGTTTCCTGATTTGCCCAAATAATCTTCAGTTTAAGAACTCAAGGTCATTAATAAAATAGCCTCAGTGAATTTAAGCTCAAAAAGAAGATGTGGTTGTCTTGAATTTAAGTTTTTTTTGGCTTGATAAGTGTGTCTGGAAAGCTATGATTTAAGAACTTTATTTGTATGAATCATCTACCATATCTGCAAAGAGATTGAAAAAGCAAACATTGCTTGCAGCTATGGTTCCATTATGCACTTAAAATTTGAAACAACACTGAATGCTTTACAATTTTTTCTTTGTGGGCTTTCAGACCAAAGTCTGTTTGAATAGTTATTCAGACAGTTTAGAGAAGTTTTAAAATGCAAGTAAAATTGTAAAACATAAATCAATTGTATTTCTTATCCATTGGGTTTGAGCCTTGAGAACATGAATACAGTTACACTTTGGAGACAATCCCCATTTTGTTGGACTTTTCTTCTTAAGGTAAAAGTTTAAGGCATTCCTCCCAAGGAGTCTCAGCCAAATTGATGTTTGCCTTGGCTTCTCCCTGCAGATCAAGGAAACTGGAATTTCTGGCTTACTGGTCCAGAAGTTGCTTAGATAACTTGGAAAGGACAGTGTGATGGAACAGAAGAGATCATGGTGAGTATTGAGCATTCTCATTGGTGAGTTCCTTTTCTCAAGGTAGCACTTTATTTCCAGCTTCTCCTTCCCTACTAATCACTAATTGTATATTCCTCTTTGTATTTCTCCTGCAGTATTTCAGAGAGATTTCCATGTGAAATTCTGCCTAAATGTAGTGGATAAGAACAGAGGTCCACAGTTTTTCCTGAAAGTATTTACTTTAGTGAGGACCCTCTAATTAGACGGAAAAGTGGCCACTTTCTTTGTGTTATTTTGGTCCAAAGGCAGCTCATGTGCCAAGATCATGGGCAAGTCATTTAATCTCTCCAAACTTTAGTTTCCTCTTCTGTAAAATGAGATTCAATGTGGACACTGGGGTCAAACTAAAAAAAAAAAAGTTGGGCCATGGAATCATATATAAGGGCCTTATATTAACTTAGAAATACACATATTATCTATGTTTTATATATCTATTTTATTAAATATTTCCCAATAATGTTTCAATTTGACCTGGGCTTTATTTAGGAGAGTTTTTGCAAGCTGCCAGTGGGTAATGTATTTGATATCTCTGGATTAGAGAACTCTAAAGTCCCTTTCAGATCTGGACTTATGATCCTATGGTTTTTGACTGTCGTGAGGTGTAAAATGCCCACTAGCAATAGTGATGTGACCGACAAAGATAAACAAGGGAGAAAGCATAATAGTTTGGGAAAAAGGGAAAGTATTTTCTTTTACTTTGAACATGCGTTTCAGGAACTATGGAGCAAGGTCTCGATCCAGGGGACAGGATTGGTTTTGGGGAGAAGAATCTATTTTTACAGAAAGTATTTTCTTGGTTTTTGAGAAGTTTAATTGGGTTCTTTGAGTGCAGGTGGGTTTGCATGTATTATTTCACAGTCGTCCTATAAGGTTGTTATGACAGAGTCCATTTCCATTTTATGGATTATAATGTCATAAATTTATAGATGAGGAAATGTTGACTCAGAAGGGAAAAGTGATAAGCTTGAGGTCATACCACTATTGTCAGAGGCAGGATATGAATTCAGGGCTTTCTGACTAGCTAGCTTTCCCTCCTGATTCTGTACCTATATCTCTTGATTCATACCTTTCAGTTAAATCACTCTCTCCAAAAAGTAACTATTAAAGCAGCAACAAGAAGACAAGCAACTTACTAATCAAAAAGCATTTAAGTGCCTACTATGTGCCAGGTTCTATTGAAATAAAGATGTACGTGAAATAATCCCTTCTCTCAAAAGACTTATAGTCTTTTAGAGGAGTATATATGCATACCTACACATACAAATACACACACATATATATATATATATATATATATATATATATATAGATATATATATATATATAGATATATATATATATTATACACATACATATGCATATACAAAATAGATAAAAGGTGATTTTGGAGGGAATGATAGAGAATATTTTATGGAGAAGGTGATCCTTGAATTGAGTATTGAAAAAGCCTAGGGATTCTTAGGTGGAGGTAGGGAAGGAATGTATTTGAAGCATTGAAGACAGCTGGTGTTAAGGAACAGTTAGACAATGTATATTATGTAGAATAGTTAGTCAACAAGCATTTAATACATACTCAATATGTGATAAACACTATAATAAGACTGATTTGACTAGATCATAAAGGACAGAAAGGAGACTAATACATAACATGGCTGGAAAGGTAGATTGAGGCCAGATTGTAAAGAGATTTAAATGCCAAACAGAAGCATTTATATTGGTTCTCAAAGACAATAGAGAGCTACCAATAGTCTGTTGAATAGGAGAATGATATAGTCAAACCTATGCTTTAGAAGCATATAGAGGAAGAGATAGAAAAAAATGAGAAAGGACCTATTTGTACAAAAATATTTATAGTAGCTATTTTTGTGGTGACCAAGAAATAGAAATTGAGAGAACACTCACCAACTGGAGAATGGCTGGACAAATGGTGGTATATGATTGTAATGGAATATTACTGTGCTGTAAAAAATGTTGTGCAGGTAGACTTCAGAAAAATCTGGACTATATGAATACATGAACTGATGCAAAGTATATTGAGCAGAACCAGGAGAACTCCATGCTCATTAAAAGCAATACTGTATAATGATAAACTGTGAATGACTTAGCTATTCTTAGCAATTCAATGATCCAAGACAATTCTAAAGAATCCATCTTGAATGCTATCCACCTCCAGAGAAAGAACTGATAGTCTGAAGACAGATTGAAGCATACTATTTTTTTATTTTCTGTATTTTTTGTGTTTTATTTTTCCCTTTGGGAACATAACATGACTAATATGGTTTTTAAAAAAAGAAGTATATGGAGAGGAATAGAGCCAAGAGAGTGGAGTACAGAGAGGCACTCATTTGAACTCTCCCAATCACCATCCAAAATACTTTAAAATAATGCCTCAAATCAAATTCTGAAGTTGCAGAACCAACAAAGGGTTAGGGTGAAACAACTTTCTAGCCCAGAACAACTTAGGAGTTTGTCCAAAAAGGTCTGTCACTCCATAGCACAGACAGATAGATTCCTCAGTACCAGAAGTAGGACTTGGAGGCAGCTGTACCTGTGGTACTAGCTCTCAGCCCACAGATGGTAAAGTTTGATGACTGGTCAGAAAGAGATTATAGGAGACCTTTTGTTGGCACTGGGTTCAAGACCCTCTTCCATTGTGCATATGAAGTACCAGTCTCAAGGTGAAAAGGTCCAATAAGAGTACTAACACTCATAGCTACAGAGGAACAAGAATTCTTCCTGGGTAAAGACTACAGCACAGTCCAGGAGATAAGTGATCACACCTCTACTTAGATCATACCACCAGGATGCACTGATAACATACAGAGTCCCAGAAATAGTTCTGAATACAGCAGTATGAAAAAATATGAAGCTTGGAACAGTGCCCCTCCACTCTGGACAAAGAGCTCAATTTTAACATGAAGTTAAAAGTCAAGAAATAGGCTAGAGAAATGAGCAAGCAAAAGAAAAAGAACCTGACCAAAAACAGTTATTGTGGTGATGGGGAAGATCAAGACACCAACTCAGGAGACCATGATGTCAGAAGACCTATAAGCTGTGATTGATAAACTCAAAGATCCAAGCTTATGAGAAAAGAACTCACTCTTTGACAAAAATTGTTGGGAAAATATTGGCAGAAACTAGGTATAGACCAACATCTCAGACCATGTACCAAGATTAAGTCAAAATGAGTATATGATTTAGACATAAAGTTGATACTATAAACTAATTAAGGAAGCATAGAAAATTTTTCTTGTCAGATCTATAAAGGAAGAATTAATGATTAAACAAAAAAATAGAGATCATAGGATGTAAAATAGATCATTTCTATTATATTGAATTAAGTTTTTGTACAATAGTAAGCAATACTGCTACGTTTAGAGGGAAAAGAAGAAACTGGGGAAACAATTTTAACACAAGTTTCTCTGATATCTATCTGTCTATATCTAACTATCTATCAATATTTCTAGATATCTGCATATATCATCTCTGTATCTATCTATTTATCTATCTATAGAGAGGGGAAAGAGAAAGACAGACACACACAGAAGGAGGAACGACACATACACACAGAGAACTCAAATATATAAAAAATTGAGTCAAATTTATACAAGTGTGAAGCATTCTCTAACTGATAGTTCAAAGCATATAAACAGGCAGTTACTAAAGAAGAAATCAAAACTATATGTAGTCATGAATAATGCCCTAAATCACTATTGATTAGGGAAATGTCAATTAACCACCTCACAATATAAATTGTCTAAAATGACAGAAATGGAAAATTACAAATGTTGGAGGGGAGGCAAAAAGATTGAGACAATAGAAAATAGGTTGGGTAAATTTAGACAAGAGAATGCTTTTAAAGAGAAGGAATTAGGACTCAGTATAATGAGTAACTTCAATTGCAACACACGAGTATCTGGGCCATCATGAGAAACCTAGATGGCTGGAGGATGAAGATAGCATAAGCAAAGGTTCTTATTGTATTTGTGACAGACACCATGGCATTCAGGGGAAGCCTACTGTGGACTTTGTAGAAGATTTACTTTGCCTATATTCATAATTGAAAGAAATGCTAAACTCTACTTAGAAGTTAGTGAAAGTAAGGGTGTAATTTTTTTCTTATCCAAGTTCATGGACTCTCTGAAACTTACAAACTCTTTAGGGATCCATACACCTCAGGTTAAGAACTTGTGGCATAAAAGGGAAATGGGACTTGATGAGTACAACTTTTTTTTTTACTTTACAGTTTTTCTGTGTGCTAGTCTTCACTGTTGGGATGATAGTTTAGAAACCATGAGAATAGCTCTGCTTAGGTGAGCAAGTTCAAAGTTAGAGTTTTTCAGAGTACTTTGCCAAGTACAGTGACTCAGAGGGTCATTACCTCTTCCTTTGAGGCAGCTTTAAGGCAGCATTACTTAGCCCAAACTATATTGCAGGCTGGCTAAATGTTTAAGTTCCTTACCAAGGACTGCTTTGCCTTCCATAGCCTCACATAGGGACTACTGTGGTACATAGGATGGGATCTGTGAACCAAGAACTGTAAACTGTTGATGTTGGGAGAAGCAAAGTGCAGGGAGCAGGAGGAGTCAGTGAGTTTCTCCCTGACCCCCAACTTTATAAGTCTTAAGAAGTAAGGAACTTTGGTAGTAAAATTTTGTAGACTGGTAAAAATTTGCCATGGATTGGGTCCAATAAATCAGTGGTTTGGAAAAATGGCATTAATCCCTGAAACTAACTACTGTGCTCTGGTCTTTAATGATCCTATATTTTACTCTTGTTGGCCCCAGTAGAGTAGGCATTGGGACAGTGAAGCTTTAATAACTCGTTGCTGTAGACCAATGTATCACCAAGTCAATATTTAAAGCAACAGTAGTGACTATAAATATCCTGGTGTAATTCTCAATCACAATGTATAACAGACTCTCCATGTAGAAGTCAGAAGAAAAACATTTATTCAGATACCAGAAAGTCAAATCCCCAAACCAGAAAACCAATCCATCTTAGTAGCCAAGAAGTCAATACACATTGGCATTGCAGGGGACAAAACCATTCCCAAATCTCCCCCACACTTTGCTGGTGCCTTCCCACAAATACTCATGAGCCTAGCTATCTGCTTATCTGTGCCCTCTCTTTCTCTGCCCTAACTGCTCTAATTCACTTTCTCTTAGTTCTATTCCACCTTTCCTGTTCCACCCATTCAGCAAGCTCTTCCCAACTCATGTGATTTAAACTTGCATGTGATTTAAGCAGATCACCTGGGGCAATTAATGAATGAGAAATATATCCCCATTTAAATTATCATTACATTCAGCCCCAATATCTTTCATATTCATTACATAGGTTGGTGGGGACAATTGTATCAATAGAACTTTAACAGGGATAACAGAAAATAAGCATATGCAACTGGTGTTAACATAGCTTTACAACAATAAAACAGGAATCACACAAAATGAGCACATAAAACAATATCTAAGGGTGGGACTTGAGCTCAAGCACTACATCATTCCCCCCTCAAATGAATGGGGCCCAAAATCTTGGGATAAGGGACAAAGGTCTCTAGTTCCATAACAACTTCCTCCTGAGATTGGATGGAGAGCTGTCCCTGCCCCAAGAAGTCCCATTCTAGGGGTCATTTCTTTAGCTGGCATCCAGAGTTTGGTTGATGCCAGGTCCAGAGGTAAAGCATCATATTCATGGGCAAAGAGTGACAACTGGGCTAAAGCAATAAGGCATCTATAAGTGGAGGGTACCAAGCCTGCAGAAAACAAATCTAGCAAACAAGTTTAACACACAAAAAGCCAAAAGCAACAAGGAGACAATAACCAGAAGCAGGGTAGATATAGCATTAGCCATGCTTCTGGAGTCCATGAACCCACTGTCCTAGCCTCATTCACAGTAGAATATGTGAGTTAAGGGTACAATTTGATAATCATCCTCTCCTGAATAAACAACAGTTACAGTATTATCTTTCCCATATTCTGTAATTTCTACAACCTTTGGAACATCATCTGGCTTCTGTTTTACCCGTACTTTAGCTCTCAATTTTATTCTATCAGTAAAACCCAATGCTTCAGTTCCTCTGCTAGTTATTTTGTAAGACGGGTTGGTTTCCACAAGGGGTATTGTTCAATACTCAACATTTGGGATCTTATGTGTTTGTTGTTTTCTAATTTAATAATTTGAGGTGATCATTCTGGCTAGAGATGTACTTTCAATGGTCTATTATTCAAATTACCTAAAGCAGTGAACAATTTATCTTTCCAGTGTTGATAAGAATTATTAGGACTTTAACTGTTCTTTCAATAATCCATTCATTCTTTCAATTAACCCAGGAACTTGTGGATGATAGAGAGTAAAATATATCCATTCTATGTTGTTTAATACACAATATCTCTTCATTTCATTACCTTTGAAATGTGACCCATTGCCACTTTGAATCTACATTGGCATTCCATAATATAAACTTATGATAGCTAGAGTTGTACAGGTGTTTTTCTGGATCACATTCTCATAGGGATAAGCCACTAGCGTACCTGAATAGGTGTCAACACAAGTACATATAAATTTGCATCCTTTATCTTGGAGTAGGTATCCAATATAATCTATGTGCCAAATTTGGGCTGGTATTTTTCCCCTTGGTATCTCTCCAATTATGATCTGAGAAACAGTTCATTCCTTTTCCAATTGACAATTTTACAAGTTATATATAACATTCCTCTGCTACTTGTTTTAATAATGAATGAGAGATATTAATACCTTCGTCTTATGCCCATTGGTGTGTGGCCTGGACCCCTAAATGCCCGGCCATTTGCTAGTGCAAGATCATCAATTGGTGTCAGAGTAGGGACAATATGTTTAGTAGCAATCTTTGCTAATCGATCGGCATGTGCATTGTACTCATGTTCTGGCAGGGTGAGGTTCATGGGAGCATCTACATGAAAAATGACAAATTAGTAACCAAAAGCATGTCCCATATATCTTCCCATAATTGTTTGCTCCATATTTGTCTGTCATGAATCAGTGAATATGTGACTCTGTACTCTTATTCTGTTTTGATAGCTTGATGTACTGCCATGAGTTCAGCATGTTGACTACTTCCACCTATCTCAGTACTTTCCAAAGTCAGCCTAGTACATGGGTTACAGGCTGTCACTTTCCAATGTTTTTTGTGGCCCAAATATTTTGCTATCCCATCAGTAAACCATGCAGGTCTCTTTCGTTCTTCAGTTAATCCATCGTATCCCTCATTCCACTTTACCAAGGACTGTAGCAACTGTTGCTTTGGTTCAGGGAGTGTATCATTTCCCTCGGTATCTATGTTTGCTATAGATTCATGTAAAGCAGAAACTCTACTTTTTCCTGCTTTAGATCTATTTTGATTATACCATTTCCACTTAATTATGCTAGCCTCTTGTGCATATTCAATTCTATGAGAAGCTAGGGTACTCATTACCCAAGTCATAATCGAGATTCCTCATGTTGCTTCATGACTCAACATCAGTTGTTCAGTCTCTGCCAACGCCCAATATACCCCTAACAACCGCTTTTCAAAAGGGGCATATTGAATTCCTCAGTCTCCTAAGTCACTTAACTATGAAATCTTGTCCAGCACCTCTGAAAGAGGGTACCCTATTTTCCCAATTATTAGAATCAAAACTATGTATTTGTAAGCAGAAGGAATCATTTTCACTATCATATTCCTATAGGAAACTGCAAAGTGCTATCATAATATGCATCTGCATTTCTGGTCATTAAGGTAGTCTTCATTACCTCTTCCTTTAACTTTCTTATACAGTCCCTGAGTGAATACCAGGGTCTATCTCTACTAGGTCATATAGAGTCAGTAGGATATTGCTTACTGCATCCTTCTGCAGTCAAAGCTAACGCATTAGTCCTTGCATATTTTAATTTCTAAAGGCTTGCCATACTAAAGGATTCTAACTAATACCTATAAATTTTGAGCAATCTATGCCATCTTCAATAATACTCCAGGTCCTTCATCACTGACTCTCACCATCCAAGATAACAATGATTCTCCCATCCTTTGGATGAACCAACTCAAAATAGCTGTGACCTCCTGCTGAGTACAATTTTCAATTATCTCCCTAAATACTGGGTGTCCTGCTTAGTTCTCTTGTTTTTGCCTTAGTGTGGGGTGAGCTTAGGCCTTAGAAGTCTCCACCTCCAACATTGTTTCATTTTCCAATTCTGACTTACTTACATTTTCTGACCATGCACTCTTCTGCCATTTATCATCATGGCAACTAGGCTGGGTCTGTATAAAGGTTGTAGGCACACTTCTTTTTTTCATCTTGCACTTCTTAGCTAAATTAATAACATTTCTTTTACCTGAGACTCCTCAGCTTGCCTTTTTAAAGGAGAGCCCAAATGCTGAGAATTCCCATGCAAACTAGCTAACACTTTTTCCATCTGAATTTTTTCTTTCAGCAGCTCATCTCTCTTTTTACACATAATATGGTTACCTGTTAATGAAATCCTGCCTCTCCTACACACACCTGGTATTTTATTGGTTTTATTGGCATTCCTTGCAAACACCTTTCAAAGTCTCTAGGTTCCCTCTTCTGTAACCTCACTTCCTGGTTTTCACCGGGTCCTGTGCTTTTGACCCATTCCTTTGCTAGGCAGGCATACTGTAAATCCTCCCATCCTGGGATATTCATTTCTGCCTCCAAATAGAGATTTTATACTCTGCACTCTTGTTCATGACAACAAATTATCATCAAGGTAATATTCACAGCCCTGATGGTGACTATGAATATGCCAGCGTAGTTCTCAATCACAAAGTATAACAAGGTCTCCATATAGAAGGCAGAAGAAAAGCATTTATTCAGATACCAAAAAGCCAAATCTGTCATAGTAGTCAAAAAGTTAATATACATTAGCATTGCAGGGACAAAGCCATTCCCAAGCCTCAAGTCACCTCCCCTTGCAGCTTTCCCATTGTGTGGAAAATACATTCTTGCTAATTGTTAGTATAGTCTTGCTTTTTAATGGGAATATCTTCCCCACCCATTAATGGACCCAGGAAGATTTGTAGGAAGGCTCACACCTTTTGTTAATGAGGCACTAGTTCTCAAGAATTGTGATGCCCTCTGTCTCTATAAAACTGTTTAAGTACTCTGAGGTGAGGCTTTACTTTGGGGCTTACTTACTGGAAGTATTTTGTTTGACCAGACAAGGCTCTGGGAAACCACTAAGCAGCCCCCCAGCTTTGAAAACCCAGACATTGATGCTTCCCTCTCTGGTAACTATGTATGTATGGTCAGGCAGTTTATCTGTTGATCTGTGATGCATATCAGACAATTTGGAAGCTTTTCTATTGATCTTTGATTTTTCTGTATTTTCTCTGAAGTTTGGGTACTGACTTTCCCCCTGAACTAAGTGAATGATACATGTGCTTGATTAAAGTTATTGTTGCACCATCAAAAGTTGCCTTTTCCTTTGAAAAGCAAATCAAAGAACCTGCAATAGCAGGCCCTCTTGTGTATGTTGGGCTACTTACTTTTACATCCACAAACAAACATACACAAGCCTAGCTGTCTGCTTGCTTGTGTTCTCTCTCTTTCTCTGCCCTAAATATTCTCACTCACTTCCTCTCAGTTCTGCTCCACCTTTTCTGTTCCATCTGTTCAGCAAACTCCACACCTAACATGTGACCTAGACTTCCATGTGATTTAAGCAGGTCACATGTATCTATTAATGAATGGGTAAGATTTTCCCATATAAATTGCCATTACAACCAATCTTTATACTGTCGGCTGACCTACTTTCCAGACTCCTGACTTTGTCTGAATCTTGACACTCTATCTTCACCTGTCTTGTATCAATTGCTTCAGGGGTCTTTGTTAGATCTCATAGCTGAGAATTAACTTAAAAGTCTGATAAGGGAAACAGAATATTGACCTGAACATGATTTTAGATTAGTTCCTTTGGCTGCATTTCTTTTTTGGACTTCACCATGGTTCTAAGAACTTCATCATCAGAAGCTTCATTCTGCATCATACTCAGTACACATACTTCATCAGTACCTTCAGTACCTGCTTGCTTATAGGGCAGAGTGAAGATAGACTTCCAAAAGCCATTTTTAAAGGTAGGACCCAGGCAATTCGTCTGTTCATTTTCCACTTGGCTGCATGCCTTCAGACTTCTCCATTATTTCTCCTCATCCCTTTCAGTTTTCTTTCTGTCTTTTGTCTTTATCAATTAGATTATATGCTCCTCAAGAACAGTGACTATCTTTGTTTTCCATATATCCGGAACTTAACCCAGTGCCTAGCACATGGACATTTAATAAGTATTTATCGACTGACTTACTATAAAAGAAAATGTAAGGTCTTATGCCTCTATTATACATTTATCAGGAATACAAATAGTTTGTTGTCTCTGTATCTGTTCCCTCATCTGTGGAGTGAAGTTGGAGTCATGATGGCTTCTAAGGTCTCTTCTAGCTCTAAATTTGTTTCTATTTTTGTATGCTATGTGTTGAAATAGAAATAATTATTTGGTATGAGGAAACTCTTTACAAATGCAGAGTAACAACTGATAGGTACATTATAGTCTTAGTTGAAAGTTAAATGAGTCAATGTGAGGTTTTAGACTACACACAGTCATATTTCAGAGGAAAGACTTGAACCTATATCTTCTTTACTGCAGATGACTCTCTATCCACTATGCTAGGCTGCCTCTTTTGTGGGATGATAGGTCACATAAATAGGTCGACATTTCAGAAGAATGAAGTCTTTTGCCTTCTACCTTCTATCTTGGAAATCCATTTTATTTCTATATTGCTCTTTTATTGGTGAAATTAATCTTTTCCATTTGCTTGTGAACTATTTCTTAAATTTTTATTTGAGGGATATTGTTTGATTTATTCACTTTTAGTCTCATTCACATCTTCTGTTAGATTTTTATTGGGTTGATATTTTATCTTCTATAATGCTCATATTATTATAACATTTGTTTCAATTAAAGGTCATTGACAAACCCAAAAGGTTTTAAAATGTTTTAGAAAAATAAATGGTCAGTAAGTTCTTAAAAAGCTAACTGTTGCAAGTAAAGAAGTGGCTTGGCACCAGTTTATTACATGCTTGGGAGTGACTCACTCTAATACAATCACTCTCCTAGCTAGTCCAAAGATTCATGAAAAAGCAAGCCTTTCTACTTTAGAGTTCATTTTAATTTTAAAAATTAATCAGTTTATCCATTATAAGAAAGTTATTTCTTCATTGTTGTCTTGGTTATCGTGACATTTTTTTTGAAGCTAAGAAAAATAATCCTTCACTAAAATCCTCTGTATTAATTATCATGTATCAAATACTTATTTCCATTTGATCCTGAATAATGTAAAATATTATTTGCAACATAGAAAAAAATATAAAGCTATTCTGTCAATCAATCAAACAATTGAAAAGAACTTCCCCAAGTCTGTTGACTAGCATTATCAAAGGATAATAGTCAACAATTACACAACATTTTAAGCATTATCCAGGAATTTATATCTTATTCAATTTTACAAGTTGAAGGTAGCTGAGGTAACTTCCCTCCTTTTTATTTACCTACGTCCAGTAAAGTATCTGAATTCAGTTTCTTTCTTAATGTATTTGTCACCTTCTGGTAAGGCAGCTGAGCTCAATTTCCTCATCGTTGTATTTGTTTCCTGGAGGAGAAAAATAATCTCAGTGAGAGAAACATTATAAAGTTGAGAATTAGGCATGGGATTCAATCCTAACTCTTCTGAATTCAAATATGTTACTCCTTCATCTCTAACCTGCTGCCTGTCATGAAAGTAAGGGACTATCGGAATGATTGAAGTTTTTACTTCTCAGTTTTACAGCTTTGACATCATTTATATGTTATGCTTAAAGTAATGCTGGATCTAGGAAATTATTTTCACAAAAGTTCGTTATATTTTATTTGAAATAAAGTTGTTTTCAGATATTTCCTTTTTATGTCATAGTTATTTAAGTTTGTTATATTTTATTTGAAATAAAGTTGTTTTCAGATATTTCCTTTTTATGTCATAGTTATTTAAGTTCGTTATATTTTATTTGAAATAAAGTTGTTTTCAGATATTTCCTTTTTATGTCATAGTTATTTTTAGATGTCAACTCTCACCCCATCAGGAACCAATACTTAAAACAGAAAATATTCCAGTGAAGCCAGCTACTCAACAAATTGATTGGTTTTGATGATGTATGTTTATTCCTTCAATTTCTCTTTCTTGTTTTATGGCTATAGTTATCATTTCTAATAAAATATTGAATAATAAGACTGTGCTCCACCACTGGTTTTACTGCAAAGTCTTCTAGTTTATCCCCATTATAGATAATCCTTACTCTTGGTTTTAGACAAATGTTACTTAACATTTTGAGAAAAAATCCATGTATTCATACTCTTCCTAGTATTTTTCATAGAAATGAGTGTTGTATTTTGTTGAAAAATTGTGTATTTATTTATAATCACATTTTGTTGCTTTTATTTTGATACCTAATATTGACCAGCTTTGCATTGCTATTAGTCATGGTGTATGATCTTTGTGATATGTTGATATAAATTTCTTACTAATTTCTATTTAACATTTTTGTATGAAAATTCATTAGGAAAATTGCTCTATAGTTTATATTTTTAGTCTCTGTGGTTTAGTTATCAAAACCATATTTGTGTTATTGAAGGAATTTAATAGGACTCCTTTATTTATTATTTCAAAAGTTAATATAGTATTGGAATTAACTGTTCCTTAAATATGTACTAGAATTCACTTGCAAATCCATATGTTGCTGGAGATTTTTTTTTTCTCAGAGGGCTCATTTATGACTTGTTCAATTTCGTTTTTCTAAAGTGGAGTTATTTAAATTGTCTATTTCTTATTCTGTTAATCTGGCAATTCATATTGCTGCAAAATACTTCTTAATAGTTGCTTTAATTTCATCTTCATTAATGGAACATTCACAATCTTCATTTTTGATACTAGCAATTTGGGGTTTTCTCTTTTATTTTTTAAAATTAAATTAATCAGTGGTTTATCTATTTTATTGAGTTTCTTTCCTGAAGTTAGTTCATAGTTTCATTTATTATTTCAATAGTGATTTAATTTAAATCATATTAATCTCTTCTGTGATTTAAAAGATTTCTCTTTTGGTGTTTATTTAGACGGGGTCAAATACCCATGCCAAGAACACTCCTCTCTTTTCGTCATTAGGAGATACCCATTTTTACAGACCTAAGGTCCATCAAGAAAACTGTGCCCTGAGCTTGGCATAACAGTCCTTTGTGTTTACTATCTGGATGAACTCAGTCAGGGCAAAATCCCAGAATCGCTTAATACCAGTACCAGGTGGTCCCTGAGTTTGGACAAATACCTGCAGTAACCACGTTCTTTTCTTGAAGTGCTGCTATGAATCAAACTTGTCTCGTTGCTGCTGTTACCTTGACTCACTGCATTAGCATATATATTGAGATTTGCCCACACTAAAGTGGGTCTCCTACTAGACACGTGTCAAGTTTCCCTCCTTTAACAGAATAAAGAAAGCTTTTTACTTATGTTAGTTTAGATTTTATTTTGGTTTGTTTTTTTATGTTGTTTTTCAGGGTTAACCTGGTTGTGATAACCTGTGTGAAGTCTTTGGTATTTTCTGAGAACAGTGACAGCCTAACCTCTGTGACTCTTTGGTAATTGATTTCAGTATTGACAGGGTATTTTCAATTTGTTGTTTTTCTAGGGTTTTTTTATTTAAGTTTCATGCTGAGTTTGTTGATATGATCTTTCTCTCTTTTGTTGACATTTAAAGACTTACAATTTTTCCAATTATTATTGTCTTTGTTGCATCTCCCAGAATTTGGTATATTATCTCATTTTTGTCAGTCTATTGAAATTACTGATTATTTCTATAATTTGTTCTTTGACCCACTCATTATTCAGGATAAGATTATTGTTTTCAATTAATTTTTAATCTAAAAAAGGTCTACAGGCCTTTTATTGAATAAAAATTTCTTGTATTATGGTCTAAAAAGGATGCCATTAATATTTCTGATTTTATGCATTTCTTTGTGAGGGTTTAGGCTCTAATACATGGTCAATTTTTGTAAAAGTGCCATGAAGCTGATAAAAAGTATGTTCCTTATTATTCTCATTAAATATTCTCAAAAGGTCTTTAACATTTAACTTACCTAAAATTAAATCCATCTCTTTAACTTCTTGTTATTAGATTTGTTTGGATCTGAGAGAGGTAAATTGAGTTTCTTCACTATTACAATTTTACTTTCTCTTTCATCCTATAAGTCCATTAATTTTTCCTTCAAGAGTTTGTACGCTCTGCCATCTAGTTTGGTATTCTAATCACTTTGTTTTCTATGCCATCTTTTAGCAAAATGCAGTTTGCTTATATCTTTTGATCAAATTTACTTTTGCTTTTGCTTTCTCTGAGATCATGATTAACATCCCTGTCTTTTTAAACTTCTACTGAAGCATATGTTCTACTCTATCCTCTTATTTTAACTCTGTTCATTTTTTTCTGTTTCAAGCCAATCTCATGTAATAGTAAGTTTCTCACATAAAACTCTCATTTCTCAAATATGTAAAGAACTGAGTCTAATTCATAAAGCAAGACTCATTCCTCAACTGATAAATGGTCAAAGGACATGGATTACCAGTTTTCAAAGAAACAACCTGAAGATATCAATATGACAAAACTCGAAATTACTAATAATAAGAGAAAAAGAAAATTGCAAATGCTGAAGAGGATGTGGAGAAATGCATTGATGGTGGAGCTATGTACTGTTCCCAATCATTCTGGGGAATAATTTGGAACTATGCTTAAAGGATTATCAAACTGTTTATGTCTTTTCACCCATCAACACTGCTACTAGGTCTATATGCTAGGGATATCAAAGAGAGAGGATAGGGATCCTTATGTACATATTTATAGTACCTTTTTGTGGTGGCAAAGAGTTAAAAATTGAGGGAGTGCTCATCAATTGAAAGATGGGTAAAAACATAGTGGTATATGATTGGCTCTTCTCTTCCTTTTTATGAGTGAATTCATGCCATTCACATTCATTGTTATGATTGCTTAAATGTGTATTTAGCTTCATTCTATTCTCTTCTATTCTTCTTTTTTTATCCTGTCCCCTCTTCAAACATTTATTTTCCTTATAACTGCTGCCTCTCTTAATATGACTTTCCTTTTTCCATTCTCCTCCATTCCTTATTATTTTCTCCTTCTACTTCCTTGTTGAGTAAGGTGAACTTTCATATCCATCTTTCTGCCTACGTATTTTTTCTATCCTTGAACCAGTCTAGATAAGAGTGAAGTTCAAATATCAGCTGCTTCCCTTTACACTGATTTTCCTCTCCATTATAAACATTCTTCCTTGTGAACCTCTTTTATTCAAGATAATTTGTCCCACACTTCCCTTTCCTTCCTTTTTTAAATGCTTCCTTCTTCCTCACTCTTCTTCTTTACAAATTATCTCTTCACAATTGACTCATACTCATGCCCTCAAAGTAGAGTCCTTCTAATTGCCCTAATGATGATAAAGTTCTCAGTAAGTTACATGTGCCATCTTCTCATATAGGTATGCAAATAGTTTCAAATTCTTTAGTTTTTTTTTATGATTTCTCACCTGTATTTATGTTTTTATACTTCTCTTGTCTTGTGTTTGAATGTCAATTTTTCCATTCAAGTTTCATCTTATCATCAGTAATGCTTGAAAGTCTTCTGTTTCATGAAATACTTATTTTCCACTTGAAGAATGTTACTCATATTTAATGCATGACTTATTATCAGTTGTAATCTTTGTTCCCCTGGCTTCCAAAATACTATATCCAAAGCCCTTTGTTCATTTAAGTGGTAGCTGCTAAATCTAGTGCAATCCTGATTATGGATCAGTGGTATCTGAGGAATTTCTTTCTGACTCCTCACAGTATTTTCTCCTTGACCTGAGAGGGGTGGATTTTGGCTATAATAATCCTGGCAGTTTCCATTTTGGGATTTATTTCAGTAGGTGATTGGTGAATTCTTCCAAATTCTACTTTTCCCTCTAGTTCTAAGATATTTGGGCAGTTTTCCTTTAAAATCTTTTGAAATATAGCTAGATTTTTTTTATCATGACTTTCAAGTGGTCAAATAATTCTTAAATTATCTTCTATTTTCCAGATCACTTATTTTCCTAAGATCTACTACACATTTTCTTCTGTTTTTTCATTTTTTGTTTTGTTTTATTGTTTCTTGATATTTCATAGAGTAATCAGCTTCCATTTGACCAATTCTCATATTTAAGGAGTTATTTTCTTCAGTATATGTTGGCATCTCTTTTACCAAGCTGCTAATTACCTTTTCATAATTTTCTTGAATAACTCTATTTCTTTTGTTCATTTTTTCTTTATCACTCATTTGATTATTTTAAATAATTTTGCTCTTTTAAAAATTTCATTATCTTTTACAGGAATCTATACCTTTTATAACCCTTTGGGCATAGTTCAAAATTGCTCTCCAGAATGATTGGATCAGTTCACAGCTCCACCAACAATGAATTAGTCTTCCAACTCTCCCATATTTTCTCCAATATTTATCATTTTCCTGTTTTGTCATGTTAGCCAATCTGATAGGTGTGATGTGGTACCTCAGAGATTTTTTTCCTCTCTATTCAATAGTGATTTCAGAGCATTTTTTCATATCACTATAGTTTTAATTTCTTCCTCTGAAAACTTCCTGTTCATATCAATTGGGAAATGACTTGTATTCTTGTAAATTTGACTCAGTTCTGTATGTATTTTAGAAATGAGGCATTTATCACAGACATTAGTTGTAAAAATTCTTTCCCAGTTTTCTGCTTCCCTCCTAGTTTTGGGTGCATTGGCTTTGTTTGTACAAAAACTTTTCAATTTAATGTAATAAAAATTATCTATTTTGCATTTCATAATGTTCTCTATCTCTTGTTTGGTCCCCATTCTCCATAAATCTGAAAAATAAACTAGTCCTTGCTCCCCTGATTTGTTCATAGTATCAAATTTTATACTCAAATCATGTACTTTATTCTGGTATATGTTGTCAGGCACTGGTCTATGTGTAGTTTTCACTATACTATTTTCCAGTTTTCCCAGCAGTTTTTGTCAAACAAAAGTTTGGGAGTTCTTATCCCATTAGGTGGGTTCCTGGGGTTTATCAAATAGTAGACAGATATAATAATTGACTATTGTGTGTTGTGAACCTAAAGTATTCCTTTGATCTACCCATCTATTTCTTAGCCAGTACCAAGTGGTTTTGTTGATTGTTGCTTTATAATACAATTTGAGATCTGGTATGGCTAGGCCACTTCTCTAGCATTTATTTTCATAATTCCCTTGATGTTCTGGACCTTTTGTACTTCCAGATGAATTGTGATATTATTTTTTCTAGCTCTAGAAAATAATTTTTGGTAGTTTGATTGGTATGACACTAAGTAAATTAATTTAGGTAAAATTATCATTTTCATTATATTAGCTTGTCCTACCCACAAACAATGGTTTTTCCAATTATTTAGATCTGACTTTGTTTGTGCAAAAAGTGTTTTGTAATTGTGTTTATATAGTCCCTGGGTTTGTTTTGGCAATTAGACTCCCAAATATTTTATAATGTCTATAGTAACTTCAAACGGAATTTCTCTATCTCTTCCGGTTGGGCTTTGTTACTAATAAAAAAGAAATGCAGATGATTTATGTGGGTTTATTTTGTATCCTGCGACTTTGCCAAAGCTGTTTTTTAATTCAAGTACTTTTTCGCTTGATTCTCTAGGATTCTCTAAGTATATTATCATGTCATCTGCAAAGAGTGATAACTTAGTTTTTTTGCTTATTCTAATTCCTTCAATTTCTTTTTCTTCTCTTATTGCTAAAGGTAATATTTCTAGTACCATGTTGAATAAAAGGGGTGATAATGGACATCCTTGTTTCACCCCTGATCTTATTGGAAATGCATCTAGCTTAAGCCCATTACATGTAATGCTTGCTGATGGTTTTAGGTAAATATTACTTTTTATTTTGAGGAAAACTCCCTTTATTCCTCTGCTCTCCAATGTTTTCAATAGGAATGGGTATTATATTTTGTCAAAAGTTTTTTCTACATCTATTTAGATGTTTTGTTGTTGATATTATCAATAATGCTGATAATTTTCCTGATATTGAACCAGCCCCACATTTCTGGTATACTTCCTACCAAATCAAAACATATTATTCTCTGCTAAGTTGCTATAATCTTATTGCTAATATCTTATTCAAAATTTTGCCACTTTATTCATTGGGAAAATTTGTCTATAATTTTCTTTTCTCAGTTTTGGCTCTTCCTGGTTTAGTTACCAGTACCATATTTGTATCTTAAAAATAATTTAGTAGGAGCCCTTCTTTGTCAATTTTTCCAAATAATCTATATAGTATAGGAATTAACTGTTCTTTAAATGTTTGATTAAATTCACTTGTAAATCCATCTGGCCCTGGAGATTTTTTCCTAGGGAGTTCATTGATAGCTTTTTCTGAGAAGGGGTTGTTTAAGTATTCAACTTCCTCTTTTGTTAATCTGGGCAATTTGTATTTTTTAAAATATTCATCCATCTCATTTAGATTGTTGAATTTGTGGGCATAAAGATGAGCAAGTAATTTCTAATTATTGTTTTAATTTCCTCCTCATTGGAGGTGAGTTCACTCCTTTCATCTTTGACATTAGTAATTTGATTTTCTTCTTTCTTTTTTTAAATCAAATTGACCAAAGGTTTATCAATTTTATCAGTTTTTTTCATAAAACCAATTATTGGTTTTATTTATTAATTCAAAAGTTTTCTTAATTTCAGTTTTGTTAATCTCTCCTTTGGTTTTCAGTATTACTAATTTGATATTTACTTGGGGATTTTCAATTTGTTCTTTTCCTCGCTTTTTCAGCTGCATGCCCAAATCATTGATCTCTTTCTCTATTTTATTTATGTAGGCATTCAAAGATATAAAACTTCCCCAAAGAACTGCTTTTGCAGTACCTCATAAAATTAGGTGGGTTGTCTCATTGTCATTCTCTTGAATGAATCTGTTGATTGTTTCTATGATTTATTCTTTAACCCACTCCTTCTTTAGGATTAGGTTATTTAGTTTCCAATTGATTTTAGGTTTATCTTTCCATGGCCTTTTATTACACATAATTTTTCTTGCATTGTGATCTGAGAAGGATGCATTGATTATCTCTTCCTTTCTTCACTGGATTGTGAAATTTTTATGTCCTAGTACATGGTCAGTTTTTGTATATGTGCCATGTACTGCTGAGAAAAAGGTATATTCTTTTCTATTCCCATTAAATTTTCTCCAGAGATCTATCATATCTACTTTATCCAGAGATTTATTTACCTCCTTAACCTCTTTCTTGTTTATTTTGAGGTTAATTTTATCAAGTTGAGAGAGGGGAGGTTGTGATCCCTCCCTAGTATAGTTTTGCTGTCAGTTTCTTCTCCTCTAAGAATTTGGATGCTATACCACTTGGAGCATACATGTTTAGTAATGATATTGCTTCATTGTCTATGGTACCTTTTAGCAGGATGTAGTTTCCTTCCTTATCTCTTTTGATTAGATCTATTTCTGCTTTTTCTTTGTCTGAGATGAGGATTTCTACTCCTGCTTTTCTTACATCAGCTGAAGCATAATATATTCTACTCAAACTTTTGACCTTTATCCTGTCCCCCCGTTTCAAATGTGTTTCTTGTAAACAACATATTGTTGGATTATGGCTTTTAATCTATTCTACTCTCTGTCTCCTTTTTATGGGAGAGTTCATTCCATTCACATTCACAGTTATGATTACAGTCTGTGTATTTCTCTCCATCTTCTTTCCCACCATTTGTCCTTTTAGCTCTCCCATCTCCCTTCCCCTGCTCAATAGTTTTCACTTTTCACCACCACCTCCTGCAACCTTCCCTTCCTTCTTTTAGCCCCCCTCCCTTTAACTCCCCTTTACCCTTACTGCTTCTTCCCCCCCTTTTATCTTCCCCTCCACTTTCCTCCCCATTCCCCTTCTACTGCCTATAGAACTAGTTAGAATTATATAATTAAGTTTATTTTTCCCTCCTTGAACCAAATCAGAAGAGAGTACCTCTCAAACAATGCTCGTCTCCCTCCCCTCTTTCCCTCTACGATAATTTTGTACTTCTTCCTGTGATATAATTTACCATTTTCTGCTTCCTCCTTTTCACATGTCCTGTTACAATCCCTTCACATGCTTAAATCCTATTTTCAATATGACATCATCCACTTTATACCTGTTCCCTCTATGTGTATCCCTTTTATATTTCATAATAGATGTACAATTCTCAAGATTAACAGGTATCATCTTCCCTTATAGGGAGGTAAACAGTTTGCCCAAATTGAGTGACAAGTTCTTTTCCCCCCTTTTTATGTTTTATGCCTCTCTGGAGACCTGCATTTGAACATCAAATTTTCTATTAAGTTCTGGCATTTTTGTCAGGAAGGTATGGAAATCCCTTACTTCATTAAATGATCATCTCCTTGCCTGAAATGTTATGCTGAACTTTGCTGGGTAGTTGATCCTTGGTTGTAGTCCCAGATCCTTTGTCTTACGGAATATCTGATTCCAAATCCTTTGATCTTTTAATGTAGAAGCACCAAGGTCCTGTATGACCCTGACTCAATATTTGCTAGCTCTTCAATATTTGAATGGTTTCTTTCTGGCTGCCTGTAGTATTTTCTCCTTCACTTGATACTTCTGGAATTTGGGAATGATATTTCTTGGGGTTTT
Source organism: Potorous gilbertii (assembly GCA_028658325.1). NCBI lineage: Eukaryota > Metazoa > Chordata > Mammalia > Diprotodontia > Potoroidae > Potorous > Potorous gilbertii. The sequence continues at coordinate 66,272,659 of CM053773.1, forward strand.
GAGTTTGGGATCCCTTTCGGGAGGTGAATGGTGAATTCTTTCGATGATTATTTTGCCCTCTGTATCTAGCACTTCTGGGAAGTTTTCCTTGATGATTTCCTGGAAGATATTGTCCAGACTCTTTTTTTCATTGTGTCTGTCTGGCAGTCTGATAATTCTTAAATTTTCTCTCCTGGATCTATTTTCCAGGTCAGTTGTTTTTCCTATTACATCTTTTACATTTTTTTCTATCTTTTCATTCTTTAAATTTTGTTTGACTGATTCTTGCTGTCTCATAAAGTCATTAGTTTCTATTTACCCAATTCTAATTTTTATCAAATTGTTTTCTTCAGTTAACTTTCTCCTTTTCCATCTGTCCAATTTTTCCTTTGAAGGAGTTATTTTCTTCAGTTAATTTTTGTACTTCCTTTTCCATTTGTCCAATTTTCCCAGTTAGATTTTGTGTTTCCTTTTCCATTTGTTCAATTTTCCTTTTTAAAGAGATGTTCTCATCAGTGAATTCTTTTTGCATACTTTTAATATCATTGGCCAGTTTTTCCTCTATTTCTTTCTTCAACTTTTCCAGGAGAGCTCTTTGTGCATGCAAGCAATTCATAGTCTCTTCTGAAGTTTCAGATGGAAGTACAGTCTCACTACTGACCTCTTTGATATTTGTGTTTTGGTCTTTGTCCCCATAGAAAGATTCTATGGTTGTTTTTGTGCTTGTTTTGCTTTTTCTTGTTCATGATGGTGATTGTGTGTTGTGGCTTCTGGTTCTTTCAGTTAGAAGTTGCAGAACTTGGTGTTGAGTTGGCTTGTGTGAAAAAGCTAAGAGCAAGTGTCTTTTTAGCTTTTTGTTTTGTGTTTCCCAGATCAGCCTGGGGTTAGCTTGTGAAGTGTAGGGGATGGGAAGTCTGGTCATGGGAGATCTCGGGTAAGCTGAGGCAAAGACAAGCTCAGGGGATGATGATCCCAGGTGTTCTATTGTCTTCCTGTTTCCCCTGGAGTGCTGAGGCACATCTAGATCCTAGTGCAAGTTTCCATCTCTCCTGGAGCTCCTCTCCTAGCACTGAGGCTCACCTGGGTCCTAGTGCAAGTTTTCACCACCCTGGAGCCCCTCTCCTTCTGGTTGGCCTCTGCCACAGTAGGAGGAATCCCCCTTAGCTATTTTCCTAGCCTCAGGTATTTTGAGACTATTTGCCCCCTCTACTTTCCCACTGATCTATGATTTTTCTGGGGAAATATTTTATGGTTCTTTCAAGAGCATTTACTGATCACTCTGCCATCCTGGCTCCCAGAAGTTCAGGTAGGTGACTTACAGACATTTAATCTGCAGACTGAAAGTCTCAGGAGCTGCTGCAGCTGATATCTGGGGCTCAGTGGTTGTCACTTTCTGGGCTCTGTTGGTCTCTCAGCCTGGGCTGCAGCTCTGCTGGTTCAGCTTGATGCTGTCTTAGGTCTCCCCCAGGGCCCTCCCACTCGGCTGTGCTGGATGCCCTGCTACGCTAGATGCCCTGTGCTCTGTGTTGTGGGCTCATTCCCGCAGAACAGATCCTTCCCGTGGACCTTCCAGTCTGTCCTGTGAATCTGCCACAGTCTGTCTCCTGTTGGATTCTGCACCTCCAAAATTTGGTCAGATTCTCTTTTTAGATGTATCTGAAGGAGTTTGTCTAAGAGCTTAGGTGAGTAGTTGCTCTCATTTTGCCATCTTGGCTCTGCCCCCTAGACCCCTCCAGTTCAGTTTTGTACCTCCTTATCCCTTTGACCATTTTTCTTTTTAAGGAGCTGTTCTCTTTAGTGAATTCTTTTTTTTTCATTTTCTCAGTTGTACTTTTAAAATCATTGGACAATTTCTCATCTACCTCTTTAATTTGCCTTTGAAATACTTCTTGAGCTCTTCCAAGAATGTTCTTTGGGATTGAGACCAGCTCATATTCCCTTCTGAGGTTTCAGATGTGAGTACAGTGTCAATTCTGTCTCTTCTGAGTTCATATTTTGATGTTCTCTGTCCCTGTAGCAAGGTTCTATGATCTTTGCTTTTCTGATTTGCTTCTTGATCATGGTGATTGCCTTTTTCATGGCTTTTAAAGTGGATCTCTGTTTCTGGGGAACAGAGGGCTCTGTCCCACATTTCTTATGCTGTAGGTTTGGGGCCTGGTTTCTGATTTTGTGTGTTGTGGCCTCTAGTCCTTTCAGGTAGAATATATATAATACTACAGCTTATCTGGTGCTGGGCTGACTGGTATGTGCCAAGGCCAAGGCCAGGTGAAGTCTTTCTGAGTTTCCCCAGGATTGCACTGAGGCTCCTGGTATGAGATCTGGGGAAGGGTGGTCTGGGTATGAGTGGTCTCCTCCTCCTCTTCATCTGCCCTAGAGCACAAGTGGGCTCAGCAGCTTGTGAATACTATCTGTGCTGGTGTCTGCCCAATTCTCCTGGCATGCCTGGGGTTCTGGTGTTGATACTTATCAACTCCACCCTGCTGAGGCTTAGGGTTTTCTGCTGGTCCACTTAGGTAGTTCTTCCTGGAACACTTCCAGTTCTATACTGGTCCCCTTCAGACACAGCAACAGGTATCCTTCCTGGTGGTCTCCCTAGCCTCCTGAGTTAAAAGACTGCTTATCCCTTTTGCTGGCTTTACTATTCCAGTATTCTCTGAGTTTTTCTAGGTCAACAAGGGGAGAGTAAGAACACTTACAGTTTACTCTGCAATCTTGGTTCCCATAAGTTCAAGTAGGTAACTGTCAAACATTTATTCTCTGGGCTAATTGCCCCAGGACTAGCTGTGCTTACCATGGGCCCTGCTTTTCTCTCTCACTCAGTTCTGCTAGAATCTCATCCTGCACTGAGAGGCTTTGGAATCCCCATTGCCACTTCTGATTCAGTTTTTCCAGGGCTGTGCCTGCTCTGCTATGTCTGTGGCTAAATCTAAGCTGGTGAAGTCTGTGTGCTCTGTGCTTCCCAGCCCTGTGCAACAGGTTCTTCCTGTCAAACTTCCTGATGTCGTGGGCTAGAAAGGTGCCACACTTTGTTGCCTAGTGGATTCTGTTACTTTAAAATTTGTTCAGATTCACTTTTTAGAAGTATTTGAAGAAGTTTACGGAAGAGCTCAGGTGAGTCTGCACTTGCACTCTGCCATCTTGGCTCCTTGGTCTCTGTTTTGACCATATGTAGGAAGACTCCTGCTCCTTTGTGACTATAATTGTTTCTTTTCATATTGAGATTTCAACCCAGAACTGGGGGACTTGCAATAAAATGCCAGATGGAACCCTTTCTTGCAACCAGTGCTAGTATAGAACTTCCTTGTGTTGTAGGTGTTCAGGTCTCTTACCATTATTGGGTGATGGTCCGTTCTCCACCATTGTTGTTGCCACCATAGGCCAGTACTTGTGGCACCCAGGCATTTCTGCCTCCTGTCCAGCCTCAAATCTCCTAAGAATTTTTTTTTGAGCTTTCCTGAAAAAAGGACTCACCGTGACATTTTGTTCATCTTCCTACTCAGCATTTGATTTGGCTTGTGTTTTTAATTTGTTTTAGAGAGGATGTATTAGGAGAACTTAGCAAAAGATGCTGGTTTTGTCTGCCATCTTGACTCTACCTATATACTCCTCCTTTATAGATGAGAAAATTGAGTACCATAGAGATGAAGGCCATTGGGTAAAGCTGTACAAGTTGTAAAGAAAGTCATGGTTGTAGCCAGGGCCTCTGACTCCAAATATAATGGTCTTTCCATTGTAGCAGGTTGTCTCTGGTTTGAGCAGAAACATTTAAGGATCTTGGGAGGAGCGGTTAATGAACATAGTAAACTCTTCTCCTCCACCTTCAGAGAACTTTATTCCCTTCCTGAAAGGGGAGAAACAGGCTAAATGAACACTCACCATAGCTTTAGCAGTGCCCTTATACCTCCTTCCATAATGTCCCAGGATACAGTGTCCCTTAATGTCTGAAGGAAGAGCACTGATGCCTATCTTGTTTTTGGTGATATGTATTAAAATAATTGTACCTTCATACATTTTGGCAGGATCTTCATTTTGCACAATAAATAAAACGTTTTATTCTTACATTGGCAGTCAAAAGAAAAAAAATGAATGACTGAACAATTCACTGTTCAGTTCAACTGAACAATGACTGTTATAACCTAAGTATCAGGTTGACTTTTCTGATACACAATGAATGTGACCCTGGTCAATATTGCCAAATTTATTAGATATTACTTATAAGCTGTGGTGGTAGATAAGACTTAGATTCACCCACCCCCAACTTACTTTATGTTCCTATTGTTAAACGAAGCCTTTAGTTACCTTCAGAGAACGCAGAAAAAGTTCTGTCAGGCTATTCAGGGGTGGAGAACCTCAAGGCCACATGTGACTTTCTAGATTCTTGCTTGTGGTCCTTTAACTGAGTCCAAGTTTTACAGAATAATAACAGCTTTCTTTAAACTGTCTTGTAATGAATCCTTGTACAAGTACAAATCTGAAGGCTTCTCCCTTCTTAAGTCAGAATAATGCTATGTTGTTTCTGAACACAATATAAGTACAGGATCATTGAATATTAGAATTGATCCTGGACTCACTATTTTCATCTACATCTAAACAGCCCATCCTCCAGCTCAACTACTGAGTTTTTGGCCTTCTGATTCCCAATTTATGATACTATAGGTATCAAATAATATATTGCACTGTCCATCTATGAAAGCCAATCAATAAATATTTCTTAAATAACCATTGCACCCAGAACAGAATGCTAGGACAAAACATCAATATAAATAGATATCATATACAATATTATGTGATTAGAACCTTAAAAAATTACAAAAATGCTATCTGAAGCCTGAAGAGGAAGGCCATTACCAGGTGGGGACAAGTAGGAGTCAAGAAAGGTTACCTGAAAGATATACTATATGAGTTGGGTTTTAAAGGATGAGTAGGAGTAAAAGACCAAAATGAAGAAAGAGGGCATTCTAGACAGGAGAAAGGCTGAAACATGTTGAATGCAATATGTTGTGAGGGCAGATTTGTCCACAGCAGTGAGGAATATATGGAGGGGAGAAATACGAAATATTTTTCATGGGTTTATAGCTGCAAGGGGCCTTAGAGGTCATCAATTTCAATGTTTCTGTTTAACAGATGAGGAAACTAAGGCACAGAAGCTACTCAATGTAATTCAAATAGTAAATGTCTGAGATAGGATTTGAATTTTTCTAAGTATAAGTTCAGCATTGCATTTATTGCACCATTTAGCTTCAAAGTTGCAGAAGTTCCTGAATGCCTGGCAATGATGTTTACACTTTATTCAGAGGCAATAAAGGGCTATTTAAGGTTTCTGAGCAGAGGAATCACGTTACTATCTCTATGCATTACAAAGATTATTCTTCCAGTGACATAAAGGAAGACTTGAAACTGGGAATGAGAGTGAAGGTGGGGAAGCTTATAAAAAGGATGTTGTGATGGTTGGTAATGAGGACCTGTCCTAAGTTGGTGACAGTGTGAGAAGAAAGATATAAAAGAGATTTTGTAGCAAGTGGATGTATAGAAATTCTATTAGAGGTAGTGGATAATCCTAAAATGATTTTAGAGGGAGACAAAGCATGAAGAGTAGGTTTCATGTTGATTAAGCTGATTATCTCAGTGGTTACTGCTCATGCCTCCCAACTTACTAGTTGTTTATTTCACATAGATCCTTTACTTATTTATCTGTAAACATGTTGTATCCCTAGGTCCCTATATCCCTTAGAATGTAAGTTTCTTAGGGACAGAAATCTCACTTTTGTACTAATATCCTTAGTGCTAAATTCTGGTGCCTGGTCCATAATAAGAACTTTCTAAGTTCTTGTTGATCAATTGATGGAATCTTAATAAGTCATGTGGATATCTCCTCAGGAAAGAAGAGATAATGAGTGGATGGCCATCAGAAAGTTTGAGAAATACTATGTAGTAGAGTTGTTCACATCAGATGGCCTCAGTTGTCTTAGTGAAGCAAGCCACTAGGTCATCTATTCTAAGTGACATTGCTTTGAAACATTGATTTATGGAAAATGACCCACCAATCAGGCATTTTGTAAAGGACATACTATTCCAGGTGTCACTTGTGAGGTCTCTTCTAATTAAACCTCTATGATTCTGTGATCTACTCAGGGTCCTGACCAGAGATGAACTGACTCCAGCATGTGATTCTCTGACCCTCTACAGAATACTCTGCCATGTGACCACACAGAGAAATTAATGATGATGAGGATGATGATAAACAACTCCAAGGAACTGAAAGCAACCTAAAGTGTCAACAACAGAGAAATAGCTAAAGAAATTGTGATAATGTAATAAAGTAACATTAAGACTGACATAACCAGAATGGAAAAAAATCTGGAAGGATCTTTATGAAATAACACAAAGCAACAAATGAAACAGAAAGTCTAAACTAGAATAGAGTAAATGATATTATCAGATAAGAATCAATGAGAATGAGTAGATGAGAATGAATGGAATGAATATTGATGAATACTTAAAAGGGATGAATAAAAAGTTTCTATCATGCTTTGTTTGTTAAAATAATTTAAGTCTAAGTTATTACTCACTAAGGTAAGATCGTTATATTGATTTTAAATATTAAAATTTTAATATATTACGCAATAGAAAAAATTCCTCACTTACATGTGTAACTTCTATTTTGAATTCATCTTTCACAGAGGCTACAAATTATGTTACTATACCTTCAAGTATTTAAATAGAATGTTAAGTAAAGCAATTTGTACTGGCAGTTTAAAAAGTCAGTTGACAAATGTCTAAATATTAAATGCTTCTCCCTAAGGAGTTAGGGAGGCATGTGTTTTATTTGTGATTCATAACAATCTATAAAGAATCTACAGAGAAGACTGATAGGAAAGAGGAAAGGAGAAGCATTTTCCTTGTCTAAACTGAACTGTGAGGTTATAAAGACACTTTATAAAGAGAGTCTGAGTAACAGAGAAGTAAAATTTATATTTGGAAAGACATTTTCCTGTGATTGCTGAAGAGAAGATTTTTTAAAAATGACTAACTCTGAAGAGAAATATGAAGAAGATTTTAAGAGACTTTAATCAGTATTTGGAGGGAAACTAATGGTTTGAGACAATTTCTAGAAAAATGAAAATGAACCATGTATTGAAAAGATAACTGAGGGTTTGAGGTGATTATGTTAATAACATTTTTCATGCATTCCAAAATATTGTTGCTTTTATATTGCATTTATATTTATGTTTACTATCGATTCCATTTGTTAATATATTATATAATTCAATAACTTTTATATTTAATTACATATAAATAAGGGTAATTACTCATAGGAAAGGAAGTTTTTCCAGTTCATAAAATAATTAGTGATTATTGAAATGGGGAGAGAATTCATAGTAATGAGAAAGGATTACAAGTTTAATGAGAAATAAATTATCCAGATCTACCCTTAGATCACTATACAAAATTCAAGGTTCAAGTAAAATCTATAACAATTAGTTATCAAAGGGTAAAGTTAGGTGACATTTAAAAGAATGTGGTCAGACCCCAAAGCATCTCAGTACATGGTGAATGGCCCAGATCCTTAAACTTATTACATGTGGACAAGTGATATCCCTCTCTTCTAATAATCTGCTACATATATATGCAAATGTATGTAATATACACATACATGCAAACACACACATATATGCATGCATGTCTGTATGCTTCAAGGTTTATAAAGCATTTTTCTGTCTTTGCATTGCTTTTCCATATTTTTTGGGTGATTCAGACCCTATGATTTCATCGCTATTGGAAACTTCTGGAGTAGAAACTCCACTACTGATGCAAGTCAGCAACTCACCTATAACTTGTGGGAGTTACTTGGTACACAGAATTTAACTGACTTGCGCTAGGTCACATACTCACAGTCATGACTTGATCACAGAACTCAGAAACTTAGAGGAAATCTCAGAAGTGATGCCTGAAAAAAGTATTTCCTCTACAGCATGCCTGACTAGTGGTTGTTTCTCAATCAATGTTTCAAAACAATCTCATTTAAAGTAGATGGCCTACCCACTTATCTTACTAAGAAAAGTGAGACCATCTGAGACCATGCCAACTCTACTCCATTACATTTCTCAAATCTTCTGAGAGTTAGCTATCATTTATAAGATAATGATGATAGTGATAACTAGCATTTATATAGTGCCTACTATGTGCCAGGCACTGTGCTAAGTGTGTTGCAAATAACATCTCATTTGATTCTCACGACAACCAGGGGCATAGGTGCCATTATCATCCCCATTTACAAATGAGGAAACTGAAGTAGATGCTAAATGACTTGCTCAAGGTCACACAGTTAATAATCATCTGAGGCTGGATTTGAATATGTTGTCTTCCTGACTTCAGACTCAGTGCTCCAACCATTGTACTATCTAGATGCTCTAAAGAGTCTTCAAGAGTTATTGTCTAAACTTTCATCATCTTGTAGCTAACTTGACCATGAGTCTCTTTGAGTTCAATTAAACTACTCCTTGGATAGTAGATATGTAGTGGTTGGCCTAGCTTGTCCTGAAAAGCTTTTCGTGTTTTTGGGGACTGGTCAGAGTCCGGCCTTTGCAGGAGTAGCTTTTCAGAATCCAGGATCACCTCCACAACTGAAAGATGTATCAGAGTACTTCAGTAAAAATGCACACAAGACTAAGGGACTGGCAATTCTTCTAAAAATATCTATTTTTCACTTCCTTGAAGATAAGAATTTTCTCATTTCATAATCTTCTTGATTTTTTATGCTGTCAGAAGGAACATAGACATAGAACTCAAGCCAACTAAAAATGAATTGAACTTCCCAAGTCAAGAAAAACAAGGATAGTTGAAATTGGCGAAACACTTTAGTCAATGAATTTGGTCTTCTGCCTGATCAAGTCTTTCATTCATGTATCTAGTAAGCGGAAAAATGGGCTCATGTAGCCTCTCTCTGGCAATCCCAGCGTATTTACAAAAATTGAATCAAATGTAATCACAAATAAATATACTCAAGTATGTAAATATAAGTAAACAGGTAGTTTGGGAGAAACAAGAAGTCAGGATGATGGATGGTTGGATAATCAACTCTTAGCTATGATCTGCCTGTTAATAGTTCATCATAGAAGTTTAGAGATTGGAAGGAACTTAGATGTCACTTAAATCCACTGATATATTCAACAGAAGCCCAGAGACACTAAATGATTTTTCTGAATAATACAGATGAGAGGAGATCTCTTCACTCCCAGCTTATCTGTCTTTTAACTACAACACAAACAAGTTCTAAGGTCAAAGGATCATAGATTTCAAGCTGGAAGAGGTCTCAGAGGCTACCTAGACCAATCTTATTCATTTTAGAGATAATTAAACTGAGGTTCAATACATTGATAATTACCTTTGGGTAAGTTTAGTAGACACAATTTGAATCCAAGGCCCTGGACTCCATCGAGAATTATTGCACATAATGTGTGCAGTAGATGGAAATAATCTACATTTGATAAGTGGAAAGGAAACCAATTTAATGTGTTTTACAGCACTATATATTAGTATATATGTATATACATACATATATATATATACACACACATATATCCATGTACAAGCATACACTTTGAATATATTGTCAATTTTTTAAAATTACCTCTCTCATCTTCCCACCCCCATGCTGGTCAACATAGAGAATGGACTTGATAATCTCATAATTCTTTGACATACTGCTACATCTTGTGAAAATAAGTACCATAAATTTGGGGTTGTATTGCTAGTATCTGCCTACACCATGTATGGGCAGTATGAACTGGCATTTAACACATTGACCAGCTCTAGCAAATATTCTTTGGATGTGACTAGCAGTGCCAAAAAAGATATGCAAGAATGACCTTTTTTGCTTAAAAAAATAGAGCCATGTCCTTATCAGACAAATAATGTCTTAAAAATGGGTTAGGTTGGAGAGAGTATTGAGTAGTGTGAACTGGTTATGACATTTTCATCGTTCATCCTACTTGAAAAGGTCGCTGAATCATGCAGGCTTCCAATTTACTGTAACCATAAGCAGTAGAAGCGTTATTCTTCCTAGGAAGTAGAAACAAAAATAAATGTCCATGGCCTCGTTAGTAAGGTACCTTTGATCTCCCCTTTATTTTCTTAAATAATTCACTCTTCTTTCTGGAGGTCCTGCTGAATGGCATAGTGCACAGGCTTTCACAAAATCACGGGATGCTTAGATAATAAAACAAAATCCTTTGGCAGAGAGGAGATTGTTTATGCTTTTCTATTATTGCTTACTAAAGGCCAGTATTCTACTTTAAAGTGATCAATATTCCTGAACTACACACTTTTTAGATGCCTAAAGGAAATGCAACTGTGTAGAGCTAAATGTTAACTCTCACTTGCCCTGATGGATGGTTATGTAGGTGTTTCTGCCTTTCTAAAGTTCAGTTTTGTTACCATGGAAAGTAGGAAGAGGCCACGCTTGGAGCCTTATTCAGGAATAGCCTTAAGTGTTATGGGAGTCAGAACAATGGTATTACTCTGAGCAGTGAGTTTGATGCCTTATTTGTCCATGTTTACGTAGATTCACTTGGCCACAATCAATAGTGACTAGATACTGATGAGAAGATGTTAATCATGAAAAAGAAAAAGAAAAGAAAGACTTAGGACAGAAGAGTCTTGCAGTAGCTGAACAGGACAAATTTCATGACTAATAGTTGTTGCCAGATCTAAGTACTTATGATATAAAAAAGGGGCAGAAATCTCATGTTGACTTTGTTGGAATTTGTATTTTCAGGACCCCATTCCCAGATTATCATATTGGGTGATGAGCTGAAGGCACTACCCTTGCCCCCTATGTCTAGCTTATGGTTATCTAGAGAAGGGTGGGGGTGAGTGGGAGATCAGGAATAGAAAGGCAAGGAAAACTAGCATTAAATATGACCAGAAGTGAGTTAGGACAATTTTGTATGATTTGTTACCATATGGTGAAGTCTGAACTTTTTGTTTGAATTTATCCTGTGGCTAGAGCATCACTGGAACTTTGCCACTGTCTACCTATCCTGAGAGCAGTAAAAATTACCAGCATTGAAACAAATATTTCCTGACTTACCTCAGAACCACAAAGAAATGCAGAAGCTGTAGTCAACTCATTCTGACCTTATGACTTAATAGAAACACTACATAAATATTGTAATGAAGAACTGTGTGATATTGGCAGACCTGTCTCAATTAGTGTTCTATAATTATTTGACATAGGAATATTAATAATCCATGGAACCATCTGAGTATTTCCCAAAACAGCAAATAACACAAGTCTCCAAATCTCTCAAACCTTCACAGAGTATTATCTTTTAGTCTACTGGAGTGTTTCCATTTTCTTACGTTCCAGAATTTTAGAAGAGACTTTCATTGCTATCTTCTCAGCAAGAGTTCAAGAAAAATAATTCTTTCTATTCAAGTCAAAAGGCAACTCTCCTTACCAGCTTCTGGTGGCAAAAATCATAGTGATTTTCAAGGTTCTAGAAGAAAAAAAAAATTCATGTTGAATAAAAGGAGACAAGGGGTAATCAGTACCTAGAGGCTTATAGGGTTGAAGTACTATTGTCCCAAAATTCTAAATGAAACTTTGGAGCTATTTAACTTCTTCCTCCAGCTGTTGTCATCCAAATGTATCACAATAGGTATAAATCTCATACTTGAGATGTTTTCCCTGCTACTTTCTTTCCTGTTCATCTCTGACCTATCTCATTTCTTCAACTCCTTATCCCTTCCACTCTATCCTAGAAGTCCCATTCCATCATTATCAAACTCCTCTTTCATCCTCAGTCTTTTCCTTGAAAAATGGTTCAATTTCAATTCAATTCAGTGAACATTTAAGTGCCTACTATAAGCAACTGCACTTAACATTATATATAAAAACAAAAATGAAACAGACAGCTTTCTTTGTCTTCTTCATTCTTCCCACATTTAGGTGTGCAAAATATATCTGTCTTAGAGGAATTTCATGAAATAACTTCTTTTCACATTTTGAGAAGAATTTTTTAGCTCTACTTACAAATTCAACTGGGTCCCAGAGTTTTCTTGCCCCTAACCTTTAGGGGTTCATTACTGGATTGCTCAATTTTTTAATGATATCAATGTGTTTAGGATATTCACTTTCTTTTTTTGAAAGTTGTATGTTTTATATTGTTGCAGTCACTTGCTTTAAATTCTCAGCTTTATAGGTAATTTGAGTGTAGTTTCTGATTATTTTCATTATTTCCATCTCATTTTTTTGTCAATTTACTGTGATCAGCTTTAGAATTCTACTCATTGTTTCTCTCTTAAAATATAAAATTAGCTAATTTTTTCCAATTTTTCTTGTTTTCTTTTAAAATAATTCTTAAAATTTATTTTTTTTTCAGCTAGCAAAAATCTTTCTTCTCTCCTTTCTACACATTCTCCCAATTGAAAAAGAAATAAAAACAAAACTCCTATTACAGGTATTTATAAGCAACAAAACAATTTTCAATTTCCATGTCTAAAACTAAATCAAATCAAAACAAATCAGTTTCATTTTAGATTTGAGTCTTCAACCTCACTGTCAGAGGTGGGTAAAATGTTTCATCTTTAGTCCTAGGAGATCATGGGGTTATCTAAGTCTTTCAAAGTTGTTTGTCTTTACGAAATTGTTGTCATTGTATAAATTATTCTTTTGCTTCTGCTCACTTCATACGAGTCTCCCTAGGTTTTTCTGAGAATAAATCCCCTTATCATTTCTTATCGAATAGTATTGCTCCATCATAGATATATATATATATATATATATATATATATATATATATGTATATATATATATATATACACACACATGCATATATGTATATATACGTGTATATATGCATATATGTGTGTCATAATTTATTCAGTTATTCCACAGTTAAAGTGCATCCCCTAAATTTCCAATTCTTGCTATCACAAAGAATTGCTATAATTATTTTGGTACCTGCTTAGCTAGAGTTTGTTATGCTTAGTACTCCTTAACTTCTCTCCCTCTAATTATATCTTCTTCCCTTTCCCTCCTACTCCTCTATTGAGTGAAATGTATTTCTGTACCCAATGTTTTCTTCCCTCTTTTGACCAGTTCAAACGAGAGTGAGGTACAAGTGTCAGCTGTTCCCTCATTCCTTTTTCCTTGTTTGTATGGACTTCCTACTTGTGTTCTCTACTTAGGTGAGACAATTTTCCTAACTTTTCTCTTCCCTCAGTGTATTTTTCTCCCCTTCCTTTTCTATTATTCTAATATCATCAAGTCATAACAGAAGCTCTCCTAAACATTCTGTATAATTAGAGTTCCTCCATGATCATTAATGATGACAGAGTTCAGAAGACAAACTTGTTTGTATTAGCATGCAAGCAACTTATCTGTTCTTAGTCCCTAATTAGTATTTGTGTATATTTGTCTTTTTATGTTTCTCTTGCTTCTTATGTTTGCACTTTAAAGTGTCTAAAAAGCTCTAGTCTTTTCATCAGGAATGTTTGGAAGTCCTCTTTTTCATTAAAAATTCATTCCCCTTCCTCATAAGATTATACTCAATTTAATATTATTCTTGGCTGTAAGCCTATGTCCTTTGTCTCTTGGATTATCACATTTGAAGTTCTCTGCCTAATTTCCATTCCTCTTGTCTAATATAACTACATTATGCTATACTCTTTGAGAATATTCACAACTGGAAATTCTTCCATCTGGAACAAATTCATTCCTGAGGTTTTAGAAACAGAATCACTGTAGTACCTTGAGGCCATTATATACTGCTACACCCTGATATTCCAGCATTTAAGTGATATGGGATCCTAGGCCAGGCAGCATATCTATGTCAGGGGATGCTAAATTGTGTGTGAGCCTTACTGTGACTCCTTGGTACTTGAATTCTTTTATTCTGGATGCTTGCAGTATTTTTTGCTTTGATGTGGAATCCCTGGATTTTGATTCTAATGTCTCTAGGAGTTTTTCATTTTTGGGGGGGGAGGTAAATAATAGTATTTTTTTCTATTTCTAATTGGGCATCTCTTTCTAAGAGACCTGAGATTCTATTATGATTTCATGAAATATGATATTTAGATGATTTTTGCTATAGCTTTCAAATAGTCTAGTGACTCTTAATTGTTATTCATCATTCTATTTTCCATATTAGTTGTTTTTGCTTTGAGGTAGTCTATACTTTTTTTCCTACTTTTTCAGTCTTTTGACTTTTTATTTTTAATATTACTTGTTTCCTGGACCTTCTTTCTTCTATTTGCTCTATTCTAATTTTCAGAGAGTTTTTGGGCAAGGTTTTTAGCTTTTATCCCAAGCTATTAATTCATTTTCTTATTCTTCCATAGATCTATTTTCCTTTATGATTTTTTCCTCTAGATTTTTTTGATTTTTTAAATTTTAATTTTTAAAAATTTTACACAAATGCTAAAACTTAAATGTATAACAAGAAAAGAAAAATAAACATTATAAACTTAAATATTTAAACTTAAATATAAAACAAGAAAAGAAAAAAATATGCACGGGAGAACATTGGAGAAGATTCAAAATATATAGCAATAACTTATCATTTCAAGAAAGTCTATTTATTAAATACTGTGTGTTAAGTTGAAAGTTGTTCATCTTCTCTTTGCTTCTTTGCAGTACACTTTTCACTTTGTTATTTCTCCCCATTCCTCCCTCTACCCATTACTAAGGCTACAATTGAGCATGGATTATGCATACATACATACATATATATATATATATATATACACATATCTTCCTTAAGATTTTGGATCTCCTTTTCTAATTGACTGACTCTTGTCACAATTTTCTTATATTATTCTTATTTTTCTTTTTAATTTTTCCTCAATCTCTCTCATCTGATTTTAAAGTGTTTTCAAAGTTCTTCAATGAATTATTTTTTTGAGGGCAGATGACCATTTGACATTACTCTTTGAGGTAGAAGAGGGTTTCCTTGTTTCAGTATCCTACTCTGAAGGTAAGTCCCAACGTTCTTTTTCCATAAGTAGTCCTCTATGTTGGATTCTTTCTCCTGTGCCTGTGCATTTTTTTTTGTAATAATTTAGTTTTCATAATCACCTCTAGTCCTGGAGTATGGTTCCTCTGACCCCTGTTACTCTTCAGTTTACTTCCTTTAACACAAACCAAGATCTCTAGCCTCTTGAAAATGCCCATAGTCAGCAGAATCCCTGCCCCACTGCTTCTGCACTTACCAGGCTTGTGCTGGTTCCTTCTTGCCTGCTGCTGCTGCTTTCTGCAGCACAGCTGAGTCTAACATTCCTCATCAGTAGAGGTTCCCTAGATCTTCTCTGGGTCAGACACCCAACTCCCATCATTATACCCAAGGGTAAAAGTTCCTGTGACAGGGAAAGATAGCTTCCCGACCCAGCTAACCCTAGGGTTTGTGACTTGTTCTTTAAGCAGATTAGGGCTAGTTGTTAATGTGAACCGTAGGCTGGAGGTGTTTACTCTTCACAGGGAGGAAATCTAGTCCTGGGATTTTCCTTGAGGTCTTCTCTGATGGTCCCAAGAGGACCCCTGTTCTGTCCTTACTCTTATTTGTTTTCATAGCTCAATGTTCACCCATTCCTCTAGTTTTTTTTCTTTTTATTTCATTTAGAAAAATATTTTTTTTTATTAAATAAATTTATTTAACTTTTTACATTCATTTTCACAAGATTTTGGGTTCCAAAATTTTCTCCCCATTTGTCCCCTCCCCCCTCCCCAATACACTGGACATTCTAATTACCCATATCACCAATCTGCCCTCTCTTCTATCATCCCCCCCTTCCCTTACCCCATCTTCTCTTTTGTCCTGTAGGGCTAGATAACTTTCTATTCCCCATTACCGGTATTTCTTATGGGGAAAAACTGGAACGTAAAGTTTTAGGATCAACTGTTGAGTATTGTTCTTGCTACTAGAAAAATATTTGAGACTCTTAAACATAATTCATTTCATCTCTTTCAGAAAATCTAGAATTTGTGCCCAGGCTGTGTTTTTTTTTTTTTTTTTGAGACTTTCCTTGTAGACTTTTTTGGAGTCATTCTTCTGATTTTGTTTCTTGAGTGTCTCTGATTCCATAGTAATTTTTTATAGTGGGATCCTCTTTTGGTCATTCTTCCAGCCTACTTCCCGTCTTTGGACCTTATGTTAGCGTTAGGCTATGTGTACTTCTTGAAGGAATGTCTCAGTTGGTCCTGCTGCTGCTTTCTTAGGGTATATTGAGTGTTGTGTCCTTCACAGATCTCAGTAGCTGCTCAGCCTAGGGATCTTCAAGCTTTCACTGTTTCCAACATTACCCAGTAATTCCAATGATTCAGAGTAAAGTCTCATTGCTGCCTCATTGGCAGCAGAGACTTTATAAGTCCCTAACTTGACTTTGGGTTTGCGCAACAGATCTATGTGCTTGGAGTTTCAGTTGGCAGACTGTTCTTGGACTTAGTATTAGCCAGCTGAAATTCTGTGCTGCTTCAGAGTGATAGAACTATAGACTCCTCTTTGATCTGTGGCTCTTGCCTTGGTTCTCCAGACTAAGTTGGAAACTGAAATAAAAACTCTACTCTGCTTCTGGGATCAGTCACCTACCTGTAACTTGCTTCTGAATTGCATAGGCTAAGGCCAAGACAACTTCTCAGTTTGGAATGTCATCCAGAGGTATAGGTCCCCTCTTCAGTCTACTCAGGATCTATGGTCAGGAAATTGGGTAGTGAACAAAAGAGTGGTCATTTGGAACCAATTTCTGCACCATATACAACTGCCCTCTTGTATTGCCCAGGCAATATTCACAGCACTGAGGATAGCTATGAATATGCCTGCGTAGTTCTCAATTGCAAAGTCTAAAAGACTCTCCATATAGAGGGCAGAAGGAAAACAATTATTCAGACACCATAAAGCCAAATCCCAGAACCAGAAAACCAAATCCATCATAGTAGCCATGAAGTTAATACACATTAGCACTGCTAGGAACAAAGGCATTCCCAGGCCTTCACCTACCTGCCAGGTCCTTCCCAGAAACAAAAACTCAGGAGCCTTGCTGTATCTGCTGGCCTGTGCCATCTCTCTTCTGCCCAGACTGCTCTCATTAACTTCTTCCTGGTTCTGTTCCACCTTTCCTGTTCCATCTGTTCAGCAAAATCCTCCCACCACATGTGACTTAGGTTTTCAGGTGGTTTAAGTAGATCACATGGACCTATTAATGAGTGGGAAAGATCTTTACATTTAAATTGCCATTACGCCTTTATGCTTCATCTTAGACTTCTTGCCCTGGCATTCAGTTTCTTCTTGTGATGGAGTGCCCTGCACAGCACACTCTTGGATAGACCCTGTTGCCAGTTTTTGCATACTTTGTATGGTCTGTGGTGACCAGGGCTGGAAAAAAATGACTCCCTGTGATAATTTCTTAGATTTCCAGAGCAAGATTCAACCTGATGCATTTTCTAGATATAGAAGGAGGGATTTACTTATTTTTAAAACTTTTATGTATTTATTTTTATATATTTGGAGGGGTTTATTTATAATTTTGGTGGTGATGGGTGTGGGGGAAGTTCTTTGCTGTACATTTTCCAGGTATTTGTCATCTTTTTGCTGTCTCCATTTCTTAATTTTTGAAAATTGGTCCACAGATTTTGTTTTCATTTTTATTTATTTCTCATTTGATTTTTCAAAATGTCTTCCTTTGGCTTTTGGGGGGACTGTTAATTTTTTAAAGCAGATAAAGGATTTATCCATGTTATAACATGACTTCTTTCCCTTTACTCCCAAATTACAATTGCTACATATAAGTGAAAAATGAGCAAGTACACCAAGGATGGTTGGCATATTAAATCTTTAACTTGGAAGGATTACGTAAACAAAAAGGTATGGAGGGAATCAAGAAATGTAGGGCAGCATAATAGAAGAAAGAAAGAGTCCAGAGACAAGGAGTGTCAAGTCATATAGATCCTGTTTTTCCAATAGCCTATTGAACTCTAGACTTACAGGGCATTTAGTATTTGAGGATTAAAAAAATTGCAGGGAAGGGAAATTGTTCTTCTGACCTGGAAAACTGTCACTATTCACATCAATTAATGTTGTTAGCACATAGGACAAACCTTTGGGAGTAAGAGGAAAGAGGACCTTATCTCACTACACCTGATATGTCTTTAAAAAATTCTTAATTCTTATATCCCTGGATGATTCTCAATAGAAATGTCATTAGCATTAACATATTCTTCGAGTGTTCTTTCTAAGCTACATGAAAAATCTGAGGACTCTTAGAGTTAATTCAGAGAAAGAGAAAGTCCTATTTCAGCACATTGGTATTCTAGAATAGATTGGTTCATATACTTATTCTTCTGGACTGGTTTAAATAGCTGTTAGAGGTTGATAACATTAAATACAGAACTGTCAGTATGGTCTGAATGAGAAAAAGAAGCAAGGGTGGGGCACAATTGTATCCAGGGCAAGGTCTGTCCCTTTAGTACTTTTGACATATTTGTGACAGGATATGCCATGTGGGTATCAGTCTCTGAGGTTACTTGAGTTGTTCCCCATTTCATAACTAGATATATAGAAACAGACTAAAACACAGCAGGATTTCAAAACTTTGAGTAGACTTTGTTGCCAGTATTCTGATGTCCCATTT
Organism: Potorous gilbertii; assembly: GCA_028658325.1. Lineage (NCBI taxonomy): Eukaryota > Metazoa > Chordata > Mammalia > Diprotodontia > Potoroidae > Potorous > Potorous gilbertii. The sequence goes on from CM053773.1 coordinate 66,291,265, forward strand.
AACCTGTGTAACTGATATTATAATTGCTAAAACTTCCCATAGCACTCAGAAATCTCTGTGTAGATAATACATAATGGCATATATCTAGCTCCTTTTCACCAAGTGACAATACGCAATTGAGTTCTAGGCTAGCTTTTTTCTTCTTTGTTACTTTGGATTTGAAGTGAAACTTCAGAGTTGCTTTGATTTTCTTTTATTATCAACAATTAATATTTATGTACTATTGTTGAAATTTCAGATTTCTACCTTAGAAAAACATTTTTTTATGTCCTTTTACTCTTTACCTATTACGGAATGTTTTTCTTGGTCATAACATGTTAATTCCTTATAGAGAGTGAGACAAAAGTCTTAATGTACCTTAAACTGAACTGCAACTTTTAAGGCATCCTGTATTTCTGAAATAATAAATTTTTTTATCAGAGATATTTGATGACAAAATTTTTACTCACTTCCCATATTTGACCATTTTTTTCTTAACCATTTTTCCTACATTATTTCTGTTCTTGCAAAACCTTTCCAATTGAATGTAATCTCAATTGTTTTATACTTTATTATAACTGCTATCAATCATTCAACAAGCACTTATTGAGCACCTAACATATACTAGATCCTGCACTGCACATTGTAAATAGAAAGTCAAAAATGAAGCATTCTTTCTTTCAAGGAAGTAAAATGAACACAAATGTTAACAGTATCTCTATGTTGATATGTACATATATATTCAGGAAATTCAAAAAATCTTAGTGTAATTTTAAATTTTAATAACTTCAGAAGTTCAAATGCTACAAATTTACAAAAAGCAGCATTTGAAAGGTTAATTATTTAAAATTTTGATACATTTAAATTAAAATTTAATTCAACCACTATGTTGCTCAAGTTGATTTTGAACTTTGTAAAAACTTTCATCAGCTGCGGCTCAGTGATTGAAAGGATTGTATTTGTTATTCTAGATTTAAGATAATGTAAATAATTGTTTTTATGCATACATGACATTTTGAAGTGATTCCACAAGAAAATTTAATGGAGATAGATCGCATGACCAAGGAGGCCAAGCAAGATAACTTCCTCTAGCAATCCACTTGTCTGAGAAAGTTTCATCCAGAGGAAACTCTTGTGTATGTAATGAATAGTTATAGGGTGCCCCCATGTTGTTAACATTAGAATTATACTTTTTATTGAAAATGAAAAAATAAATAAGTATTAAAGAAATTGAAATAAAGTTTCAAAGAATTTGTGGATGAATTTGTAGCACTTACATCTTTGAAGTTATTAAAACTTAAAACTACACTAAGATATTTGGTCATCTAATGGACCCGATAGATTAGACAGATAAAGATAGATAGGGTAGACAGATGACAGATAAGATAGAAAGAATATTTATAAATGGGTGGATGGATAGATAAATAGATTAGATAGAAGAGAGATTAGTTAGAAGATAGATAGATAGATAGATAGATAGATAGATATAGACCCTCCTCATGTAGATCACAGAAACTTTGAAAGACTTCTTGCAATGACAGAGTCTTTCTACTATTTCCCCAGAATCTCTTATAGGCATTCAAGAAGATTTAGTTTGAGCTCTCCAGGAGCACAAGGAAAATATTTTCTATATTTGGGGAGTCATAAAATATTGGGAAAAAGTAATTAAAATGTTAGCTTATGATAAAATTTAAACTTTTTATACCTTACATAATTTTAATATGCGGATCTCTCTTTTTGCTGAATTAATTTATTTTTACAAAATTTGGCATTGAGTTCATAAGATTTTTACACATATTTTTAAATTCTTTACCACGAATCATACTTTATGTTGTATATTAAGGTAGTCAAGCAGTCCATTTTTTTAAGTCCAGCCTTTTTAATAATCTTTAGGTTTTTAATGGGCCTGAAATCAGGCAATTTCTAGGCCATTAGAGCATGTTGACCTCCATCTCATCTTTTATATAAATTTCTAAACCTTTCATGATTTATGACAATGGTTCAAGGCATTTGCAGTATTTTGTCTCAGTTTGGAAATTTCTATAATTTTAGAACAATCCTCTTCATTATATCAACATATTTATTAGTTCATCATTCCCTTTATGAGGATATAATGGCAAGTAAAATAGAATCTTTTGCTATTTTTGTTTTACTGAAGGTAAATTTGATTTACTGATTTATTGAATCTGTTTGAATTGTGATTGAATAATGTGATTGGGGAGGATCTTTCCCACCCATTGATGGGCCTGCCCATTGTGGGAAGCTAATTAGGGGAGTTGTTTTGTAGGAGGATCCCAAGTAACTTTTATTTTCTATTAAGTAACTGGTTGAAAGGTTTGTAATGCCCTCTGGCTCTAAAAAAAAAAGGTATAAATACTCTGAGTTGAGGTTTTACTTTGGGCCTTAGTTTTTGGTAAGAAGGTTTGAGTACCAGATGAAGACTCTGAGAAGCCACTAAGGAACCCCCCACCCCACCCCTCAACTTTGAGAATCCGGATGTCATGCTTCCCTCTCTGGTAACGATCAGATAGCTATACTTTTCCGTTGAGTTATGGACAGGTGGAGGAAGCCATGTTTGTTGGCTACTTTGAGGTTTATTGCCTGGAAGTTTTTGTTTGACCAGATGAGGACCCTGGGAATTTGCTCAGGATCCCCCTTGGCTTTGAGAAGCCAGATGTCATGCTTCCTTCTCTGATAGCTATAGTCAGATAGTTGAGGTCCAACTGTCTGTTGAATTCAGGCGGAGGAAACCATGTCTGCTGATCTTTAATTCCTCTATATTTTCTTTGAAGCTCAGGGTGTTGACTCCCCTAAAACAGTTGCCTTTCCTTTCATGAATGAAGTTCTAAGAATCTGTGAGAGCAGGCTCTCTTGTGTATGTTGGGGTGCTTACTGATACAGAGGACAAGGCTTCCAGGTCCATTGGAAATAAAATTCTCCCAAGCAAATTTTGAGGGGATGTTTATATTCTTGGGAAGATGTCAAGATTTTATAGACCCACCTGGACCTATTCTATTGTCTTAGTATAGCCCTACATAGAAAAGTTTCATCCATAAAAATGTCTTTTTCAATCCTGAGTACTGTACTTTTTTTTGTCTTATGCATGATAACATTTTTTTAATGAAATAATTTGCAGCTTTATTTCCCCTCAATTTTCTCTTTATTCTTCCAACTTCAAGAGGATACTTCCTTATTTTATAGAGGAATAAAAAACAACCCCTTCTGCTTCTAAGTTCCTCTGAATGTTTTATTATTTGAGAATTGAATAGGATGTTTTACTGCAAAAGTTGATCAATTCTTCATATTGTTTTTCACTTTCAACCACGTTTCCTTTTTCCTTTTGGTGCTTCTGATTCTGTTTCATTATTGACTTGAATTATCCTTAAATTTCTGAACTTCCCCCAACCAACAGTTTAACATCTTTAACTTAAACTTTAAAGTACATTTTTTTAGAAGAATTTATTTGAAAGAAACCAGAAAGTTTAAAAATATATATACACACAACAGAATTTCCAAAGGATGATTTAACTAGAATGTTACAATTCAACTAATGACTGATCATGAATAGTAGCTGTTGTGTTCGTCCTTCATATTTGAAGAGGACTATGACATCAGAGAAATGATCACATGATTTGCACTTGACTTTGTTTTCGGTGAGGGAGAGCTGTGTAAGGTCACCAAGCCTCACTTTCTTCTCCTGAGCCATCTGCTTGCCTCAGTTTTCTGATCTGTAAAATGATCTGGAGAAGGAAGAAGCAAACCATGCCAGTATCTTTGTCATGAAAATCCCAGTCAGGGTCATAAAGAGTCGAACACAAGAGAAACTAATGAACAACAAAAGTAATAATAGCCCATTTGTACAGCACTTTAGAAGATACAAAACACTTTCCTCAAAACACAAAACAAAACACAAAATCCCTGAAGTAGAGAGTGTTGTATGATTGTCCCCATTTTATGGAAGACAAAACAGAGACTCAGACTCAGAAAAGTTAAACTGACTTGTCCAAACTTATGCTATTAATTGCCAACAGAGTTAGAATTAAAACCTATATACAGGCTGTAAGACCATCATACTAAAGTGAGGTAAAACGCAAAGTGTTTTTGCACCGTTAGGACCCACTCAATTTCCTCCCTAATGAATTCTTATAGAAAATAGACTGTAGAGATGCAGTGTGATATAATGGAAATAAATGGAGTCAAAGGGTAAGGATTAGAGTCTTGGATTTCTTATAATAAGCTTTATGGGGAAAATGCTGAGCCTGTGATTTCACTTATCTAGTAAACTCCTAAATGTGGAGCATCTTCTTTGCAATTTTAAAGTCTTAAGAGATTTACCTACACTTAGGCCCCATAATACCAAGATGTTAGGGAATTTGCCCAGGGACATACAGTCCAGATGTGTTGAAGGTGAAATGTTTTCCTAACTCTACAATCATTCATGTTACCTATCAACGTTTATGCCTCAGGGTCAAAATTTCACTTGTCTGGTTCTTCAATTCCTTCTTGTGTAAAATACAGCTTTCACTAGATGGTCTCACAGATCCCCTATGGCATACCATAGGATCTGATTTCCCAACTCAGTCAGATGAAAGAAAAAAAACCTAATCTATTTCTTCTCCCAAGGAGGAGTTCAGGATTGCACCTGCAGACATGACTACTGCACAACTACCCAAACCTTGAGGATAAAGTTTGCTGAGGGGTGCTTGAGGGATGTGCTTCTCCCATCCAAGGTCTGAAAAGGGGGCCTCCTTTCCATCCAAAGTCCTCACAGTCACACGGTCCCTGAGCTTACACAACAGCTGTTCCCTTGTCAGCTTGGCATTCCATTTTCCCCTAAATCTCACCCTATGCTTATTGGTGGTGAGATAATCTTTCATTGCTTTTTGTAGGCATGAATTTAACATTTTTGAAGAGACATTTCCATTCCAAAGCCATTATAAAAAGGATTTAGACATGATGGAATAGAGTCTGCCCCAGTAGGGCAATTGCTGGCTTCTCCTGTGACTTGAGATCATTTTCTTTCAATTGTGTCTAATGCCCCCTTGCTGAAGCTCCTCACTGAGGGGTCCAAACTTCACCATTTACTGGCCATGACTGTGTGAAATAGGTTGGCCCAAAGAAAAAAAATAGTCATTGTCTACTTGATAAAAAAGGAGTGATGATTTCTTGTCTGAGAAGTAAAAACTCTTCATTTTCCAAACTATCTTGCATTTAAGTCCATTTCTGAAGGCTATTGGGACCTAAGTTAAATAAATAAAAAGGTCTCCTTTGAGAAGCACCTCATTCCCATCAATGGTTTCAGAAAAGGATGGGTCATGCATGACGCCCATAAATAATCTCTGTTTTCCTTGGATAGTCAGGATTCTTTTAGTTTCAACATATGAGAAGGAACTTGGAACTGGTTCCACAGCATTATTATCTGTGAAATATATGAAGACCACTAAAAAAGGAGATCCCAAGCAAATATCCCAAAGAGCATTAGTTGTTTCCATTGTTTCAAGTTTGGTTTCATGGCAGAGCCTGTATCAATGCTTCTATGTCCTGGAATAGTGGTGGGCAACCTTTTCATTCTTTTCTTGATTCTTGTGTTTGAAAGTCAAATTTTCTTTTCAGCTATGGTCTTTTCATCAAGAATGCTTGAAAGTCCTCAATTTCATTGAAAGATCACTTTTTTCCCCTGAAGTATTATACTCAGTTTTGCTGGGTAAGTGATTCTTGGTTTTAGTTCTAGTTCCTTTGACTTCTGGAATATCATATTCTATGCCCTTTGAGCCCTTAAGATAGAAGCTGCTAGATCTTGTGTTATCCTGATTGTATTTCCACAATACTGGAATTGTTTCTTTCTAGCTGCTTCCAATATTTTCTCCTTAACCTGGAAACTCTGGAATTTGGCCACAATGTACCTAGGAGTTTCTCTTTTTGGATCTCTTCCAGGAGGTGATCAGTGGATTCTTTCAATATTTATTTTCCCCCCTGGTTCTAGAATATCAGGGTAGTTTTCCTTGATAATTTCATGAAAGATGATGTCTAGGCTCTTTTTTTGATCATGGCTTTCAGGTAGTCCCATAATTTTTAAATTGTCTCTTCTGGATCTATTTTCCAGGTCAATTGTTTTTC
>CM053773.1:66298833-66378243 GCA_028658325.1 Potorous gilbertii
CCTTCACTGTGTTTCTGCGCGGCTTCCACTGTTCCAGAATTTGTCAGGAGATCTTTTTACAGGAAATCTATGGGCTGTGGGTTCGGACCTAGCATAGGTGAGTCTTTCTACTCCGCCATCTTGGCTCCGCCCCCTGTTGGGACATAATGGAACCCAGGGAGGTCAATAGTCAGCATGGAGGGAGGAGTGAGAGCATTCCAGGTATGGGGAAAGAGTCAGAAAGAATGCCTAGAGCTGAGAGGTTGAGTGTCTTATTCAGGGAACAGAAAAGAGAAGAGTGTCGCTGGATTGAAGAGCACCAGGGAGTAAGGTATAAGAATACTCAAAAGTTAGGAGGAGGCTAGGTTATGAGACGACTAAATATTTAAGAGATGTAGAGTTAATATCTTGACAAGTACTTTCTTAATATTCTATGGGAGGTCTGTCTTATGGGTAAAGTTAGAAAAGGCTGAATCTTTGAGCAGATGGTATTTGCCCTTGGGAAGGATGGTAGGATTTCTACTTGGGCTAGAATGATGCTGTAGGGACTCAAAATAATCACTCTTTCTAATGTATCATACAGCTGTGAAGCTAGTCCATATTTAATTGCTTTGCCATCGCAAATTTACCTTCTGATAAATTGACGCTTTGGTTGGGAGGGGCATGGGATAGCTATAGCACAGTAGATGCCTGAGGGACAGAGAGAGAGACACACAATTCAATCCCCCTTCCTTCCAGCTGCCCTCTTATGGGTCCGTGGATCAGCAGCACAGACAGAAAAATATTCTTTATGGGGAAATCCCTTGGAGACACAGAGAATGCAGTTGCATCTCTTGTAAGACTTGAAGGATTACTTGTATTTGATACTCTCTCCATAGATAGTAAAATCTGCCCAATGATGGTGGTGTTGTGGCTGGTGTCCAAGTTCCTAAAGCCTCTGAGTGCCATTTCTTCCTAGATTGGGAAGAGACAAAGCTGCCATGAAAGGGGAATGCGAAGCTCTTTCCCCTTTGCCTCCTTTAGCATGGCTTTTAATTCTCTCTGGAAAAGGATGTGGGGAAAAAGGGATTAGAGAGAATGAGCAGAGGCAAGACATTTAGCATTAGATGGAGGACACTTCCTAAGAGACTGACTCTAAATCTTGTAGAAGCTAGAGCTTTCTCCTTTCCTTGGATCATTGTTTGGTACATTGAAAGCAAGGACTCAACTGAGCTCTCCTCCCACCTCTTTCAAAGGCATTTAAACAATTCCCGAAAACAAATTTTGGAGTGACAGAATCCACAAAAGACTAGGATGAAACAATTTTTCATTGAAAGACCATTTAGGAGGTCAGCAGGAAAGGTCTGTCACTCCAGGGTAACAGTAGAGTGCAATCCAGTGGAGGCAATATGAAAAAAATGCTCTAAATCATAATTGATTGGTGAAATGCAAATTAAAACAACACTGAGGTATTACCTCATACCTATTAGGCTGACTAACAGGACAGAAAAAGAAAATGACAAATGTTGGAGAGGATGTGAGAAAATGGGATTAATTAATGCATTGTTGATGGAGCTACAAACTGATTGAACCATTCTTTATAGCAATTTGGAACTATGCCCAAATATTTATAGTAGCTCGTTTCTAATGGCAAAGAAACAGAAATTGAGGGGATGCTTTTCAATTGGGGAATGACTGAATAATTTGTGGTTTATGATTGAGACGGAAATCTATCGTGATATGAGAATTGATGAGTTTGATGCTCTCAGAAAAACCAGTAAAAATTTACGTGAACTGATGCAAAGTGAAATGAGCAAAACCAGGAGAACATTGAGCACAGTAAGAACAATATTATAAGATGATCAGCTGTGAATGGCTTAGCTATTTAGCTATTTTTTAGCTGTACAGTGATCCAAGACAACTCTAAAGGACTTAGAATGCAAAATGCTATCCTTCTCCAGAGAAAAAACTGACAAGATTCTGAATATAGATCAAAGCATACTTAAAAAAAACCCAAAATCTTTATTTTCCTTTTCTTGGTCTGTGTTTTCTTTTGCAACATGACTAGTGGAAATTTGTTTGACATGACTACACATATATATAGCCTATATAAAATTGCTTGCCTTCTCAATAAGGGGAAGGAGAGAATTTGCAACTCAATTTTAAAAACAAATGTCGAAAATTGTTTTACATGTAATTGGAGGAAAATAAAATACTAAATTAAAAAACTTATTCTAAAAGACTTTTTAAAAAGAGAGAAAGAATATCAGGTAGCACCTGAATATAGTTATGCAGTGAAACTGCTGGAACAATGGTAAATTTACCTCACTTTGTGTTTCTTCCTTTTGCTTTATCACCGCATGGAACAGGTGGCATCATCCATTATTAATTGTTTTTCTAATATTTTAAATTTTTCTTACTGGTTACTTGCATATTAAACAATGGTTTGTTGGCTCAAGAGAATTTTGATTGTATCCTGATTGAGATTGAGAAGTTCACACCTTGAATTGCCCACTAGTGGGTGGAGATAGATTTGGTAAGGGTAAATCAATTCCACCTATTCTCCATCGATATTATCCTCCACAGTAACATCTGCTGGACATCATACTAATGAGGAAATTGAGGTCCAGAGAGATTAAGCAACTTAAACAAATAGTAAGAGGCATGCTAGTGATTCAGAACAAGTCCTGTGGATCAAAATCTGAATGACTGAATGACTGAATTAAAAAAAATACTTATGGAGTGCATTGTGCCTGACAGAATGATCCTTACCCTTAAGGAGTTTATGTTCTCAGTGGCTGGCTGAATTTGATGAGAAGCTGACGCATGGTCTGGTATTTAGGGACATCCAATGGGCAAAATGGGCTCATTTGAAGATAATGGGACACCAGTAAACTGAGTGGGGCTTTGGGACAGGAGCTGCCAAAATGAGTGCATGGACTTCTCAAAGGATTAGGGCAAGGATTCATAAAGACATGAGTATGGAGGTCCTGATTTCAGGTTGAGTGGGAAAGAGAGGAGTGCTGATTTGGGTGGGGAGGAATGTATCAATGACAACAAGGCAGATGGTGAGATGGTTCAAGTGTATTGTTTGAATAGGACACGAATCCAGGATTCTCTTTACCACACCATGCTGCCTCCCTAGCATGAGATATCTTAAATTCTTCTAGATAATCACATTGTCGTTGTTGCACAGTCATTTCAGTCCTACTCTTCATGGCCCCATTTGGGGTTTTCTTGGAAAAGATACTGGAGTGGTTAGCCATTTCCTTCTCCAGATGAGGAACTGAGGCAAACAGGGTTAAGCAACTTGCCTAGAGTCACACAGCCAGCTAGGGTCTGAGGCCAGATTTGAACTGATGAAGATGAGTTTTCCTTACTCCAGGCCTGGCACTCTATCAACTGTGTGCCACCTAGCTCCTTTGGTAAAATTAAGATTGAACAAAGATCCCCTGAAGCCTTACAGACATTTTCTTTTAATTATATAATTAAAGTTGAATATATGATAAAGCATTTTACATTGACTTTCAACCAGGAGATTGGGAATTCTCTGTCAGGGTCCCATGCCTCTTGACGCAGGCCCACCCAAGAAAACAGGTAAGAAATCAAGAACTCTTAAGGAGGATGGAACTGTCTCTGACCTTTGGTGTCAAGTACATCCTGAAACATAATATATCCCTAGAAATGCACACAGCACAGGAATTCACAAATACATACCCACAGGGAAAGCCACTGAAGAACAACAGACCACCCGAGTTATATTCTTCCTCCATGAAGAGGTTTTACCTTCTTTCCAAGACAAATAGCTCTACAACTGTAGTAGAAAGTATTATTCTTTCAAACACCAACACAAGGTACCATTTCTCCCTGCTGCAGTGTGTAAGAGGCCAAGACAACCCACAGGATTACTGTTTGGAACTGCTGCTTGTCATCCCTGTAGTTCAGCTGTCTTGGCTTACTTAGTGTGGTCTCACCACCAAGCTTTACCTGGGAGATCTCCAACATGGCTACTCTTGCCATCCATCTCCATCCATCTTTTTGTCTGGGATGGGTGGTGGGTTTGCCAAAGAGAAGACTGTGTAAAACAAGTGATGCTCCCTTCCATTATATATTCAGTAACTTTTTTATCTGCACACCTGCCTGCTCAGGAAATTCATGGTTAGAGTTGTTTCTTCTACTTTCCTCAACTTCCTCTGTGTGAAAAATACAGGGGGGAAAAAAGTAAAACTTCCTTTCCATGAAAAGATTAGGGATCTCTGTCTTAGATGATAGTTTTATGATGTCATTATACATTTTTACTTAGCTCTTAGGGGTTTATGGAATCTTGAAAAGATTCAGTTTCTATTTGCACATGAAAAACTTAGCCTAGTATAGGTGACAGTACACTAGACAAGGATTTATAAGGCCTGTATTTTAGGCCCAGCCATGTCATTAACTAGCAGTATGATACTGATAGCTCATTTAAATTCTCTGGGTTTCAACCCCCTCTTAAAATAAAGAGGCTGATCTGGATGATCCCAAAAGTTTCTTCTAATTCTAAAAGTGTATTACTATTAATGGCTGAAGGGAATAGTTAGATAGATAAAATATGAGAGACTCACCTGCAAGGTAACTCCCATGAGTAAGTCATTGGGTGGTAGCACTGTGGTCTGCCAGTGAGTCTCTCTGGGGATGTGTACCGGTCCCCTAGAGGGGAGAGGTCTTACTTTAATTGAGCTGTGGAGTGGTCAGTCTTGAATAGATTTGTTTTGATGAGGTCATTCTCTTTCTCTCTCTCTCTCTCTCTCTCTCTCTCTCTCTCTCTCTCTCTCTCTGTCTCTCTGTCTCTCTTTATCTCTTTCCCCTCCATATCAAAATGGTTTTGATGATAGCCCTTAGTCATGAATGCTGATGGAAGGCTATTCTGAAAGTGTGCAAAGGTTTATTTGGTATCAACAGCAACATTTTAAATAAATATTTGAAGCCAGAACAATGAAGCATCTGGTGAAAACGCTATACAAATGTGTTGGTTGTGTTAACGAAGGGAAAATGTTTCTGCAGGAACTTCTGTTGGGACATCATTTTCATTTGCCTGTTAAGGTCAGCCTATATTTTGAGTTATCATGACAGAATAGAGCTCACCTCTGAGTCAGGAGAGTCTACGTTTAAGTCCTTTATGTGATGGATGCATGCTAACTGTGCGACCGTGGGCAAGTGATTTAAATCTTTTAGTAGCCCAGGCAGCTCTCTAAGGCTGGAAGTTACAGAGAAGTTCCTGATCTGCAACAGTGAGAGCAGTTTCCATCCTGGAAGTTCATGGTGCTGCTGCTGGCTCGGCTGTAATCACAGCTCTGAAGCTCTATTCTCCCAACCCGCTCAAAAAATTAAGGACTCAGTTTTAGAGTAAACAGATTTACCTTCTTTTCACAGAAAACAAAACAAAACACAACAAACAAAAAACCGAGGAGAGAAACAATAGGCAGAGAGCAATCTGATCCAAGTTTATCTATGGCTGATCAATAGTACTGATAACCCCCTGGCTTCTAAGCTTTGTGTCCTTTCTGAAATCTTGGAGTAGAACCTTTTCATTTTCAGATGAGGAAACTGAGGGCCAGACAAAGGAGGTGCTCTACCCAGTACTTTCCCCCAGTCTCTAAGTCTTTCCCTGTTCATGATCATGTGTAATCATGACAGAAACAAATACCTTGTCAGTATTTGGTGCTTGTTGAGAAACCAAAGAACTGTTTTCTGGTTCTGTCTCCTGTACCTCCTTGGCTTGATTTTGTGGCATTTGTGTTTATTAATAGATAAGCATATGAAAAAAACAAAACATACAGGGGGTAGGTGGTAGACTAAATATTACTTCTGTAATATATGGAGGGGAGATCATCTTTCAGGTTGCTTTTAGTTCTAACACTGTAATCTACCTGTCTTTATGGTCTAGTTCTTAGAAATATTGCTGTTTGGTTGAAAGCCCTTGACTTAGTTTACCTCCTTTTACCTTTATACTTTACTTTTTTTTAAAATGACTTCTCATTTCATGAAGTCTTAGACTCTTTCCAGTTTGGGATAGTCTGCTACTGGTAGTAGATGACTAGATTTCTTCATTAAAAAACACGCAGATTGCTACTGAATTTTTTTGGGGAAAGGAAAATTCGATTTGTACCAGAAAAAAAAATGATAAAGAACTTACTACTGGTTTAGATTCTAAAGCAGTGCTACAGAATCTCCTGTGAATACTATTGTCAACATGGGAGATCTAAAAGTATTTTCATGTCAAAAGATTTGTGTTCCCCAAAATGTGTTCTATGACAAGTACAGATATCTTTGGGACAATTTTTCACAATAAAAATAGTTTCAGAACTGGTAGAAGAACAGCTGGGTATTTTTTATGAAATGGACTTTTTTTTAACTTCTGAAAAGCTGCTCTATTTCTGTCAAGAAAATTTGAAGGGAATTCAGTCCTTATGGAATCTAGTGAAGAGGAATTCTTCCATTATTTCTATGGATGATAGGGTCTTTGTACCTCCCCTAGGAGGGGCTGGAAGTGTCTCTTGGTCCATTGATGAGGGATAGCCAAGCATTCCCTTTTGGTGTTAGACTGAGTCAGTTTGTTTTTCCCAAGAGTGGCCTAGTACTTTTTTTTCAGTGATTTAAAAAATTTATTAGTTGGACATAGTAAAATATCACCAGTGAGAATGACCACACTTGGTCTGTCATTCAATCACTAAACATTTAAGAGCCCACTACGCGCTAGGCATTTTGCTAAATGCTAGGAATACAAACATGAAAGAAAAAAAAGATGGTTCCTGTCCTTAACGGAATTTACAGATTCTAGTTAGAGGGTATAGTATGAAATAAATAAACCGGAACATAGTCAGCAAGTCCACCCAGTGCCAAGTAATGTGACAACATAGACTGAATAAGCTGGGGTGAATGAATCTCAAGAACTTTTGATTTCTCTGTCCTCTTTTAATGGAAACCATCAAGAGCAACAAGGAGAGTGAATTTATAATAAAGGAAATTATAGGTAATAAGAAGGCCCATTTATATTTAATTAGTATGTGAAAATCATGGCAACGATTACAGAAAAAATAACCAGGGAACTATTGTGCTGAAGTTAGGAAGGAAAACTCCAAAGAAATCCATATATCAGACTGTCCTTGACTTTTCTGCACAGTCTCTGAGGTGCCTGTACTGTGTTAGTTTCACATATAAATCTCACATATATCTCATATAAAACTCTCACTTGACTAATTAAGTTACTTAAGGAAATCTTTAAAAAAAAGTCTTTCCCACAATTTTAGATCTTTCCAGTGCTTAACTATTTTTAGATTCTTTTCCATCTCCAAGCTACTAGTGCTGTACTTCCTACTTTTGTATATGTTTACCTCTCTACATATTGACTTTCTCTAAAGAATATAAGCTCCTTGAGGGCAGGTATTCATTTTTGCCTTTGTATTCTAGTACCTAGCACAGTGATAGAGACCATTTTTTTTTTTGACTGAAACTGTGATTGCGTGGTATAAGGAACTGTCAGCGAAGAAACTTCCTAACAGATTATCACTTATTCAGTAGTAAAAGCCATAGATAATTTCCTGGGAGCACTATGAGATTAAGTGAGTTGGGAAAGTCATATAGATTTCATGTGTTCATGTGTCAAAGGAAGAATTTGAACACAGGTCTTCTTGTATATGAGACCAGAGCCCTATCTTCTATGGAACAATGCTCCTCATATTGCTGAACGTACAGTAAGTACATATAGTCAGGGTGGTTGTGAGGATTTGATGAGATAATGGATATGAATGGGTACTTTGCAGATCTTAATAAGATATGCCAGCTATCACTATTATCTGTGCCAGGGACCTGGCTTTGATCTGGAAACTGGAGCTCACATCAAAGAAGTGGGAATTTTATGAACAAATTATTAGGTGACTAGGCCTCCAGTCTAGTAATGAATTTATTTCCTGAGCCTTCTACTATATTCCTGCTAACCTCAAACAATGTCTATAGAGTAATGCAGGAATATGCCAATAAATGTTTTAACAACTGGAAAAAAAAGTAGGCACGCATACAATTAAGTGGAACCTATCATAACTTTTCTCCCTCTTGAGGTTCCCACAAAATCACTTGTACTCCCAGTCTGGGTCCCTGGGCTAATCCTATGTGAGTTTTTACCTCATCTTTCCCAGACCCAGGTCTCCATATAAACTTCTAGGTCAGTTCCAAACTGTTCTGTCTCCACCATGACCATCTTCAATTTCCTTCTGTTGGAACCACTGGGACTCTCTCCCTGTATCCCCAGGCAATGATAGGTGAGCATTTGTGCACAAGTAGAACTTCACATCACTTCTTGGCCATTTCCAAAAGATTCTACTATATTTTGTTTTCCCCTTTAGCTCCCTTTACCTTTTGTTTTCTCCAATTTGAATGGTAACCCTTTGAGGATTGGGTGTGTCTTTCTCGTTTGTACTGATATACCCACAGCTTAGCATAGTGTCCAGCACATAGCACTTGCTTAGAAAATGCTTTATCATCATTGTCTCTCTTATCAGTTCATGTTGATTTGTTGATATTTATTTCATGAGGCAAATATTTTTTCAGTAAGGCATTGGTCTGTTTTCCTACTTCATTTCATGGTAATCCAGTTTCCACTGGAGAGTGGAGAGGATTGATCCTCGGCCCCAAACTACCCATGAGTGAGCAAGATCCAGTTCCCTCTCTTGTGACTCAACTCAACCTTCAGTGCTTGTTAATAATCAAGGAATCTGCATCTATCTCTTATTGTTAACGCAATCGAATGTTGGGCAGAAAAAGATGCTGTGCAACAATATTAATAGTCATGACTAACATTTACATATCACTATGTGCCAGGCACTGTGCTAAATGCTTCACAATTATTATTTCATTTGAACTTCACCACAAATAGAGGTTAAGGGATTTTCCCAGTGTCACACAGTTAATATATTTCTGAGGTCACTTTTGACCTCAGATCTTACTGACTCCAGGTGTGGGGTTCTCTATCCACTGTACCATCTAGCTGCTCACAATTTAGGGTTATTTTAAATCCTGTTAGTGTCCTCTCAGGCAAGTCTAGACTGAAATGAAAGAATGAAAAGCCTTCTTCATGTGAAGGTCTGGTCATTAAAAAAAAAATAGTGAAGTCCTTTATGTAACAATGATACACTTGGTCAGCATCCCCTATCCAATTATTCCTGGCTGAGATAATTTCAAATGCTTGATGCATGACCATGCTTGAAACTGTAAATCCCACACTACCATTTGAAACAGGAAGAACTGTAAATTAGATAGGATATGAATTGCTTTACTCCTCTGCATTTAAGCATCTGTGCCAGGGAGCTGGCTCAGATCTGGAAACTGGAGCTCACACCACAGGAGTGGGAATTTTATGGATAAATCTCTGCATAGACCCTGCATCCATTTATATACTGAAAATCCTTGGAAGTGCTTAACTGGGGAACAAGCCCAGGTTGGCAGATCAAGAATCTCTGAATGTGGCCTGACTATTGTATCAGTAACTCACATTTATATAACATTTTAAACATCAGATTTAAGATTTGCAAAACACATTTTCTCACTGTAGCCTTGTGGAAAAAGAAATGCAAGTATTATTGCCCCCATTTTAGAAAATGAGGAATTAATGGTTGAGGAGGAGAGGTAACTTACTTTTAACTTCATTCAGATGTTACATATCGGTGCCTAGATTCAAACTCTGGCCTTCTGACATCTCTTTCTGTTATATCAGATTGCCTCTGAAAAGTAAATGTCGCACCAAGTGACAAAGATTGCTTTTATGTTTTATTAAACTTGAATTCCCAAACTTAGGGTAAATCTCCTCCTTGAATCTTACAATTTGCCAGTCAACCTATGGTCAATTAACACCATTTACTGAGTGCTTACTCTGAACAAGGCACTCTGCTAAGCTCTGCAGATACAAAGAAAGGCAAAAACACATTCCCTGCCTTCAAGGAGCTCCTATTTTAATGGGGGGTGGGGAGATAGCATTGCAATAGTGGTGTACATAAAGGATCTATGCAGTGTAAATGGAAGGTAATCTCAGAGCTAAGGCACTATTAGTTGGGGGAATGGCAAAGGGAAGGGAAGGAGCATTTGGGAAAGATCAAGGTGGGATCTGAAGTGAGCCTTGAGGAGGCCACAAAAGCTGGGAGTTAGAAACAAGAAGGGAGAGAATTCCATCCACGGGGGCCAAGCAATAGCAAGGCATGGGCTAAAGAGACAAAGTGTCCTTTCTCTCTCTCTCTCTCTCTCTTTCTCTCTCTGTTCTCTCTTCTCTCTCTGTTCTCTCTCTCTCTCTCTGTTCTCTCTTTCTCTCATGCATGTGGGTATGTTTGCATACACACACACATACACAGACATATATATGTAACCCTTTGCTCAAAGGGCCTTTTCATGGGACTACTATCATTGGTGGAGATTATTTACTCAATATTCCTTGGCTATGTGTGGGTTAGACTTTGTGAGAGCTCAAGAGAAGACAAATGCTGGTCTTCTGTCTTCTTGTATCAAGAGAGAAGACACATAGATCCAGTCTTTTCAGGTCCCTGAAGAGAAAGAAAGACTCTACGAAGAAGTCAACATTCTCAAGGTTTCCACTTCTTCTACATGTGTGCATACATTCGTATAAATATATATATGTGTGTACACATGTATGTATGTATATGTATACATACATATGTATATATATTTATACTTGAGCCTATCTTGACAGATACTATAATGGACAATGAGTTGGAAATGGAGAAATAAGAGAGGAATGTAGGAAATTACAATTTTAATGACATCAAGCTTCTCCCTGTGAAATAAATGCTAATGATTTTCATATCAATATTATGGGGATAGAAGTGAAGGATGCCATCAAAGAAATAAATAAGCAAAAAAGAATGTGGACTGGTCCTGTTGAGAGTGAGGAATGTGGCTTGTATTTGTAAATGATACCTTCCTCATTATAATGTAAATTCCTTGAGGGGACATTCTTTCTTTGTGACTTCGAATCCTTATAACTTGGCCCAATACTTTAATAAATGCTTTTAGCTTGTTTGACAGCTTGTATTTCTCCTTTATCTCCTTGTAGCAATTTTGTACGAGCCCATGCACATGCATGTCATTCCCTGGAGAGATTGTAAAGTCTTTAAGGATAGGGATTGTTTTCTCTTTGTCTTTTTATACCCATTGCCTAGAACAGTGCCAGGCACATATGCCCTATTGATATTCTTTTTACTACATTTATATTAATAAGAATTTATTAGGTGCTAACTACATTCCATGTACTCTACTAGGAAATGGGAAAACAAAGACAAAAGTGAAATAAGTTTCTTCCAAGGAGCTTACTTTCTCTAATGGGGGAAATATGTACATATATAACATGTGTAGTAGATATGTTACACAGTGAAATTTTTACATAGGGGAATGTTTAATTCAGGAGATGTAATCGTAAATATACAAATTTACTCCTCCTAACACATGGGAAGCATAATCCTCCTTCCCCTCAGTCTCTGGAAACAGGAATAAGATTAGATTCAGAATTTAGCTCAATTCCAATATAGTGCCATCCCTGTTTCACGTATAAAATCATACTTGGACTCAAGTCCTAGACCCTCTGGCTTCTCAGGGTTTCCACGCCTAGTTGGATGGCACTCTTAACTCCAAGGTCATGATGTCTTGAACTCCCATCCAATTAGGATCACCTTTGGCACCTGAAACTGAGGATAAACAAAAAAGAACAGAGATAAATCTCATCAGACCCCCTTTTCAGAGCAAGGGTTAAAAAGAGGCAAGCAAGAGAAGGCAAGTTTTTCCTCTCCCTGGTTCAGTTCATGCTGGGTGCAACAGAGAAGAGTTGCAGAAAAGAATGCAGTCAAAAAAAAATGGAAGAGGTGAGGCTGGAAAGCCCCATTAGTATTCTAATGATGCTGAGAGAAATTATGTAAGATTCCCAACACATTGGTTGACTCTTATGTATGAATTTATGGTAATACATGGACAAAGTCACCTAGGACAAGTAAGCATGAATGAGCTACAGCAGATCAGGGCTGGTAACCTTGAGGTCACATGTGGTCCTCTAGGTCCTCAAGTGTGGTCCTTTGACAGTATCCAAACTTCACTGAACAAATCCTGAAACCTGTGGCCTTGAGGCCACATGTAGCCCTCTAGGACCTCAAATATAGCTCTTTCACTGAATCCAAATTTCATAGAATAAATCTCCTTGGAGTTTGGATTCAGTCAATGGGCTGTACTTGAGGACCTAATGAACTGCATGTGCCCTCAAGGTTTCAGGTTCTCCATCCCTGATCTAGATTATTAGAAAGAAGATCATCATTGATTATGTCCCGGAACTCTTTACATATTACAGTATTTGAGAGGAGTGGAGAGGCAGTGAAACCCCCATGCAATCAGATAAAGTTACATTCCATATTTTTATTGGTTGTGAGGGCCATGAGAAAAAAATGGTTAGGATCAAGCAAACCTAGTCTTCAAACTCCATTCTTAGAATAATTGAATGCTTGGGGTAAATGACTTCTACAAAAGATAAGTGGGAATTTCCATGAAGTAAGTATCACTAGCTAGAGTTTCCAGAGGGTAGCCATCATGACTTCTCTCTATCCAATTCAAAAACTAGACTTTCTCAATTTGACAGGCAAAGGTTCAAGTTGACTCTGATGAAAAGTTGAATGGTTGTGGCACCAATTACTAATCCCCAATTAGAGAATTTTTGTTGTGACCCTGTAAATGCCACCTAAACACAAAAGACCAGGAATTCTAATGTATGATAGCAAACCCTCAAACTAGAGAGGGTAAAAATGATCATCTGGAATGGGTTAGGAGACACCTGAATGCTTGCCAATAACATGAATTTGTCTGTTGTAGTGGACAGCTGTAGTCTGTGAGGGAGCTATGATCTACTCTCACAGTGCTAGATGCAGTATGGAATATTTACAAGACATCTGGGCAAGCTGTTTTTTCTTCCTTAACACTATATTGCTAAATGTCTGTTCAGTGGAAAATTTTCCATTTTACACTTCATCAAAAAACCCAATAGACCTCTTTTCTTCGATTATCTGCAGCTTTGAAGACAATCCCTGGCTTAGAGAGAATGAGGTAGGGACTTAAGTGCTATGCTTAGGGACTAACCCCTCATGTGATTACTTAATTTCAAATTGTAAGGCCTTTGGTGTATCTGGTGACTAAATTTCCTAATGTAATCCTAGTAAGTTGTGATTTATATTTGGTCATTATAACAACTAGGATGATGTCAGATGCAAAACTGGAAAAACAAAATGGATTTACTCAATAAATACTTGAATTTACATTTTTGTCAGAGCATTGTTCAGATGACTTAGGCAGTGGTACCTAGGGAAGTCATGTTTGACTGGGATTGAGGGCATACTTAGTGAGGGAGGGAGATAGAAAGGAGGAGGGAGGGGAGGAGAGAGAGAGAGAGAGAGAGAGAGAGAGAGAGAGAGAGAGAGAGAGAGAGAGAGAAAGAGGGAGGGAGAGAAAGAGAATCTGGCTGCAGAACTGAGAAGAAAAACTTACCCTTGCTGATCTGTTGAATCACTCTACATGTTTTTAAATCAGAGCTTCCAAGAAAGTTCACATGAATTGAGGGCTGTCTTTTAAAAATGCAAGTGTTGCTTAAAATTCTGAACAATATGCCTTGTGTGTGCAATGTTTTTCTTCAAAGAAGTTCAATGTGCATAGCAGATGTTATCTCACTAAGGACCATGAACTACAAAGAACCTCAAAAATCACTGCATTGAAAACAACAGAACTTGTCTCTCATGACTTGTTTGTAATCCAACATTTGCCTCCTGTTGCTCTTTTCTTTATCTGTTACCTTTCTCAGTCCATTGGTGGCTCCTTCTTACCTCACCTTACCACTTATTTCACTAGCCTTTGTCAGCCTCTCTGATGTAGTTAAGAAAAGTGACTTGCATCAGGAAAGACATGCTGTTTCATACTTTTCTGTCCTCTAAAGGGTTTTCCCCATCTTAACTTATTTTAGGACTTCATTATATCCCTTTTCCTGTTTGAGAGGCTTTATGGTGGAGTGCATAGAGTGCTGAACTAGATTCAGGAATACTTATGTTTAAATTTACACTCTGATACTTTATTAGGTGGTTGACTATGTACAAGCAACTTAACCTCTCAGTACCTCACTTGCCTTATCTATAAAATGAAGATAATATTACTTGCAGTACTTAATTCATAGGATTGTCATAAGACTCTAAATAATATCTATGAAGGCTCTGAAAATTGTAAAACTCTATGTCAGTTATTATAATAAGCACTACTTTCATGGTACAGTGTATGGTATATATCTAGATTGCTGCAAATCATGTGATAAAGTATCTCATGTTATCCTAGTAGACAAGATGGAGGGATATGAGCTAGGTAATAATAGATTCTGAAATGGCTGAATGGCCAGACCCAAAGCGTAGGTATTAACAAGTCAATGTTAATTTGGATGGAGTTCAGAATTGCTAGGGAGCATTAGATGAGGGAGTGATTATTGAACCCAGTAAAGTATTAGATAAGGAGTCATAAGTAATCCCACTTGCTAAAGGCTGTGCTGTTATCTTGTAAATGAAACATATATTAAAGAACTTAGAGATCATTTGTTTTGTAGATGGGAAGATGGCAAACATAGGGAAATTTTGATAGCTCTTGTCATTAAAAAAGCATTTATCATATAATAAATGTACAATTGAAGAAATGAAAAATATATGGTAAATTTTGTGGAGAAAACTTTGTTCATTGGTTGTCTGAATCTTAACATTATGGAAAGATTAAAATAGGTGACTATATACTCAACCATACATTCATCAATGTCTTACAAGATGCCCTGCACCAAGTTCAAACCACAAAATGTAGAAAGTGTTGTTAAGGACAAGCTGAGCCAGTCAGGTAGTAATAACGAAAAACTAGCTGATTGGTTCATCAGTATTTCTTGCATTCTGGGTGGGTTCTTGAGGAGAAATTGATGTAGAAGCAGACAAGAATCTCATGACATGAGAAAGTATGCAGAATTGCAACCTCAATTAGTGAAAGGAATAGCCACATCAGTGAAATCAAATATTCAGCAAGCCACAATAATAATATTAACTGCTATTTATATAATGCTTTTAAGTTTGAAAAGAATTTTACCTATATTATCTTGTAAAGTAGGAATTGCAATTAGTATCTCCATTTTATGTGTGAGGACCCTAAGGCTCAGAGAAATTAAATGATTTGTTCATGGTCATGCAGTTGAATTTGAGATGTAATTTGAACCCAGATCTTCTTGACTCAAGACCAGCATTATACAAATGAATGAATGAGTGAATGAATGAAAAAGTTTAAAAAATATATATTAAGTGCTTGCTGTACTAAGTGCTAAGGACACAAATATAAACACTGAAAGAATCTCTAAGTTCAAGGAGTAAAGTGTACCCAATGCTGTGCGTCGTTACTGCTGTCCCAGTCAGAGCAAGCTTCTAGTCTTTTGCTATTTTTCAGCACTGGAAGCAGGGAGAGATAGAGCTATTTTCTGTTACATGCCCAGGTCATGGGGGAGGAGTAATTGATCAAGGTAGGGATTATGGTTTATTAGACCTTTCTCTTCTTAGTTCATTGAATTTTTACTCCATTTGGGTTCTTGGTGTTCTAAACCTGGAAGATAACTGAAATTGCTGTATCTTTTGTGTATAACATTGTGTAATGTTGTGCACAGTTCCTTTTTCAGAGAGGCTTGACAGGTTATAAGGACAGAAGGAAAAGGCTAGTCCTCCACCTTACTGATTATGAGACTGTGAATTTCATTTTGTAAGGCAGGAATCCATGACTTACTTATCTTTGTGTAAGTAAGGTCCCCTAGGACCTATACATGCCTTACATGTAGTAGCTGTTAATTGACTGGATGAATGAATAAATGAATGAATGGATTTCCTTTTCTCTCCTGTTTCTTGATATAATAGTCATATTGTTAGAAATTCAAGAGATAGTAGGTTCATAGAGTGAGAAGATTTGACAAGTTAAGTCTCTGTGGTTAAATAGTGTTGGATTTGGGGTCAAGAAGACTTGAAGAAGACCTGTCTATGACATGTGTGACACAGGCAAAGCACTTTGCAAACTTTAAAGCTCTATATAAATGGTGTTAGTATTATTGTCAGTGACATGTGATTGTTGTTGTTTTGGAGTCAAAAATAGTTTGCCATGGAATCTTAGAGCCAAAAAATGTTGTAAGGGTCCATTCTCCTCATTTTATAGATGAAGAAACTGTGGTACAGAGAGTCAACATATCTTGCCCAAGGTTTAGAGCAAACTCTAGACTCCGATCTTCTAACTCCCATTTCTGCACTGTTTTCCCTGCTTTTTCCTGCTCAGTCTTCATTCTCAACCTTGTGATCGTCATTCCTTTCATTTTTTCTGAGTGGTCTTATACTAAACAAAACGAAAGAAAAAAAAACAAAACCTATCAACTTCCTCATTAAGCAGCAGAAATTTAAATGAATTTAAAACAAGGTAACCAATCAAGAGTTTTCTTAGGGTTTGACTAAATTCTTCTGTTAGGATCTGATGGCTTCCTCAATATCCAGTAAAGCAGTCACTGAGTAATCTTCTTGAAGGTGAAAGTTCTGTGAGACTCAGAAGGAAGCTTTCTCTGTGACTTAAGATTAAGGTTACCCAAAGGCCAGAGTCTGATGATTTTTCCTGATGTAATTTTTAATGTTAGAGAAAGACTCTTAGTCACTGGGAGACAATTCTAAGAGACTGCAGCTTAGTGAAGTGATAAAGGACTCCATTTTAAATGAATGAGTTTGCTGTCTCTACTGATAGCTAGTTGTTGTTTGTCACCTCCCCCACTTACTTCAGGGTGTGTTGAAAGATTTATCATTGCTTATATTTCTATTTTTCTCAGGAATTTCATGAGAAGAGAATTTTTCCACACTACAAAAAAATCATTTTGGAGAATGCAATATTATCATTATATATATGTATATTATATATATATATGTATATATATATATATTTTTTTTTTCTTTTTCAGAAAAGAGATCTGGAAATGAAGTCTAAGTGCTTGAATTAAGGGTATAAATTAGAGGAGTGCAAGAATTTATGGATGGTAACCATCTGATCAGAATGGAGATGATAGAAAAAAATAATTTTTAAAATTGGTGAAGATGCAACTAACATTGATTTTTCCTTGACAGGTTCATAAGTTTGTAGGTCTCAATTTAAAAAAAAAAACTTGTAAAGACTATGATATATTTTTCTTCTGCTTCCACTCTATGTACATTTGGTAATACTGGGGAGTGTTTGACTCCCTTGTCACATCCCAGAAATGGTGGGAAGCAGTTCTGGATTCTTTTAGTAAACCAAATTGCCACACAGAGTAACTTCAGAGGGTTGAGAGACAGTTGAAGAGAAATCTGGGTGTCTCATCAAGCTTCTATACCTGAAGAAAACACAAGTGATGGTTAGAAATATGTTCCTTCCCCCTTTTCTCCCTCCAATGACTTTGGAATGATCAATTCCCAGCCTGGTGTTGATCAGAACCATTCAAAAATGGGAGGGATCAGAAAATGATCGGTCTCATTTCTTTCTAGTATGTACTCCTGTGCTCCTGTACTTGGCATTTATGGTTATCCACCCCTCCCCCTTCTCAGCTTCCTTCTATTAGGTGTCTTTCTGCTGAGAAAGTAAGCTCTTTGAGGGCAAGGGCTGTCTTTCTTTCTACTTACATTTGTATTTTCAGTGCTTTGCACATAGTAGCTTCTAAATAAATGGTTACTGATTGACTGGCCAAGTGTGTTCCTAGCTCAGGGAGAACTTTTATGAGGTCAGAGGTCAATGAGAACTATAGCACAAGAGAAGGGCTTCAGTGTAAAGACACTGGTGTGATGATGTATTGGAGATGCAGTGCAGTATGAACCTATATCTCCTATAATGGAAGGGTATTTCCCATGTAAAGTTCTTTCTTCTTTAATACAGACATAGCACAGAGAGACTTAGGAAAAGGGTTAATGATTCAATTTTCTGGGAGCTGTGGAAGGCAATGGGAAAGAGTAATGGTAGGAAGTGATGACCGTTTGCTAGATGTCTTGGCTGAAGAAGGAGCCACAATGCATGTCACTTTCTGAAAGCAGGAAAGAACTACAGTGAGAGTCATAGACTAAAGAATTAACTATAACATCATGGGAGTTCTTCCTGTCCAAGACTTAGTGTCTGATGCTATGCAGGCCCTTGGACATGTTCACTCATGGTTGGACGTCTGGATTTTGTTTTTAGCCTTATTTGGTTTCCTTGACATAAATACCTACCCATCCCCCTTTCAGTTTTGTGAATTACGAATTTTCAAGTGGATTTGGTGACAATATAGTGGGTGATGTGATTTATAAAACTTCTTAGATTTTCTAGGAAAGATCAATGAACCAGAAAGACCAGAAGGCCTTGGTCTCATGTATAAGTCTTTTATATTGGGCTTAGAATAAGAACGTATTAGAAATATTGTTTTATGAAAGTACCAGAGAAAACTTTTCCAAATAATGAGGAAAAATATTCTTTCAATTTCTACAATTTCATCCTCATTTTTGTGCAAGAACAATTTTCTGGAGTACAGATTCTCAGATTTTCTACAGTGGATGTAATCCTAAAGGGAAATGAGAACTACTATTATATTATTTAATTTTAATTGAAATTACTATATTTATTTTCCCATTTTTCATGTCAGAATGGCATGACATATTATATATATAATATGTATATATATTATATATACTCTTTTATATATATATATATATATGTATATACTCTGTTAGAGAACTCTACATATTAGAGAATCCTAGCTCATACATAATGAAGACTGTTGGAATTCTTCTATGAGAAAATGGGGGACCAGTCAATGGCTGTGATAGATTTCTTTGCAGCTTCCAAGCATGGGTATAGTGAGAATATATATCTCATAAAAGACATGTGTGTCTCTGAATCCTAGCACTTCCCTTCTTTTATAATGTCATATTTTAGGAAGGACACTGACAAACTGGAGTATGTCCTGAGGTGGGAAAATTGGTGAAAGGGCTGGAAACTATGCCAGATGAGGATCAATCAAAGGAACAGAGGATATTTAGCCTGGAATAGAACACAAGTTCATAGATTTTTCTCTGAGAGACTTTAGAGGTCATCTAGTCCAAAATCCTCATTTTATAAATGAGGAGACTGATGCTAGGAAGGGGTAAGTGGCATGCCTAGAATAACATAACTAGTGTCAGAGGTAGGATTTGAATCCAGTGTCTTCCAAACACCAAGTCCAGCAATCCATCCACTGTTCCATGCTTCCCCTTAGGGCAATTGGATAGCTACCTTCATGGTTGTCATTTGGAAGAGGCGAATGGTAATCAGATTTCTTCCTGGGCCCAGAGAACAAAATAAAATATGGGCAAAAGGTTGAATTTGCAGAGACATATTTCAATTTTCAATCAAGAAAACATTTTTGACATTTATGTCCATCCAAAAGTAGCCTGGGCTGCTCCAGAAGTGACAATACTCCCCATTACTTAGGTCTTCAATGGTATTCTATTTGACTAATAGTTGGGGAAATTGAAGAAAATATACCCATTCAGCTATAGGTTGGACCAAATGTCATCTCCAATTCTTAGTTTCTGAACTTCTGAGACCTTTTCCCACCCTGTTCATTGTAGACTAATACACAGAATCCAAGAGCATAACTTAATTTTACACAATGTAATGGAAATTGGGGTTCACTGGGGTAAAATTATGGATATAGTCCCATATTACCAAGTCATTAACTTGGCACAGGATTGGAGCATTAAAGAATGTCTTCCAGACCTCTCCCAATCTCCTAATCTTCAAGTCCTGGTATTAGCTCATCATCTCTCCCTACAAGCTATTGCCTTTAGCTTCCTTGTGACCACTGGCATTTAGGACATTTTATATCCCTTTTGCTTTCTTGTTGAAACTGCCTTCTCAGCAACCACCTCCTTCAGTAACTTGGCTGGAGTTCTTTGGGCCTTTGCCCCTGGCTCTTCTGTCCTCTCTCAGCCCTGTTCTCTGTGGTGCTCAGTGTTCAAAGCTCTTTATGTTTGTGTTTGAGATTTTCAGAATATTGGTCTCTAGTTGATTTCCTGTTGTAAACTAGACCCTTAGGACATGAAAAACTGAATAGGGAATAAAAGTACCCAATGACTGGAAAGGCTATAGGTTAGATCAGAACTTAGAAACCTGAAAGGAGGATCATGTTTTTTAGGGGTTCACATTGTTAGAATACTCCTTTAATAGATCTGAAGTGGAGAAAGTTTGTTATAAACAGTGGTTTGCTGGTAAATGTTAACAACTACTCTGTGGGAAAAATGTACCCATGATACACTTTTAAACTTAATTTGCATTATTGATGTTTTCTACATCTAGACAATCAACAAAACAATAAATCCCACACTGATTTTGAAGCATTTGTTGATTTTCAAAGTCTGAATGCTCTTGTTGGAAGTTTAACAATTAGCTCTCAGGTTCATACTGGCTCTAGCATATCCCTTGGAGTAGGGAACTCTATCTGAAGTCCTTGTAAAGGAGTGGGGTATTAATCTTGGCACTGCCACTTAGGGTTATCCATGTGATCTTAGAAAAGTCATTTCAGATTTCTGGGGAGATTTCTTCATTTGCAAAATGGGGTATAGGAATGGAATTGATTTCATGGACTTTAGGATTTCTGGCAAGGAGACTCCCTCTGGCAACTTCTCTTCTTAGTGAGTTGTCTAGGACAGTAGGATTTATGGCATTCCCAGGGTGGGAGAGAGGGGTCACTGAGCCAGCTATGCATCAGAGGTAGGATGTGAACCCAGGTCTTCCTTACTCTGAGATGAGCTCCTTATCCACTTTACCACATGAAGAATTAGACTAAAAGACTCCTCAAGATCCTTTCTAGTTTCAAATCCAATGATATTATGAATGTATTGTCTTCAAGTTTCCTTTAGGCCACATGGTCAGTTAGGAAGGGGTGTTCCTTTAGCCAAGAATTGTCTAAGTGAAACCAAACACTACTAACGAAAACATTTGGACTTGATCCCTTTCAAAATCTGCTCTTCCTCAGTGGAATGAAACCTGCCCAAATTTCTGTCTAGAAGAGAGTGAGACTTGGGCAGGATGTTCTGTTTTTAACAATGTGTTAGGAGAAAATGGTTCAGGGCCAGCACTTGTAAACTTACATGAGATACTCTGTCCTGACAGAGGTCCCTCTCCTGTAAGCTAGTACTTCTAGAAGAAAAGTCCTTAGCCATGAGGATAGCCCCTATATGCTTGGTGAAGGTGTCACTGTCCCAGTAACCTGGAAGAAGATGGAATGGATCACCTCAGAATTTTGGTCATTTCAGCTTCTTTCCCACCTACTGTTTTAATTTCCTTTAAACAGATGGATTCCATAATGTATTCATTCATTCATTTATCCATATACCCATTCATTCTTTCAAACATCCACTCACTCACTCTCTCACTCATGTATTCATTCACTCAGAGATCTAGATTTGAAAGAGGTATTAGTGATTATCCAGTCCCATCCCATCATTTTACAAATGAGGAAATTGAGGACAGGAAAGTTGTGACTTCCTCAGGCTCACAAGGTAATAAACATCAGAGGCAGACTTTGAACCCAAGTTTTTGACATCTAGAATCAGAGATCTTTCTACCCCACCGTGCTCCGTGATGGAGAATGTTATACATTTCTGTACTTCTGTAGGTTCCAGTTGGTGAATAATTTGTCATTACCATGCACATTTATGATTTTTTTTGACAGGAGATGTAGAGAGAATTTCAAGTCAACAAATATGTATGCATTTAGAATTTAGGCCTTAAGAGAACCTATATGGCACCAGGAAGCCCTAGGTTCAAATCTTGCTTCTTATACATGTTAGTCACAGGATCCTGGACATATTATAACCTCTTAGTGCTTCAGATAATTTTTTAAAAATTATTTTATTATTATTTTTAATGTATGGAATAAAATGAGCAATTCCATAATATAGTATAATAAAAAAGATGATTGCTCCTGATACTGAAAATCTATTATATACAATTTGCTATTCCTTTTTAATATATAATAGTTACCACGAAAATTTCTTTTTTCCCCCCTCTTTTTTCTCTTCCCTCTCCTCTTGACCTAGAGATGGCTACTATTAGAAACAAATAGAAGCCTACATGTTCTAAAATGTTTATAGCAGCTCTCTTTGTGGTGGCAAAGAACTAGAAATTGCAGGGATGCCAAGACAGTTTTGTAAGATTGATAGTCTCAGAAGAGAGATTTGTTTTAGTGAGTTTCTTCATTAGGATTTCCTTAAGCCAATGAAATGTTGAGTCCAGATCAAATCAAAAAAAAAAAAGCCCCCAAATAAGACTAATATACCAGAAGTAATTTGTTCCAGATCCCACAACAAATGAACAGCATAGCATAGACTCAAACCCAGGCCTCCACACTTCCTAGGCTAAAGTGCTTTTTTATTGTACTTGTCTGCCTCATATTTGGATTGTTGTTGCTATGTTTGTCCTTCATTCTCAAAGAGGACCTTGACATCAAGATAATGACATAACTTGCAGTTGACTTTGATTTGAGTGAGGGAGGGCTGTGCAGGTCACCAGCTTCACTTTCTTCTCCTGAGCCATCTGGGTCCAGTGACCAGATATTCACATTTCGATAAATGGGTCTAGGTAGTGTTGTTTTCTTGTGACCTCAGACAAGTCAACTAACTTTTCTGAGCCTTGTCTGTAAGATGAGGAAGATTGGGCTAGATGAGCTGCAAGGTGTTCTAAGTTTTACATGGTGATGTTTGTTGTTGTCATTTCAGTTGTGTTTGACTCCATTGGGGTTTTCTTGGCAAAGATGCTGAAGTGGTTTGCCATTTCCTTCTCCAGCTCATTTTACTAATAAGGAAACTGAAGCAAATAGGATTAAGTGACTTTCCCAGGGTCACATAGCTAATAAATGTCTGAGGCTGGATTTGAACTCATGTTGTTCTGACTCCAGGGCCTGCATGCTATCCATTGAGCCACCTAGCTGCACCAGATAGTGAAATACTGTCTTTAATTTTCTGCTCTTATTTGTGAGTAGAACAGTCAGGCTTTTGCTAATACCTGAATGTACTTGTATCTGCACTGGTTTTTGAGAGGGGTTTCATCCCAGGCAGTTGTGTATGGCTGGCTTCATCTTGAGTAATCTATACCTTGCTGTATGTTTTCCCTCTCAGCATCTGGGTACCTCTGAAAGCCATTTACTTAGAGGAAGGTTTTACAGTCTTTAGTTCAATTATAACATGTTTGAGTCTCCCCCTCATTCAGTAAAAGTACTCTTTAATTCTGAGTAGAAGGACTATCTGCCCTCATTTACCTTTTACTTGGCAGGTCCCCCAGTCTTGTTGAGACACTGAAAGGTATAAATGATGTGTTGGGTGAGTTTTGCAAAGGATTATACCTAATTCTCTGCTTTCCTTTCTTACTGATTGCTACAACAATTGCCAACCATAGCATAATGAGGATATAATTAGCCAATCTCATGGCCTGTGTCTAATTCAGCCAACGCTTGATTATCCTGATGTGATTTATTCATTTTGTGTTATCTATTGTAGTTTATAAGGTGAAGGCTAATTTGTCCTGTCATCTGTGGGTAAGTGTATGGGCCTCCTCAACAATCTGTGCAGGATCAGCTCTAGACAGTATTCTGGAGTACACAAATTCTGTTTCTAGGACCCTGGTATCCTACCACTTTGATATCTCTTTCCCTTTTAACCCTTTCTTTCTTACCAGGTCTTCTCTATTTGTATGTCATTCTAGTATCCCTATTGAAAGCTTTACAGCTCAGCTGTTTCTACAAACTGATGCCAGTTGGTTAGGCCCTACCTTTCCCTTAGACCAAAGATTCTTAGCTTTTTTGTGTGTCATAGATCCCCTTTCACAGTCTGATGAAGCCTGTGAGTCTATTCTCAGAATGTTTTAAAATAATCTAAGAAAAAGCTAAATCTCATTCTGAAGTAGACAAAATAAGGATGTGATTATTTTTCCCCATCCAAGTACATTGGATCCCCAGAAGTTTATCCAGTGGGGTGTGTCATCCTGAGGTTAAGAAACTTGTGTGTGTGAGGAGCAGGTATATGTTTCTGAGTCACCAATGTAGTATGGTGGATAGACTACTAGACCTATAAACGAGAAGGTACCAAGGTACAAGTACTGCCCTAGACATTTACTAGCTGTGTGACTCTGGGCAGATCACTTAACCTCTCAGCCTTAGTTTCCTCATCTGTTAGATGAGGATGGTAAATAGCATCCACCTCACAGGGTAGTTGTGAGGAAGAAATGTGAAGAAGATAATATATTTAAAAAGCCTTGAAAACATCAAAGCACTCTGTAAATGTTACCTATTAGTATTTTCAGATAGAAATGGATAGAATGGCTGATGAATCCATAGGAATCCTACCAAATTCTGTGCTTATCATTTTCTAGACCACTTGCATTGGTGCATTAAAGGTGTATTGGGAGATCCCAGACTGATACTTTATAGAAGTTTTCAGTTTTCTCTGTCTGTCTGAATATAAAACAGGTGTTAGCCCTAACCTTCATAGGCCATCCAGAATCAGCCTGCAATTATGGGCATGGATGGTTTCATGGGACAATCAAAGACATCACTTCAAGTCTCATAGATTCAACTGAGGGTGGGGAGAAAGCTTCTTAGTTTCTTGTAAGCTTCTACATATTGGGGCAGGAGATTTTCTTTATCTTTGCAATATAATAGCCTGCCCCTTTACTTGTTTGGAACTGCCAGAAAAAAATAGGTTTTGGAAAAAAGGAACTATATTGGACCACCAGATTGTATTGAGAAAGCAGCTTTGTTTCAATGGAACAGTGACCAAATCTCACCTATCCCTTTAAAATGAAATTTTCTCTCCAAAGATAGCCAATTCTCATCAGATTTGAAGTTGAAGGAAATGTATGACTTTTGCCTTTTTTCCTCATGTAGAGACAAGTAACAGGCTAAAGAGATACTAGCTAAAAAGTGGAATAGTACTGTTAGTCATTCTCACATGGGATCTGACTGGTCTGGAAGCAGCGGGGTGTGTTACACATAGGACTTCTGTTTGTTCTCTTTGATCAAATGAGCTTACATATACAAAGCTCTGTGCAAACCATAAAAGACTAAATACATAGTATTATTACTCATTAATACTTCTCTTTTGCCCGGTACTAATCTGGTAGCTCAGGCTCTATTCCTTTTGGCTGTGACATTTAAAAGGTTCAAGAGACATGATTTCTGGGTAATTAGTAATTTTATTAGTAATCCTAACATTTTAATAAAAGAGGTCAGCACCGTCCTCAAATGCCAAACACCCCTCATGGTGCTGGACTCACTGTTTATATGCCTTTGGAAGAGTGGATGTTCCAGAGGGTGACAATCAACTCTGATAGGTTAACAATTAATAAGAGAATGGTTATTATAAAGATAAGTGGGCTCACTCCAATGAGGGACTGTGAGCATGACATTATGTCACCTTTGGACAACTGAGACTATCTCTACACCCAGAACTCCCCACCCACTCCAGCTTTGGGTAATCCAATCAAAGAATTTATCCCCACCCAAATGGAATAGAATACAATGGACTTTCTCACTTTAGAATTAAATTCCTTGTAAGATTGGGTGGGGTCTGACCAAGATTGAGGAGATTTAATTTAATTTCATTATTAATAATGTCCT
Organism: Potorous gilbertii; assembly: GCA_028658325.1. NCBI lineage: Eukaryota > Metazoa > Chordata > Mammalia > Diprotodontia > Potoroidae > Potorous > Potorous gilbertii. The sequence continues at coordinate 66,324,533 of CM053773.1, forward strand.
TCAAGAGATCAAACTTTGAAAGGAGAACTATAGGAAAAGGGGGAACTCTGGCTATCCCCAAATCATTGGTTATTAATAATTTCTCTCATTGCCAGTCCATCAGTTGCAGTAAGTGATATCTCATTCTCTTTCTGTCCCAGGTCAGAACCCTAATCTTTTATTGAGAAAAATTGAGAAAAACAAAGGAACAAATCTCTAATACAGGAATTTTAGCCAGTTTTGCACCAGGGTAAAGAGGGAATATTTTATGCTGAGGTTGTGGATCTCAAATCATCCAAGCAATCTACTCTTAAGGCAAGTCCTAGATGTTCAAATATTGTCAGATAATTCAAGAAATAGTGTGGTGTGGTGGATAGAGGGTTGACCTCAAAGCCAGGAAAATATTAGTTCAAGTCTCAACTTTGACACATACTATCTATGTGACCCTGGGCAAGTCACTTATAGGCAGCTAAGACTAATGTACTGACCTGCATTGGTAGATGGAGGTTACTCATTTGGGAGTACCTTATAAGCAAAAAAGATAAATGTGCAGTCAGAAATCTTTCATATGGTACATATCAAAGTCTAAGAAAAATAAGACTTAATATTATCCAGGTTCATTCATGTGATAACTCCTTGTAATTAATGTAGACAATCCAGAGTTTACTCACTGATCAGTAAGAAACATATAAGACAAAGGCTATACATTACTGATATAGGGCTCAAGAATTTGTACCATATTTTCCTCAAAATAAACTCCTCAGAATTGAGTTTACTTTTGTGATTTGAAGGAGGCAGGATGTTTGTGGGATAGAGCACTGTGTTGAGTCAGGAGACATTGGATTGAGACCTGTTTCTGCCATCAGCTAGTTATATAACCTTGAGCAAACCTCTTAAGCTTTGAGGGCCTTAGTTTTCTTGTCCGCAAAGTCACAGTGTTATTCCAAATGATAACTGTAGTCCATTGAGTTCTAAAATTTCATGAACTTATGAATAAAACATGTGGTCTATTCTCATACTTCTAAGGCTGAACTTTTAAGCATGTTTACAACTCAACATCATGGTTTAAAGTTAGTGCTCTGTTTTAAAGTTTGCTGAAGGATGGAAAGCATCCTTTAAAAGTGAGGATATCATATAACTGTAAATTGCTCTTTGGTAACTTACTAAAAATCTTTTCCTTTCTAAGCTGGACAAAATATTTTATGCTCTGATTATCTTGTCTGTCCTTTTAGATGTAAGTTGATTGAGTGAGACCACCGAGATTAGTTTTAGATAGGATTTGGCTACTGATGGTGCTGAAATACAATTGACATGTATTTCTATAGCATATGGATAATAGGCAAAGGATCTGTGATTTTGTCAATATGAGGGATTCTTGGTGTGGGAACTCCCTCTATCACAGATAGCAAACTTTCTATGCCTCAGTAGAAAAGTTCTGAGGGTTGCTTGAGTCATATGTAAGTGACTTGCCAAGGTCACATAGACAGTAAAAATCAGAGAAGAGATGTGAATCCAGGTTTTCCTGACTTCAACTGTGCCATGCTGTTTGCCTCTATATTTCTGAAGGAGCTTTAAAATATTTAGATTTAAAATTATCCTCTTTAGACATCACACAGAATTATACTATTTTGAATAATGTATTAAAAATGTCTGGGATTTATACAACACCCCCCTCCTCAAGGAACTAAAAATGCTTAGGAATAAATATTTCTGGTGTATTTGCATAGGTAATACCTTCATTACTTATGTTATTTTTCTCCTCTTCTTCACCAGCAAGATCTATATATCGTTCTCTCAAATTTGCATGCATAGATGATTCATGGCTCCAAGCATGGTTCAACCCAAAATTCAAAGTAATTATGCCAATTCAGGTTATAGGAGGCAGGTAGACAATATTTGTGCTCGGAGAGCTTGTGCTTTTTTTTCTTCTGTTTTCTCACTAACACCTGACCCTATAGCAGCAGGCACCCTGACACATCCAGGATGGCCTGCTAGCACAGCTTCTTAAATTTGCTTTTCTAAAAGGAAAGCAACTTTTGAGGGGTCAATGATCTTCGTTAATCACATATGCTGATGGAGAAAATACAAGCAGAGATTTAAAGACCAATAGATAGGGTTTCTGTATGACCATAAGCATATCTGTCTATCATCTATTTATCAATATTTTAGAAGCAGTATACTAGATTTCGATGAGGGAAGACACTTGACAAAAATCTCTTGTCATCATCTCATGAACAAGAGATGAAGAAAGGTGGAATGGATGGTAGTGCAATTAGTGGAGTCCGCTAGCACCAAAGAATGGAGGTTATTGAATTCATGCTGAATAGAAGCTGAAAATTGATGATGAACAGAAACAGAGTTACAATGTACTAAAGAGATATTCCTCCCACATCAAAATTGAAGCATTATTTTTCTTTAATTTTTAGTAGTGTAGGACCAACCTTCAAGTCACTGAGTGGGTCTCCCAGAAAAGGTTATCATAGATTGAAGGTATTAAAAGTCTATGTCCAATCAATGCCACAACTCTCAAGGCTCTACTGATATCTTTACCTCTGTCAGAGGACATAATTAGCTTGAAGTAAAGGCATTTAATAAACTAGCACGGCAAAAAATATAGCAATAAAACATTTTTTCACATATTTAGGACAAATTTTCTCATAATACATACATCATCACTGGGAAGATTAGATACATGTAAGGCATGTATGTAATGTGTGATAAGGGTGAACATATGGCAGTGGAACTCACCCTCAGATGCTGAAAGATTACTGACATCTCTGGTTGTTCTGACCTGTTCTTATCCAGCCTAGACTGAGGAAGTCATTTTTGTAGGATGTTATCACAAGATACTTCTCTGCTAAATATATAACCTATGTCAGATACTGCCTTTCTAGCTACATAGTCTCTATTGACTACCAATAGGCATAGCTCCTCTGGGCACATGAATGTGGATATTTTCTCTCTTTCTGATTGCAGCTTAGAGTTTTTCCTACAGTGGTATTTCATGAAAAGCCTGGGCTCATTCATATGCTTTTAGTTTTAAGGTCCTTCAGATTCCCACATTTCTTTCAGAAATGCAGTCCTTACACTCAACTACCTCTGAACCAGAGACCTCACTCTAGTTTACTGTTGGCATTTCCTAATCCTCTCAATTTGTATTTGATTGTTAGATAACACCTGATCAGTTGCTGCACTGTTTTTTTTTTCTAACAAAACTGCCAGAATTCTTAGGGTCTAGAGACTTTCAGATTCTTAACTCCAAATCCTATCTCACTCTCCCATAGAGATGGGTGCTAATGGTAAGAGGCAGAGGCAGGGAAGGCACAGAGACAGAGTCAAATTCAGGGAATAAAGGTTTTACTCCTTATTTTCAGGCCTCATCACATTTCTCACTTCACTGAGTGGACATGATAGTCTAAAGCAAGGGTGAGGAACTCGTGGCCTTGAGGCTACATGTGACCTTCTGTGTCCGTGGATGTGGTCTTTTGACTGAGTCCAAGTTTTACAGAAAAAATTCTTTTATTATTCCTTTTATTAATCATTTTATTATTATTTTATAAAGTTTGGATTCAAAGGGCCACCCTTGAGGACCTAGAGGGCCACCTGTGACCTTGAGGCCCTGGTCTAAAGTCTAAAAAAGTTTTCAGACTTTCAATTCCCTTGGGAGGCATCATAGTATAGTAGAGATTATTCAAGCTTTGGACTCATACCCCAGTTCTTCCATTTATTAGTCATGGAACTTTGGATGAGTCACTTAACTTCCCTGGCCATCAGTTTCCTCATCTGTAAAATGAAGATGTTTAGAACTGATAAATAGAAGTATGTATATATGATTTTACATATATATATGTATATATTCTCTGTTGCAGCTCCAGGTCTACAATGCTATGCTTCTTAAAATAATTTAACAGTAGCATTCAGAGGTGAAGGCTAGAAATGCCTTCTAGAGTAGTAGGGGCTTGTTTTTGTGTTTGAAGAAGAGAATGATATGAATGTTATTTTACTAGGCGAGAGGTGGTGTGTGTGGGGGGGGGGGGCCGGGGGATTAAGTACCTAGATACACAGAGTCATGGTTAGAAGCTAATCCTTTCTGGTAGTTTTCCAAACCCACTGCACTATTTCTGGTATGTCAGAGCACTGATAACATCATTGAAGTATATACTGTGTGGAACACAGAATAAGATGGATCTGAGTAGTTGCCGTGCCTTTGGTGGTATTTCAATATGATCTACTTTCTCCATGACAGGTTAGTTTTGTGGGGTTTTTGCTTCATGGGAAATTTCATGCGTGGAGTTTTTTTTTTTGTTTTGTAAGGGGGTAACAAAAGAGCTTTGGGGACATGATCACAATCTTCAACTAATTAAGGGAATTATCAGGTGGAAGAAGGAGAGACATTAAACTTTTTTTATTGACCCCAAAGGGAAATATTGGTAGCAAAGGGCCGAAATTCTGGAGAGACAGATTTAGATTTGATAAAATGAAAAATTTCCCAACAATTAGAACTATCTTAAAAAGTAATGGGTTGCTGCAGGAGTCAGTAGATTCACCCTTTCCCTTCCTAGAAATTTTCATTCAAATGCTGGATGATTGCTTGTTGTGTATTTTGCTCTATGAAAATGTGTTCAGGAACTGATCAGACTTCCAATCCAGAGATTTTGTGCTTCTGAGCTTTCAGTGGTTCACATGGACTTGGTCACTGCTATGGAAAGACTACAGGGGCAGTGGTGAGAGGAGCTCTCCATTGGAAAGAAATTCAAAAGTAACAAAGACAGGGCTAGATACATTCAAGTCAGTTATAAAGATGCAGCTGGCTGAATGCTAGCTGGGTAACTCACCTCCTCCTCTCCTGTCTGCCTCACCCTCCCCTTCCTTCTCCTCTCCAAAGGAAGGTAAGCTTGGATGGCCAGAAGATGCCCAGCTGACTTGGGTTTCACTGTCTCTTCTCTCCTCTCCTGTCTTCTTGTCTCTAATTCTAATTTAGTAATTCCAAAGTAATTATATAAAAGTAGCCTCAGTCCCAAGGCCCATTTGTTTGGGACTTTCTCCTTATTGGTGGAGATGAAAGCCCTGCTCTGTGTGAGGGGCAGGATGGATTTGGGGAGAGAGGGAGAGCTCCGACCTCCTTCAGTCTTCTTCAGGCTTCTAGTTGCTTTCAATGTTTCTTGCTTCCAGTTTTAAGAAGGAAGAAGGATGAGGCCAACATCACTTTAGTGGTGAGGAAAAGACTCTGAAAAGCCAGCAGAGGAGCCTGAAGTCTTCATCGTGTCCCTATATACAACTGGTATATTGAGACTTCAGGTAGTTTTCTCATTGGGTGGAATCTGGGTTTCTTTCTCTAGGTTGAACTTAATCATCTCACTCCCGATGATAGAGCCCCTTAATTCTGTATTGTCTGATATATTCTCCTATGAATACGTTCTCTGATAAAAATTTGGATAAGTAGGCTTCTTGGTTATCAACAGATTAGCAACATAAGGTTATTTACTACAGAAGTGGTATCTGGTGGGAAAAGGAGTCAAGTTTTGGATACAAAATTTGGGGATGTTCTCCCCCTTCAAGAATGGAGCAGAAATCAGAATTTAGCTTGAATGTGATCACATCCTTTAGGCTAATAATATTTAAGGGAACAGAGAGATATAATTATAGTCCTATACCCTATTTCTCTGAGGAGAACAGAGTGGTGGCCTCTGACTCCAATTTCCTGCTTCTCTTCCTGGCAGGATTTGAAGTTTCTTTTGGAGAAGAATTAGAAGAGAAGAGGCTAGAGGTATCTATTCTGCCTTCCTTTGAACAATACAATATCTCTCCATACTACATGTCCTTGCTATGTTTTGGGACCTCTGTTCACTACCATTCCAGTATACAGCATTAGCTTGCAACCCAGTCATTGAAAAAGAAAGGAAGGAGATTACTAGTGAAGGAAAATGGGACACAGCCCAATTGCCTTTGGAAAATTTTGAATAACAATGAGAGAATCAAGGATTCAGGGAAACTTTTGGCAAGTGAAAAAGGCATGACTTTATGCTTGTGGGTGACATGGAGGCTTCCATTTTGCTTGCCTGTTGGGAAGGAAGTTTTCTTGTGGTAAATTGTGGTGTGTTATTTTACCTCTGTGTTACATGGTATAGTGGGTGGAACACTGCACCTGGAGTCAGGAAGAACTGATTTCAAATCCAGCTTCAGATCTTTATCATCTATGTGAAACTAGACAAGTCATCTTCTGTTTACCTTAATTTCCTCAACTGTAAAATGGATATAATTATAATACTTACCTTACAAGCTGTTGTGATGATCCATTGCGATGTTTGTAAAGTGCTTAGCACAGTGTCTGACACATAGTAGATTCTTAATAAGCCTTTCCTTTCTTCCTTCATTTTATCCCCTTCTTCCCTCCTTCCTTTTCCTCAATGAAATCATGTAGTGTGGCTAATGGATGGAGAAATCAACCAATCAGAAGGTGAGTCTGTAGTGTCATGGCATTCAGATATAGCACAGATGGCATAACAACAAAAACAACAATACTAGTAGCCATAATTTTATAGTGTTTTAATATCCGCAAATCACTTTGGAAATATTATTTCATCCTTACAACAATATGTACGTACAATACCTAACATACAGTAAGCTATTATTTTTCTTATTTTGCAGACAAGAAAACTGAGACAGGTTAAGTGACTTGTCCAGAGTCACATAGCTAGCAAATACGAGACCAGGAGACTGACAGAATGAACTGAGTTACTTCCTTATAGCTTTCCTGGAAGATTTTTTCATCTCTGAGGCATTCTCATCCTGGAAGATTTTGTTTCTACCCTTGAGCCCACTCCTCCAACTGGTTTCTTACCCATTCTGGAACTTCCATTTGGAAGAATCCCTCAGACCAGCCGTAATCTCTCCTTCACTCTTCTCTGAGCTCCACTCCTGATTAATATTTTTTAATTTATGGAATAAAATAAGCATCTCCATAACATAATATAAATAAAAAATTGCACATAAAACTGCAAATCTGTTAATACAACTTGCTATTTCTTATATATGGGTAATAAAGTTAACATGTAAATTTCTTTTTTTCACTTTTTTCTTCCCTCCCCCACCCCAACATAGAGATGGCTACCATTAGACAAAATAGATATAAATCTGTGGTGTGTGTGTGGGTATACATCTATATATATATTTCTATATATACATATGTGTAGATATCGGTAAAATTATTCTATACATAATTGTATTTGTCAGTTCTTTCTCTCTATGCAGATAGCAGCTTTCTCCATATGTCCATTATTTGTAATTTGTGTAGCATAAGAGCCAAAATGACTTAGTCACTTGAAGTCATTCTTAAAACAATATGGCTGATATTGTATACAATGTTCTCTGGTTCTGCTCCCTTGGTTCTTTACCATTTGGGGAAGTTTTTCCATGCCTTCTAAAATCATTGAGCTTATTGCTTCTTATGGCACAGTAGTATTTCATCACAGTCATATACCATATTCCCCAGTTGATAGAGATCCCTGCAATGTCCAGTTCTTTGCAGCCACAAAGATACTATAAACATCCCATTCACATTCCAAGTTGTAACTACTACACTTACTAATTAGTTTGAATTCCCTTCCATCTTGTTTTCACTCACTATTTGCTCTCTCAGCCTTTCTTTTTACCTTATCCCTGTTAACTTATCTTCTCCCCCTACTCTCCAACTCCATCCCATCCAACCCTCCTGACTCTAGACTTCTTCTCCTCTCCACCCCCACCTCCTTAAGGTTTCTTTCCCTGTGTTATCTTCCCTTATTAGAATGTAAGCTTTCTTGGGCAGAGATGGACTTTATTTTTGCTTGTATCTGTATTCTGTTATTTAGCACAGTATCTGACACATAGTAAGTGTTTAACAAATGCTTATTCACTTGCTGGGAATATGTTTGCAAACACCAGATTTAGCAAAATACTTTATTCCCCGAGAGGGGAAAGGATGAAAAAAAAAATGGAAATTCCCTGTAAATCTTTCTTTATTATCCAAGTTCATTGATGTACTTGCTATGCAGTTTGAAGAAACATTTGAGACATTAACTACTTCTTCCTAATGGAGTCATAGATATGTGTCAAAGATGAAGTAAAACTTTGCTCCTGAGATTGCAGATCATAGATTCCTCAATGCGTAAATGTCATTAAGTCATGTCTTTAAGGAGCTGTCAGTTTTAATGTCTGACTAGGTCTCAGTATCAACTGAATGAACCAAGTAATAATTTAATAGTAGAGATTTTGACATCTAAATTTAGAAGTTACTGATTTAATTCAGCATCCTTAAAATATTCGTTTTGGGTCTAGTTTGTGGCTTGGCAGCTGTAGCTGGCATGCTCCAGAAGGAGGAATCTGGCTTTTAGATAGAGGTGAAGTTCCCAACTCTCTAAATTTAAGATCTGGGATTGATTGACCCCTATGTTTCTTCACAATGCTTAGCACCCTACTGCTAATGAGTGGGTTTGAGAGTTGATTTTCATATTCATACTAGGGATGATAGTTTCATTCCCTAGTTCTTTTAATATGTAGATGTATATTAGCTATCTTCTTAGTAGTTATCTGAAAATGGTTGAATGAAATAAAATTATGTCTATATATCTATATCCCTATATCTATGTTTGACTTTTAACACTAAAGTGTATACTGGAAATGTTATTAGTATTCATATGACAAACAATTGAATAAAATTAATATTTATATATATTTTTCTTTCTTGATAACGAACAGTAGATACCTATAATATGTTAGGTATCATGACCAAAATTAAAGATACAAAGATAGTCAAAAACAAAGTCTCTGCCTCTAAATTCCAATGAGGGGAGCAACATGCAGACAATTATGCAAACAACTGTGCTTTAAAAAAAAGACCTGTAATTTCACAGGTGTAGGAAACTTCTAGAGAAGATACTTCCTCTACCAATGTAAATTAATACCTTTCCTTCGTTTTATAAACTTTGGAGAGCTGTCTGGGAGTGTTGACAGGTTAAGTGATTTGTGCAAGGTCACACAGCTTTTATGTGTCAGAGATGGGATTTGTACCCATCATCCTGAGGCCAGCTCTCCAGCCAATATGCTGTGTTGCCACTGACTAAATATTCATAGTATCATAAAACATTAGAATCAACTTTTTTTTTTTGCAAAAGTGCATTATAATTCATTAAACAAAATATAAAGGTCATATTTTATTCCCACAATTTGTCACAAAGCTCATTAATGAAAAGCTATTCACATTCTATCAGATTTATGGACATAAAGTTTGCTTTCAGCAAGTTAGGAAAAAGAGAACTTTTTTTTATCCTTATCTTATAGTATTTGTTTATTTCCAATCATGTCAAGATCATTTTTAGCATTCATTTTTCACAAGATTTTGAGTTCTAAATTTTTCTCCCTCTCTCCCTGCTCCTCTTACTAAAATGGTAGACAATTTGATATAGGTTACATATGTACTGTCATGTAAAACATATTTCCATATCAATCAAAGTTGTGAAAGAAGAAACAGATCAAAAGAAAAAAACACAAAAAAGAAAAAAGTAAGTGAAAAAAACTATGCTTCAACTTACATTCAGAGTCCATCAGTTCTTTATCTTGATGTGGATAGCATTTTCTCTTTATGAGTACTTTGTGAGATGACTCTGGAGGAGAAGTGAGGCTGGTGACTTGCACAGCCCTCCCTCATTCAAAGCAAAGTCAAGTGCAAGTTATGTCATCATTTCTCCGATGGAATGGTCTTCTTCCCCTGAAGTATTATACTCAGTCTTGCTGGGTATGTGATTCTTGGTTTTAATCCCAGTTCCTTTGACTTCTGGAATATCATATTCCAAGCCCTGTGATCCCTTAAGGTAGAAGCTGCTAGATCTTGTGTTATCCTAATTATATTTCCACAATACTCAAATTGTTTCTTTCTAGCTGCTTGTAATATTTTCTCCTTGACCTGGGAACTCTGGAATTTGACTACAATATTCCTAGGAGGTTTTTTTTTTGGATTTCTTTCATGAGGTGATGAGTGGATTCTTTCAATATTTATTTTACCCACTGGTTCCAGAATATCAGAGCAGTTTTCCATGATAATTTCAAGTCATGATCATGACTTTCAGGTAGTTCCACAATTTTTAAATTTTCTCTCCTGGATTTTCCAGGTCAGTTGTCATTCCAATGAGATATTTCACATTATCTTCTATTTTTTCATTCTTTTGGTTTTGCTTCCATCTGCTCTGTTCTACTTTTTAAATAACTATTTTCTTCAGTGAGCTTTGGAACCTGCTTTTCCATTTGGCTAATTCTGCTTTTTAAAGCATTCTTCTCCTCATTGGCTTTTTGGACCTCTTTTGCCAATTGAGTTAGCCTATTTTTAAAGGTGTTCTTTTCTTCAGCATTTTTTTTTGGATCTCCTTTAGCAAGCTGTTCACTCACTTTTCATGATTTGCTTGCATCACTCTCATTTCTCTTTCCCATTTTTCCTCCACCTCTCTTACTTGATTTTCAAAATCCTTTTTGAGCTCTTCCATGGTCTAAGACCATTGTATATTTATTTTGGATGTTTGGGATACAGAAGCCTTGACTTTCAGGTCTTCCTCTGATGGTATGCGTTGTTCTTCCTCATCTAAAAGGATGGAAGAAAATACCTGCTCACCAAGAAAGTGTCCTTCTATTGTCTTATTCTTTTTCCCTTTTTTGGACATTTTATCAGACAGTTACTTGACTCTTGAGTCCTTTGTCAAGAGTTGGGTATACTATAGGGACCTGTAAGTTCTCAGTTCCTCCAAGGTGGCACAGTCAAGGGAGAGAAGTTTACTCCTCTCCTGACCTGTGCTTTGGTCTGGTAGAAACCACAAGCACTCTGTTCTGCCTAGGATCTGCCAGTAGGGTTCCTTCTCCAGAGCCACTCCAAGTTCTACTGCCAGAATGCTTCCTCAACCCAGAACTACCACTCAGGACTGAGACTCAGATCAGCAGCTCAATTACCCCAGGTGCTTTAGGTCAAGGGTTCCAAAAATGAATACTGACTCTGCAGTGACTGCTGCTGGCTGGATCAGACTGCATCCCTTCTCCCCCAGGTGAACAAGCTTTCTCATTGACCTTTATTGCTTCCTTTGGCATTTGTGGGTTGTGCAGTATGGGAACTGCAGCTGCTGCCTATGGAACCGTGAAGCCTGATCCAGTCCTTTCCCTGCTGCACTGTGCCCAGGACCAGGCTGTACTCTGCTCCAAGACCAGTGGGATAGAGCTTTTCTGCCCAGAATCTGCAAATCAGGGTCCCTCTCCACAACCTCATCCAGCTCCACCATGCCAGTACACTCCTCCTCACCCCAGGGTTGCCACTCAGGGTTGAGATTCAGATCATTCATGCAATCCCCCCATGGGCTTTAGGTGGAGGATTGCTAAAATGGATGCTGTACTGCAGCAACTGCTGCTGCCCTGGGGCCTTCAGGGCCAGACCACATTCCCTTCTCATGCAGGTGAGAGCTCTTTCTCACTGACATTTGAAGCTGGTTTTGGGCTGAGTAATCTGGGAACCTCAGCTGCTGCCGGGGATTCTGCCCCTGAGGCCTGCTTGCAACACCATACAACCAAGGCTGGGCTATGCTCTGCTCTGTACCTGGTATGATTCTTGTCTGCCTTCTAGACTGTCTTGGGCTGGAAATCTCTTTCACTCTGTTGTTTTGTGGTTTCTACTGCTCTAGAATTTGTTTATGGTCTTTTTTTATAGGTGTTTTATGCTCTATGGGGGGAGAGCTAGAGTAGGTATGTCTTTCTATTCTGCCTTCTTGGCTGTTCCCCCCAGTTGTTTTTCCAATGAGGTATTTTACATTTTTTTCATTGTTTTGAATTTGTTTGATAGATTCTTTGATGTCTTTCAAAGTCATTAGCTTCTACTTGCCCAATTCTAAATTATACTGAGTTATTTTCCTCAGTTTTTGTACTTCTGTTTCCTTTTGATCAATTGTACTTTTTAAGCAGTTGATTTCTTTCCAAGCTGTTGATTTTTTTCATAATTCTGTTGCATCACTCTCATTTCACCCTCCTATTTTCTTCTACCTCTTTTATATGATTTTTAAGCTCCTTTTTGAGCTCTTCCTTGAGTTTTTTCTGGGTTTAAGACCACTTCCTATTTTTCTTTGGGGTTTTGCCCATAGGTGTTTTGACTTTCTTGTCCTATTCTGAGTTTGTGTCTTGATCTTCCCTGTCATCATAATAACTTTCTATGGTCAGTTTATTCTTTGTTGTATTTTGCTAATTTTTTGACCTTTTCCCTTTCTTTTAAATTTGGGCTCTGCTCCCTGGGTGGAAGGATTATTGTCTCAGGCTTCTTGGGCCAGGGGCTGCAGGCCCTGGCTGTTTACCTGGTGCTGAACTGATGGTGCCTTGAGGCTTACTGGAGACCCTCATGTCTGGTATGTACTGAGGGTGATGGAGTGTTTCTGCATTTCTCTGAAGTATAGGGCAGGCTGGTTGCTGAAGGCTGTCTGTTTGCCCAGAGCTAGGCTGAAGTATAGCTGGAAGTCTCATTAAATCATTTTTAAAAATCATCTAGTATCAGTGCTACATTTTACAGATGAGTAAACTGAGATCCAGTGAGGAGGTTGTTATTGCTATCAAGGTCATAGCTAGTTGCTGATAAAGACTTAACAGGGAATCAGGTCTCAGGCAAACCATCAGAGATGTCAAAGTCAGAATCAACAAACATTGATTAAGTACCTACTGTATTCCAGGCACTGTACGAGTGTTGGACATACAAAGAATGGCATAAGACAGTCCCTGCCCTCAAGGAGCTCACAATCTAAGGGGGAACCCCAACATATAAAAAGAAGGTGAAAAGCAAGGGGAAAGGGCATGATGAAGTCATGAAATCTGGGGGAAAATTATCTGAGGTGAAAATTTCAGAATTGACTTCATCTTGAAAAATGACAAGTTTCTGAAGATCATAAAGTCCACAAAAGCAGCTGTGTAGGAAATGAGAAGGTGAATTTCCTGAGAATTGTCCTGAAGTGGTGGAGGTTCTGTGAACTGACATCTCCAATATCTACCCTCAACCTTTTTCAATCAGAGGAAGGGAGAGGTCCAGGGGATGCTCTCAAGATTATGGAATATTCCTTGAAAACATGCTTTGTTCTTTGAGAAACATATAACTCTAGTAGTAAGAAATTTCTATTTACATATAGAAGACAAGTAAGTAATTTGCATAGTATTCAGACAAGAAGGTATCTCCTTTGTCAAATTATGCTTTTGGCAAATTAAGGAGAAGCAATGAATTAGATTTTTTAAAAATCTGAAAGGAATAATTTGTTCTTTCTCTTTATCTGATTTGGATACCAAACCATATAGTTATGAGATCAGAGATTTAGAGTAATAGGAGAGCTGTAAATTGTATAGTCCAACCCTCTCATTTTACAGATGATAAAACTGAAGCCCAGAGAGGTTGTGACTTATTCTAGGTCACACAGGTAGACAGTTGCAGTACTCAGATTCTCTGTCTCCAAATATAGTGCATTTCCCACTAACTAACCCATGCCAGTCTACCACTACAAATGCTAATTATTATGGGACAGATGTGGTAATTGATAGAGTAGGTAGCAATACTCTGTTAACACGAGAGGACATCAATCCTCATAATTAATACTTCCAGTGATAGTCACTTATAATGTATCCTCAGAGCTATCTCTTGTTCTAGTCTGGAGAAATCTGTCTACAGGGGCATAAGTTGCCTTCTGATGAATAAAATTCACTATGGAGCTTGAGGAAATGGTTGCCTGCATTGGATGAATTGGGTGTATGAAGCTTTAAGAAATGGCTTTTTGAGAATTGATTTGATATTCTGTCAGTGTCCATTCAAATAGAACCATCTATCCATTTTGCTTTGATGTAGTATAGTAATGGTCAACCTTGGAACCTCAGACACTGCAGAGAGAAGCAATCACAGCATTTGCATAGCATTCCAAGGTAATTCCTGACATGACTGAGTTTCCAGTGAAGCTGCCCTCAGTACATTAGTTGCTGTCTACCAGGCAACCCAGGCAAGGTGTGCTTTTTGTATTGTGGTTTTAGGAATGCCTTGTGCAAAGCACCTCGGAGATGGAATTTACTGGGTCTATATGCTCTTCCTGATGTCCTCACTCATCTTCCTTAGGGAATATCGACATTTTGGCTAAACATTAGAAATTTAATATTTAATGTTGAAAGAGAAGCAATTCAAAATACTTGGAACCTGCCCGGTACCTCATGGCAATTATGAGCTCCCTGGGCTCCCCTTAAACAAAGAGCTTTGTTCTTTTAAAGCAATTACCAGAAGTAAAAAAGCTTCAATGCCAGTAAAACTTTAAAAAGGTCCATCTGCAGAATGAGATCTGAGTTCAGGCTGTCTGTGGGTAACTGGTGATCCTACACGTGATTCAAATTGCAGGAGGAAGAGGACAGGAGTCAGGACTTTGCTCATCAGTTTATGCCCACACAGCTGTGGCTTCTGTGCAACACTCATCTGTGGTCAATGACAGAATCAGGTTTTAATTGACACTTTTATCCTAATCTGTTAGTATCAGGCATCATGTGTTTGGACCTTAGCAGAGGAGTGAGCGAAACAAAATCCAATAGTCACTGTGAGCTTTAGACTGGGAAGGGGAAGGCATTTTCAGGTTTACTTTTCCGCCACAAGGACAAAGTGGTAGTAAAGTAAACCTCAAGATTCCAGTTTCTTACTGAACCTAAGGGAACATTTCCCTTTCTCAGCTAATGCTTAGCCTGTTACTGAGCCACTGTTCTTAGCTAATGCTATTTAAATGATAGAATTCTCAAGAACAAGGTTTCTGTTTTGGGGAGGAACAACAAAGCCTGAGAGGAGGGGTGTTTGCCTTTAGTCCCTGTTATTGGTAAGATTGCAACTGATGGATCACATGAGCTGGGGAGTTCTGAGCTTCAGTAGGGTTAAAGCTGACTGAGTGTTTATATTCAGTCTGGCATTAATAGGATGAGGCACTGGGAACAGGGGGAGCAACCGGTCTTCATAAGGAGGTGCAAATGGGCCTAGGTCAGAAGTTTTAAGCAGATCCAATATCTGGTGCTGATCAATATTGGGGTGTGAATGGTTATTATAATTCCCACATGGGTCAGATAGGGAGACATCTCAAAAAAGGGGGGGTCTGGGAATACTATATATCTAGTGTCTAACTTTATTTTTTGATTTCCCCTAATTTCCTTATAACAATTTCTAAGTTTCTGGTGGAAGTTTATTTGAAACTCCAATGACCCTTGCAAGACTATCCTTTGGATGCCAAGTATAAAATTCTGAATTCAATAACAGGAAAGAAGGAGCAAGAGAAGTATACAGGACATTAAGAAAACTTTAAAACATGCCATAGTAGAAT
Organism: Potorous gilbertii; assembly: GCA_028658325.1. Taxonomy (NCBI): domain Eukaryota; kingdom Metazoa; phylum Chordata; class Mammalia; order Diprotodontia; family Potoroidae; genus Potorous; species Potorous gilbertii. The sequence continues at coordinate 66,339,877 of CM053773.1, forward strand.
TGATTAAAGGAAATGGGAATTGAGGATGAGAAAAAATGTTTGGGGGTTGCAGACTTTCAGAGGAGATGAATTTGGATTAAGTTCAAGAGTATAAGCAGAGAACTTGGTCTTAGCAAGGGAAAGTCATACCTTTTCCTCAGAGATTAGAGCAAAAGAGAGAATGTGATTATTAGAGAGAAAATTAGAGAGAATATGGGGTTTTGTAGCAGGATTGGGCATGGAGAATACTTAGAGAGAACGTAAGTTATTCTCCAGCATTAAAAGCATTGTTACACAAAAAAGGGTTTAGAGGTAATAATGTATAGTGGATAGAGAGCTGAACTTGGAGTCAGGAAGACTTGGATTTGGATCCAACCTTTGACATTTACCTGTGACCTTGGGCAAGTTACTTAACTTCTCTAAGTCTTAGATTCCACAATTATAAAATAAGGGGTGAGGTTGGAATTGACATCTCAATTCCATTCTAGCTCCAAATGTACGATCCTATGATTTCTTGGTGTTAGGGGACAGAGAGGAATTAGACTGTAAATTTTAGGGTGACTGAGTTCAATTTGTTTTAAGGAAAGATTTAATAACTAAGTAATAGGTGGCACAGTGGAAACAGCACTAGGTCTGGAGTCAGAAACATTCATCTTCTTGAGTTCAAATCTGGCATCAGACACTTACTAGGTGTGTGACCCTGGGCAGTCACTTCATCCTGTTTGCCTCAGTTTCCTTATCCGTAGAATGAACTGGAGAAGGAAATGGCAAATCACGGCATTATCTTTGCCAAGAAAATCTCAAATGGGGTCACAAAGAGCTGGACAAGACTGAAAATGACTGAACAACAACAGTAACAACTAATATAGTACTTCAAGCTTTGCCAAAAATTTTGCCCATTATTTCAGGTGATGCTCACAAGTCTGTGATGTAGGTGCTATTGTCATCCCCATTTTACAGATTAGCAAAAGATTTAACTTGTCTTGGATCACAATGTAGTAAGCATCTGAGAGAGGATTAGACACGCTGGTCTCCCTTAGTCTGGTTCTACCACTCTGTCCATTATAGCACACTTCCTTTAGGATTTCTAACAATTAGAGGTTTCCAACAGTGATATATACTGTCTTAAGGATAAGTGACTTATTTCTTACCAGAAGTCTTCAAGCAAAAATTAGATGACAATATGTTGAGCATATTATAGATGGTCTTCTTTATTTGAGGATTGGACTTGATGACTACTGAGGTCCCTTCAAACTTAGAAATGTCATTAATGTAAGAGGAAGGGAAGGAATCTTTAGGGAGTTTGGGGAAGGTGCTAGCCTTGTGAAAAGAGCAGATGTTATAGAGAAAGAAAATTAGGATTCTGAAGAAAGAGTAAACTATGGTAAAGGTGGATAGTAGGATTAATTTTAAGATACTATAGTCATCATTCCCCCAGTGGTTGTGAGAAGCTAAATAAGCCCTTCCCTGCTTAAAACCTTTCCCTACTTCTCAGAGTTTTCTGAATGAGGAGAGTGTTAACTGTAAGCATGGAAGACCCAAAGATTTAGAAATAAAAAGGAAGGAACCTTATAGATTATTTATGTCAAGGCTTTCATTTTAGAGATGAAGTTCCTCAGGCCTAGAGAGCTAAGTGACTTGCCCAGGGTCACAAGGCTGGAAAGGGGTAGAGCATCAGGATTCAGATCCTGGATTTTCCACTCCAGTGTTCACCCCCTCCTCCAACATATCATGTTGCTTTAATTACTATGGTCTCTGGAAAAAAGAGGATTATTGTCTTAAATTGACTTTTAAAAAGTGTAAAGAGGAAATAGGATAATGATTATTTTTGTCTTGTGAATAAAATTATATGTTTATTCATTGATGTGTATACTTCTAACATTCCTGGCATAAGTGTAAAAGAATTTCCCGACCTGGAGAGCTTCCTTAAGTTCTAGGTGGAGGCCATGAAGGCTCTTAAAAATGGCTCACTAAAAGAAAATGGAGGATTCTAAGAGAGGTTTCATCTAGAACCAAGGATTAACATATATTAGAATTAGGGGAAACGGACAACCAGAAGCAAGTACCCCAAGGGGTGGTAAATGACAAAAAGATATGGCCTATGTGCACTAGGATATTAATAGCAGTATTTCTTGCAGTAGCAAAGATCTAGAAATAAAATAGAGATCCATTGACTCAGATAGAAAACAAAAGTTTATTAAGTATCTATTTTATGCCATGCATTGTGTTAAATGTTTTATAAATATTATCTTAATTGAGATTTGTAACAACCCTGAGAGAGATGCTATTATCTCCATTTTACAGTTGAAAAAAAAACAGACAGAGATGAGGTGATTTGCACAGGGTCACACAGGTACTAAGTATCTGAATCTGGATTTGAACTCAAGCTTTCCTGACTCCATGTTCAGTAGTTTCAACGTAGCTGTATGTCGCTGCCTCACCTACTATTCCACCCACTGTGATGTCAAATGCTGAACACGTTGCTAGACATTTTTTTGATTTGTTGTTGTGCAACTGTTTTCCTCCCTTGTTCACTTAATGCTTTATGTTATGGCTTTCTAGGGGAGCAAGAAGGGAAGGATACATTGGGAAATGTAGGTAATATTAACACCTAACATAGGGATAAAATTTATTTTTTTAAAAAGATGGGTAATGGTTGTCACACTCTGATTTTAAAATGTTTCTCTCTAGATATATACCTAAAATTTTTGTATTTTAATGCACCAAATGGACTGTATAGTAATGAAACATGGACTAAGTTAATTTTGTTTTATGGGTCAGTGTTTGTGTCTCTTTGTAGTGGGAGATAGGTAATTATCTTTTTTTGAAGTGTGTTGATTTCTATCTCCTTTGACGGCCCCTACAAAAGGGCACATGAGCAGGTTAGCAATACTTTAAAGATGTAGAAAAATTCTTTTAATGGGAAGGTGTTAAGAAAATCATCTCAATAATCTACATCCCATAGGAATTACCCTTCATGGTATATGGCCAGAAGCTAGGATTGGAGTCCACCAATAGAAAACATTAGTTTATCCATCACAAACTGGAGAGATGATTGATGTCAAGTTCAGATCTTCCAGTCAGTGGGTCATGATCAAAGGGAGAAACAAAGCATCTGGTTATAAGACTTTCTGTATGATAGCTGATGTAGAAGTCAAGCACTCTCTCTCCTTCACTTAACCTGGTAAAACCCAGGTTCTTTTGTGGCAATTTAGACAATATCTTAAACATCCTTCTATCCATACCACTTAGCACCAGACTTCAAAACTTATCATGGTGCTTCAAGGCTTGGAAAATGTTTTAATCTATATTATCTCACTTGATTCTCACAACTACATTGCTGCTACCATTGTTCCTCATTTAGAGATGAGTAAACGAACACTGAGAGATGCTAAATGACTTCTCCAGGATAGCTAGTATGTGTCTAGGGTAAGGTTTGAACTCAAGTCTTCCTGACTCCAACGCTTAATTCATTGTACCATGTTTTTTTTGTTTGCTGGGATACATGCAGGCATACATAGGTAAGGGGGAAAGCATTAGGGTTAATAATACTTGCTTTACTTAGCCATCAGGATAGTTGTGAAGAAAGTAGAAGAGAAAGTGTAAAGCACCATCTAAAGTGTGAGCTTCATGAATGGTATACCTATTGGTCTTCAGATACATCAGAGGATCCTAGATTTACAACTGGAAGGGACTTTAGAAGTCATTAATTCCAACCCCTTATGTCTATAAATGAGGAAGCTAAGGCAAAAAGTGGTTATGTGATTTATCCAGAATCACGTAGTTAGTAAATGTCTAAGATAGGAGTTGAAGCTGCATATTCCTGGCTCTAAGCACAGTGCCTTAACCACTATACTACACTATAATGATATTTCAGAGCAGGAAGAAATCTTACAGAAAATAATCCAATCCATTAAACATGTATTAAACATCAAATCTATTCTAGGCATTGTGCTAAGCACAATGATAACAAAAATAATAAGTATAGATCCTACCCTCAAGAAGCTTATAATTTAATAGGGAGAGACAACACATAAAAGGAACCAGGAAAAGGAGGGTGAGGCAGGACACCAAAGAGTACCTTGTTCCAGGGAGTTGAAACTAGGCATAGAAGCACACATAAAGCAAAGAGCTAAGAGTTTAGTTTCTACCCTCCAGAAAGGAGAGCATTGGGAGGAATTTGGTACTCCACTCTCCAGTGTAGTCCAATCAGAGGGGAGAGGAGGCTGAGGAGGCGGTGTCAATCAAGGCTTGAATTAGGGATTAGAAGTGATGAATTTATCCTGGGTGGGACATCTTATTCTGTAGAGCTGCAGAGGCTGAGTGAAAGATAACATTATAGAATATAGTAAATCTCATCAGTTTCTCTCCTTTTCTTCTGGGGAGAAGACCTTACCTCCTACTTTCTTGAGAGAATAGATATTATTTGCATAAACTCCTCTTTCTCCTTTTCTTCTCTCCTTAAAATCCCTTTTAAACATTTTCACTCTGCCTTTCTTTGAAAGACAAGTGTGGTGTAGTGGGGAGAGTGCTGGACTTGAAATCAGGACGAACTGGGTTAAAATCCCTGTTCTTTTGTTTATTAACTAGATGACCCTAGGTTGTCCTTAAAATTTTTCCTTTTTAAGGTCAAATTAATAATAGCAATAATACATGTAGTACTTATTTCACAGAGTTGTTATAAGGTTTAAATGAGATAATATATGGAACATTCTTTGACATGTTTTGAATGCCATTTTTCTTTTTTCTTCTCCAATTTCTGAGGAAGAGCTGATCATTCTCTTTATAAAGGTCAAACTCTATCCTTGTGCTCTTGATTTTATCTGCTCCCATCACCTTCTGGAATTTGACCCTCAGTCATGGCTCTGATTCTCTGTCTCTGTCTTTGTATCCTCTGTGGTCTGTCTCTGTTTTTCTCTGTTTCATCTTCAGTTTCTCCTTATCTACTCTTCTGGCTACTTCTCTGCCACCTACATGCATACTGAGGCTTGTTTAAACATCTTTCTCTTGACCATGCCATCCCCTCAAGTTACCTTCCTATATCTTTATCCCTTTCATTATTGAGTTTTTAGAAGAAAAAACTGTTTTCTGCCCCCATTTCTAGATTTTATATCCTTGCCTCTCACAAACATATATAGGTCCATACCTCCTATGTACTGTACTTCTTGAACCCAAGTGTGAGTCTTTATATTTATTCCTGTTAAAGTTCATTCCCTTTTGATTCAATCCTGTCAAGATCTCCTCATCTTTGTAGCATTTTCAAATATGATAATGATACTATTTATGTCTTTATCCAAGTGTTGGATGTTAAACAGTATATAGCCAAGCACAAATCTCTTATGCACTCCATCAGACACCTCCATCTTAGTTGACTTTGAACCATTAATGACTACTCTTTGTGTTGGACTCTTTAATCAGTTCTAGTCCAACTAATTATATTGTCTACTCTACAGCACCTTTCCATCTTTTTCCATAATGGATGAGAGCCTGTATTAAATACTTTTTTAATGTCTTGGTAAATTATATCTACAGCATTCTCCTGATCATATAGTTTAGGAATCCTGTTTAAAAGTGCAATAAGGTAAGTGTGATGCAATTATCTCTTGATGAAGTCAGGATGGCTTTTTGTGATGACTGCTTCCTTTTCTAGGTATATGCTACCTATCCCTTTAATATTTGCCTTATAATTTTACCAAGTATTTTCTTTCTTTTAGAAATCTGTACAACATGTGTGCTCCTCTCCAGTCCTATAATACTTCATCAATTCTCCACATTCTTTTGAAAATTACTGAAAATGGCCCAACAATCATATTTTCCAGTTCTTTCCATACCCTAGGGTACAGTTCATCTGAAACATGTGTCTTGACCTAATGAACGGAGGGAGATTGGACCATATTATCTGCCTATTTAACTTGATTATCAATATTCTGTTAGCTATTTCTGTTCTATCCTTTCTAATGCAGATTATTCCCCTTGGCAGAGAAAACAGAAGCAAAATAAAAACTGAGCCATTCTGCCTTTTCTCAGTCATCATTTTTTTATCCATCTTCCCAAAGCAGCAGCTTTATGTTTTCTTTGGTCCTCCTGTTTTCTCTATTATAACTTTTATAAACAATCCTTTGTATTGACCTTACCTCACCAGCCTTCTATACAAATCTTTTCAAAAAGTCTAAGTTGCTTGGTTAACTCCTTATATAGTCATGTCATTCTCTTCCTACAGCTCCCATATTTCCTCCTCTTTAGTGTTTTCATAATTTCATTCTTTATTTTCCCGTTTTCTTTCCTGATTTCCTTTACAGGGTTTTAGCTCACAAGATCTTATTTATCCTTTTAAACTCTTTGAAATCTCATTTTTTCCAAATCTAGGATGCTTGTCATATACTTTGTGCATTTTGTCTTCTCCTCTGTCATAACTTTGAAGATAGAATGGTTGCTTCCACCAAGGTTACCATCATTTCTCCTCCAGCAACTTATTCCTATTGATAAAAATCAAATCCAGAATTGAAATTCTCATTGTTAGTTCCTCCATCTTTTTAATATATATATATATATATATATATATATATATATATTTTCAATTTTCAGCATTCACTTCCACAAAATTTTGAATTTCAAATTTGCTCCACATCTCCCCCCTACCCTCACCCTAGGACAGTATATATTTTGATTACCCTTTTCTCCAATCTGCCCTCCCTTCTATCCCCCACCCCCTCCTTAATTCCTTCCCTTCTATTTTCCTGTAGGGCAAGATGGATTTCTGTATCTCATATATCTTATTTCCAAGTTGCATGTAAAAACAATTTTTGACATTCATTGTTAAAGCTCTGAGTTCCACATTCTTTCTCTTCCTCCTTCCCCTCTCCCCACTTACCCTCATTGAGAAAGCAAGCAATTTGATATATGTATATATATATACATATGTCAAATATGTATAGTCATTCAAAACTCTTCCATAAGTTATGTTGTGAAAGATTAACTTATAGTTCTCCCATCCTGTCCCACCCTCCATTTATTCTATCCTCTCCTTTGACCTCCTTTGATCTCTCCCTCTACCAAAGTGTTTAATTCTGATTACCCCTTCCCCCAATCTGTTATCCTTGCTCTTTTATCCCCTTCCACCCTGCTTTCCTGTAGGGTAAGATAAACTTCCATACCAAATTGAGTGTGTTATTCCCTCCTGAAGCCAAATCTGATGAAAAGAAGGTTCATTTATTTTCTCTTATCTTCCCATTCTTCCCTTCCTTGCAAAAGGAAATTGCAAAAACTCTTTGTGCCTCTTTTATGTGAGATGATGTACTACATTCTACCTCTCCCTTTGTCTTTCTCTTAATACATTCCTCTCAATACTTAATTTTCTTTTTTAGATATCATCACTTCATATTCCACTCACTCTTTGCCCTCTGTCTCTCTGTCTTTTTCTCTATGTATGTGTGTATACACACAATACAAATATATATACATGTATATATATACATACACACATATACATACACACACATATATATACACACATAGACATACATAAATACATATACATACACACAAATTCACTCCAACTATCCTAATACTGAGAAAGGTCTCATGAGTTACAAATATCATCTTTCCATGTAGGAATGCAAAACAGTTCAACTTTAATAAGTCCTTTTCAGTTTCTCTTTCCTATTTACCTTTTCATGCTTCTTTTGATTCTTGTATTTGAAAGTCAAATTTTCTATTCAGCTCTGGCCTTTTCAACAAGAATGCTTGGAAGTGCTCTATTTCATTGAATGACCATTTTTCACCCAAAGAATGATACTCAATTTTGCTATGTAGGTGATTCTTGGTTTTAATCCTATCTCCTCTAACCTTTGAAATATCATATTCCAAGCCCTCAGATCCCTTAGTGTAGAAATTGCTAAATCTTGTATTATCCTGATTGTACTTTAATGATACTTGATACTTGAATTGTTTCTTTCTAACTGCTTATAATATTTTCTCCTTTACTTCTGGGAACTCTGGAATTTGGCTACAATATTCCTAGAAGTTTACCTTTTAGCATCGTTTTCAGGAATCAGTGGATTCTTTCCATTTCCATTTCCATTCCATTCCATTTCCATTTCTATTTTACCTCTGGTTCTAGAATGTCAGGGCAGTTTTCCTTGATAATTTCTTGAAAGACGTCTAGGTCTTTTTTTTTTGATCATTGCTTTAAGGTAGTCCAATAATTTTTAAATTATCTCTCCTGGACCCATTTTCCACATCAGTTGCTTTTCTAATGAGATACTTCACATTGTCTTCTATCTTTTCATTCTTTTGGTTTTGTTTCACAATTTCTTGGTTTCTCATAAAGCCATTAGCTTTGATTTGCTCCATTCTAATTTTGAAGGAATTGTTTTCTTCAGTGAGCTTTTGAACCTCTTTTTCCATTGACTCATTCTGCTTTTTAAAGTATTCTTCTCCTCAATGGCTTTTCTTAAACCTCTTTTTCCATTTAGGTTAGTCAGCATTTTGCGGGGGGGGGGGGTTTCCTTTAGCAAGGTGTTGACTTGTTTTTCATTATTTTCTTCATTTCTCTTCCCAATTTTTCTTCTACTCCTCTTATTTGATTTTCAAAATCGTTTTTGAGCTTTTCCATGGCCTGAGAACAATTCATATTTTTATTGGAGGCTGTGGGTGAAGGAACTTTGACTTTGTTGTCTTCTTCTGTTTGTATGTTTTGATCTGCCTTGTCATCAGACATAAGAAAATACCTCTTCATTGAGAAAGTAAAAATCTATAGTCTGTTTCTTTTTCCCCCATTTGCTTATTTTCCAAGCCAATTGCTTTTCCTTTGAGCTCATTGTTAAATGGGGGGCTCTGGAGGCACCCTCCATTTCAGCAGTGGCTGTTGCTACTCTGGGACTGGGGCCAGACCACACTCCCCTCTAAGCCAGGTGAGATATCCTTCTCACTGATCCTTGAAGCTTTCTGGTGTTTGTGGGAACCAAAGCAGCCTCCAAGGATTCAGTCCCTTAAGGCCTGCTCCAGCTCTGTCCATACAGGTGGGCCATGCTGAACTCCATTCCACTTCCAGCCTGGTGTGATAAACCCTTCCTGTAGACCTTACAGATTGTCTTGGGTTGGAAATTTGCTTCAGTCTGTCACATCATGGCTTCTGCTGTTCTAGAATTTGTTTAGAGTAATTTCTTTATAGATTTTTTGAGGGATTTGAGGGGAGAGCTCTAGCATGTCCTTGCTTCTACTCCACCATCTTGGCTCTGCTGGTTCCTCCATCTTTTGAAGGAAGAAATTAACTTTATGCAAGCCAAGAACATCCTAATCACTCTGCTTTTGAAAGAGAACTTAAGCAGCTGTCTAGATAATTGAAGTCCTTTGTCACTATTCTGTTGTGCTGTGATGGCAATAAAATTAGAATCTTTTGCTGTTTTTGTTTTACTAAAAGTGACTCTGATTGAATAATGTGATTAAAGAAGATCTTCCCTACCCATTGATGGGCCTGCCCTGTGAGGAAAGCTTGATTAGGGGAGCTGTTTTGTAGGAGGGTCCTGAGTACTTTCTGTTTTTTCCTATTGAGGCACTGAGTCAGAAGGTTATGCCCTCTGGCACTGAAAAGTAAATAAATACTCTGAGGGTGAGGTTTTACTTCAGGGCTTACTGACTGGAAGTATTTGGCTAGATGAGGACTCTGGGAAGCCACTAAGCAGCCCCCTGGCTTTGAAAAACCCAGATGTTCCCTCTCTGGTAAAGATGTATGTATGTTAATGGTCAGACATTGTGGAAGCATGTCTGTTGTCTTGTGATTTCTCTATATTTTCTCTAAAGTTCAGGGTTTTGACTTTTCCCCCTGAACTAACTGAATGATTCATGTGCTTGATTAAAGTGATTGTTAATGCCTCAAAAGTTGCCTTTCCTTTCAGAGAATCAGATCAAAGAACCTGTGATAGCAGGCCCCCTTGTGTATGTTGGGGTGCTTACTGTTAAACATGCCTAGGTGCCAGTCTTATGATACTTTTCCTAAACTCCTCATCTATTTCATTGTCCTAACACTCAGCACAGTGCCTGGCATACAGTAGATGCTTAATAAATGTTTATTGAAGTAAATTAAAGAGCATTGTTCTGTTCATTTGATCTTTAGTTTATTATGATAGCTATTTTATCAGCTCCCATGGGCTCAATTTTTATCTGTATGTTGATGACTTGCAATTCTATAATTGATTCAGCCCTGATCTCTCTCTTAGATTCTGGTATCACATCATCATCTATGTGCCGGCTAGGCATTTCCACCTGGATGTCTCCATCTACATCTCAAATTTGATATCTCTAAAGTGGAGCTTATTATTGTGCTCCCCCCAAAAAACCCCACACTAATTTCCCCCCCCCCCGAAATCTCTAATTCTTTTGAGTGCAGTACAATCCTAGGCACATAGGTTCATATCCTCATCACTTTGCCATTTATTTCAATTGCCTCTTATATCCAATAGTTTGCCAAGTCTTGTCAATTATATGCTGGCATTATATACTCACATGGCCTCTACCACAGTTGAGTTCATATCACCTTTCATCATTAATTTCTTCTTTCTCCTAGCATTGTCTCTCCCTTCTCCAATTCATCATGCATACAAGAGAAAAATTAATTTCTCTAAGACACAACTAAGACCATGTCATTCCCCTATCGAATGAATGAAAAATATTCATTAAGTACTTTGGTTAAGGCTGATAATATAAACAGAAAAAATAAGACAGTTTCTGCTCTCAAGGAGCTCAAATTATAATGAGGAGAAACAAAAATACAGTAAGTTTCAATTGGAAATCAGATGGAAAGGCCCCATGATCCTTAAGGTGTAGTGGTAAAGCAGACAGTAATGCATTTTCTTTAGTATCATTTCTATTAATAAAATTACATTTCTTTTGAATATAGATTCACTTGACAGTACCAAAGACTTTGGTGGCAAGAACTTTCTTTTCCCATTTGTTAGTAGTGAAGGCAGGGGCTGGAGAGAATTGGCACATCACACATCTGCAAGGGTTGCTTCACTGACCTATAGTTTCCAGGGTTAGGCTGGAAACAGGGCCAGTGGTTGGGGGTAAAAGGGGATAGTGATGTTCTCAGGGTTCTTGATCTTAGCTGCCTGTTGATGCCATATGAAAAACAATGGATGATGGCAAGAAAGACAGCTCCCCTTTCCAGAAGGATTGCTCCTCTTAAAGACAGGTCTAGTTGTATGGTTACACCACTATTCTTGGGGTTCTTGGACTTAAAAAACTGATCTGTGGCAGGTGGTTGGTGTTAGAGGTGGCACCAATGGTAAGCCCCTTCTCTTTAAGTGTTGTTTCCTTCAACTGCAAGGGATGATCTAGAAGCAGAATTAGTGGAGTGAGAACATTGTGTTCCTGGGGCACTTGGGTTCAAGGGTCCCTACCAGGGTGATGAGGTAAGGTGGTAAGTAGAATGGTTTGACTTGCCTAGCATATACTGTCCCCTGTCTTTTCCTTGGGCTGCCTTGCTTGCCTCACAATCCTCTATCACTTCTAGGATAAAATACAAACTCCTCCACAGTTGGACTCTGTCCTACCACTATAGACTTATTTTTTATTATTTCTCTTCATGTACTCTTTGTTCTAGCCAAATTGGCTTATAAGCTATTCCTTAAGCTCAACATTTCATCCCTCACTTCTGTAACTCTGTTCAGAGTGTCCTCTGTGCCTGGTATGTAATCCATCTTTGCCTTTTAGAATATTTAATTCCCCTCAAGGATTGGCTCAATGTCATTTCTTGCAGAAGTCCTTTTCTGATTTATCCAGTCTTTAGTGCATTCTTCCTTTTAAAAAGACTGAATTTATACGTCTAATTTGGAATTTCCAAGACTTTCTGGAAGGGGCTGAGATAAAGACAGAGAAAGGCATTAAAAAACAAAAACCTAAGAAAGTATACCGGACCCTGAGAAAGGTCACTGGAAAGATCAAAATTAGCTGTTTGATCAGATAATTCCAGGGGAAGAACTCTGAAAAACAGCAATGGTGAGGTAAAGAATAGGCAGTGGGTGACATCTTGGTCAAAGCCAGACATCTACCTTTTTCTGACACTTGCCACCAGCCCGATCCTACCAATGCCTGGGCACCTTCCTTCCCCTCAGGTGCCAGGGAATTGAGTGACGTTGCCATCTCTGCAGACCTTTACATGTTGATGCTAAAGGGAAGAAGGGCTCAAGAGAGGACATGGTGGGCAGGAGTCCTGATCTGGAAAGGATATTTTTCTCTATCTCTTGCTGAAATCATGTCTTTTCACTTGGTTGGCTACATCCAAAAGGTCCCAAAAGAAGTCACTTTATTTTTTACCAAATGGGTATCTTGTGTCATCAGTTCAGCAACAAATCAAGAAACTCTTAGTGAAGAGATACAATATGGTTCACTGGAAGCAAGAAGAGAATATTTAAACATGCTGAGGTGGGGGTTTTGGGGGAAGGGTCATTATACTATCATATCTAAGCCATCATTATTGAAGATGGTGAAGTGGGAGGTTTAGTGTTTGTGTTTCCGACTTTATGATGCTTCACTTGTGAAGCCAACGTGGCCATTAAGTTCTATTCCTTATTATCCATAAGGCATTTTGTTATGGGTGCATATTAAATAAATTATAGCCCTTTCATCCAAAAGGCCTATGTGTCATGGGACAGATCAATTTTCCTAATGTAATAATACACCTTGGCTTCACAAACCATCCTTTGGATATATAAGGCTTTGTTTTGCTGGTCTGTGGGTGTGGTCACACAAAACACAAATTATAGTGTGCTCTACAACACAACTGTCCCTCAGGAGTTCCAGGAGTCCTTTCTTTGGCTGGAGAGTATCCTGCTCAATGGTCCTTTTCTTTTGGATACCAAAACCATAGAACTCAGATTGTCCAGGATGGCCATGATTTCAAAAGTGGGAAATATGCTTCCGATGGGATTTTATAAAACAGATATTCTTTTTTAGATCACATGTCCTGATTTGGGGTTCTAAAATATGGTCATTATATTTATAGGAAACAAGCAATGAGCCCAGAGAATACTCACGGCCATGGATTCAAAGAAGGCAGGAGTAGCACACGTGGCAATCAGAAATTAGAACCAGTAATAAAGCACATTTTTGTGGCTTATTAGAATTTTCACAAGCTGAAACAAATTTAAAAAGTAATTTTTAAGATTGACATAAACTAAGTTGAGTTTAAGATGGAGTCAGGTTTTTGCATTTTATCTCTAAGATTAAAGTAACTGAGAAAATTACGCTTAAATGTAGTCAAAGTCAGGAAGTAAATTGGAGCTAACATTCTGAGGCAGCTTCATTTCTACCAGAGATGGTTTTTTGTATGAAAATGTATTTGGTGTGATTATTTAGATGTTTTTGTAATAAATATCCCTAGATTTGGAAAGAGGTGATCTAGGTTTGAGTACCAACTTTGCCATATACTAGTTGTGTGTCACTGAGCAAGTTCCTGAACTTCTTTTAGCCTCAGTTTCCTCATATGTAAAATGAGAGGTTTGGACTAGGGGATCGCTAAGGAAGACTTCCAGCTATGATTATATGATTCTACAATCTTCAAATAGCCGTCAAAATTTACTTAACTGAACTGTTCTTGTGGATTGGATTGCAGAGTAGCAGAAAGCAGAGGGTAACTTTTATGGAATTAGGTAATCAGCATGGTGGTAGAAGTAATGATAATTTTTTTCTTGCATTTTTTTGGGGGTCTGTACACATTAAAAAAGGTATTATTGAACCTGCTTCCCAGCCCTTGCCCTTGGTCTTGTTTTGACATCTAGGGAAACCTTTCCTCCTGACTCACTCACACCATGTTCTTTTATAAACAAGGCTGTAGCAATTTAAAGGACTGGTTTGGGAGTTGAGAGACCTGGGTTCCAGTGGCAGACTGGAACTTCTTCTCTCTTAGCCTTGGGTTTTCTCATCTGTAAAATCAGGAGTTTGAACTAGATAATCTCTAAGGCCCCTTCCAGCTCCCATTTTCTGTGCATAAAGCTGTCTCCATTGTTTGTGTTTACTTCACAGCACTTAGATAAATGTAGGAATAGTAACTGTTTGCTGCTGTAGCAGATCTCAGACATCTAGATCTGTGGGTATAGATGAAACTCTAACGCTGTTTCTATTTTAGGAATCTAGATTTAGGGCAGGAAGGGATCTTAGAAATCCCTGAGGCCCCAAAAAGAAAGTTGACCTTGCAAATATCATAGATGACGAAGCTGAAATCTATTGAGAGGAATGACTTTTTCTCTTTGTGTTTTATAATTAATTATTAAATTAGGATGAGGGGTTTTTCACCTTTTCTACTTTCTCACTAAAATATCAGCTCCTGTATGTTACTCAGGCAGCCTCTGAAGTACAGGACTGATACTAAGAGGGAGAACTCATCTATTCAAAAGGTAAAATTAGATGAATTGATGGATTTTGGCCCACTGTGTTTTATTCAGACAAGTTTGGGAAAACATCATTCTCCCCTTTGCCTGATGGGTGATATGCATACAGATAATTCTCTTTGACCAAAACTGAGTAATCACAGTCATGTCCCCCTGACCCTCATTATAATAGGCCCAGCTCTCATCATAATATTAATTCTCTCATTAATTGTTTTCTAGTCAGAGTTGATTTCCACTCTCAAGAATACCCATTCTTCCAAGTATTAAGTGGGTTCCATGATTTGTCTTTGGTCTAAGAGAGACAATCAAATGCTAGCATTATTAATAAAATGATCAATTATCTAGAAACTATGTCTCTCAAACTTTTTATACTACACACCACAGAGAGACTTGTTCAATATCACTTTGGTAATGACAAGGGCAGGATATGGAAGCTGGTCATCATGTTCCAAACTCATAGACTTTATCCCTGTACCATATTGCTGCACAACTGTATTCAAGTGACATTTTCTATTTATTTACATACGAGAAACTAAAATAAAGCTAATTCTGACCCCTTAATATGCATGTGAGCTTCAACAGCTCACTTAACTCCTTCAGCTTCACTTGTCTTATGAGCCAAATGGCCCTATCTGCTGAAAGGGTCAGATATATATGAAAACACTTATTAAAATATAAATATTGTTATTGTCATTCAGTCAGAGGTGCTTATTTATTAATTGCCTTCTATGTGCAAAGTACTCTGTTCAGCATTGGGGTTACCAAGGTAAAAGTGAAATGCATCATAGTATCACTTTGGATTTTCATCTAGAATTTTGTGTATCTCTTACATCAATAGCATGAAACTCATATAGAAACAAATTCATACAAGAATATATTCCAATTGCATTTAAGTTTGCTTTGGACTGCACACAGTGCTGTATGTTTGACATTTCTATCCAGCATCCTAACCTCCACTAATGAATGCTTGTACCATGATTCTAGCAATGTACTGGAACCAATGCAGACTAACTTTTGAGCTGATTGCTAAATTTCAGTGTGATCATTTATATTTCAGAAATTATAAATCAGGGCTTGATTTATTATTTTCTTGGTTATTTAGAATTAAGAAATTCATGGATAAAAAGTTAATAATGAAGATTAAACTTAAAAGTAGGTTATGGACACTTTTTTTTCCTCTGGAGAGTCAATTGTTAAACATATACTAGTATACCTTTGCATGGAGGTTACCGGATTTTTGAAGGTCATGCTAATGAAGTATAAGCAGAGTATGTCTTGTGCTGGCATACCAGACTGGTACCTTACATTTAAAAGTATGTATTTTAAAATGTGCATAATTGCTTTTTGCATATTATCTCCCCCATTAAAATGTGAGCTCTTTGAGGGAAGGGGCTATGTCTTTGTCTTTCTTTATATCCATAGAGCTTAGCATGGTGCTTCCCATATAGTACACTTTATACTGTACTATAGTATTTTTGATTAGACAATCTAATTGTCTAATGAATTGTCTCTTTGACCAATGATGCTTTTATTTTTAACTTTATGATTTAATTTTATAATTAACCTTTACTCACCTTTAGTTTTATTATTAACCTTTCCTCACCCATGAAAATGGAACACAACAGTAGTATGAATAAGACAAATACACAGGTAGATGCCCCAAACCTCTTTTCACTAATTGTTTCCCTCACCTTCCAAAAGAATTTTTAATTAGAGATATGAAGTAGCTTAAGAGAATACACTCAAATTTCATCTCTCTCTCTCTCTCTCTGCTTCCTCCCTTCTCTCCTACCCTCCTTCCTTTCCAAAATTACCCCACTTCTGAAAGGAAGAGTGCAAGGTTCATTTTCTCACATTTTCTTCCTTCCTTCCCTCTCTCCCTCCCTCCCTCCTTCCTTCCTTCCTTCTTTCCTTTTCTTCTTTCAACATAACCTTGAATCAGAAGATAGAAGTAGTACCCAGTGCCTTTGGATAACAATGTAAAGAATCTTAGAAATAATTTGGTCTTTGGATGAGCATGGGAAAACTTTCTGATTATAAGAAAACATAGTGTAGTAGACAGAGCACTTAGTTGGAAGCTTGGAGATATTTGTTCTAGTCTTGGTTCACAGTCAGTTTGCTATGTGCCCTTATTTCAGTTATTTAACCTCTTTGGGTCTCAGTTTCCTTCTCTGTAAATGAAGAGGTAGGTTGAAAAGACCTCTAAGGTCCTTTTCAATTTCAATGTTTTATGTCCCAAATTCTGATTAATAATCTCTTCCCCATAAACTATCATGACATTGGCGGTCTCTCTAAAATCATATTATCTGGTCCTCTGAGTTACCTCTTTAATTAGGGCAACCAAAAGTATAATTCTTTATGAGGTGTGCATGTGAGTTGCAGCTCTTTCCTAGGAATGAATGATCTTGCTTACTCCCTTGAGGTTTCCTCTGCCATAACAACGATCTTGCTTTCTGTAACACCAGTGTCCATGCCTTCAGGAATAAACATGATTGGAATAGATGATTCCTTGGCTTCATAAAAACCCTAAGGAATATTAGATAATGTTCAATGATAGGAGTAAAATTCAATTATCCTTTGTGCCAGTGGTTTTATGTCTCATAAGAGATTCTACTTGAGGGATCTTTGTGTATTCCTAGTTGTTTGGAAACAATACATTGACAGCATTGTGTTCAGCTTTTGTGTTTGTTTATGTCCTCTGATGGGACTGTGGAAACCACTTAGCACCAACTTTACTGCATTTGGGATTCAATTTGTTCTTTAAAAGAACTGGGAGGGGAATAGCTCTGTGATGCAAAACTTTAGAAACTCTTGAATATTTAAGGGTAGTTGAGCTTAGAACTAGATACTTGTCATGTTGTTTTGTTAGAGGATGGGCTTTTAGTGACTTTGTGTTTTCATCACAGACTCAACCAATAGTCAGTCAGAAAACACATGTTCACTATGTCCCAGGAAGTGGGATAAGTGCTGGGAACAGAAAACACAAAAGTGAACTGAACCTGTTCTCAAATAGCTTACATTCTATTTGGAATGCAAATGAGCGGGAAGCAGAGATAGTGAAAATGAACATGGAAATGAGCATGGATAAAGAGATTGAAATGATCTCTTCTAACTTGTTCAGTTACATTTAGGAGTGCTAGGTGGTCTTACGTTTTTATCAATAAATTACAAGTGTTAATGGCCATTGGGTATAGTTGTTATTTTGAATGGGTGATTTTGAACATCTGATTTTATCTGTTTAGGGAATAACTTTAGAGAGTCAACTGGGGCATTGAGAAATTAAGTGATTTATTCAAAGTTACATAAACCCTACATTGAAAGTGGGATTTGAATCCAGGTCTTCTGGAATATGAGTCAAGCTTCCTCCCTGCTGTACACTCTCTAATTATCATATTACTCAAAGGATATCATGTTTGGCAGTAACTAAATATTGATTTCCAGAACCATGAATATTGAAAATTTTGAGTTTAGATAATGGCCAGAGTATTGAAGATTCTTCTGTCTAACATTTTGGTAACACATTGATACCTCTAGCATCTAATTTACTCAAGGAAAACATCTCACTGGGTTTTGAGTTGGATTTTTTAAAAATAAAAAATTGTTAAAACCCTGGGCTGGAAGTCAGAAGGCCACTGACTGGTCATGTCAGCCTATACATGGCAAATCATAGAATGTCAGGGTTGCAAGGAAGTTTGGAGATCAACATCCTGATACATAGATTTGAAAATTGAACTCGTGATATGGGAAAGAATTTTCTTGCCAAGGCAACAAAAGGAAGTTTATGAAAAGGACATGGTTAGGGAGAAGTAGAGATGTAAAGATATAAGTATTCATTAAACTAACCCCTCTACTCTCACCCCAAAACCCTATGAGATCCCAATTTTCTTTTTGAGAGGGCAGGTGTGTCAGGGCTGGTGGTTTCATTGCTATCAGAAGTTCCCAATAAGGAATCTTGTCCACCAGTACTGACTCTGAGGCCTTTTCTCTATACACTAATCTCAGGCTGTTTTTTGGGACCACAGTACCCTTTCCCAAATTGCATTGTTTCATATGGAATTCCCAGCACATATTCCAACAATCCTCTATTTTGCCTTTCCAGTTTTCTTACACCTTATTTCCAACCACATAAACTGTGGGACAGTGACACTGGTCTTGCTGTTTCTTATGCAGGACACTCCATCTCTTGACTTTTCACTGGATTTCCCCATGCCTGCAACGCTCTGTCTTTTTATCTCCACCTCCTGGCTTTTTTCAAGTTTCAGGTAATGTTATTTTGTAAGTTAGCATTTCACAGTCCCTAATCTCAGTGCCTTCTCTCTGAGACTACTTTCAATTTTCTTGTGTATATCTTGTTTGAGCCTAATTGTTTGCATGTTGCTTCTTCCATTAGACTCTTGTTGTTTGCCTGGCTTGGTGTCTCCTGCACTTAACAGTGCTTGGCATATAGCAGGAGCTTATTGAGAAAATGTTAGTTGAGCAACAAACTGATGGGCAACTTCTATAGGAAAGACTGTTTACCAAAAACAAAACAAAAAACTTAAGCTCTTTTTAAAATAATGCTTAAAAAAAAGAACTGGAAACCAACGGGGTTCCCATCAGTTGGGAAATGGGCTGAATTGTGGTATATGAATTGAATGGAATTGTGTTACAAGAAATGATGAAAAGGGTAATTTTATTGAAAACTAGGCATATTTGTGTAGTGGAGTGAGTAGAACAAGGAGAAAACTTTTTACAATAGCAACTATACTGTAAAAGCAAACAAGTTTGCAAGTCTTAAGAACCTTGTTTAGTGCAATGACTAACCATGACTCCATAAGAGTAATTAGATTTGGTTTAATTTTACATTCTGACAGGGAGGTGATGAACTCAGGTTGCAGAATTACACATATCTTTTTGGACATAGCCAATGTGGGAATTTATTTTGCTTAACTATGTCTGTTTGTTAAAAAGGTTTTTGATTTCTTTTTCCTTTCCCCCCATGGTAAGAGAAGGAATTGATTTTTGTTCATTGGAAAAAAAACCTTAATTAAAAAACCAATTGAACAAAATAATTTAAACATACCATTCCAAAAGTTACCATGGCATTTTGGAAAGCAATTCACAATTCAATAAAAATATTGAATATTGAAATCAAATATAGTTACTTAAGAGAAATATTTTACAAATAGGACAATATTTTCATTAAATTGATTGCCTATTTCAGTTTTGCAAAAAAACTGATTCAGATCATGGATAATTTTGGACTGATAAATATTTGACAGAACAGATAGAGTCTGTATGTATATTATATATGTGTGTGAATATATATACATACATACATATATGTATGTATGTATATATGTATGTGTATATATATGTATTCTGGGGTGTGGGGTAGAGTAGTGTTGGAGAGGATAATTGAGTATAAGTTGTCTTTTCTGGATTGGTCCTTATGTTTAGACAAATAGAAAATAAGTCAAGAATTTCTGACAAACAGACTTGAGAGTCACTTCCTTTACCAGTTAGCCTGAACTCTGGGCTGTGGACTATCCTAACCAGCCAGTTAGTCTGCTTTGGATTTGTGACAGAGGGACATTTTGCTAACTGATGTATTATTTTGAGGCCTGTGGCTGGCAGGTAGGAACAGGAGGAGGTCAAGATTTCCTAGTTTTGCTTCTCTTGGTCTTCGGTAGGACTTGTCCTTGTTTTCAGGTACCTGAGAGTAGAGAGATGAGAAGAATCTGAGATAAGTGAGGGCAAGCTGACCAAGAAATTGGTCCTACAGATAAAAAGGGGGATTTCTTCCTTGGAGACACTGAAAGGACACATACAGCTGCTGGTTGTGCCCCACCCTTCCACTCTCCACACTTTTCTCAAGCTCTTCTCCTCTTTCTATTCTGCTCTTGTTGGTGAGAATACAGGACATACCTGCACTTCAGATGATCCCTCAGTATTTTGGGATGTCTCAGTTGTGTGCCGAATCCGTCATACTTTCCACTTTGGGATGTAGTGACTAGAGTTTGGGACTTGATAACTGTGGCAGCAAGCAAGGTGAGATTTGTTTGAAGTTGCTTTCCAGACTCAGGATAGATTGTGAGCACCTGAGGGTTCAGTTCCCTTTGAGCCCTGATGGTTCACAGCTGTACTGAGTCACGTGGGTTTCATGACTGCTGAGTCGGAACCAATCAGAAGCCAAGTCCTCTTTATATATACTGGGAAGTTTATCTTTTTCTTTGGGGGTTCATTTATGAGAAGGATCCTGTGATTACCTGGTGGAGACTGAGTGGCTGTGTGTTGGGACCTTCCTCCCCTCCCTGTGACTGCTCCGATGTAAAGGCTCTCTCAGTTTAGGGATGTGTGTAAATTGTATGGCAATATTGCTCTGATTTAGGTGGTGAAATCTTGTCTGTTGGTTTTGATAAAGATAAAAAGATTGTTTGTTGAATAGATGGAAGACTTGATAGTTTTGGGAATATAAAAGATAAAAAGGTGTGCCTGGAGGCATTTCTTGGAACTGATTAAAGTGATTGTTGACCTCTCAAAAATTGCCTTTCCTTTCATGTATGTAAATTTAAGAACCTGTGATAGTGGGCCCTCTTGTGTATATTGGGTTCTTACTGATACAATGACCCAGAATCTAAGTCAGAAGGAGCCTCGGAGGTCAGACTTTTACTTAGCTTATACTTGAGTAAAAAGGCAGAACACCAGTAAGAGAAGGAGCATCCATGATGAGTCTGAAATTAGATGGTTTTGAACACTGACTCTGCCTCTTCTGCTGGACATGACCTGAAAAAGTCACTTTCTTTGGGCCCCAGTTTCCACATTTGTAAAATGAGGGGTTTGGATCAGGTAGCCTCAAACATCCCTTCCAATGCTAATTCCTAATTCGTTTTAATAATCTTCTATAATAAAACTTATAAATGTTTATGCTGCCTTTGCTTCATTGAAGACTACTAGTAATTTAGAACCCACTCTCAACTGAAGTAGTCCGTTTCAGTTTTGAATTGTTTCTGTTTGCCCTTCATTCTCAAAAAGGACCAAGGACATCTGAAAGGTGATGTCTTGACTTGTAAGTAATTTGGATTTAAGTGAGGCAGTGCAGTGCAGATTCATCAGCCTCACTCTCTCCTCCAGTCATCAGAGACATTCAGTGGGAGACCTTTTTAAGCTAAGGTCTTTTCAAGTCTGTTTGTCTGAGTCAAAGTCCATTCAACAGTTAAAGGCTAGGTAAGACCAGAGGCAAAATACAGCCTAGTTTGTCTTCACAAAAGAACAGTCTGGGAAGGAAAGACTCAGAGTTTCTGGCCAGAACAGAACCGATTGTTGTTTACACTCACTCTTAGCAGTTAAAACCCAAACAATGAACAAGTGAGGATTGGGCTGGAACCTATTATTGGTAAATCAATGAAAGCCTGAGTGATTTGGGTGTAGAAGCATAGTCAAGTAGCTCCATTTGAATCATAATGGGCTTTATCAAAGCTTGGTTTTTCAGAGCTATATTTTTCAAGAAATCCTAAATGAAAAGTACATGAGATAAAAGTTAATTTTCCCAGTTTTCTGGAAAAAACAACAACAGTAATTACACAATGATAGAATGAATAAACATGGAAGAAATCCCAAGAACCCTTGCCAAAGTATAAAATGATAAATATTCCTTCAGAGTGGAGGAAGAGCAAGAGGATAGGGTTGATGAGGAGGAGGAATCAGTTTTGAATAGCTGTAATTTTTAGGAAATGTTCTTCCCACCAAACTTGTTCTGATCTGTGGCAGATCAGTATCTCTCATTTTATACAATCCTTAAAATCAGCAGACTTGAGCATGAAGCTCAGTTGTGCTACTTACTAGCTGTGTGATCTCAGGCAAATAATTTTACTTCTGTAGGTCCTAATTTTAAAAAATCTGTAAAAATTATCTCTTAGGCTCAATCCAGCAACCTGCAATGTGACCCCAACCCACCTTTCTGGCCTGACTCCTTTTCAACATTTTCTGATGAATTCTGGGGGTCTCATACCCATCTACTTCAGGTATTACAAGTATTCTTACTTCATTTTCCTAGAGCAAAGTGGAATATTGTAACAGCTGAACTGTCAGTTTAAAGTGACTGTTTAAAGGAAACTTGAGACTTCCTGTCACAGTTGGAAAGTACTTGGAGAAGACAGAGGAAGAGGATGGAGAGGTCTTTTTTTTTTCTTTCAGTAGCATTTATTGTTTGAACAATTCAAAGTATTATTCAGTTAGAAACAAAGTACAGATGGGCACATGCACATGTATGTCAAAATCTGAGTATCCTAAAAAATCTCCAGAACATACCTGTTATTTAAACCAAAACATTTCACAAATCTTACAAAATAATTAAAACAGAATTGCAGACCCCAAACTGAGTTGAAAATAATCTCTCTTCCTACACACCTAAAAGAATAATGGGAAAGTTGAAGAATGAAGGAGAAAGAGACTTTCTGAAATGTCATGGCATTAAAGTATGCACTGATGAATACAAAGCAGGAAACCTAGATAAAACCTAATTTAAAAAAGGGGCCAGACATACTTCAACCTGTCAGAAACTACATACAGCATACATTTCCATTCCATGTATATGTATATATATATATATATATATATATATATATATATATATATATATATATATGTATGTATGTATACATGCATACTCTCTCTGAACTGTTTGGAGGTGAAATAATCACCTTTAAGAGGATATATCACTTCATTCACTAATTAAAAAGTAGTAATGAAAGTGATAAGCTTAATACTGCACACATCTTGCAAGTGATGTATAATTAGACTATTTTGAGTCTTCAAATAAAAGATTTAAATATACATGTATACATATCATATACACAAGTTTCTATAAATATATTCTGACACATTGAACAAACCCATTCTTCCTACCCATAGCATTAACCTCTGTCCAAAAAACAAAAGAAAACTCCAAAGCTAAAAAAAAAAAATCAGATTTTCCTAAACAAGCATTTAATGCACCATGGCAAATGTATCAACTAAAATTATTATCTGGCAGAGGGGAAATAATACAATTGACTAATCATCATCCTCTGCGGACTTAACTGAACATGTCAGGTTCAAAATTTGGCTTTATCTCTACATTTCCAAGTAAGACAAGACTGGAGAAACAAGTTCAGTTTACTTTTTGTCAACTGTACAAAGTTCCTTTCATACAAATCAATTCAACAGCGTTGTAAATTTTCTAATGACTACCTAAGTAGTCGTAGGGAGTAAACTGAGTTTCTGCAGAACACCACAAGGTAGGTATATAGAAATGTTCGGAGGGTCCTTTCCTGCCTTACGCAATCATGGCAGCTTCCACAAACTTAACACGTTTATATTGAGCTCAGCTCATTCATTTAGACCTTTCTCTGGAATGATTAACTACCTCCTTAAAGAGCAAAATGTCAAGAAACAGAAGTTTTACATGAATTTGAATGAGTTAACAAGGAAGATGTTAAAACTACACTTTTAAGGAAACTAAGTAGTTAAATCAAATCTATTGGGGATAGGGATAGGGTATAGGGAAAAATGAGTATCTGTAAGCCTATACATTTTAAAATACTAAATTATAGAAATGGATTTTTCAAATATGGAAGAAGCCTTATAATCAACAGATTATATATATATATATATATATATATATATATATATATATATATTATAAACAACAGAAGAAAAAAGTCCAGCATACCTGAAAACAAAATTCAAGTTTCCAATATAAATTATTTTTAAAAACTAGACAGCAAAAGTTGAATTCTAGCAGCTTGTCTAAAGGTCTAGTGTGAACGTTTCATTTTGGATTATTCTAGAAATGCTGAAATTTGGGAGTCTTTACTCTCTACTTGACTGAGAAGCTGAATCAGGGAATGTGAAAGCCAGTAATCGCTTACATAACAGGGCATTATGGCATTTCAGGTATTCTATAATATCTCCTTGCTTTTCAACTACTTCTAGACTGGAACTAATCCTGAATCCAGTCTCTGAGGTACTATTATTAGCATAAGCATACATGTTCTCTTCTTTAATTATATCAGGTCTTGACTTGGCTTTATTAAATCTTCTTATTTTCACTGTGTAAATGACTAGGCATATCAGAGAACAAAGCAGTTGCAAGGCCAAGACTGCCAGGATGAAGTGAAGATAGAGGGGACCATGATCAGGGAAGGAGTGTTGTATACACAGGCTGAGGAGCAGGCCTGCATTACCAGTAGAATGTATCATTAACGATAATCTTTTAAGATGCCTTGTGGATCCGTAGATGACGATGTAGCCTCGTTTTCTCACTTGGCTATGGTGGTACTGGATATAACCTTCAAAAAGCATGTGGAGGACCCATAAAATCACTTTTCCAAGGATGCCCACAGTCTGAACTTTAAGTGGGTTGATGTAGTTTCCTGCTGTCCTCATTTGGATTGGGATAAGAACAAAGCAAACCTGTTAAAAATGCTAAAACGACAAATACATGTATGAGCAAGAGGAGATTTGCCATGATGACAGTAGGAAGGGCATGAAATCTAGGTCTGAAATGAATATGCAATGGGTGTTGTGGCAGAAGCTGAGCTTCTAGAAGAGGGTCATTTTCTAAACTTTGTCTAAGATCCAATGAACCGTCCTCCAGCCTGGTCCCTGAAGCCATCTCCTGGGCTCCTGAGGCTGAAGCCCCTCTTACCAGGGCAAGCAGTCTCCACCTGTGTGTCTCCGAGGCTGTTCAGGGAAGATGGAAGGAGGTGGGGTGGGGGGGTGGGGGGTGGAATCTCTCAGTGCCCCACCTTCCTTCCCCAGTAGACTCACCCCTTGAGGCCTTTTTTTTTTGATGGGCCTTTTTCTTAATCTTATGAAGAAGATTCAGAAAATTCCTGAAAGAGCCTTTGCTTGGTCCCTGGAATGCACTAAGTGGTGTGGGACTCTGCTCTTAGAAGTAAGGAGAAGTCATCTGCATTGACAGTAGTGATTATTAATAACTAATGATTTGGGGAGATCTAGAGTTCCCTATTTTTTTTGAAGTCCTCACTTCTTTTTTTTAATATATAATTCATCTATTTTTCAGTTATCAACATTCATTTCCACAAGAATTTGAATTCAAAATTTTCCTCCCATCTCTCCCCACCCCTACTCCAGGACAGCATGCATGCCATTCATCCCTTCCTCTAGTCTGTCCTCCCTTCTATTACCGCCCCCCCTTCTTCCATCCCCTTCCCCTCTATTTTCCTGTAGGGCAAAATAGATTTCTATACCCCATTGCCTGTACATCTTATTTCCCAGTTGTATGCTTCAGAGTTTTTGTGCAGCTGTTCTCTGAGATATCTCTAGGGACTTGTAAAATTTTCAGTTCCTCCAAAGTGGAATAGTCAACATAGAGGTGTTTACTCCTCTCCTGGCCTGTACTCTAGGCCAGGAGCAACCAAAAGCACTCTTTTCTGCTCTGGAACTGCTAGTAGGATTCCCTTTCTACAGTCTCTACCAGCTCTGCCATGCCAGTTCTACTAATGCCAGGACTACCACTCAAGACTGAGACTCATATCAGCTGCTCAGTTCTCCCAGGGTCTGCGGGATGAGAGCTCCTGAAGTGGACACTGCAGCATCTGCATCTGCCCTGAGACTGGGGCCCAACAAAGCTCCTCTCTCACCCAGGTGAAAGAGTTTTCTCACTCACCTCTGAAGATGTCTTTGGTTTTTGTGACTGAGAAATCTAGAAACCTCAAGCTTTCATGATTCAGTGCCCTGAATCCTGCTCCAGGTCTGTCTGTGCCAAGCAGACCAAGGTGGCCTGTTTTCCACTCTGAGTCTGCTGCAATTGACCCTTACTGTTGACAGCCTGGAGGCTGTCTTG
This sequence comes from Potorous gilbertii, assembly GCA_028658325.1. NCBI lineage: Eukaryota > Metazoa > Chordata > Mammalia > Diprotodontia > Potoroidae > Potorous > Potorous gilbertii. Next base: position 66,366,073 of record CM053773.1, read on the forward strand.
GAATGGAAATCTGTTTCACTATGTCATTTTGTGGCATCAGCTGCTCTAGAATTTGTTTAGAATCATTTTGACAGGTATTTTAATGACTTTAATGGCTTTGCCGGGAGAGCTAGAGCAGATCTGTGCTTCCACTTTTCCATATTGGCTCCACTCCCTTGAAGTCCTCATTTCAAAGACATTACTGATAAGGAAATTGAGTTTTTTAAAATGTGTTTCTTCAAAAGTCTTTATTACATTTAACATGGTGGTAACAGAATTACCTTATTTGGGTGTGTTTCTTTCCTCAATCTTGTTCAGACTCCACCTAAGGGGGAAAGCCCATTGTTCTTTCCACAGGTATGAGAGAGGATAAGTTCTTTGATTAGGTTGTTCAAGGCTAGGTAGTTTAAAAATAAATGACATAACCAAAGATACTTTCCTCACCCCCTCATTAGAATAGGTCTACTTCTCATTGTAATATTCATTCTCTTTCATTAATCATTAACCAATCAGAATTGATTGCCACCCTCAGGAACATCCATTCTTCCAAGAATATAAACTGTGAGTCCACTGCCATGATTCATCTTTGACATTTGAGAATGTCATTGATCCATTTTCTTTGATCTCTTTTGGATACAGACCTAGTAGTGTTACTGCTGAGTGAAAAGATGGACACAGTTTACAGGTCTTTGGCCATAGTTCCACATTCTTCTCCAGGATGGTTGCTCTAGTTCACAATGTCATCAATAGTGTATTAGTGTCCCCATTTTTTCACATGTCCTCCAGGACTTATTATTTTCCCTTTCCTGTGTGTTAGCCAATTTGATAGATGTGAGGTGGTATCTCAGAGTTGTTTAGTTTCCATTTCTCTAGCCAATAGTGATTTAGAATGATGTCAATCATCTTAAGTTAAAGCAGGTCATCAAGCATCACCATGGCATCCACTGCAAATGAGGCCTTCTGCTGGGAAATCAGTTTGAAGCTCAGCAGTATCATAATGCTCTTCTCAAATAGCTACCTCTGTTCCTCTTTGTCTTCATTCTTATTTCTCTTATTAATTTGATTTATTTTCAGCGTTCTACAATAACTACCATAAAAGTTAGATTTCCCCCCTTCCCTCTCCACTACTTTCCCCCTCCCTCCCTGAGATGGCATATAATTCCATATAGGTTCTACATATACATTCCTACCAAACACATTTTCACTATAGTCGTGCTGTGTAGAAAAATTTAAATGAATGGGAGAAATGATATAACAAATCAAAGTGTAATACAAAAGAAAATGATCTGCTACATTCTGTGAATGAATTCCATAGTTCTTTTTCTGGATATGTAAGACATTTTGCCTTAAAACACCATTGGAAATTTTTTTAAGTCCTTGCATTGCAATAAAGTTCCAAGTCTACCAGATAAAAGTCTCGCACACTGGTTGTTGCTGCGTATAAAATTCTGCTGGTTCTACTCTTTTCGCTCAGCATCAGTTCATATAAGTCTTTCCAGGTCTCTCTGAAGTCTTCCTGTTCATCATTTCTTATAGTACAATAGTATACCATTACATTCATATACCACAATTCATTCAACCATTCCCCAATTAATGGGCATCCCCTTGATTTCCAGTTTTTGACCACCATAAAGAGTGCTGCTATAAATATTTTTGTACATGTGGGACCCTTTCCCATTTTTATGATCTCTTGGGGATACAGTCCTAGAACTGGTATTGCTGTGTCAAAGGGTATGCATATTTTTGTAGCCCTTTGGGCATAGTTTCAAATTGCTCTTCAGAATGGTCGGATCAACTCACAACTCCACCAACAAGGAATTAGTGTTCCAACTCTCCCGCATCCTCTCCAACATTTATCATCTTCCTGTTCTGTCATGTTTGCCAATCTGATAGGTGCTATGTGGTATCTGAGTTGTTTTGATTTGCATCTCTATAATCAATAGTGATTTACAGCACTTTTTCATATAACTATTGATATTTTTAATTTCTTCCTCTGAAAACTGCCTGTTCATATCATTTGGCCATGTATCAAATGGGGAATGACTTGCATTTTTGTAGACACTAGCTGCAAAAATTCTTTCCCAGTTTTATACTTCCCTCCTAATCTTGGTTGTGCAAAAACTTTTTCAGTTTAATGTAATCAAAATTATCAATCTTGCATTTCATAATGTTTTCTATTTCTTCTTTAATAAAAAATTATTCCCTTCTCCATAAATCTGAAAAATACACTATTCCTTGCTCCACTGATTTGTCCATAGTATCAATCTTTATACCTAGATTGTGTAAGTCATTTGGACCTTATTCTTGTATACGGTGTCAGACATTGGTCTATGCCTAGTTTTTACCATACTGTTATCCAGTTTTCACAGCAATTTTTGTCACAGTGAGTTCTTATCCCAGAAATGGGGGTCCTTGAGTCTATCAAACAGAAGATTGCTATATTTATTACCTACTGTGTCTTGAATACCAAACATATTCCACTTATCTGCCCTTCTGCTTCTTAACCAGTACCAAATGATTTTGATAATTGCTGCTTTATAATACAATTTGAGATCTGGTAACACTATCCCACCTTCCCTAGTATTTCTTTTCATTAGTCCCCTTGGTATTCTAGAATTTTGGTTCTTTCAGATGAATTTTGATATTATTTTTTCCAACTCTAGGAAATAATTATCTGATAGTTTCATTGGCATGGTACTAAATAAGTAAATTAATTTAGGTAGAATTGTCATTTTTATTATATTGGCTTGGCCTACCCACAAGCAACTGATGTTTTTCCACTTCCTTAGATATGAGTTTATTTGTGTGAAAAGTGTCTTGTAATTGCATTCATATAGTGCCTGGGTTTGTTCTGTCAAGTAAACTCCCAAATATTTTATAGTGTCTACCCTAGCTTTAAATGGGATTTCTCTTTCTATCTCTTGTTGTTGGGCTTTGTTACTAATATATAGCAATGCAGAAGATTTGTGTGAGTTTATTTTGTAACCCAGAACTTTGCCAAAGTTGTTTATTATTTCAAGTAGTCTTTTTACTTTAATCTCTGGGATTCTCTAAGTGTACCATCATATCATCTGCAAAGAGTGATAACTTAGTTTCTTCTTTGCCTATTCTGATTCCTTCCATTTCTTTATCTTCTCTAATTGCTACAGCTAACATTTCTAGTACCCTATTGAATAACAGTGGTGACCATGGACATCCTTGTTTCACCACTAATCTTATTGGAAATGCATCTAGCTTATCTCCATTGCATATAGTGATTGCTAAAGGTTTTAGGTAGATACTGCTTATTATTTTATGAAAAGTTCTCTTTATTCCTATATTTTCAAGTGTTTTCAATAGGAATAGGTGTTGTATTTATTTTGTCAAAAGCTTTTTCTGCATCTATTGAGATAATCGTGTGGTTTATGTTAGTTTTGTTGTTGATATGATCAATAATGCTAATAGTTTTCCTAATACTGAACCAGCCCTGCATTCCTGATATGAATCCTGCCTGATCATAATGTATTATCCTCATGATAAGCTGCTGTATTCTTTTTGCTAAAATCTTGTTTAAAATTTTTGCATCTATCTTCATTAGAGAAACTGGTCTATAATTTTCTTTCTCTGTCTTGATTCTTCCTGGTTTAGGTATCAAAACCATATTTGTATCATAAAAAGAATTTGGGAGTACTCCTTCTTCCCCAATTTTCAAAAATAGTCTATATAGCATTTGAATTAACTGTTCTTTAAATGTTTGATAGAATTCACTTGTAAATCCATCTGGCTCTGGAGATTTTTTCCTAGGGAGTTCGTTGACGCTTGTTCAATTTCTTTTTCTGAGATGGGGTTGTTTAAGTATTCAACTTCCTCTTCTGTTAATCTGTGCAATTTATATTTTTTAAAATACTCATGTATCTTAAACTGTCAAATTTATGGGTATGAAGTTGGACGAAATAATTTCTAATTATTCTTATAATTTCCTCCACATTGGAGGTGAGTTCACCCTTTACAGTTTTGATATGGGTAATTTGATTTTCTTCTTTCTTTTTTTAAATCAAATTGACCAAATGTTTATCGATTTTATTAGTTTTTTTCATAAAACCAGCTCTTAGCTTTATTTATTAGTTCAATAGTTTTCTTAATTTCAATTTTATTAATCTCTCCTTTGGTTTTCAGTATTTCTAATTTGATATTTACTTGGGGATTTTCACTTTGCTCTTTTTCTAACTTTTCAACTGCATGTCCAGTTTATTGATCTCCTCTTTCTCTATTTCATTCATGTAGGCATTCAAAGATATAAAGCTTCCCTTAAGAAGTGCTTTTTGCAGTATCCCGTAAGATTTGGTAGGTTGTCTCATTATTGTCATTCTTTGGAATGAAGCTGTTGATTATTTCTATGATTTGTTGTTTAACCCATTCCTTCTTTAGGATTAGCTTGTTTAGTTTGCAATTAATTTTTGGATTCTCTTTTCATGGCCTTTGATTACACATAACTTTTATTGCATTATGATCTGAGAAGGATGCATTGACTATCTGCCTTTCTGTACTAGATTGTGAGGTTTTCATGCCCTAGAACCTGGTCAATTTTTGTATATGTGCCATGTACCACTGAGAAAAAGGTATATTCCTTTCTATTCCCATTCAATCTTCTCCAGAGATCTGTCATATTTACCTTATCCAGAGTTTTATTCACCTTCTTCATTTCTTTCTTGTTTATTTTAAGGTTAGATTTATCAAGTTCAGAGAGGGGGAGGTTGAGGTCTCCCACTAGCATAGTTTTGCTGGCTATTTCTTCCTTCACTCCCCCAACCTCTCCCCTAAGAATTTGGATGCTATACCACCTGGTTCATACATGTTTACTAATGATATTTCTTCATTGTCTGTGGTGCCTTTTAGCAGGATATAGTTTCCCTCCTTATCTCTTTTGATTAGATCTATTTCTACTTTTTCTTTGTCTGAGATTAGGATTGCTACTTCTACTTTTCTTATATCAGCTGAAGCACAATATATTCTGCTCTAACCTTTTACCTTTACCCTGTGTGTGTCCCCCCATTTCAAATGTGTTTCTTGTAAACAACATGTTGTTGGATTATGACTTTTAATTCATTCTGCTATCCATCTCTGTTTTATGGGAGAGTTCATCCCATTCACATTCACAGTTATGATTACAATCTATGTCTTTCCCTCCATCCTCTTTCCCACCATTTGTGCTTTTAGTTCGCCTGTTTCCCTTCCCCTCCTCAATAGAGTTTTCACTTTTGACCACCATCTCCCACAGTCTTCCCTTCCTTCTTTCTGCTCTACTCCCTTTTCCTTCCCTTTACCCTTACTACTTATTCCCTCCCTTTTATCTCCCCCTCACCTTTATTCCCCTTTCCCCTCCTACTGCCTATAGAACTAGTTAGATTTATATACTTAATTAAGTTTATTGTTCCCTCCTTGAACCAAATCAGATGAGAGTACCTCTCAAACAATGCTCATCTCCTTCCCCTCTTTCCCTCTACTATAATGTAATTTTGTACTTCTTCCTGTGATGTAATTTTCCATTTTCTGCTCCCTCCTTTTCACATCTCCTGTTACAATCCCTTTGCTTGCTTGAATCACATTTTTAGCATCACATAATTTACTTTATACCCATTTCCTCTATCTATGTTTATTCCTTTTATATTTCATAATAGATGCAAAATTCTCAGGATTCAAAAGTATCATCTTCCCTTGTAGGGAGGTAAACAGTTTGCCCAAATTGAGGAACAAGTTTTTCTTTTCCCCTGTTTACCTTTTTATGCCTCTCTTGAGACCTGTGTTTGAAAATCGAATTTTCTAATGAGTTCTGGCCTTTTTGTCAGGAAGGTCTGGAAGTCCCTTATTTCATTGAATATCCATGTCCTTGCCTAAGATATTATGCTGAACTTTGCTGGGTAATTGATCCTTGGTTTTAGTCCCAGTTCCTTTGCCTTATGGAATATCATATTCCAATTCCTTTGGTATTTTAATGTAGAAGCTTCAAGGTCCTGTGTGATCCTGACTGTAACTCCTCGGTATTTGAATGGTTTCTTTCTGGCTGCCTGTAGTATTTTCTCCTTCACTTGACAGTTCTGGAATTTAGCAACAATATTTCTTGGTGTTTTTATTTTGGGAATCCTTTCGGGAGGTGAATGGTAGATTCTTTTGATGATTCTTTTGCCTGGATCTAGCACTTCTGGGCAGTTTTCCTTGATGATTTCTTGGAAAATACTGTCCAGACTCTTTTCTTCATTGCGGCTTTCTGGCAGGCCAATAATTCTTAAATTTTCTCTCCTGGATCCATTTTCCAGGTCAGTTGTTTTTCCAATTAGATATTTTACATTTTCTTCTATCTTTTCATTCTTTAGATTTTGTTTGACTGATTCTTGATGTCTCATAGAGTCATTAGTTTGTGCTTGTCCAATTCTAATTTTTATCAAATTGTTTTTTTCACTTAAATTTGCATCTCTTTTTCCATCTGTTCAATTATTCCTTTTAAGGAATTATTTTCTCCAGTTATTTTTTTGTACTTCCTTTTCCATTTGTTCAATTTTCCCAGTTAGGTATTGTGCTTCCTTTCCCATTTGTTCAATTTTCCTTTCTAATGAGCTGTTCTCTTCATAGAATTCTTTTTGCATACTTTTAATATCATTGGCCAGTTTCTCTTCTATTCCTTCCTCAGCTGTTCCAGGGGATCTCTTTGTGTCTGTGAGCAGTTCATAGTCCCTTCTGAAGTTTTAGATGGGAGTACAGGCTCAATACTGACCTCTTTGTTATTTGTGTTTTAGTCCTTGTCCCCATAGAGAGATTCTATGGTCTTTTCATTCTTGCTTTGCTTCTTCTTATTCATGATGGTGAAGCTTTGTGTATTGTGGCCTCTGGTTCTTTCAGCTAGAAGCTGGAGAACCGGATGTTGAGCTGGGTAGTGTAAGAAAGCAAAGAGCAGGTGTCTTTTTTTTTCTTTTTGTTTTGTGTTTCCATGGATTAGCGCTGGCCTAGTTTGTTAAGTGTGGGAGAGGGGTGGTCTGGTCTCAAGATATCTCCTCAGTTGAGCTGGAGTAAAGGCTAGCTCAATGTTTGGTGTTCTCAGCTGCCTCTCCCGTTTCCCCTGGAACATTGAGGTACACTTGGGTCTTAGTGCAAGGCTCCACCCCTTGGTCTCTGGATCTTCTCTAGGTTGGTTTATTGAGGTGGGGCTATCGCCACCGTTAGTGGAATATTCCTAGCTTCAAGTGCTATGAGACTGTTTGCCCCTTCTGTGATCCCATTGATCAGAATTTTTCGGGAAATATTTTATGATTCTTTCAAGGTCAACAAGGGGAGGGGGAGAGAACATTTACTGATCCTGCCACTATTTTGGCTCCTGGAAGTTCAATTAGGTGACTTAGAGACGTTTCATCTGCAGGCTATAAGTCTCAGGAGGGGCTGTGACTGATACCTGGGACTCAGAGGCTGTCATTCACTAGGTTCTGCTGGTTTCCTGCCCTGGGCTGCCACTTACCCTTTCTGCCATGCTGCCATTGCCTCAGGCCACCCCAACCCAAGACTTTCCTGCTCAGAGTGCTGCTGTGGGTCACACTGTGATGTATGCTTCTCTACCTTCCTGGAGCAGATTCTTCCCGTTGACCTTCCAGTCTGTTCTGGGCTATGATCCTGTTACAATCTATCTCCTATTGGATTCTGCACCTCCAAAATTTGGTCAGATTCTCTTTTTAGAGGTATCTGAAGAAATTTGTTTAAGATCTTAGATGAGTAGTTGCTCTCACTCCACCAGCTTGGCTCTGCTCCCATATCTTCATTCTTTATGGTCACAGTAATCTCCTTGATCTTGTTAACCACCAACTGTGTCATTGTGTGGAAAGCCTGAAAGGTGTTTTGGGAGTGAAATAGGACTGCACTTGATTCAAGAATTCTGCTGTCAACAAAGATAACAAAGTAGTTCCATTGTCAACCTCAGCATTTCATGACTTAGTGGTGTCCACTAGTCCATTAGAGTCTTTACCTTAGGATAGACATCTTTGAAGAAATTCAGGATGGAAACTTCACCATCATTACAAATTGTAGCTTTGGCTCTGGCATTAACAATGATTGCATTCATTTCTTGGGTGCCCAAGGTGATATAGACAGCCTTGACAATCACTTGGGAGGCACTGATATTTCTGAGAAGCTGAGGGATCCCAAGCTCCTTCACCTCTTTCAATGGGAAAACCAGACAGGACATTTATTTTGGATAGTTAATTCAGAGTCCTATATTGGCCTATTCCTTAAAGCACTGTGGAAACCTCTTTCCCTAACTTTCTAATACCTAGGACTGTCTAATAATGAACTAGTTTACTTTTTAGGTAATGAGCTCCCTAACATTGAACATATATGAATAGAGCTCTTATGACTAGCATTGGGAATGTAACAGAAGGGATTTCTGCGCTAGGTTAGAGACTGGACAAAACACCTGATATACTTTCCAGCTTGAATACTATGTGATTCCATGTTGTCCTTGAAGCATATCTTTCTGTTAGTGCACACTGTTTTCTTAACTTTAGCAATCACCACCATGATGTGTGATGTAGAAGAAAAACCCTACCCCCACTAACTATTAAACATGCCTGTTGGTCCAATTCAGGGAACAAAGTAATTTTGACTATTTTAAATATGCTAATTAAAAATAAAAGGCATATGAAGAAAGATACTCTTCACATCCAGAGAAAGAACTGGTAAGTAGAAGAATGTACAGATTGGTTGGTTGTTGCCCTTTGTTCTCTAAGGGGACCAAAATGACATCGCTAAGATAAAGTCAAGTTTCAATGTCTCTGACTGTGGCTGATCAGATCAATAAAATCTCAGAATGCTCTGCTACAGATTGGGCACAGATAGCCCATGTGAACATTTGGGGTCAATATTCTAAATCTGTGCATCCTGTGTTTCCTTTGAGCTGTTTCAATTCTGCTTTGCTTATTAGAGCACAGCACCTTCTCTGATGTGGGCATACCTCGTAGAGCAGTCCTGTGCCAGTATCTCCTGTGTTACATGATCAATTCAAAAGTTCTTGAGAGTGACCTTGAGAGTGTCTTTGTATCACCTTTTCTGACCACCATGTGATTGCTTGCCCCATATTAGTTCTCCATAAAATAGTCATTTTTGCAATTGTATATTTTGCATTTGAACAATGTAGTCAGCCCATCGGAGCTGTGCTCTCTGAAGCATAGTTTGAATGCTTGGCAGTGTAGTTCAAGTAAAGACTTCAGTGTCTTGTACCTTATCCTGCCAGGTGATCTTCAGAATGCCTATTTGTGCCTAATGGTAGCTATCCCCAGGGCAGAGATAAGGAGAGGAGGAAAAAATGGAATTTACATGATAATTTTGTTTGGAGGGAATAGCAAATTGTACATGGTAGATTTGCAGTTCTGTGTGCAATCATCTTTGTTTCCCTTGTACATTGTTAAGGAAATGCTATTTTTGTCAAGTAAATTGAAAATAAAATAAAAATTATGCAGGAGACAGATCACAAACCATTACTCACATAACCGCAAGACTTTCCTCTTTGACAAAATCAGAGAATTGTATTATCTCTTGATTTTCCTTAAAGATGAGTACAAGATTTAAAAGGTAGGGGAACTAACCAGAAGAAATGCTGTTCTGGAACTGAGTCTCAGAGAGAAGAAGAAATCAATTCCTGGGGTGGTAGATGATGGAAGCACTGTGAGGAAGTGAGGGTCTCTTGAAGTTTGACAGAAACGAAGAGAAAAGCCACAAAAAGACAAAAATGCAGCCTCCATTTTAGAAGGGCAGATTTCAAAGGATTTAGAGAAAAGATACGAGGAATTCCTTTAGGTTAAAAAAGAAATAGAAGTTCTTAAGGATAAAATTGTAAAGACATAAAAGAGAATCAAAGTTGAAGAGAAAAGGGGGCATTGCCAAAAAAAACTGATGAGGATGCCTAAATTACTCAATAAATAACTTTGATTTTTAAAAGACATCCAGAAGATGGAAGCAATGGAAGGCAATGAAGGACAAAAAGTGCTACAAAACGTAGCATGATCTTGAAAGAACAGTATGAGAGAGGCTAAAATTCAGAATCAATCAGTCAATAAGTAATTGTTAAATATATACTATGAGAAGGTGCTGTGCTAAGTTCTGGGAATTCAAAATCAGAAGTGAGACAGTCCAGGAACTCAAAGAACTTATATTTGACTAGATTGTAATGACATCTTTAAGATAATCAAATGTTATAACATATGTGTGTAGATGTATATGGGAATATTTGTAAATATACATACAATTGTAAAATGAATTTGAAAATCCACTAATAATTTCGGGAATCAAAAAAGACTTCTTAAAGGAGTTGGCATTTGGGATGAATTTTAAAGGAAGTTAAGGGTTCAGGAGTCAGAAGTAAGAAGGGAGATTATTCAAAACAAAGTCAGAGAGAGAGGAATGAATGGACTCCAGCATGGAAAATAGTAAGGGGGCCAGTTTGGCTGGACATAAGATATGAACAATAAACCTGAAATGAAAGGTTGGAGTCGTATTGGGAAGGGCTTTAAATGCTGATCAGAAGACTTTGTAATTTACCCTAGCACAATAAGGTGCTATTAAATCTTCTTGATCTGGACTGTGGCATGTCCAGAACTGTACTTCTAAGTATTGTGCTGAGTGTGTGAGAAATTGTTTGGAGAGGGTAAAGATTAGATACAGAAGGAGCAGTCATTCAACTGTGTTTATTAAACTCTTATTTTGTGACATTCCAAGTGAAGTAGCTTTTGATTTTGCCTTTGCCATCCCATTCCCTTAATCTTTGTCATGGAATCTCTGAGAATTAGAGAATTGAAGCATCACACATGTGCATCAAATATGGGTTGTTCTATTTTTATATAAAAAGAGAAATATATAAGCCCTGAGTACTAACACTAAGAGGATCCTAACACAAAATGTGGATACCTTCCTCCCTCCTCCTTTCCAATACGTATCTTTATTCTCTTGCCTGAGACTACTTACCTCTTTGTTACTGTGATAGAGATAGTGGACAGCAGTCCCTGAGACTATGACCTTTCCAAAATCCCTGAGAAATGCTACTCCCTTCTTTACTAGTGATATGGAAAGCTGTCACCTTCCTTTCTCACTTGCCTTTTTCTCTTATGACTAATCTGTGCTGGAGCCCAATGTACAATCCAGACTTAAAGAGACTGCTGTCTCATCTACAGTCTTCCCAAGACAGGCTCTAAAAAAATGCTTCAGTAATTTGCATTGGGAATTATTGTTGTTCCTCCCTCTGCTCTCCCTACCCACCTCGATGTAGAGGTGGGTTTTTCACAAAATTTCTCATTTGGAGGGCAATTGTTGATAAATGTAGGAGGTAATATAAATAGGGAAACTTGATGAATTCTTCTTTGATTTATTTTCTATGAACACCAAAATATAATCCAAATTTATTAGGGGAAAGGAATAGGGAGTTCATCTGGAATATTGTAGTGAAATTAGAGTACCACCTTTTAGGAAGGACATTGATAATCTGGAAGGTTTTTACAAGAGCAATTGTGATAGTGAAAGGCCATGAATTCTTTCCTTATGAGGATTGCTTGAAGGAACTGAGCATATTTGACTTGGAGAGGGGAAGACTAGGGAAATATGATAGCTGCCTTCAAATACTCAAAATTTTGAGTTGTCATTTGGAAGAGGTAGTTGTCTAATTCTTAGCCTTGGAGAACAAAACTATGAGCAATCATGAAGAGGCAAATTCAGGTGTGCTATAAAGAATGATTTCCTTTCAATTTGAGGTATATAAAAGTGGGAAATGAATTATCCCTTCACTAGAGGTCTTCACAGAAAAGTCTTCCACTTACTGGCTATGTTGCAGATGGATTCTTGTTAAAGTCTGATTGAGAACATATGGTCCTTGAGGTCCTTTTATCCCTGAGATTCTGGGGAATTGTGAAAAGCGTCCTTTTAATTTCTGCATAATTTAGTTACCTTATTGTATTCTATCCTTACGCATGTAAGGATCTGTTTGCCAGGCTGGTTTCGTTGCCTCTCTGCCTACCATTTCCTTTTCATTTCTCAGTTTGATTTTCATAATTCTATTGAGAACATTCTTTTAAGGAGCCCAATTCCAACTTGCTTCCAGAGCCAAAGGCTATTTTTTTTTTAAATACATTTATTTAACTTTTTACATTCATTTTCACAAGATTTTGGGTTCCAAAATTTTCTCCCCATTTG